>CM069137.1:27869768-28494768 GCA_035221665.1 Okamejei kenojei | reverse complement strand
CACGTGTATTCATTTCACTATAAAAATCTCCCATCTGAGAATACAAGGAAGGTTCAGTACATTCTTATATTAAAATAATCCTTGCATTTCATTTAGCCTTCCGCAAAATGATCCAGGTTCTAGGCAGAGGTGTTTTTATACTATAAAAAAGCAATTTTGATAGTATCAAGACCCTAAGTGTATTTGATGACTATTCAGTAGAACATACAGACATTCAGCAGAACATACACAACACAACCCACTTAATGTGAGCATAACTGTTTGGCCCTTTATCTTCTCTCCCTCCCAACTGCAATCCCAACCATATAAACTTACTGATCAATTTTTCAGCTGAGTTAACTCCACAATGCCTATTTTGGCCAGGGAAAGCAGATATAGACATTGCATTTGAAATTAATATGGCTCCTAATACAATCAGCCATTACCACCCCCTTGGTAAGGTGTTCATTAGATGAACTGTCAACATAAATATAATCCCTTTAACACGTAGCCTGGAAAGATTTGATATTATAACAAAATATCAAATGCAGCATGCTAGACAAATCTTTGATTGTTTTCCCTAGAATTTAAGCATGGAAATAAATACTTTTTAAATGCAATTTTTTCAGTTTGTAGTGAGACATTCAATAGGCAAAGGCATAACATTCATCCATGCAATGTTAAAGATAAATTTAATGCTCTGAAAACCAAAACATATTTTCTCAGCTTTATGCTGGAAACTAAGACGTATTACTTATTATTTTCATCTATCCCTCTGTTTCTGATTAGATGAAGAACAACTTTGAAATTCTTTGAAGGAATAATTCTTATAACAGAAAAAAAAAAGTGGTCTGGGTCTTAACAGTTTGGAAGTCCTGGCCTGAGCCTAGCATATATGCAACAGAAAGGCGGCATGCCAGTACCTTGACTTTCGTAGAAGTTTAAAGAGATTTGGCATCTCCAAATATTAGAAATAATAATTATATGGTAAATGGTAGGGAATTGAGGAATGCTGTGGAACAGAGGGATCTAGGAATAACTGTGCATAGTTCCCTGAAGGTGGAATCGCATGCAGATAGGGTGGTAAAGAAAGCCTTTGGTGTGCTGGCCTTTATAAATCAGAGCATTGAATATAGGAGTAGGGAAGTAATGTTAAAATTGTACAAGGCATTGGTAAGACCAATTCTGGAGTATGGTGTACAATTTTGGTCGCCTAGTTATAGGAAGGATGTCAACAAAATAGAGAGAGTACAGAGGAGATTTACTAGAATGTTGCCAGGGTTCCAGCAACTATGTTTACAGAGAAAGGTTGAACAAGTTAGGTCTTTATTCTTTGGAGCGCAGAAGGTTAAGGGGGGACTTGATTGAGGTCTTTAAAATGATGAAAGGGATAGACAGAGTTGACGTGGATAAGCTTTTCCCATTGAGGGTAGGGAAGATTCAAACAAGAGGGCATGACATGAGAATTAAGGGACAGAAGTTTAGGGGTAACGTGAGGGGGAACTTCTTTACTCAGAGGGTGGTGGCTGTGTGGAATGAGCTTCCAGCAGAGGTGGTGGAGGCAGGATCGATTTTAACATTTAAAAGTAAAGTGGATAGGTATATGGACGTGAAGGGAATGGAGGGGTATGGTCTGAGTGCAGGTAGATGGGACTAGGAGAAAACAAATGGTCGGCACGGACTGGAAGGGCCGAGAGGGCCTGTCTCCGTGCTGTAATTGTTATATGGTTATACAGTCCAGAAACAAGCCTTTCAACCCAACTTGCCATGCCAAACAGGATGTTCCATCTCAATTGATTGCTTTTGGCCCTTATCCTCTAACCTTTTCTATCCATCTACCTTTCCAACTGTCTTTTAAATGTTGTTATTGTACCTATCAAAACTACAACTTCTGGGTGCCTTATCCATACACCCACAACCATGGGTGTGAAAATGTTGCCCCATGGGTTCTATTAAATCTTTCCACTCTCACTTTATACCAATGTACCCTGGTCCGTGATTCCCCTATTCTGGGTAAAAAAAAACTCAGTGTATTCATCCTGTCTATTTCCTTCATTATTGTATACACCCCTAATGTTAATATTGGCTAAATTAAAGACACCATAAAATGGAGTATCCCTGCACTTGTCAGAATTGCTTAACCCTTGTAAGCTGAACTTTACAGGCTTTGATTGGTGCCAGCCAGTCTAGGCTCAGACTGATATGCAGGATGGTGAGGTCCATGTGTTCTCCCTGTTTCTCTTAAATTGAGAACATGTATAGCAGTTTTGCAAACTAACCTTAAATGCATCATTTCTATTGGATAACTGCAAAAGCATTGGAAATAGTATAAATAATGTTGCAAGACAGTCATCCTGTTAATTGATGATTGGTCGAAATGTTGAGCCTTGGAGAAATTGTTTGAATCTCAGGGCACATGTTTCAATGTTTGTTCTTGTTGGCTTCCTTCTAGAGCTTTCTTTCTTATACAATGTATTAAGCTGATGGGTTAGGGAAAAGTCTGTTATGTACTGGGTTAATCAATATCTGTAATTGGATTGTTCAGAGACCACCCCCATGTGGTTCGGCCCCTCAAAGTTCCGGGACCTATAAAAGTCTGTTGCCATGAGGTCCAGTGTCGATCATCTGGGAAAGCATTTCGGACTGCATGACCTTCTGGAGTATCTCTGCTTGAGCGAGGCCTAGAGGGCTTGATCAGGCAGATACGAGGATCGAACCCCCAGTGGGATAGGTACAGTAGTTGAACTGTAACTGTGTTTTGTCAAAATAAAGATTAGTTGATCAAGTGCTTGATTCAGTGATTTTTGACTGAAACTAGACTGGGGGAAGCTCAGAATGAGCAATTTACATTGTGGGCTTGTCCGGGATCTCAAAAGACCCCCAAACACAAGTTTGCGATCAAGGGTGTTGAGCTGTTTCGATCGCGAGTGTAGAAATCGGGCCCATGTTGCGGTTTTTGCATTGGTTTTTGGCACTTCATTAGTCGGAGTTGATCGATCATTCGCGGGCTTGGAAAAAGGTCTAATCAAGATCACTAGAACAGAGTCTAGCAAGCACGGTGGTGGTGGGGGGTTAGCACTCCTTTGGGTTGGGGGCACATAAAACTAGGGTGGGGTTAGAGCCCCTGCTGGAGTTGGGTTAGAGGGTTAGAGGCCCAAAACTTAGTTCGTAGTTGGCAGACTGCAGGTATTTTAACGAGAGCCAAAGGCGCTTCATTGGGCGAGGGGGGGGGGGGGGCAAGGTTATATTTGGTATCCAATTGGTGGGGTATTGAAATACAGGTCTGACCTATGTATCGATTGGATCTTTGCCGGGAGCGTGAATTGGAAAGGTGCGCTCTGAAAATCGGCATCGATAAATCACAGTGCACAGCGGCTAGGCGCTGAATCCTCGGTGCCCAGCAGAGAGGAGTGTCTGTGTGTAGATATCTGAGTCCTGTGCGATGGACAAGGAATCTCGTAAAGTTACTGGGCCCTTGGGTGGACAGAGTATAGATTGGCCGGAATACTCCAGTCCATTCGAGAATTCAACTGGGCAATTTTAGTTTGATTTGAGTGCCGCGTATGAGGAGAGATACGCGTTAAAATTAGAACGAGTCTATATTTGCAAAGCCAAATTTCCAAATACAGATGTTCACATTGAAGTTCTGCCAGTAAGGTGGAATTTGAGTTCCTGTCTATAGAACTTCGGAGATGGTGCATGTCCGTGATTGATTCCGAATAGCGGCTGATCAACAGTGAATAGTAACCCTCTGGTTGACTGTTGACTAGTACCTGATAGCGAAGAGTACCTGAGAGATGGATGAAAAGTAATGAAAAGTAATCTGAATAGCAAAGGGTACCCCTAATTCTGCCGAACTTAGAGAGGAGGGATAGAGGTCCCCCTATAGAATTCCAGTCTTAGCAGAGGGAGTCAATCCACTGACCGATTGCGCCATGAGGAGGATTTCTTGGAGTGCGTGATTTGTAATAAGTGAATGTTTGTGATTTATGCAGGAGTGTGGTTAGGTATACCTCTGATAGGTGGACTAATTTCCTTTGTGTTTTCAATTTTGCTCACGTGTTTGGAGTTCATTTGCAGGCCTTCAGATTAAGAGGGGGACAGGAGACAGGCTGCGAGAACGCGTGTGAGTGTGATTGGTTGTTTTCTGGAACATTTTGATTTGAAAATTGTCTAAAACGACTTTGGTAATTTCGCAATTAGAAAGGGAAATTGTTAAGAGGTGCGAGTAGCTTAGAGTTGCTTCCATATCCAACAGAATGGGGAACCACGCAAATAACGATATGACCACTGACTTGGAAAGTACTTTACAAGACATATGCAGTGAATTTCCACAAAAAGCTGATCGATTGAGAATTCTTTCCGGATCGTTAAATAGAGAATTAGGGAGCGAATTATGGCCCCGAGGGGGCATAGATACAGTAAAAGGATTAAAATACATTGAGCAGATTATATTGCAGTGCAGCGATAATACAGAGGCAAAGGAATTAATTGAATTGTAGAGAAATTATTATGAGGAACAGAAAGCGAGTAGAGCGGAGGAAAGAATGGCAAGTTGGAAGGAAGCAACTCAAAACGGTGGATAAAATTAGAAGATACTGAAGCATTTGAACCTCCAGGTAGCCTAAGGGAAGAGCCTGAGAGTATTAAAGATAAAGGAAGAAATAAATCTTTCACAGAAAGATTATCATCCATAAGTCTTAAGCGCAAGGACCCAATGGTTGGCACTGGTTACGAGGGGGATGACGATGATTATTTAGAAGACTGGGAGAGTGTTAAAATTAGGAATTCACGTCCGTCACCTTATTCATCTTACTATCCCAATACCTTAGGTGTACATTGCGGAACACATAATGGGAATAGACAATAAAATCCCAGGGCACAAACTTCCTTAACCCCGACCGCTCCGTCCATTACAAACAGTCCTACTGGAGTTCATGGTACCAGTAGCCAGACTAGGAAAAATACTAAATTAGTTATGGAGAAAGAAGAACACTCTCCTAGACAAATTGAACGAGCAGTTAATGAAGGAAATAAATAATTTAGAAAGTACTGTGAATCCCCTGGTGAGGGGGAAGATACATCTGGGTGTGAGACCATAATTGAAGAGGCTGAGGTAGATCCTGAAACTAAACAAACAACCCTTAGACAGTTGTGTTAAAGAAGGAACTGCAGATGCTGGAGAATCGAGGGTTACACAAAAAGCTGGAGAAACTCAGCGGGTGCAGCAGCATCTAAGGAGCGAAGGAGATAGGCGACGTTTCGGGTCGAGACCCTTCTTCAGACTGGAAGAAGGGTCTCGACCCGAAACGTCGCCTATCTCCTTCGCTCCTTAGATGCTGCTGCACCCGCTGAGTTTCTCCAGCTTTTTGTGTAACCCTTAGACAGTTCCCTGTAATGGAAATGCCTAATCCATCTTTTCATCCAACCAATGCAGAGAGTGCAAATAATCCCCATACAATTAGAGTCCATTCCCCATGGACGCCTAATGAGATGACGGCTATTTTAAGTCAAATACCCGATCGTAGAAAATCACCCGCTTCCTTTGTGGATCACATAAGAACAACAATGCACGTTTATCATGCTGATTCCCGGGATTTATGGTCGGTGAGCCAGCAACTAATTACCCCAAGTGAGCATACCAGATTCCTAACGAATTTAGGACATCAGTCGCATGAAGCTCTTGCAAATATAATAGCAGACAATGGAGCAAGGGAGGAAGCTGTTTTAACAGCCCTTGCCAACACCCTTCAGAAACCAATCGATTTGGACAGAATACTAGATGTGAGATCAAAAAGAGAAGGAACGGACAAATTATTAGAGCGATTCGCTGAATTTCATATGGACACTGGCTTACGATAGGAGTGAGAAGGACAGAGAGCTGGAAACCTTCTTTAAATCATACGAAGGACAGGAATGGGAAATAGAAGTATTGGCACTAGTGGAAGGAAAAGAGGGAGCTGCCGAGTATGCTAAAATATCAGCACAGTTATGGAAAATAACTAATGAAGTTGCTCCTTACATCACCTGAAAGTTGAATTTCCCAGCTAGAGCCAAAGACCTAGGAATGATGGTAAGAAAGGCAATTACCTGGGCAGACCCGAGTAATTATCAAAAGCAGAATTTGTCTAATCGACATGTTGTTGAATTTTACCATGCCCCAAGGAAAGTTGTTACCCACTTATGTCATCATCTGGGGAATAAGCTAAGTACTTTGAAGTTTAAAATGAATTCAACATTAGTGCAGTATGTTGATGACTGATTGGTGGCCAGTAAAGATGAATCTACTGGATTAATTTATTTCTATTTATCGAGAAGACACTGCACAACCACTAAATCGTCTAGCCAATCTAGGATATGTGGTCTCCCCATCAAAAGTACTGGTCTCGGCGTACCAGGGCCCCATCCCCGACCTCTACCTCCGTTACATCGACGACTGCTTTGGTGTCACCTCCTGCACCCACACACAACTGACTGACTTCATTCATTTCACCACCAACTTCCATCCGGCACTCAAATACACTTGGATAACTTTGAAAAAGTACTGGTAGCTCAGGAGCAAGTAAAATGTCTAGGGATTATAATTTCAGCCACTGAAAGAAGTCTTGAGAAGAGCAGACTCGAACCTATCTGTGAATTTCCATTCCCAAAATAAGCCAAACAAATGAGGCAATGGTTAATTATTGCAGACCCTGGATTCTAAATATAGCTCTGGAAACTAAGGAGCTAACACCCTATACCAGCAATTTACAATGCAGATACTGTTAGTTTACTTTTATCCAGTACAATATGATTATTTCACTAACTATAGGTTCAACTGAGTTATTAGTTCATTTATTTTCATATACAAGAGTATGGAAAGCCAATAAAATATTTTTTTTTCAGACGTTTCGTAGGCACATAGACTTAGACAAACGCACAAAATACTTGATGATTGATGCTGCTTTTTTCAGGCTACGTCCCATGTAAAAGCTTAGAATAGAGAGGAGGGCTGCGTCCATGAAGGACTGGGCTGATTCCACCACTCTGCAGCGTTATGTAGTAATTTGAATAGCCATACCAGACCACGATGCATCTTGTCAGTATACTGTCTCAAATGTCACAGTAACATTTTAGTAACTTTTACAGTTGTACTGTACAAAGTTTCCGAGGTTTATTACTGTGAATGAGAGGGCAGTAGGGAGTTTTATAGGGCGGATCTGGGAGTACAGCTAGATACTTCCCTCAGAGGCATCACAGGTAGAAAGGGTGGAAAAATGGCTTTTGGTACATTGTCCTTCATCAGTCAGGGTATTGAGCACAGAAGTAAATTGAGCTCTCAGTTGTGTTCTTTTCCTGAATGTATTTGTTTTCTTTAAGCTCATGCGGTCTTTAAGACAGAGTCTTTTGCCGAGAGTAGGTGAATCAAGGACCAGAGGACATAGCCGTTTAAGGTGAAAGAGAAAAGATTTGATAGTAATTTGAAGGATTTTTTTTTTCACGCAGAGAGTGGTGGATGTATGGAACAAGCTGCCAGAGGAGGTAGTTGAGGCTGGGACTATCCCAACATATAAGAAACAGTTTGACAGGTACATGGATAGGACAGGTTTGGAGGGATATGGATCAAACGCGGTCAGGTGGAACGAGTGTTGGTGTGGGCAAGTTGGGCTGATGGGCCTATTCCAAACTGTATCACTCTATAACTCTATGACTCATCTGAAACTCTGGTTTAGGTTGAGGTGTATCATTGCCATGTGCACCGAGGTACAGCAAAAAGCTTTGTTTTGCAAGCTATCTTATCAAATCAGAGAATGCTATATATAAATACAATCAAGTCAGGCTTGTTTAATAATAGGTGGAGTGAAGGGAAAGAAAGAGTGCAGAATATAAATCTCAGCATTGCAGCGCCATAGTTCCTGAAACAACGTTTAATGATGTAGAGCAGAATTGGACTATTTATTTTCAGAATTAAAGTTTTTCAAAGTCGATTATTAGTGCCCTGGTGCCCATGAGTTATTTAATTTTAAAAAAAACTCCTTGAAGGCTTGCATTTGTAAGTATTGTGCAGAAAACTACTTTGGTCTTTAATTCAATTTGGCAGCTTGGTCATAGTGGCAGAATTGTTTCTTTCAGTGATGTAATTTTTTAAATCAGCATCAAAGATGTCAGAAATTTTAAGTGCATACAACTCGATTTATATTTGAAATCCCCGACCGTTCACATTGATTTGGCAGATTTTTTACCACCGAAGTGACTATTACAGGAAATGGCCAACAATATTTATTTGGTAGTGTATCATCAAGAAGGAGGTCATTTGGCCTCTTGTGTCTGTATTTTATAGGTCGCAGTTCTTTAATTGCATGTGCAAGTATATTTTTAAAATGTGTTGAAAGTTTCTGCCTCTACCACCCTTTCGGGCAGAGTATTCCAGAACTCTACCACCTTATGGTGAAAACATGTTTCCTCATCTGCACTCTGTTTCTTTTATTAATTGCTATAAACCTCTGCTTTTTAGTATTTTACTGAAAGAAATAGGATGTTCCTCTTTACTCTTTACTCTTTACAGGTCTCTATGATTAAATGCACATCAAGTCTTTCCTCAAGTACAATCAACACACACACCTTCACCTTTCCTCCCCTGTGCCCCACCTGGACTCACTTCCATTTCTCCCCTCCCCTTCCACCTATCTTCCTTCCTCTGGGTTCACAATTCATACCTCTTCTATCCCTATCTCACACTTTTAGTCTTTAAATCTCTGGCCTATGTCCATCCTATTTCCTATCCAAAACCACCTCATCTGAATTCAACCTTCAATCTACCAGTCTTCGTCCTATCCCTTTTCTCTTCTAATCTCCCCCCCTCCACATCAACAATTTGTCTGAAGAAGGGTTCTGACCCGAAACGTCGGCTATCCATGTTCACCAGAGATGCTGCCTGACCTGCAAAGTTACTCCTGCACTGTGTCTTTTTTTCTTCCCTCACTAGACTGGTTCAAAGAAAAGAACTCTTGCTTATTCAATGTTTCCTCATCTCTCTCCTCTCTCTTTATACAACCTTATGGGCCTATCCCACTTATGCGACTTTTTCGGCGACTGCCGGCACCCGTCATAGGTCGTAGCTGATCGGCGGAAATTTTCCACATGTTGAAAATGCAGAGGCGACCAGAAAGATGCTACGACTCTTTGGGTGACTGAGGAGACTACTCACGACCATAAAGGCGACACCCTGGTGACATGTCGCGGTGTGAAGCCTGTATGGTCGTGAGTAGTCGCCCAATGAGTCGTACCTTGTTCTGGTCCCTGCTGAAAATTTCCGGCGACCAGTGATGACCTATGACGGGTGCCGGCAGTCGCAGAAAAAGTAGCCTAAGTGGGACAGGTCCATAACTCTATCAAACTCTCATCTTCGCAAATTTCCTCTGCACCTTCTCTAGTGCAAATTTCCTCTACACCTTCTTCAGTCTTATAAGAGTGAAATTAAACTAAAGAAAATGATAGAGAAATCAGACAAATGTATCTTATAACAAAAATGTAATATTATCAAATAAAATGGCTAATCCAAGCTGGAAGAAAACTAAATATTTGGCTTTGTATTATAGAAAACACATACGTGCATAATTGAAATTGTGGCTTGATTGCTATATAATTTGTACATTGTACTCATATTTTATAGCTGCCTTGAAGGACTATCCCACCCTAATTATAACATAGTAATTTATGTGAAGATGATCTGAAATGGGCAGATTTTCATTGTGCTTGACTGAGCAATATTGTCTGCATCCAAAATATGGAGATTGTTCAGCCATATATCTGGTCTAACTATTAGCACTTGTCCTATAAATGCAATCTCTTTTTTAGTCAAGTTGTGGGGAAACCTGAACTAGTTTTGTTGCATGCTGATTTTCATAAATACTGCAATGCAACCAAACATATTAAAAGGTGACCAAAATTATTGGAAATGCACACTGCTTGCAGTAACATTTGAGCAATATATAAATCACATTTTTGCTAACTTGATTCTGCAAGTTTGAACAAGATTCCTTAACCTGAACCATATTTGCTTTCCCCATTCAGAACTTTGAAAGAATTATTCCCTTTACGACTCCCTGCTCTGTTATCCAACCCCATCCACTATTCCCTGTTGTATGTCAATAACAGGTGGTGCAACACTTGTTCTGTTGGATCTTCCACTCTCTCCATACAGAGCAAATACAGTGATTCCTGGTAAACAAGGGATTTTCCGTGCACTTTCTTCCCCTTGAGTGCACTGCATTTGGTGATCACCATGTGGTCTCGTTTATGTTGGAGAAACCAAACCGTGATCAATTTACAGAGCACCTGCAATAATTCTGCAGAACTCCTGATATTCAGGTTGCCTGCCCTTTTATTTTACCATCCCACTCCCAATCCCTTTGCCCGTAAATTCCCGCAGTGTTACAGCAAGGGTCAAAGCAAGCTCACTATCAAATTCCTCAACTTTAGCTAACGCAATTTTAATTCACAAAAAAACTAATCACAGGGTCACATTGTATCTGTGGATGAAGAAGAAAAATCCAGATTCTAAAACCAAAGGTTATAGACTCTGAAGTAGGATCCCATTCTGTATTGTTATTTGTCCATTCCCAGACACCGCCTGATCCACTAAGTTGCTCCAGCATTTAGTCATTAGACAATTCTATGCATTTTACAACAGGATATTGATACCCACTCTCAGCACCACCTAAGGCAATGACCTAACATTTTATTTTATACGAGTCAGTTAATATTTACTGCCTTGACAATAGAAACTATGCTAATGGAGATTCAGAAAAGAGTGGAAAAATTTCCATTTTTATATTCAAGATTGTATTGCTGCTGTGCAATCTGCAGGAATCAACAAATATACTTACTTTAAATTTCTACAAATTGTCCCTGCTTTTGCAAGATGACTCAATTTCCATGAATTACTGCAAATATATGAAAAAATAAGCGTCAAGGTCAATGTGAATGCAGGGCTAAGATTGGATTAGGAAGAGCAGAAGCAAGTGGAAAAATATATTCTTCTTTATCCCCTCTGAATGAGGATCATAGGAATTAAAATTGTCACATTTTCTTTCATCCATTTTCTCATCCAAAGAAGGTGGAATTGGAATTATCATCAGTGGGTGAAAGGCCATCGCCGAGAACCTACTAAAATGGCCAAGGGGAAACAAAATGTTTTGGAGGAGGCGGGTCATGGCCAATGTGAAATGGCTACAATCAGAGACAGCAGGAATTTTGGGACAGGTAAATAAAACCTAAATGATGGAAGTGTTGGGCAGATCAAATAATAACTGGCATTTCGATTGTATGACTAAAGTTTTCTCACTGAATTGTGAAGGCCATCCTTTCCTGCTCATCCAGAAATATTTAAAATTTAAAGTAAGCCATTTACATTTGGTAAAGAGGTTGATTTGAGATTTCATGGGCCCTTGCGAAAATGAGTGTTAAAATGACACTTGGGCTTTGACAATATTATCAACGCAAACCCTTCCAAATAAATGTGTAAGTGGGAACTGCAGATGCTGGTTTGAACCGAAGATGGATACAAAAAGCTGGAGTAAAAAGACTCCAGCCTTTTGTGTTGACCTTCCAAATCAATATCATCCCCACTTTGGGTTGAGTCAATGAACTGTGTCAAGAAGCAGCATAAGCAGCCCTTTGCCAATCGGTCTTACCAAATCCCTTAACTGTTTCTACTGGTTGGGGGGTATGGACATAACATGAAGTCATCGCGTCCCTCAATCCTTGATATATAGCACGATGCAATTATTTTATTTGTTGAACTTTCCAATGTACACAAATTAATATTATTTAAAAAATAAAATTAATGGTTAAAATCGCATCATTAAAGAAATGTACATAGGTACAGGGTGTATAAAATTAGATCACGTGGAGGGAATAATTTGCACCAAATTTGTAAATTTACAGAATTCAAAGTGAATGTTGGTAATTTTATATTTAGCACAGTTGGTAGAACTGCTGGTGTACAGCAACAGAGAATGTTTTTTGATCCTGAGCTATCTGTAGAGTTTGTATATTCTGCCTGTGACTGCATAGATTTCCATCAGGTGGTCTGGTTTCCTCCCACATCCCAAATATATGCGGGTTTGTAGGTTAATAGGCATCTATAAATTGCTCTGTAAATGTTTAACAAACAAATTCCTTGTGTACAGGGAGTGAATTTAAATGATAGATAACATAGAACAAGTGTAAATGGGCGATCAATGGTCGATGTGGAATCATTGGGCCGGAAGGCCTGTTTCCATGCTATATCTCTGAGATAAAATAAGTAATTTTAGAGACACAAGGAACTGCAGATGCTGGCTTACAAAGTGCAGGAGGAACTTTGTGCGTCAGGTACCATCTCTGGAAAACTCAAATAGGTGATGTATTGGGTCTGAAGATTGGTCTCAACCCGAAAGGCCACCTCTGCATGTTCTCCGAAGATGTTGCCTGACCTGCTGAGTTACTCCAACAATTTGTGTCTAAACTAAATCATGATGTTTTGCAGGTACATGGCCTGAAAATATGTAAAAAACACATCGATTCCAATATCTTCCAATGCATGTCCAATAATTTTTTGAACGGCCAACTATCATTTTATCTACATTCTTAGTAATGGAATTTCTGATTCACAAAATAATATTTGCTGCAAATATTGCATTTTTTCTGTGCTTCATCTAGAACCATCAATATTGTATTAAAAGATTCATTATTAATAAAACTGTGGGATAGAAGATCATTTTTCATTTTATTCATTAATCAGTTGATAGAGCACTGCGCGGACCTTTATCTTTGTTCCAAAATCCAGTTCCATTAAAGTTTTACTGTCTAACAGACTTCTGAACCAATCATGCTATTCACACCGATTTAACTCTACCTCTTTCAGTTATTCCAATATTAAGCAGAATTATTTTTATTTAACTACTTCAGAACTACCAATCTTGCATCATTCTGCTGCTTTTCACATATTTTGTTGTATTTATCATCACTGCATGTATACTGATTTTGCAGTGAGCTTCATGTGAAAAAGAAAAGTCATTGCACCCTTGGGTAAGTGGCAACAAACTAATCTAAAACTAATTTGAATCTGAATCTTCACATTGGGTGTATCCACAGAGGGTAACTTCTTATCCGGTCATTTAAAATCATTAAGTAAAAGGCACTCCTTTTTTTTTAAGAGCCAGATTTTTTTTTCCTTCATCTTCATACATAATTTTATAATCACATCATAATAATGGTCTGCCTTGGGTTTCACCAGGTATGCAACCTGGACAAGACTAGGGTTGTCTTCATGCCAACACTAACCTTGTAAAGATTTGCAGATTATCTTGTTCCAGGGCTCTTGTTTGCAGAGACTGCCCCTGAGGCACAAAAAGACCTTGGTGGAAAATTGGTTCTCAGCTGACATAACACTGAGGTTCCATGTCGGTTAAATAATCTGATATGAGAGAAGGCTGCATTTAAATCAAATCTCCTCTGAGTACAGGAAGTTTGGGAAGACATTTTAAATGTGCATGATACCTGGAAATATATCCTTTTTTTTAAGTTTGTGTAATGGAAAATAAATGTCCTTATTATTAAAATATAAGGAAAGACTAATATATAAAATATAAATCATTTGTAGGTTAATTAAGTAAAAATAAATAATTAAACATGTTCTTTCTTCCATTTTACAAGTAGGGAATTCCCATTCCTTCAAATTAATAGGGATTGTGATCCCACACTAGGCTTGACTAGCATGGGTTCGAAAAAGAGAATTCCAAGTGTGATCCATTAAACACGGGCTTTGTTGGAGTTCAGCAATGTGACAAAGTGAATAGTTCACAGACATCTGAGACTCAGATCATCCTGAACTTCTAGGCCAGCACAGTGGCACAATGGTAGAGTTGCTGCCTTACAGCATCAGAGACCTGGGTCGACCCTGACCACAGGTGCTTTCTGCATGGAGTTATGGTCATAAGGTCATACGTAATAGGAGCAGAATAAGGCCATTTGGCCATCAAATCTACTCTGCCATCCAATCATGGCAAATCTACCTCTCCCTCCTAACCCCATTCTCCGGCCTTATCCCATAACTTCTGACACCTGTACTAATCAAGAACCTATCTATCTCTGTCTCAAAAATATCTATTGAATTGGCTTCCACATGCTTCTGTGGCAAAGAATTCCACAGATTCACCACCCTCTGACTAATGAAATTCCTCCTCACCTCCTTCATAGAAACATAGAAACATAGAAAATAGATGCAGGAGTAGGCCATTCGTCCCTTCGAGCCTGCACCGCCATTCAATATGATCATGGCTAATCATCCAACTCAGTATCCCATACCTGCCTTCTCTCCATACCCTCTGATCCCCTTAGCCACAAGGGCCACATCTACCTCCCTCTTAAATATAGCCAATGAACTGGCCGCAACTACCTTCTGAGGCAGAGAATTCCAGAGATTCCCCACTCTCTGCGTGAAAAATGTTTTTCTCATCTCGGTCCTAAAAGACTTCCCCCTTATCCTTAAACTGTGACCCATTGTTCTGAACTTCTCCAACATCGGGGACAATCTTCCTGCATCTATCCTGTCCAACCCCTTAAGAATTTTGTTAGTTTCTATAAGATCCCCCCTCACTCTTCTAAATTCAAGCGAGTACATGCTGAGTCTATCCAGTCTTTCTTCATATGAAAGTCCTGCCATCCCAGGAATCAGTGTGGTGAACCTTCTCTGTACTCCATCTATGGCAAGAATGGCTTTCCTCGGATTAGGAGACCAAAACTGTACGCTATACTCCAGGTGTGGTCTCACCAAGACCCTGTACAACTGCAGTAGAACCTCCCTGCTCCTATACTCAAATCATTTTGCTATGAATGCTAACATACCATTCGCTTTCTTCACTGGCTGCTGCACCTGCATGCCTACTTTCAATGACTGGTGTACCATGACACCCAGGTCTCGTTGCATCTCGCCTTTTCCTAATCGGCCACCATTCAAATAATAGTCTACTTTCCTGTTTTTGCCACCAAAGTGGATAACCTCACATTTATTCACATTATACTGCATCTGCCATGCATTTGCCCACTCACCTAACCTATCCAAGTCACCTCGCAGCCTCCTAGCATCCTCCTCACAGCTAACACTGCCCACCAGCTTCGTGTCATCTGCAAACTTGGAGATTTTGCATTCAATTCCCTCATCCAAATCATTAATATATATTGTAAATAGCTGGGGTCCCAGCACCGAGCCTTGCGGTACCCCACAAGTCACTGCCTGCCATTCTGAAAAGGACCCGCTTACTCCTACTCTTTGCTTCCTGTCTGCCAGCCAGTTCTCTATCCAAATCAATACTGAACCCCCAATACCATGTGCTTTAAGTTTGCATACTAATCTCATATGTGGGACCTTGTCAAAAGCTTTCTGAAAGTCCAGATATAACGCATCCACTGGTTCTCCATTACCCACTCTACTAGTTACATCCTCGAAAAATTCAATAAGATTCGTCAGACATGATTTACCTTTCATAAATGCATGCTGACTTTGTCCACTTTCACCACTTTCCAAATGTGCTGCTAATCCATCTTTAATAACTGACTCTAGCAGTTTCCCCACTACCGATGTTAGACCAAATGGTCTGTAATTCCCCGTGTGTTCTCTCTCCCTCCCTTTTTAAAAAGTGGGGTTACATTAGCTACCCTCCAATCCTCAGGAACTACTCCAGAATCTAAAGTGTTTTGAAAAATTATTACTAATGCATCCACTATTTCTGGGGCTACTTCCTTAAGTACTCTGGGATGCAGCCTATTTGGCCCTGGGGATTTATCGGCCTTTAATCCATTCATTTTACCTAACACCACTTCCCGGCTAACGTGGATTTCACTCAGTTCCATCTCATTTGACCCCCGGTCCCCTGCTATTTCCAGCAGATTATTTATCTTCCTTAGTGAAGACAGAACCAAAGTAGTTATTTAATTGGTCTGCCATGTCCTTGTTCCCCATGATCAATTCACCTGTTTCTGACTGCAAGGGACCTACATTTGTTTTAACTAATCTTTTCCTCTTCACATATCAAGAAAAACTTTTGCAGTCCGTTTTTATGTTCCCTGCCAGTTTTCTTTCACAATCTATTTTCCCTCTCCTAATTAAGCCCTTTGTCCTCCTCTGCTGGACTCTGGTAGGCTGCTTTTTCTGGCTAATTTGTATGCTTCATCTTCTGACTAATTTGTATGCTTCATAAAGGAACATCCTTTAATTCTGAGACTATGACCTCTAGTCCTAGACTCTCCCACTAGTGGAAACATCTTCTCCGCATCCACTCTATCCAAGCCTCAGGTGCTCTGGTTTCCTCCCACATTCCAAATATGCGGGGATGCAGATGACGGCCCCACCCTTCCCCCCCCTGCCCCCCCCCCCCACCGCCCCACAAGTTTAGTCGTACACCCAGCTTGATTTTCCCATATCCTTTCTGACTCACCCTTTAGATTGAAAAAAAATAGCGATGCCATCCCATGCATACTTAATAATGAATGAAAGGGTTAGATGAGCAAAAACGAGACCAATATCACAAATTATCCAATTTCTTTGGTATATAGAAAGGTAACATTTTATGATTAGGGTAAGGCTTGAGACTTTGCCAGCTTTCAGAGACATTTCATTCTCCCACTACAACCTATACTACCTACGATCCCACTAGTCCCTATTATATTTGTGGTGGCCAACTAGCCAACCAAATAATATGACCTTTCGATGTGGGTGGAAACTAAAATAGTTGGGGGAAACTTATGTGGGCATAGGGAGATCATAGCGTCCGCACATGATGCAATCGATGTCAGGATTGAAAGTGCCCCTGTATGTTCAACATCAATGTGTAATCGTTAATACAATATCAATAAATGATAAAACCTAGCCTATGAGTGTGATATATATTATATAATAAATAAACTATATATATATATCTATATTACTAAAAGTCTGATCTTGACCACTTCCTGTTGTTCTTTATATTGATTTTAGAAAAAAAAACGCTGACACTTACGGCTGTGATTTTTGGCCATCTTATTCAGAGTCCCCCTCCACTGCGCAGGACAAGAGGATTTTTCCCATCGATGAAAATGTTTTATTGAGTTATTAAAGAGTGTTTAAAACATGTTGAGATTCTCTTTCCTGAAGGTCACGCCCCTTCCGGAGGGACTATAAAACCTGGAATTGTTGGGTGCCTCAGTCAGTTTCTGCAAGATGGGGGAGTGAGAGGGTCACGTCTCTCAGTCTGAGCTGTGAATAACACAGAACGCATGTCTACTAAATTGTGAGTGGTTTTACTGACCTGTCAGTCCCCATAATATGGTTTGAAAATATAGTTTGGAAATGCTTAAGCTGTGTTGCCTTTGGTTTGGAAATGTTCAAGCTGTGTTGCCTTTGGTTTGGAAATGCTAAAGCTGTGTTGCCTTTGGTTTGGAAATGCTAAAGCTGCGTTGCCTTTGGTTTGGAAATGTGGCCCTTGTGGCTGAAGGGATCAGAGGGTATGGAGAGAAGGCAGGTATAGGATATTGAGTTGGATGATCAGCCATGATCATATTGAATGGCGCTGCTGGCTCGAAGGGCCGAATGGCCTGCTCCTGCACCTAATTTCTATGTTTCTATGTTTCTATGAAATGCTAAAGTTGTGTTGCCTTTGGTTTGGAAATGCTAAAGCTGTGCTGCCTTTGATTTGGAAATGCTAAAGCTGTGTTGCCGTTGGTTTAGAAATTATAAAACTGTGTTGCCTTTGGATTGGAAATGCTGAAGCTGTGTTGCCTTTGGTTTGGAAATGTTAAAGCTGTGTTGCCTAATTAAAGTTGCCTTGCCGAATTAAAGTTGCCTTGCCTAATTAAAGTTGCCTTGCCTTCTATATAATTAAAAGTCTAATCTTGACCATTTCCTGTTTGTGCTTCATATTGATTTTAGAAAAAATGCTACCACGTTCGGCTGTGATTTTTGGCCATCTTACTCAGAGTCCCCATCCGCTTATCAGGTGCTGAGGATTTTTCCCATCGATGAAAAAATAAAAGAGTTTGTGTTTAAAAAATGTTGAGATTCTCTCTCCTGTCAATCATGCCATGCAGGCCATGCCCCTTCTTGTGTGAGGGGGAGGGACTATAAAACCCAGACGTGTAGGCGTGGCTCAGCCTCTGCAAGATGATGGAGGGAGAGGTCACGACTCGCTGTCTCTAGTGGTGTGGGAGATTGCAACCTTCACGTGGTCCGCCCTGTTTCGACGAATGAAATCAACCCGGCGTGCTGTCTTTAGTGGCCTTGCACCCTGCTAAAAGTGGTATGAAACTGCACTTGAATGTGATGGCCTTTCACCCTGCTTGAAGTGGTAAGAAACTGCAACCTTCACGTGGTCCGCCCTGTTTCGATGAATGCAATCAACCCGGCCTGCTGTCTTTAGTGGCCTTGCACTTTGCTTGAAATGGTATGAAACTGCACTTGAATTTGGTGGCCTAGCACCCTGCTAGAAATGGAATTTCAAGGAATAGCCGAGAGTCAACTGTCAGCCCACCAGCCATGAGTGAGTGAGCTGTCAACACAACAGGCTTGAGTGACTGAGCCGCCAGCCCAATAATCCATTCGACCCACAACGTCGACATTAGCCCTCTGGAAATGAGTCCCTTCAGCCCACAACACCCATACTAGCGCTCCAGAAAGCCCCTCCCCACTGGCCACCAATATTGGAATTGGTGGAGAAGTGGAATATTGTGTTGGAGGACCAGCCCTCCCGTGTGATGCTGGGACCCAACGGGTCCCACTTAGTCTTGTATGTATATATATATATATATAACTAAATCTCCGATCTTGTTATCTTCCGGTCATTCTATTTGCGCAAAAACAGTATGTGATAGCGTGATGATTGTTCGCCAGCTTACTCACCGTTCTCCTGTGCTGCGATTGCACCAAGTTTCATTCCAATCGGTGGAAGCTGGTATGAGTTATCGAAGTTTAAAAATATGAAAAACTGTACGTGCACAGATTGATTGCCTCTCCAGCCATTCAGCGCCACGCAGATTGGTCCCTTCCACTGTCAATCCGCGGGACGGTCATCGCCCTCCTGCGCCATTGCATCTATACTGCAGCTGCGGGAGGCTCTGGATGGCCGGCGGAGGTCTCCAACCGGACACAATTTTCGGAGGGAGGTACCAGAAACAGCCTGACCCAGCCCGAGATGGCGTCGATGTTGCCAAATAGAAAGCGGGGATTTTGATCCCGGCAGAGGAGCGCAACCAGTGACCAGCGACCAATGCCCGCCGTGAGTAAACATCGCACCACCAACCCCTACCTGTCTGGTCCCCCTCGCTGATTCCTGCCCCCCTCCCCCATGAAGCTGCACTCTGCCCTTGGCACTTCCCCGTCTTTTCTCCAAGCTTTCTCCCCCTGCCTACACACCCCTGCCCCTACCCACACACTACTCCCCCTGCCCACACAACACTCCCCCTGGCACGCACACTACTCCCCCCCACAAAACCCTTCTCGCCCCAACACCCCCACTCCTCCCCACACACAACCCCCCCCCACACCACTCTCCCCTAAAGCCTCCCTGTCCACACCCTCCTGCCCACACTCACCCCCTCCCACAGACCCCTCCCTCCCACACACCCTTCACTCCCACACGCTGCTCACATAACTCCCCCTGCCCACATACCCCTCTCCCTCACACCCCCCCAACAACACCCCACCCACACGTCCCTCTGCCCCATGGCGACCCCCTACCCACACATTCCCCCATCCCACACCCCCCCCCCCCACAACCCCTCTGCCCACACATACCCCCCTCCCTCCCATACACCCTCTGTCCCACAGCCCCCCTCCACAACCCCTCCCTGCCCACACACACACCCCTCCCCCAAACCCCTTCCCTGCCAACACACACCCCTCTCCACACACACCCCTCCCCCCGACCACAGCACCCCACAATGGCCCCCCAACATGTCCCCCCACAACGTCCCCCCACAACACCCCCCCACAACACCCCCCCACAACGCCACACCCCCCCACACAACCCTCCTCCTCACAACCCACCTGCCCACACACCCCTCTCCCCACAACCCCCACACTCCCCCACATCCCCTCCACACCACCTCCCCACACACATCCCCACACACATCCTCTCCCCCACACACCCCCTCCCACCCCACATCCCTCCTCTCTCCCCACCCCTCACAAACCCCACCTGCCCACATACACACCTCACTTCCCACCCCACACGCCCCCTTCCACCACACACCCACCATGGTGAATGGGACCCAATGAATCCCACAGTCTAGTATATAACTAAACCTCTCATTTTGTTATCTTCCGGTTTGCATTTTTTTTAACATTTGCGCAAAAACGGTACATGATAGTACTACAATTTTTCGCAACCTTACTCAGCATTATCCTGTGCTGCAAATGTAATAAGTTTTGTTCAGATTGGTGACATATTTTAAAAGTAATTAAGGTTTAAAAATCATAAAAGCTGCACATGCACAGATTGTTTTCCTCTCCTGTCAGTCACCAGCATTGCCTAGTGCGGATTCTGGTCGGCGCGGCCTCCGGTCGGCAGCGGCCTCTGGTCATGGCAACCTTCGGTTAAGTCAACCTCCGGTGAAGGCAGCCTCCGGTCAGAGTAGCGGCAACCTTGAGATCCTGGGGAAGTGAGGAGGGAGAGTGGGGGAATTGAGCGAGAGGATTGGGTGGGGAGGGAGAGGGGGAAAGTGGGGGGGGTGAGGAGGAAGGAGGGGAGTAGGAGGGAGAGAGGGAAAGTGGGGAAGTTGAGAAGGGAGAGTGGGGAGTGTGGAGCCAGAGGGAGAGGAGGGGGTAGGGAGGGGAGTGGAGTTATGGAGGGAGGGAGGGAATGACTGAGGGTAGGGGAAAGGAGAGGTGAGAGAGGAAGGGATTGGGGAGGGTAAGAGGAGAGGGGAAAGAAGAGTGAGGAGGTGAGGAGGGAGACCGGGGGATTGAGGGGGTTAGGGGGAGAGGGTGGGAAAGTGGGGGATGTGAGGAGGAGAAGGGGGTAGGAGGGGGGATTGTGTGTGTGTGTGTGTGTGTGTGTGTGTGCCAATGTTTATTTTTCATCTTTAACTGCACTTTAGATGAGTGGAGCTACCCTCAGTCTTGAACTTCTGCTGTCCTTCTGGTGAAGATACTTCTGTTAGGAGGGAGTTAAGGAGGGGAGAGGAGGTATCTAGGGAGGGAAGGTGACTGAGGGTAGTGTATAGGTGAGGGAAGGATTTGGGAAGGGGAGGTGGAGAGGGGAAAGATGAGTGAGGAGGGAGAGTTGGGGAGGAGAGGAAATAGAGGGAAAGGAGGGGGGAGTGGGGGAGGTAGGGAGTGGGAAATGGAGAGGGAGGCTGTGGAGGAGGTAAGGAGGGATTGAGAGGGGATTAGGGGGAGGTGAGGAGTGGGGGAGAAGGAGTGGGGTAGGGAGGGGAGAGCAGTTATGGAGGGAGGGAGTGACTGAGGGGGCTATGGGTGAGTGGTGGAATATTGCATTGGGGGAATGGGTTGCGTTGGAGGACCAGGCCTCCCATGTGACAGGGACCCAACTCTGTGTATGTGTGTGTGTGTGTGTGTGTGTGTGTGTGTGTGTGTGTGTGTGTGTGTGTGTGTGTGTGTGTGTGTGTGTGCCTGCCAATGTTTATTTTTCATCTTTAACTGCACTTCAGATGAGTGGAGCTACCCTCAGTCTTGAACTTCTGCTGTCCTTCTGGTGAAGATACTTCTGTTAGGAATGACGTTCCAGGATTTAGACCAAGTGATAGAAGACAGAACAGTGCAGCACAGTAACCGACCCTTCAGCTCACCATGACCATACCCTATGGTATTTGACATTTCCATCCTCGGAAAAGACTCTGAACATCTCTCACATCTATGGCTCTCATAATTTTATATATTTCTATTTGTTCATCCATCGAACCAGAGAAAACAACCCAGGTTTGTCCATTCTCCACATACTCACTAATCGAGGCAACATCATGGTGAACCTCTTTTGCTTTTCTCTGAAGCCTGCGCATCCTTCATATAATGCAGCGACCAGAACTGGATACAGCACTCAAGCTGTAACATGACTTGTTAACTTTTATGTACAATGCATCGACTGAAGTCAACTATGCCATACCGTTTCCTTACTACCCTATTCGTGTTGCCACGCTCAGAGAGCTATAGATTTGCACCTCAAAATCCCACTGCACATCAATGTTCTTATGGATCCAGCAAAATTTCCCTCTTGCATTTGACCTCCAAAAGTACAGCCCCTTTATACTTAGATTAAACTTCAACTGCTAATTCTCTGCCCTTATTTCCAATTGATCTATACTCAATTGACAACCCAGTTGCTATTTGACAACCAAGCCACATTGCCACCAATTTTCACTTACTAATCAGACCATTTACATTTTTCTTCAAATCATTTGTAAGTATCTCAAACAGCAGATAATGATGAGGAATGGGCCTTGCATTTCCAAGTAGGGACAGTGTGTAATTAGTAGGTGATTGTGCTCCTATGAGCCTGTTGTTCTGGTTTAGGACACCCATGTATCTTTGTTACACCACTTAAATAAAATGCTGTCCTGATTTTTTTCCCCTTCTGAATAGGATTTATACATGTATACATGTTGCACTGCAACTAGAAAATAGAGATAGGAACATCAAACAGCACAGGACTGGAGCATGCTGTGCCGAACATTATGTCAAATTAAAATATACCTTCTGACTCTGCGATCTGCATCCCATTCCTCTCTGCATATTCATCATGTGCCTATCCAAACGGCTGTTAAACACTTCTATCGTATCTGCTTGCACCACCAACCTGGCAACTGTGATGCTTTGGTCCACTTGCTCCATCTGTTTGTCACCTTGAAACTCCTTTTTCCTTCTACTCAGTTTAGCATAATTTAGAAATATTACATTCAATTTCTTCCTGAGGCCTGAACATTGATCCCTGTGGTGTCCCCACTTGTACTGCCTGCCACCCTGAAAAATACCCATTTAGTTCTATTCTGCTTCTTGTCCATCATCCAATTTTCAATCCATGCCCATGCATTACTCCTAAAGCATGCACTTTAATTTTGTACATTAACTTTTTTATGAGACTTTAAAGTTTTCTACACATCCTGGTAAATCTCCTCTTCCCTCTTACCTATTCCATCAATTGCATCCCCAAAATTCAGATTTATCAACCAAGATAAAACTTTCGGATGTCCATGTTAATCTAATCTGATTCTGTCCTGTCATCACAGTGTTTTACAATGACTGGCAATTTTCTCCAACCTCTACCTTCCCACCTACCCACCCTACACAGAGTCGGCAATTTCCGGTTTTCAATAACTTTTCTGTCTTTTTAAAGAGTTGGATTACATTTGCCACCCTTTGATCTGTAAAATTCTGGAAAATGATAAGAAATTATCTGCCGGACTGCAGAATTTTAATTTGCTGGTTATGTGATCACTTCACTTTGTTTATTGTAATGCTGTTCAGTCTGTTTGCAGTCCAGTGGTGATATTTCACTAGGTTGGCACCTCCTGTTTAGGTTTGACCGGTACATGTCCCAGTATGCCCTTCCATATTCAGCATTAAATCAGAGAATAAACTAATGGTAGAGTAAGGCATCAAGTGGGTTAAATTGATAATTTTGTGCTGATTGTTACTGATTATTTTTATTATTTTTGGTTCAGATTATTAACCAGATTTAAATTGGCCATTGTTATAGTAATATGGCACAGTATAGTGTTCAGGTATTAATAGTGGTGTGACTGTAGATAAGATGTTCACAGTGTGAGTAGGAGGGGTCTTGGTATTAAAATACCATATAAAATTTAATTAAAGCACCAGGTTTAGTAAATGTAAGTTTCCAATTAGCACAAATCATGGAACACTTTGCAGTCTGGACCCATATAACCATATAACATATAACCATATAACAATTACAGCACGGAAACAGGCCCTCTCGACCCTTCCAGTCCGTGCCGACCATTTGTTTTCCCCTAGTCCCATCTACCTGCACTCAGACCATACCCCTCCATTCCCTTCACGTCCATATACCTATCCATATACCTATCCTTATCAATTTGGAATTTAACTCTCTATATTTTGGACTCTCAGATAGTAATTTGGAGATTTTCACCTCGAGCTGCATTGCTGATTTAGATTTTTTTTTAGAATAATTTTGATTCCTGGCATTTCTGGTTACAACATCATTTTTTCAAGTTCCAATTAAACATATGAAATATTTAATCAAAAGTTAACATCAAAATAAAACATTTTCACATGGGGAAAAATGGCAAAGAACACAATTCAAACCTGAACTTGGAGATGAGCCAGACCCTGCATGGCTTCTGGGAATGATGAAATAGCAGATGCTGTGACGTGGAAAATCTTTGAAGGAACATATGGTTCTTTTGATTGCTTTAAAGTGTTCACTCATTTTATGTGACACCCAAGTGAGTGAAAATGAATTGTTTCTATCTTCAATTTAAAATGTGACATCCAGCTCAAGAGGTATTCTTAAACCTGCAGGTGCATTTGCACATTGAGGTGTGATTTGTATTTTAAAAGAGCTAAAGCATTTCCTGACAAATGGTTGGTTGCAAATGCTCATCCAATTTTCCAATGTTCTATAGACTCAGGATCAGTTCCTGTGGATTGGAGGGTAGCTAATGTTATCCCACTTTTTAAGAAAGGCGGGAGAGAGAAAACAGGGAATTATAGACCAGTTAGCCTGACATCGGTGGTGGGGAAGATGCTGGAGTCAAATATAAAAGATGAAATAGCGGCACATTTGAATGTTAGTAAGAGGATCGGTCCGAGTCAGCATGGATTTACGAAGGGGAAATGATGTTTGACTAATCTACTGAAATTTTTTGAAGATGTCACTAGGAAAATGGACAAGGGAGAGCCAGTGGATGTAGTGTACCTGCACTTTCAGAAAGCATTTGATAAGGTCCCACATGGGAGATTAGTGGGCAAAATTAAGACACATGGTATTCGGGGAGTGCTGACATGGATAGAGAAGTGGTTGGCAGACAGGAAACAAAGAGTAGGGATTAACGGGTCCCTTTCAGAATGGCAGGCAGTGACTAGTGGGGTACTGCAAGGCTCGATGCTGGGACCACAGCTATTTACAATATACATCAATGATTTGGATGAAGGGATTCAAAGTAACATTAGCAAATTTGCAATGACACAAAGCTGGATGGCAGTGTGAACTGTGAGGAGGATGTTATGAGAATGCAGGGTGACTTGGACAGGTTGGGGGAGTGGGCAGATGCATGGCAGATGAAGTTTAATGCGGATAAATATGAGGTTATCCACTTTGGTAACAAAAACAGGAAGGCAGATTACTATCTAAGTAGCGTCAAGTTGGGAAAAGGGGAAGTACAACAGGATCTGGGGTTCCTTGTTCATCAGTCTGTGAAAGTAAGCATGCAGGTACAGCAGGCAGTTAAGAAAGCGAATGGTATGTTGGCCTTTATAACAAGAGGAATTAAATATATGAGTAAAGAGGTCCTTCTGCAGTTGTACAGAGCCCTAGTGAGACCACACCTGGACTATTGTGTGCAGTTTTAGTCCCCTTATTTGAGGAAGGACATTCTTGTTATTGAGGGAGTGCAGCGTAGGTTTACAAGGTTAATTCCATGGATGGTGGGACTGTCATATGCTGAGAGAATGGAGCAGCTGGGCTTTAGAGTTTAGAAGGATGAGAGGGATTCTCATTGAAACATATAAGATTGTTAAGGGTTTGGACATGCTAGAGGCAGGAAACATGTTCCCGATGTTGGGGGAGTCCAGAACCAGAGGCCACAGTTTAAGAATAATGAGTAAGCCATTTAGAACGGAGACGAGGAAACACTTTTTCTCATGGAGAGTGGTGAGTCTGTGGAATTCTGTGGAGTCCGCCGAATGGCCTACTCCTGGCCCAATTGTCTATTGTCTCTTCTCTATTATTCATCGTGCACAAATTAAGAAATTTGCTGGGAGAACTATGTGCTGCTTAATTGCATTGACTGAAACAAATTTGCTTTCTGCTTAAATGAAATGTCAGAACAAATTTAAAATCCATTAGTAGGAAGAGATTATAGACAATAGACAATAGGTGCAGGTACGCCATTCGGCCCTTCGATTCAGCACCGCCATTCAATGTGATCATGGTTGATCATCCACAATCAGTACCCCGTTCCTGCCTTCTCCCCATATCCGCTGACTCCACTATCTTTAAGAGCCCTATCTAGCTCTCTCTTGAAAGTATCCAGAGAACCGGCCTCCACCGCCCTCTGAGGCAGAGAATTCCACAGACTCAAAACTCCTTTGTGAATTGTCATCCATCAGAGTGGGTGAGTCAATGTCATTGTATCAATAGGTTTGTTGTTAAAGACACACTGAAAATATCAAAAATGGTTGACAAACAAGTGGTAATTAAAAAGCATATTTAATCAGGCCTTGCTCAATAGGAGCTGATGTAAATAATTATTTTACAAAGCTAAATAAAAATAGTTCTGGAAGACAGATTTAAAAAAAATCACAAATGGTCTGAAAGTAAATAAGTAAAGAAACAGTGGTTTTAAACAGTTTTCATTTGAGATTATTGACAGCAGGCATCGGCTGTTTGGGAGAACATGGAAGGAATTTGAACTCTTGTATATTGTATGTTTCATGGCCTGGTATTTCACTATGAAGGAGGAAAATCTGATCTGCGTGTCAAGAAAAAAAACGTCCCGATACTTATCTGCTGAAGATAATGAAAGGCCTAGCCTTAAACCCATGAGAATTGTAGAGTTGAGTTTTAGCTGAGCTTTATGCTCCCATTAGGTTGTGGGGCCTCAAGTAGTTGACCTTTTCAAGCTCAGAAAAGTATAGACAACAATAATTTCCAGTTTTGATACGGACTAGCAATATATTCTGCCACTGGATACGATAGAACATCAGATGAACTTCAGGCTTGGCTAATGTGCTGCTTCCTCATAAGACGTCAAATATCCCAATTATATTTGCTTCACATGACAGCAGAGAAACAGGAGCAGAGGTAGGCCAGTTCACCCCTTGAGCATGCTCTGCCAATCATTAAGATCATGGCTCATTCAATCTTGGCGTCAATATGACTTACCATTCCTTTGCCATTCCCCATTCCCCTTGATTATCGTGTTGTTCAAATGTTTGTCCATCTCCACTGACAACATTCAAAGACAGTGGTGAATATGTGGAATACTTTGCCACAGAAGGTTGTGGAGGCAGTCCGTGGATATTTATAAGGCAGAGACAGATAGATTCTTGATTAGTACAGGTATCAGAGGTTATGGGGAGAAGGCAGGAGAATGGGGTTAGGGGGAGAGATTGATCAGCCATGATTGAATGACAGAGTAGACTTGATTATTATCTGAATCGTGGCCGATTAGGAAAAGGGGAAATGCAACGAGACCTGGGTGTCATGGTACATCAGTCATTGAAAGTAGGCATGCAGGTGCAACAGGCAGTGAAGAAAGTGAATGGTATGTTAGCATTCATAGCAAAAGGATTTGAGTATAAGAGCAGGGAGGGTCTACTGCAGTTGTACAGGATCTTGGTGAGGCCACACCTGGAGTATTGCATACAGTTTTGGTCTCCTAATCTGAGCAAAGACATTCTTGCCATAGAGGGAGTACAGAGAAGGTTCACCACACTGATTCCTGGGATGGCAGGTGTTCAATATGAAGAAAGACTGGATAGACTTGGCTTGTACTCGCTGGAATTTAGAAGATTGAGGGGGGATCTTATAGAGACTTACAAAATTCTTAAGGGGTTGGACAGGCTAGATGCAGGAAGATTGTTCCCGATGTTGGGGAAGTCCAGAACAAGGGGTCACAGTTTAAGGATAAGGGGGAAGTCTTTTAGGACCGAGATGAGAAAATAATTTTTCACACAGAGTGGTGAATCTGTGGAATTCTCTGCCACAGAAGATAGTTGAGGCCAGTTCATTGGCTATATTTAAGAGGAAGTTAGATGTGGCCCTTGTGGCTAAAGGGATCAGGGGGTATGGAGAGAAGGCAGGTACAGGATACTGAGTTGGATGAACAGCCATGATCATATTGAATGACAGTGCAGGCTCGAAGGGCCGACTGCCTACTCCTGCACCTCTTTTCTATGTTTCTATGATGAGCCGAAAGGCCTAGTTCTACTTCTATCACTTATGACCTTTGGGTAGAGAATTCCAAAGTGTAATGATCTCTTCAAGAGTCTGAGTGTTTGAGTGATTTGTTAACCAATTTCAGGGGATAGTTAAAATCAATCATGTTTTTTCTGGGTCAAAAAGCATATCCAGAAAGCATTTGGAAAAAGTAAGTGTTTCTGATAAAGAGGTATTGACTCATAGTCAAGGACAATGAGGGGATTTTGACTGTAATATATGCATGTAGATTGTTGTTTGAGATTTTGAACCATCGCATGAGATAAATGCAAATCCAATCAGGAATGAGGAGAAAAATTGAAATTTATTTTTGGGATCATGATATATTTTGGAAAAAGTCAGTCAGAATTTCAGTAGTGGTTGAGAGAACTGATGGATGGAGGAGCAAGTGATTGTGGCCAGGCTTGGAAGGTCAGCTACATATAGGTTTGGCTTACATGTGGTGTCAGGAGGAAAAACTAAAAAGGCACTGTCAGGAGTTGAGTGTCAATGTGTGTGCTGTATGAAGAGGCAGACGTGGAGGGAGTTTTGTTTACAATATAGTGGAAAAAACAAATTACCCCAAGAATGTGATTTAGTTTAGTTTAAGTTTAAGGATACAACACGGAAACATGCCCTTTGGCTGGCCGAGTCCACACCAACCATTGACCACGCGTTCACACTAGTTATTTCACTACACACTAGGAGCAATTTACAGGAGCCAATTAGCCTGGAAACCTTTGAGTCTTTGAGATGCGGGAGGAAACTGGATCACCCAGAAGAAACCCACGTGGTCACAGGGAGAACATGCAAAATGCACACAGACACCACTCGTGGTCAGGATGAAACCCAGGTCTTTGATACTGTGAGGCAGCAGCTTTACCACTGTGCTACTGTGCCACCTACTATACATTGTGCTTTCCAATGTAATAAAAATAAATGCTGTTGAAACAAATCAACTTTTTCACTAATTTTGGGCTCATCCGAAGAGCACTTTACAGGATGGACAACTTCCACATATTTACTGACAAAGTAGCATTGACAGCATGTTTATCAAATGATTTTTTCTTCTTCAATTGTACAGGGTCTTGGTGAGACCACACCTGGAGTATTGCGTGCAGTTTTGGTCTCCAAATCTGAGGAAGGACATTATTGCCATAGAGGGAGTGCAGAGAAGGTTCACCAGACTGATTCCTGGGATGTCAGGACTGTCTTATGAAGAAAGACTGGATAGACTCGGTTTATACTCTCTGGAATTTAGGAGATTAAGAGGGGATCTTATAGAAACTTACAAAATTCTTAAGGGGTTGGACAGGCTAGATGCAGGAAGATTGTTCCCGATGTTGGGGAAGTCCAGGACAAGGGGTCACAGCTTAAGGATAAGGGGGAAATCCTTTAAGACCGAGATGAGAAAGACTTTTTTCACACAGAGAGTGGTGAGTCTCTGGAACTCTCTGCCACAGAGGGTAGTTGAGGCCAGTTCATTGGCTATATTTAAGAGTGAGTTGGATGTGGCCCTTGTGGCTAAGGGGATCAGAGGGTATGGAGAGAAGGCAGGTACGGGATACTGAGTTGGATGATCAGCCATGATCATATTGAATGGCGGTACAGGCTCGAAGGGCTGAATGGCCTACTCCTGCACCTAATTTCTATGTTTCTATGTTAATTCCCCCCTCTCTAATCTTCTGCTAGGTCACTCTTCAGCCACCATCACTCCAGAGAAAAACAGCACCTCATATTCTGCTTGGATAGTTTACAACACAATATTATGAAGATTTATTTCTCCAATTTTTGGTAACTAATCTACAAACAACCCCGCCCACCCATTATTTTTTCCTTATCTCTTCCCTGTGCCCCAACCTGATGCGCACCAATTTATCTGCATTCCTTTTGCAACACCCCTCCTCCATCCCCCCCTAGTCCGCTTCCACCTATATTCCTTCCTCTTACTGTGTCTTGGAATTTACCAGAGTCTTCTGATGTTTCGATGGCTAAGTTGGCTGTCAAATATTCCTACTTATATTCATGGGCAGAGCTGATATGTTTCATGCCACATGATCTCATTGTAAGGCAGAACGACTTTTTTGCTATCTCTTATCCCCATGAAACTTGCCAGCCATTTCTGGAAAGTTGCTGCTGGAATTTACCAGAGTCTTCTGATGTTTTGATGGCTAAGTTGGCTGTCAAATATTCCTGCTTATATTCATGGCAGAGCTGATATGTTTCATGCCACATGATCTCGTTGTAAGGCAGAAGGACTTTTTCGCTATCTTTTATCCCCATGAAACTTGCCAGTCATTTCTGGAAAGTTGCTGCTGTAAGGATTATAGAAATTAAGTCCTTATTTTCTTGTATATCAGCAGCTATCAGTGCTGGAGACCGATCACATTGCTTGGAATAAGTGGCTCACTAGGTAATAAAATGCATGCTGTTAAAGCTCACATGATTCCAATGAAATGTTAAAAGACCTTGGGATTGTTTCTGGATCGGCTCCAGATATGGTATAGAGGACGGTGGATTTAGTGATTAGGTCAGAAGACTTCTGAATTAGGCTTATTGTACTATACACTGTGAACGAACGTCAAATTACCATTATTTTATCATTTACCACCTTTGCAACTGGACTGCACAATCAAAATCTTTAAGAATAAAATTCCAATATTGTTTTTAAGAAAGGAAATGATAATGCAATTTTTTCTAAGCTTATGGCATTAATGTTTTTAGCAGAAAACATAGAACTAGCATTAAACATTGAACAGTGCAGCACAGACACAGGACTTTTGGCCCATTATGTCTGCACCCACATGACACAAATCTAACTAATACCATCTGCCTGTCTGTGACCCTCTATTGCACACCTGTTTACATGTCTTCCTAAATGACTTTAAATATTGCTATCTGCTTTTACCACTTCCCCGTGCATCACATTCCAGCTCTGTATAAAAGCAAAATCACTTCGTAAATTTTCTTTAAACATTCCCACTCTCCCACTTAACCGGCACCCTCTAGTATTTGTTACTTCCATCCTGAAAATCTAATTATTCTTTGATGTCAGTTCAAATGAAACATTAACCTATTTGAAGAAGGGTCCCAACTCAAAATGTCACCTGTCCATGTTCTCCAGAGATGCTGTCTAACCCATTGAGTTACCCTGGCACTTTGTGTCTTTATAAAAAACATCTTTGTTGGGTTTTCTTTTGCAGTCTTCAGAAATATTTTTAAATTGCAAGAGAACAGTGATCTGGGAGCAGGTCTGAGTGAGGAGAAATGGAGTTAACTTAAACAGAGGAAATTGACAACCTGGCACAAAACTGCCTTCAGCTTGTTGCCAGGTGGGTCTGGCGGCCGCACTTCATCACCGCTGTCATTTTACTGAGATTGTACCAGTTCTATCTCACATTTTATTACCACTAGATTCTTCTGCCAAAAAACACTTGCAGGGTGACTGTTACTTGTGGCAGATCTTCAGGGGATGCAAGGTACACATACAGTGAGTATGATATACATGAGCAAAGTTAGTTGGTGTGAGGAATAATGTATTGCAGTAAAGATATTTGAAGACAGAATAAGTGAGTTAGGTGATTACACATTGGAATCTGAGCTCATCATTTTACTTGCTTCATTACACCTGTTTATAAACATTCGATTCACAAAGCAGGGCATTATTCTCCTGCTGCTGACAAAAGTGACAATTTCCAGCCTTGACCTCTGCATTTTGCCTGCAAACAAATTGTTCCTTTCATAATGGAACAATATCTTCCCCTAGGCTTCAACAGAACATTCAGAGAGCCACGGCATCTGGACTCTATTCTGTCAATTCTTCTGTGCTCCATTTCTATTATTTGTTCCATTAAACACTTGAGCTCAAAATTACTCTTTCATGTCATCTTCTTACATGGTCAAGCTTGTTAGCTGGGAAACCCAATCATAAATCATAACATGGTTTCCCTTACACTCCTAGATGACTCCGACCCCCCCCCCCCCACCTTGCTTTCAGCATGACATGAAATTAAATTCCAGCCCAGATTTTCTCCCTCCCCCCCCCCCCCCCCCCCCCCACTAGGTTTCCCATTTCCTTTTAGTGGCTGCACAAAATTCATATGGTCCCCATTAAGCAAGTTTCACTGCAAAGGTTAACTAAAGTATGCTGAGGCCTCATTGTACAAAAAGGATGCTTCAATCCACCAAATACCATACAATGATCAACAGGCTCTTACTCATAAATAACTTGATGACTACTTTGAAATAAAATTCAATTGAAATAAATGTATTTTCATCCAAGAGTCAAAGTCTAACTTTATATTTAATATACATGTGGAGATGGAATCCACCAATGTCTCAAGCTGCTTGCAGAAAATTGTATAGAATATGAATAAATAATCTTACCCCATGGCTGGGTCGAGTGCAATTCCTTTGGGATTGTGCAGTTCCAGATCTAGTAGAGTAATGCAAGTAACCCCATTTTGATTGCACACAAATATTCGGTCACTAACATCATCCACAAAGTAATAGTTTCCAGTAAGCCAGTCTAAAGCCATTTGTTCCACATCTGCCAAAGGAAAAGTAACGCATTAGATCAAAAATACAAGACAATTTAGTGGTTGGTTGACTGCTGTGCAAGAAAGATTTTATATCCTTTCATGCCAGCAAATATATTTAAGTATCTTGGCCTGATCTTCAGCTAACTGAGCAAAAGATTTTTTTCGATAACGTATGTAATCCTCTCCATCAGCAATACAGAGCTTTGATCTTTGTTCATTATTCAATGTCTGGTTTTCAACTGCTGCAAACACGCAAGTTCAACTCATAATAAAAAATTGTAAAGCATCCAACATTCAATTTTATAGAGAAACATACCTCCATAAATTCTCCCTCTCTGAACATGGAAATTTTAACAATTCAATTAAAAAAATCTTTAAGGATTTTCTTGAACTTGTCAGTAGATTAACCTTTGTTTTTGTTTGAAAAATGTAAGACATGAGAATCAGTGAAGACAAACTGGCTCTTATTACCTTTGGGCCTTTCTATCTTCAGTGCTCACTTTATCTACCAGGTTTGATTCAAACAGTATTCACTTTTATTCCAAATCGTGTTTTTAAACAAAATGGAAAGAATATAATTTTCTTACAAAGATGATTGTGTTTGCTACAGCTGAGGATATCTATTTATTGTCCTTGGTAATATCTGGAAATATTTATTCATCATTTCACTAAGGAGTAAGAAGAAACAGAAGCAAGGCTATTATTCTATTTTTAACAGTGAAATGGAATTCTCTTTGAGAATGTTGACATTATAGAGGACCTTTCGTCCCTTACCATGAATGTGAGAAAGGTGTTAAGGGCCTGTCCCACCAGCATGCGACTGCATGCGGCGAGCGTGACCAAACGTGGTGGCTTGAGGCGTTCGGCCTCGCGGGGCCGGTCACACTTCCAACCACGGAGCCGTATGGAACTGGTCCTGACATCATACTCACCAATCAGCTGGGCAGGTGGCGGGCCGACTGAATTTGGACGTCGCATGGCGTCGGGCGGTTACGTCATCACGCAATGGCACGCCGGGCGGTGACGTCAACACACAACGCCATGAGCTCGGCGTACGCCGTCAAGATGCTGCGTACGACATCGAGGCGTTGTGTGCGGCCTCAATGCGGCTGCGGACCTGTCGGCCGTTGCCGCGCTAGATTTTTGGACAGTGTCAGTTTTTCGGAGCCCCACGCGATGTCGGGATCAGCCCCGCACAACTCCATACGGCTCCGGCGATCGAAGTGGCACCGGCCCTGCTAGGCCTTATGGCTCAAGCGACCACGTTAGGTTGCGCTAGTCACATGCAGTCGCATGCTGGTGGGACAGGCCCTTTAGTGCTGTACCTGCTCTCACAGGAAGGAAACTAATTGTAGATGTTCACAAATTACAATGCAGTTTCATGACATTTACAAGAAATAGAAATAAAGGGAGTGAAATAAGGGAATTACATTGAAAGTAGTAAAAAAGACAATTAGTTAAAGAGCTGTCCCACGTGGGCGACCTAATTGGCGAGTTTAGGAGAGTTTGAAAAAATGACATGTTGAAGACCTCCTTTGACTATGTAGAAGACCTCCTTCGACCTCCTTTGACTATGTTGAAGACCAGCATCGACTAGCTACGACTAACTACGACTAACTTCGGGAACATTAGACACTGAATAGCGGAGATTGAAGACAACCTCCTTCGATCTCTTTCGACCTCCCTTCGACTATGATGAAGACTATCTACGACTACCTTTGACTACCTTCGACTACCCTCGATTACCTACGACTAACATGCTGACCTACTACGACCTACTACGACTAAACCTACGAGTAAAAAAAGTATTGATTTTTTCCATGGCAACCTTTTTTTACTTGCAGGCATTTTTTAACATATTGAAAAAACCGCCGCACCCTAGCTGAGGCCTCAAGAACACGGAGACCACTCTCAAGCATGAAGGTAAGTTACGAAAATCTCCTACGACCTCGTGTCGACCATACTGCAAGTCTTAGTTGGGGCAAACTTGCCAGAACACGCGTATTAGGTCGCCCAAGTGGGACAGGCCCTTTAGTCACTGGATATAGACACAAAATGCTGGAGTAACTCAGTGGGATCGGCAGCATCTCTGGAGAGAAGGAATGGGTGATGTTTTGGGTCGAGTCCTTTCTTCAGACTGAGAGTCAGAGGAGAGGGAAACTGGAGATATCAGTGTATGGTGTGAAAACGACAGTAAATCACCCTTGGAGTTTTGGCATGTTCAAGAGTTAAACACTTCAGTAACTTTTATAGTTTGGGTGCAACACTCAATTCGTGAAAGATGTGGTCCTCATGGAAGATCTTATATTTTTCCAGACAATACTCTTGACTAGACATAATCCTATTGTTTATATATTTTTTGTCAGATTTCAACCATAAATGATTGGTGGCATTTTACTTCCTGGCAAATCCCTGTTTAATCAAGTTATGATCATACATAGAAAGTGTTCAGAAATAAAAAGGCATTGCGCCTTGTCTCAATCATTAAGATGTTGCAAGTTTTTAGCCTGTGCCTGCCAATTGGTTCATTTCCTGACAGACATTTTAATTCTATTTTAATTTCTATTTAATAAAGTAGTAACAACTTATCTGTACTTAAATTGTCTATGACCCTTGGAGTCACAAGAGGCACATGACAGAATCAAGCCCTCTGGCTTGATACAAGTCCATGTTAAACATCAACCACCCATTCACATGAATCCTACTTTAATACCATTTTTTGTTCTGCACACATCCTCATCAACTCCCCCTCTCCCGCAAATTATACCACTCATCTACACACTGAGAACGATTTACATTTTACCGAACAGCCCGCACAACTTTGGGATGTGCGAGGAAACTGGAGCACCTGAAGGAAACCCCTTGATCACAGGAAGAACTTGCAAACTCAATACATATAGTGGCCAAGATCAGGATTGCACTGGTTCTCTGGTGCTATGAGGAAGTGTTTTAAAAGACAATCTGTTCCTTTGTACAGCCCTTTCTAAAATATACATTTAATTCATGTTATACTGAAAAATAAACACAAATACATTTATTACACTGCCAGATGATTTAATCATGGAAGGTTATGGGAACTTCTCTAAGTCATAAGTGATCGCTGAAAGTGAAAACTAGATATTATTCAGATTATGTAGTGGGAAAATAGGTTTATAACCCATAGGTTATTTCTCACAGGACATGACCAAAGACACAATTTGCATCTGCTACCTTCTGCTGATAAATGTTCATGCAATCAGGCTATGCAGGTGACCATAAAACACAATTGAATGCAACAGTCAATGTTGCTGACTGAAACTTTTACTAATGATCCGCTTTCAGGATAAAAAAGAATTTATTTTAATTTAATTTAATTCAGTAAGAGATTGTCAAGTATGGTATCCGTCGGAATAATTTTCTGAAAAAAAAGGAACTGTGATGAAAGAATTTGTAGTCCCTGAACATTATAAAAGATATTAATGAGTTTGAGCGGACATAATGATTCAGTTCAAATTATAATTGGTGGATTTTGCTAGCTAATGCTGACAGTTCCAAATAGAACCGGAGACATTTAGTCATTTAAATTATAGTAGTTCAGGAACTGCGCCATGAGAACAGTCCAAAGTAGAAGTCTTAGACATATAGATAGGTTTGGAACACCATTAGTTCCAAATGGCACATGGAGTACATCTTCAGGACATAATCTACCTGATTGGGGTGGGAGATTCCAAGCTTCACGTGGTCTGCCCTGTTTTGACAAATGCAATCAACCTGGTGTGCACAATCAAATAAGATAAAATGGAACAAGTTTCCTACAACTTTAGGCTATGCATGCCATATGCAAGAAGAAGATCTACCCGATGTTTCTAGCTGTGCATTAGAAAGAAAAGGAAAAGGCAATTTCTTTACAAATCATTTGTTTTTGTTTCATGTTTTGAAAATTATTCTTGTTTAAAATTTGTATTTCAAATTTAATGTCAGAATCAGATTAAAAGAAAATAAATGTCATAGAAACACAGAAGACATAGAAAAATAGGTGCAGGAGTAGGCCATTCGACCCTTTGAGCCAGCACTGCTATTCAATATGATCATGGCTGATCATCTAAAATCAGTACCCTGTACCTGCTTTTTCCCCATATCCCCTGACTCCACTATTTTTAAGAGCCCTATCTACTCAATCTTGAAATTATCCAGAGAAACGGCCTCCACCACCCTCCGCGAGGCAGAGAATTCCACAGACTCACCACTCGCTGTGAGAAAAAGTGTTTCCTCATCTATATTCTAAATGGCTTACTCCTTATTCTTAAACTGTGGCCCCTAGTTCTTTACTCTCCCAACATCGGGAACATGTTTCCTGCCTCTAGTGTGTCCAACCCATTAATAATCTTATATGTCTCACCCTTCTAAACTCCAGAGTATACAAGCCCAGCTGCTCCATTCTCTCAGCATATGACAGTCCCGCCATCCCGGGAATTAACCTTGTAAACCTACGCTGCACTTCCTCAATAGCAAGAAAGTCCTTCCTCAAATTAGGGGACCAAATACTCCAGGTGTGGTCTCACTAGGGGTCTGTACAACTGCAGAAGGAGCTCTTTGCTCCTATACTCAAATCCTCTTGTTATAAAGGCCAACATGCCATTTGCTTTCTTCACTGCCTGTTGTACCTGCTTGCTTACTTTCATTGACTGATGAACAAGGACCCCAGACCCCATTGTACTTCCCTTTTCCCAACTTGACACCATTTAGATAATAATCTGCCTTCCTGTTTTTGCTACCAAAGTGGATAACCTCACATTTTTAAACTGAATAAGGGGGTGGGGTGTCAAATCTGATAGTCGAGGATGTAGTTAAAGGGAAAGAGAGTAAAGGGATGGTTAATGACCCCAGAATTAACGGGAAAGGAAGCTCACAAAGGGATAGGAGGGGATGGCCAAGTGTATTAGGGATTGATGTGAAAGGTGAGATGCGTAAGGAATTAAAAGTATTGTACATGAATGCGCGAAGAATAAGAAGTAAAGCAGATGAGTTTGAGGCTCAGTTAGAGGTTGATATATATGACATTGTGGGGATTACAGAGATGTGGCTGTAGGAGAATTGGGCCTGGGAACTTAATATTCAGGGTTATACATCCTATAGAAAGGACAGGCAGGTGGGCAGAGGAGGGGGGTAACTCTGTTGGTGCGCGATGGATTTCAGTCTCATGCGAGGGAAGGCATAGGGACTGACGAGGTAGAGTCACTGTGGATTGAGTTGAGGAATTGTAAAGGCAAGAAGACACTAATTGGTGTTATTTACAGACCCCCAAATAGTAGCCCGGATGTCGCGTGTAAGTTGCAGCAGGAGTTAAAACTGGCATGTAACAAAGGTAATGCCACCGTGATGATGGGGGATTTCAATATGCAGGTAGACTGGGAAAATCAGGTTGGTTCAGGACCCCAAGAAAGAGAGTTTGTAGAATGCCTCCAAGATGGATTCTTAGAGCAGATTGTAATGGAGCCAACCAGAGAAAAGGCAATTCTGGATTTAGTGTTGTCCGGTGAACCAGATATGATAAGAGAACTCGTGGTAAAGGAACCGCTTGGAGGTAGTGATCATAATATGATTAGTTTTAATCTGTAATTTGAGAAGGAGAACATTAAATCGGAATTGGCAGTGATGCAGTCGAACAAAGGGGACTATGAAGGCATGAGAGGGGAGCTGGCCAAAGTAGACTGGAAAGAGATCCTAGTAGGAATGATGGTGGAACAGAAATGGCAGGAATTTCTGGGCATAATCCGGTAGTCACAGGATCATTTCATTCCAAAAAGAAAGAAAGATTCTAAGGGGAGTAGGAGGCAACCGTGGCTGACAAGAGAAGTTAGGGATAGAATGAAACTAAAAGAAAAGATGTAGCCGGAGCAAAGAGTAGCCGGAAGCCAGAGGATTGGGAAACTTTCATAGGACAACAGAAGGAAACAAAACGGGCAATGCGGGCTGAAAAGATGAAGTACGAGGGGAAGCTGGCCAGGAATATAAAGAAGGACAGTAAAAGCTTCTTTAGATATGTTAAGGGATACAACGGAAGGTATTAGAGGTGAGTGGGAAAATGAACTAAGCATAAAAATCTCCAATGAAAGGTGGAAAGAATACTTATTAAATGTGCACAAATGCTCAATTAAAATAAGACACACTTTAATACAATTTAAAATTATACACAAATTATGCTACTCAAAAACTAAATTAAATAAATTTTTCGCTAACGTTTCACCAATTTTTGATAAATGCCACTGTCAAAAAGCTACTATAGCGCACTCATTCATCTTTTGTACAAAAATTCAAAGGTTTTGGATTGAAATCTTTGGAATTTTCACCAAACTGTTTAAAATAAAAATGACACCAAAGCCAGAATGGATTATTTTCGGAATCACAGAAGGTAGTTCGGAATTAAATGTGTATCAAAAGAATTTATTTGATTACGGCTTAATAATAAGAAAAAAACTAATCTTAAAATTCTGGAAAAATGCTCCTATACCAACATTAAATGTGTGGATTTCAACTATGTTTGAAACACTACATCTGGAAGATATGAGACTCCGCCTGGAAGGAAAATCAGAATGTTTCTATCAGACGTGATCTGCATTTATAGAATTACTACAAAGATAGGGTGCAGGAGTACCTCGGGCCTTGGTAGGGGGGATGAAAAACAATCGAGTTGGTGGATTCCTTTTGCGTGATATATATAACATTTTTTTTTTTCTCTTTTTCCTTTTCTTTTTTAGGGTCTATCTCTTAACCCCCTTTCTTTAATTCTTTAACCAAGGGTTTCTTCTCCCCTTTGGCACGCTCTTTCACTATCGCAACTCTTTTCACCTATTTCACTCTCTTTCTTTCTATTCTTTTTCTTTAAAAGCCATAAAATTATGGGGTACAATGATTGTAACAATATATATGTGAAGTACATTGATGTATTTACTTCTAATAAATAAAATAAAAAATAAAAATAAAAAAAGATATGTTAAGGGAAAAAGAGTATCAAAGTCAAATGTAGGTCCCTTGAAGGCAGACACGGGCGAAATTATTATGGGCAACGTGGAAATGGCAGAAGAGCTGAATAGGTACTTTGGATCTGTCTTCACTAAGGAGGATACAAACAAACTCCCAGATGTACTGGAGGACAGAGGATTTAAGGGGGTATAGGAACTGAAAGAAATTTTCATTAGGCGAGAATAGTATTAGGTAGGCTAATGGGACTGAAGGATGATCAATCCCCTGGGCCTGATAGTCTGCATCCCAGGGTCCTCAGGGAGGTGGCTCTAGAAATAGTGGACGCATTGGTGATCATTTTCCAATGTTCAATAGATTCAGGATCAGTTCCTGTGGATTTGAAGATAGCTAATGTTATGCCACTTTTCAGGAAAGGAGCGAGAGAGAAAACAGGGAATTACAGACCAGTTAGCCTGACTTCGGTGGTGGGAAAGATGCTGGAGTCAATTATTAAATAGGTAATATTGGGGCATTTGGATAGCAGAAAATGGATGAGTCCAAGTCAACATGGATTTATGAAAGGGAAATCATGCTTGACTAATCTTCTGGAATTTTTTGAGGATGTGACAAGTAAAATGGATGAAGGGATGCCAGTGGATGTAATATATCTAGACTTTCAGAAAGCCTTTGATAAGGTCCTGCACGGGAGACTGGTGACTAAAATTAGAGCACATGGTATTGGGGGAGGGTGTTGACATGGATAGAAAATTGGTTGGCAGACCGGAAACAAAGAGTAGGAGTGAACGTGTCCTTTTCAGAATGGCAGACAGTGGTGAGTGGAGTGCCGCAAGGCTCGGTGTTGGGGCCACAACCGTTTACCATATACATTGATGATTTGGAAGAGGGAATTAGGAGCAACAGTGGCAAGTTTGCGGATGACACAAATCTGGATGGCAGTGTGAACTGTGCAGAGGATGTTAGGAGGTTGCAGGGGGACCTGGACAGGTTGAGTGAGTGGGCAGATGCGTAGCAGATGCAGTTTTATAGAGATAAATGTGAGGTTATCCACTTTGGAGGCAAAAAACAAGGGGGCAAATTATTATATCAATGGGGTTAGGTTAGGTAAGGCGGAGGTACAGCGAGACCTGGGTGTCCTTGTACACCGGTCACTGAAAGTTGGTGTGCAGGTACAGCAGGCAGTGAAGAAAGCTAATGGAATGTTGGCCTTCATAACAAGAGGATTTCAGTATAGGAGTAACGAGGTTCTTCTGCAGTTGTATAGGGCTCTGGTGAGACCACATTGGAGTATTGTGTACAGTTTTGGTCTCCTAATTTGAGGAAGGACATATTTGTGATTGAGGAAGTGCAGCGTAGGTTCACGATATTGATCCCTGGGATGGCGGCTGTCATATGAGGAAAGATGGAAAAGACTAGGCTTGTATTCACTGGAGTTTAGAAGGATGAGGGGGATCTCATAGAAACATATAAAATTATAAAAGGACTGGACAAGCTAGATGCTGGAAAAATGTTCCCAATCTTGGGTGAGTCCAGAATCAGGGGGCCACAGTCTTAGAATAAAGGGGAAGTTATTTAAGACTGAGGTAAGAATAAAGTTTTTTACCCAGAGTTGTGAATTTATGGAATTCCTTGCCACAGAGGGCAGTGGAGGCCAAGTCACTGGATGGATTTAAGAGAGAGTTGGATAGAGCTCTAGGGGCTAGTGGAATCAAGGGATATGGGGAGAAGGCAGGCACAGGTTATTGATAGCAGACGATCAGCCATGGTCACAATGAATGACGGTGCTGGCTCGAAGGGCCGAATGGCCTCCTCCTGCAACTAATTTCTATGTTTCTATGTTTCTATATTTATCCACATTAAACTGCATCTGCCATACATCTGCCCACTCACCCAACCTGTCCAAGTTACCCTGCATTCTCATAGCATCCTCCTCAGTGGAATTTAGCCCTAAGAGCTAAATCCTACTCCCTCTTGAAAACATCCAGTGAATTGGCTTCAACTGCTTTCTATGGCAGAGAATTACACAGATTCACAACTCTCTGGGTGTAAAAAGTGTTTCCTCATCTCAGTCTTAAATGGCTTACCCCTTATGACCTCAGAATTTTGATAGCTGCCAATACTATTAGGTGGATTTTACCAGGTGTCAAAGCTTTCAGAGAAAATTGGAGGTGAGGTTTCCAACATAAATATATTAATTCAAGTGTACGTTGCAGAAAGAAAACAATTGCATTAATATGTCCCTGTCATGACTTGGGCTGCACAGCTGGATTCTGGGATGCTTTGAGCTAGCACGTTTTAGAGATACAGTTCAGATGCAAGCCCTTTGGCCCACCGAGTCCACGTCGACCAGCAATGACCCTATACACCAACACTATCCTACACACTAGGGATAATTTACAATTTTACCAAAGCCAATTAACCTACAAACCTCCACTTCTTTGGTGTGTGGGAGGAAACCGGAGCACCTGGAGAAAACCCATGAGGTCACAGGGAGAACATGCAAACTCTGTACAGACAGCACCCAAAGTCAGGATTGAACCTGCATCACTGGCGCTTTAAGCAAAGCTACTGCTGCACTACTGTGCGGCCCCAAAAGATAGACTGTCTGCAGGGATAAAACCAGTGATAAGTCTGGACTGGGGCAATGGTCCAGCAAAATATGAATCAGATCTTAACGACGCTGCAATCTCCTCAGGATGAGTGCAAACCTGTAAATCTTCAACCAATTACAGCAGTACCTTTACATTTTCCCCAATTTTATTGCAAATATGTGAACCATGTTTTTTTCTCTAATTCTTAATCCCTCTCAATTTATAAAATATTTGGAAGCATGTATCTGGAATAATACTTGCTTCCATGTGATTGGGATAAATGAAGACGCCTAAAATAAATCATTGAAGACACAAGAGAGTGCATATGCTGGAATCTGGAGCAAAATACAAACTGCTGGAGGAATTTAATGGTTCAAGTAGCATCTGTGGGGCGGGGGGGGGGGGGGGGGGGGAGAGAGATTGTTATGGTGTTGGGTCGAGACACTGCATCAGGATTCTTGATATTGTGTCTTGACCCAAAATATTGACAATTCCTTCTCCGTGACCGCCGCCCATCAAACCACCTCCACAGATGTTGCTCCATCTGCTGCGTTCCTCCAGCAGTTTGCTTTTTTAAAACAGAATATACGGTTTTTTTTTGTTTTTTTTTTCATGCTTGGCAAAACTTTTAGTATCATATTGCCAAAGCTCCATGAAGTTACCACTTTCATTTGAAAAAGTGAGCAGATTGGTATTAGTTATAAGTAGTAATTACTCCACGAAACGGAAACTATCCCAAAATTAATTTCCTTCAATGCATCCCAGTTAATTGAATGATGGAGGTAAATCCCTTATAACAATTCAAAGTAAGAATAACTGTCATATATTTTAAATGGCAGATTTGACATTTTGTATGGTGCATGAAATAATTAAAAGAAATCAACCTGTAAGAGTGAACTGGCAGAACGCCTTCTAATTAAGAAAATATACCCATTAAATTAATATACTTGCAAAACTGTGAACAAAGAAGCATTTAAAATACAGAAACCAGCAGCTGTTCATCACTCTTTCTCACCATTGAGGAAATCATGTCATAATCACATTGGACCTTTATTAATCTGCAGTCAAACTGAATGAAGTTCACAATGTCACATTGAATTAGAGATCTGTGTTGGGACTTTGACAATTTCAGAGGTCTATTAAAAGGGTTTCTTCAGGCACTTGGGGTATGTTTGGATGAGGCACATGAATATGTTCAGGTAGTTCTACTTTAATGCATGTTTCCATAACACGAGTGGGAAATAAAGCAACAGTTGAATTAGGGAAAACTATTTGCCTTATGTAGGTCAAATTGTTTAGAACACAATTTCAACTGGGAAATAGAGAACGACTTAAAGGTTACTTTCAAATTTGACAAGCAGAAAAAATGCTGCCTTGGATTTAAAAATTACAGGGGAGAAAGCCTGTTTCCATGTATCCTCCCTGGAGTAATCAGACACCATTGTCTCTCAAGAACACAGTTGTTACTTTACATGTGGCCATTGAAAATGACCATCTATCGCTTCATTGACACTTGTTAAACAATATAACATGCAGCCTACATTTTTATTTTAACTTGCAGTAACAAAATTAACCATATTAATTTTTAAAAGGCCTTAGTTTCTTCAAAGTCCCATGTGAAAAATAACTTTTTATTGAGAGTCTGAAACTCTCTGGCCTTTATCCACCTTTTCCCCCACTGACACAGTAGTTTTTTAATATTATTCATTTTTAATAACACAAGGTTTCCTAGGAAGGCATCTATCACCTTATAGTAGATCTTTCTGTATTATATTTGGGTCACCTATGCATATCCGGTTTTTAAAGTGTTCATTTATAATGCTTGAAAAATTAGGCACTGTGGTAGAGTTCTCGCCGAAGAGCGCTAGAGACCAGGGTTCGACCTTCACTATGGGTACTGTCTGCAAGGCGTTTGTACGTTCTCCCACGTGGGTTTTCTCTGGGTGCTTCGGTTTCTTCCTACACTCCAAAGATGTGCAGGGTTGTAGGTTAATTGGCTTCTGTAAATTGCCATGAGTGAGTAGAATGTGAAAGTGGGATAACATTGAACTAGTGTGTGGGTGATCAATCATTGGTGGGGACTCGATGGGCCAAAGGCCTATTTCCATGCTGAATCTCTAAACTAAACACAAAAGTTGATGTATTTTGTGACATTGTGACCTTCATGCTGGTAGATTTTGACACAAACTGATGCTGCTGCCCAAATAAAAGAAAGAAATGCACCATTGTGCATTTTGAAAGATAAAAATGTTATGGAGAAAAGTACAGACATTTATGAAAGTATTGTAATGTGAAATATTCCTGTGAACCTAGCTTTGATTAGAAATTTAGCACTGATTCAAGCCAAAACTATTGGTGGCAAGCTCTATTCAATTAGATGACAATTTCTAAATATATTGTTTGCACTTGCATAAAACTATAATTTACCACGATTGCCAACTAGATGAATGAGCTGAGAATAATATATCCATAATAGGAATAAGTGGAGATAATAAGGAGGTGGTAGTTCATAAAATATTTTTCAGTTATGGAATTTTAGATTGTATTACCAGAGATTACCAGCTCTCAGCACTGAAGGCAAAATATTACCCTGCATTGTGCAGTGAAATAGAACTTTAAGGGATGCTATGATTGTGGCTTTATGGACTTTAAAACTGTTGATAAGATAGATGAAGAAAAATATTTGGCTAATGGGGAAGTCCAGGAGCATAAAACCTAAAATCAAAGATGGGCAGCTCTGAAGAGAAGTTGGGAATTATTTATGCACGTAAAGTGCAGTAAACCCTTGCTGAAATGCAAAATAAAGCAACATTAAGCAAAGTGAGATTCTAGCTTGATTAATAAATAACAAACAACGTATGAATGAATAAGTTTATTGGCCAAGTATTCACATACAAGGAATTTGCCTTGGTGCTCTGCCCGCAAGTGACAACATGACATACAGAGACTGTTAGGAATGATACATAAAACATAAACATTAATAATAAATCATTATTGATTAAACATATGAATTAAATAAAATACCAGAGGCTACATATTTTTGGTTATTGAGTAGACCTACTAATCGTTATAAAAAATCAGTTTTTATGTCTGGCTGTGGCAGCTTTGACAGTCCGGAGTCGCCTTCCAGAGGGAAGTGATTCAAAGAGTTTGTGGACAGGGTGAGAGGGGTCAGAGATGATGTTACCTGCTCACTTCCTGCCTCCTGCAGTGTACAGTTCGTCAATGGAGGGAAGGTTGCAGCCAATAACCTTCTCAGCTGATCAGACGATTCGCTGCAGCTGAGAATATGTAGAATTGGGGATACTTTAGGACACGTTTAAGTATTCTGAGTTAAGTTGGTTCAATTATTCTGAGCTAAGTTTGAATTTCTTTATTTTGACATCATTTGGTTAAGTTTCATTATCCTTGCTGTGACATCGTTTATCCTGGAAAACATGTGATGTTTATGTGATGTTTAATGCTATTGTAATTGGCTAAGATGTATTATGTCGTGTATGATTGTAATTGGAGGAATCTATATAACCATGTGATACTATAGTTATTGGCCTAGAATCACCATCCTTTGTAAGTTACCCCCCAATGTATCAACCATAGGTATATGCCAATTCCTTAGTTTGAGCATGTGTGTTTCTCCGTGATCCACTGGGAGAGCTTCCCAGGGCCGTACAGAGAAACCTAGTCTCCGTGGTGAAATAAAGGATGATTTAAAGTATTCTAGTCCTGTTTTCACTGAAAGGACTAAGGGATATAAATACCAGAATTTTCATTTGGGGGCTGTCGTCCGGGATCTCAGAGGAGGCCCTCGCAAGTTTGCGGTAAATGGGTTGAGTGTTGGGTCAGGGAGTATTGGAATTGGGACCCCGATGAGTGATTTTACTTCATCGGTTTTCCTCCGATTCGCTGATCCAGCTGCTCGGCAATTTGCTGGCCTTCAAGAGGCTTCCCGAAGAGATTGAGGTTAGTAGTCCGAAGAATACTGGCAATGGATCGGTCATGTTGATAAAGGGGATCAGCTGAGGGAACATTTCAGTATTGAGGTAATTGGAAATAAGTTTCGTGCTGAAGTAATAATTTGACAAATCACTTTAAAATCAGCTTTGAGGTAGAAAGTCAGGATAAGTTGATAAATTACTTTGAGAGCCTGTACTGTGTAAAAGGTTGGGTAGGGGTTTCGAGCTGAAGTAAAAATTGACATATTACTTCAGCGCCGAGGTGGGAAGGGGTGTCTGTGGTATTTCAAGACTGCGATCAAAAAAGTTATGCTCTAAATTCTGTTAAGTTAAAGTGTTTCATTGAATGTTTTTGATTAAGTTTGTATGATGTTGCTTTAAAATTGAAGGAGGATATCACATTTTTCTGATAACAACATTCTTCTGCTGATAAGAATTCTGCTCGGTCCAGTGCTTTCACAAAGCGGTACACTCAGATTCTTCAGATTTACTATTGAAATCAAATGCTTTCTTCATTGTTAATTGTCATGAAGAAAGACTGGATAGACTCAGTTTATACTCTCTAGAATTTAGGAGATTGAGAGGGGATCTTATAGAAACTTACAAAATTCTTAAGGGGTTGGACAGGCTAGATGCAGGAAGATTGTTCCCGATGTTGGGGAAGTCCAGGACAAGGGGTCACAGCTTAAGGATAAGGGGGAAATCCTTTAAGACTGAGATGAGAAAGACTTTTTTCACACAGAGAGTGGTGAGTCTCTGGAACTCTCTGCCACAGAGGGTAGTTGAGGCCAGTTCATTGGCTATATTTAAGAGGGAGTTGGATGTGGCCCTTGTGGCTAAGGGGATCAAGGGGTATGGAGAGAAGGCAGGTACGGGATACTGAGTTGGATGATCAGCCATGATCATATTGAATGGCGGTGCAGGCTCGAAGGGCCGAATGGCCTACTCCTGCACCTAATTTCTATGTTTCTATGTTAACTTTTGTTGTTCTAAAATACTCTGAGTTTTGTGGAGGGGTATTGTGGAATTTATTTAATTGTGGAATTTACTTAATTGTGGAATTTATTTTGATGTGTAAATTTTGTGTTGTGAGAATGTGTTGTTATATGGTTATAATTGTTATATGGAGAATCTAATTGTTTTGTGTGAAAGTTTTGGCCAAAATGAATCACAAGGCATGAAAGAGCTAATTGCTGAGATACTGCACAAGATCGTGTGGCTTGCATTTCTCTCACATAGGCTTTCTCTAATGGAGCAGATAAGAGGGGCCCTGTTAGGGTAATTAGAACAAATAAGGAGACAGAATGAATTGGTACAGAATAACAACATATTAGAACTTGACTGATGCTTCTTAATGCCATTGGAATTCTGCGTTGTTAATTTGAGTGGCCATACATTTTTATGGAAGTTGTTTCATATATATGGTTAAAAAATAAACGCTGTTTCTCCATGTTTAGTTCTGACTGGTGACAGAAAGCACCTGTCCCAGACGACCTCAGAGGTCTAGATGGTTCATAATTTAGAAGATCACAAATATATTTTTGCCCTAGACCATTCAGTGCTTTATAAACCAACAGTAATATTGTTAAGTCAATTATTTGACAGACTGAAAGCCAGTGTAAAGAACTCAAAACTGAAGTGATGTGATCCACTTTCTTAGACTTAAAGAGGACTCGAGCAGCAGCTTGCGTGATCTAATGGTTGGCTTTAGTTTGATAGAGAGAGACAGGTTCCTTGTCAGTGTAACACCTGTTCACCACTGTCGACTAGTCAGCATTGTGGAAATCAATCAGCCTGGGAGAAGTCTGTGTGCTTCCCTTGTCCTTGATATCCTTGCCAACCTCCCCTTTGTTTTTTGCTGATAACCCCCTCCCTCTTGTCTCCACCATGGGCACTCCTTACTCCAATGGCCTTGCTGGATACAATTAAAGTATCAATTAACTGCACAGGCCATTTGGCTCTGAGAATTGTCAGTCCAGTCCATATTGTTAGTTTTTATTGCCTCTGCGATAGTAGCTGGGAGACAATGTACTAGGATAGCACAGTACAGGGGTGAGTTCTGACCGTCTCGATATCTAGCATCCCCCGACTGACTGATGTATATCTCTGACAATATCTCCAACAATTCGTCTGCCCCCTCTCCTTTCCTGGGTTTAGTATCCAGAATTTTTGAGATATCAATCGTTTTTTGCACAGTGGTAGTAAGGGCGGTAAGGATTGCTTCCTCTCTGGCTTCATTCAGTGCATGTTAATTAATTAGCGCTTCATGGGTTCGGAACCTCAAGTTAGCTAGGAATCTTGTGTGCTCTACTGGGGTTAGAACTTGTGGTATGGGTTTGCTCTTTTTAGTCTTACTCTTGGTGCAAAGCACGACTGGGGATGCCACCAACACCGGTGCTGTCGGAGTCAGGGGGAACTCTGCCAGTGCTGCTGGAGCTGGTATAGTGGACGCAGGTGGTGCTGCAAGAGCAACAAAATCAATATTATCATAGGTTGGGGGCTGTATGAATGGTGACGGTTGTCCAGCCCGTGAGCATTAGTACAGATTCTACTCTCCCACTCATCCAAATCAATCCTCGTAGTCTCTCTCTATCAAATCAAAGCCAACCATTAGATCACGCTGTGAGTCCTCTTTAAGTCTAAGAAAGAGGATCACATCATTTCAGTTTTGAGTTCTTTACACTGACATCTTTCCAACTCAATGTAGTCCATCTGGAGGGTCTCAAAGGGACCCATGGGTAAGGAGTTTCTCCCTTTTCTGCAGGTTATACCCTTTCCGGGGTTATACTGCTAACAGGTCAGCCAACGACTACTAATCCCTTGTGCCAGAGTCTGAACCTTTGGATGCCACCATGTATCTAAAACGTATCACCAGTTGCTCAGGCGAGACAGTGAGTTGAAAAGTGTATACATTCAATAACCCACATCGCAAGTTCATCTGACATAAATGTTTGTCCTGCCGGGATAACCGATAAATCTGACATGCAATCAACTTTACAACCGAGCTGTTTCCACAGTTCTATATCTTGGTCGGGAGCATCCTCCTGTAATCTAACGACATCTTGGATGGTTGGCATTGGTTTTTCTGACGGAGACTTGTCTTTATCTATGCTTTTAGTCTGCCTCATCATTTTAGGTACCACCACCCCGCACCCTTGGGACATTTCCTTAGCTTCTTGGCAAATTGTTTTTGGCAACATAAGGGTTTGTAACAGGTCTGATATCAATTTCTGGTGGGATGTCTGTGTTTCTGCTGGTCAAGAATCCCCTATTTTCACAACTGACCAAAGTCACAGATCACTTCAAAAGCATATCTGAAGTCTAAACGTTGAAGTATAAACGTTGATTCCCAAGTCCTTCCCTAAGATGCAGGCCCTTATCAGGGCAAACAGTTCCGCGTGTTTGGTAGAGAATAGTGTTACAAAGGCCGCCACCTACACATTATTGCCATCCTGATCTATTATTACTTATCCTGAAAGTCTTTCACCTAGAGATCCAATTGATGCACTCCCATCTACATACAGAGTGAAGTCGGGGTTTGTCATGGGAATATCTGTCAAATCTTCCCGAACAGAGGTATCTTCTTTAATCACAAATAGGCAGCATGCCCTGGCTCAGCTTGTTCCTCCGGTGGTTTGGCGAGAAAGGATGCCGGATTGATGGTGGTACAATACTTAAATTGCAAGCTTGCCTGTTGCTTCAGCGGGTACTGTCATATAGAGGGCAGTGTTAAATTTTCTGGGGAGCTACTTGGATGGGGTTAATCTGGACGCATCCTACCTGAGTATAGTCTTCTGCCCACAACTGCCCATACTCTGTTTACTTCAATCCCCAGATGATGGTGTAGCTGTGTAGTAACCATCCTTGTTGACTGATAAAATTAAACAGTACAATTATTAGACAGTTCTTGTTCCTGGCTCGTGTTTGAATTCGCCAGACCAATCGATTGCTTAACCATAGCTCCTAAATCCTTTGCATGAGATGGGAAGTTCATTTTCTTTGTTATATGCAGGGCAACTTCATAGTCCTGCTTCCACAATTCCGAAGGCACCACAGAATACTTTGCTGTTTCCTGTGGTCCAGTTACTAATGCCAAAATGCTTACATCCCATCTAGTTCCTTCAAAAAATGTTTCTAGCTCTTTATTCCCACCACTCCGGTCATAGGCTAAGGTGAGATGGAGCAGGGACTCATCTTCCAGTGTTAGGGACCACTGTTGTGGTGTTACTGGCAAGTAATACTGCCTCTTTATTGTCCATGGGGTCACAGTTATTCCAGTATCTCCACATACGAACTTTAACTGAAATATACATAACAAATCTCAGCCTAGCAGATTACAGTCTAGGCCTGGGTGATCACAAACTGATGTTGCACCATCTCATTCCGGTATGTTACTTCGACTGGCATAGAAATGGGGTATTGATAGATCTGTCCTTGAAATCTGGATAATCTCTGAGTCTTGTCGGATTTGGGAAGGTTGTGGGTGGACTGAATGTTTTTTTGCCAGCTGTGTCACATCCTGTCTGTAGGCAGATTTCTCCCCATGCTGGGTCAGTCCAATCAGGGTTGTGTCATCTGCAAACTTGAGAAGCTTGACAGAGGAGTCAGTGAAGGTGTAGTCATTGGTGTAGAGAGAGTAGAGGAGAGGGATGAGGACGCAGCCTTGCGGTCTCCTATGTTGAGGGTTTGCGGGTCCGAGATGTGCTTTCCCAGCTTCACATGCTGCTTCCTGTCTGTCAGGAAGCTGGTGATCCACCGACAGAGGGGTTCAGGCACAGTGAACTCAGAAAGTTTGGAGTGTAGTAGCTCTGGCACAATGGTGTTGAATGCAGAGCTAAAATCAACAAAATCCTCACATAGGTCTTCTGGCGGTCGAGGTGCTGGATGCTGCCAGTTGTCCAAAGAGCGGGGGGGCTTTCCTCTTGTAACTGGTGATTTCTTGCAAGCCCATCCCAACTGAAGAAGAGAACTTGCTCCTCAACTTCTCAGTGCCTTTCCTTGGCAGCTCTGATTCATCTTCTCAGCTTGTATTTGGCCTGCCTGTAGAGGTCCTCTTTAGACTGTTGGAGCTGTTGGAGCTGAGTTCTGTAATAAACCTGGGCTTGCTGTTGTTGAGCCAGGTCCGGGTCCTAGTTTGAATGCAACTATCCTCACGAAAGCTGACATATGATGATACAGTGTCTGTATACTCATCGAGGCTTGTGATTGCTTCCCTGAATACATTCCAATCCGTGCAGTCAAAGCAGGATTGTAGGTTCTCAATACCCTTGCTGTCCACCTTTTTGTTGTTCTGACCACAAGCTTAGAAGATTTTAGTTTCTAAAATAAGGTGAACTAACAATGATCAAAGAGACCCAAACCCACCCAGGGAACAGAGCGATATTCGTTCTTGATTAACGTGTAACAGTGGTCAAGTGTTCTCTCCCATCTGGTGGGGCAGGTAACCTGAAGTCTGTAATTTGGAAGGTCATGGCTGAGGTTAGCTTTGTTAAAGTCCCCCAAAACAATGACCATGGAGTACGGGAAGTCACTCTCTACCCTCATTACCTGGTCAGCGAGTTATGTTTGTGCCTCACATACGCAGGCATGGGGGGGAGATGCAAACTCCGAGAATAAAGGAGTTAAATTCCCTCAGGGAGTAGAAGGGTTTGCAGTTTATAAAGGATTCTAGGTTGGGAGAGCAAATGTTTGACAGTACCGTGATGTTGCTGTACCAGTCCTGGTTGGTATAAAAGGATATTCCACCGCCTCTTGATTTCCTCACTGCCTCCACTTCACGGAATGATACGTTTGCCAGGAATATGCTCAGGAATAGCGTGAGTTATCCTCGTCGCCGGAGTCGGGTGAGTGCTCCGGAGTGCTTCCCATGTGTCCTCCTCCATCTCAAGACCTTGAATGCAGCCACGGCCCTGCCGACGAGTATGTCCAAATAATCCAGCGAGTGAGAGAAATCCGGAACGATGCTTGGAGGTACCGTATGTCCGAATGCTTTATGAGTACCTCTCTCGTGAAAGTAATCTTTGTAGGGTTTTCACAGACAACAGAAATGAATAAACACATACAAAACAGCAAGAAGCAGTACACCGTGGCCGCCATCGTCGTCGCCAGCAGTAGCAAGCAGCAGCAGCTACTGAATATTGAAGTGCAATTACAACTTTGAAATTTGAGCTCAATAGATTTATGTCAACAACAAGTGCAAGGTTCTGAGCCAAGGCAGGAGTTCATGGAAAGGATACTGACAAAGTCAGCATGGATTTAGGAAGGGTAAATCATGTCTGACGAATCTTATTGAATTTTTTGAGGATGTAACTAGTAGAGTGGATAAGGTAGAAGCAGTGGATGTGTTGTATCTGGACTTTCAGAAGGCTTTCAACAAGGTCCCACACAAGAGATTGCTTTACAAACTTAAAGCACATGGTATTGGGGGTTCAGTATTGATGTGGATAGAGAACTGGCTGGCAGACAGGAAGCAAAGAGTAGGAGTGAACGGGTCCTTTTCAGGATGGCAGAGAGTGACTAGTGGGGTGCCGCAAGGCTCAGTGCTGGGAGCCCAGCTATTTACAATTTACATTCATGATAAGGACGAGGGAAATAAATGCAACATCTCGAAGTTTGCGGATGACACGAAGCTGGGAGGCAGTGTTAGCTGTGAGGAGGATGCTAGGAGGCTACAGGATGACTTGGATAGACTGGGTGAGTGGGCAAATGCATGGCAGATGCAGTATAATGTGGATAAATGTGAGGTTATCCACTTTGGTGGCAAAAACAGGAAGGTAGACTATTATTTGAATGATGACCGATTAGGAAAAGGGGAGATCCAGCGAGACCTGGGTGTCATGGTACACCAGTCATTGAAAGTAGGCATGCAGGTGCAGCAGGCTGTGAAGAAAGCAAATGGTATGTTGGCATTCATAGCAAAAGGATTTGAGTACAAGAGCAGAGAGGTTCTACTGCAGTTGTACAGGGTCTTGGTGAGGCCACACCTGGAGTATTGCGTACAGTTTTGGTCTCCTAATCTGAGGAAAGACATTCTTGCCATAGAGGGAGTACAGAGAAGGTTCACCAGACTGATTCCTGGGATGGCACGACTTCCATATGAAGAAAGACTGGATAGACTTGGCTTGTACTCGCTGGAATTTAGAAGATTGAGGGGTGATCTCATAGAGACTTACCAAATTCTTAAAGGGTTGGACAGGCTAGATGCAGGAAGATTTTCCCGATGTTGGGGAAATCCAGGACAAGGGGTCACAGTTTAAGGATAAGGGGGAAGTCTTTTAGGACCAAAATGAGAAAATCGTTTTTCACACAGAGAGTGGTGAATCTGTGGAATTCACTGCCACGGAAGGCAATTGAGGCCAGTTTGTTGGCCATATTTAAGAGGGAGTTGGATGTGGCCCTTTTGGCTGAAGGGATCAGGGGGTATGGAGAGAAGGCAGGTACGGGATACTGAGTTGGATGATCAGCCTTGATCATATTGAATGGCGGTGCAGGCTCGAAGGGCCGAATGGCCTGCTCCTGCACCTAATTTCTATGTTTCTATGTTTCTATGACCAAGTATGATATCAGTGAATGGACAGGCTAAAGAGGCTGCTTGCGTTTGTTCATGTCAGGCTTGGACAGGCAAATGTTGTGCCTGTTATTTATGAAATGGATATTAGGGTAGATGCAGAAGAGTTCTTGGCAGATCAAACCAATATTATCTGGCTTTCCTCTTGTGTGATAATTACCAGCTGCTTTTGAAAGTTCCATTTCAGTCTGCTTGACTGAATGTGAATTAATTGGATCATGGCAGAGGCTACTTCTCTGCTTTGAGAGAATGGTTCATTTTGTCAATGCCACTAATCATTAAAAAAAATATTTATGAGTTGTTTAAAAAAAAATAGTTTCATGCTCATAACATCCAGTCACTTAAATGCAAATCAACAAACTGATCATTCAAAAAAAATAGAGAGAGGATGTTAATGATCTATCAACTCAGCAAGACAGGCACCACAGTTGAATTTAACTGGAAGGTATTGAAATAAAATGAGTCCCTTGGTACAGAAACCACTCTATGTAAGAAAATAAGTTATTGGCTTTCTATTTATATTAATTTATTGTTCATTGAATTTTTGACTATCAGTGAGTGAACCCCAGTGCACAGTACTCCCAAATCTACATATTTCCATGGCAAAATAAAATGATTGACGCTTGATAAATGACAGTGTGAGAAGGAATAATAAAGTCAAACAAAAGGCACCATTTCAGAAAAATGAGATGATGCACAGATTTTAATTACATTTTCTAATGTTTGCAAAATACTTCATATCCAATATGGTTTTATAATGCATTTTTGTCCAAATACACAAATCATACAGTTTTTCACCCATACATACTTATACCTGCATCTGAACAACAATATCGCAAATTGGAGTGCATATATGCTAATAAAACCATCCCACAACCAAGAGGGTACCCAGTTCAATCCCAAGCTATACTTAAATTAGTTAGGCACGAATATCTATAACACTGCAATTCAGAAACAACCCCTGAGGCTAAACCAACCTGTGCTGTTATTTACCTTCCACATCAATATGTTGTTGTAATCACCTTTGCTAACCCTGTTACCATAGCAGTTCAACCCATTTTTATTTATGGAGTCTAAAGTTCAATGTTGAGTTTGGTTTCTTCCTTAGTGTTATGCCTGGAAATGATCTCTCACGTCTAACTGCGCAAAGAGCTACTGGCCTTCTATTCCAAATCTCATACAATTAATCTTGTACTCTTCTTGGATTGACCCGGTTCTGTTCTTCTATAATGTGAAACACATCTATCAGAATCACCTCTTACATGCTGCCTTTATAAAAATAAATCCTATTTAAAAAAGACAATTGTATTTCATCATACAGGAAGCATCACGTTATGGTCTATTGAAGAATCAAATCTCCTTCTCGTTGCACTGATATTCAAATTCAGTTCTTGACAATTTTGTGTTTACAAACTCATTGTTACCTCCTTGTTTTACAATCTATTAAAAAAAAACATTTCTGACATTACAGCAGTTGCCTCACTTCAAAATTACATATTACACTGTGAAACATTTTTAGTGAGACTGTTAATTCTGTAAAATCATAGAATCATAGAATCATAGAAAATAGGTGCAGGAGTAGGCAATTCGGCCCTTCGAGCCTGCACCGCCATTCAATATGATCATGGCTGATCATCCAACTCAGTATCCTGTACCTGCCTTCTCTCCATAGCCCCTGATCCCTTTAGCCACAAGGGCCACATCTAACTCCCTCTTAAATATAGCCAATGAACAGGCCTCAACTACCTTCTGTGGCAGAGAATTCCACAGACTCACCACTCTCTGTGTGAAAAATGATCTTCTCATCTCGGTCCTAAAAGACTTCCCCCTTATCCTTAAACTGTGACCCCTTGTTCTGGGGTTCCCCAACATCGGGAACAATCTTCCTGCATCTAGCTTGTCCAACCCCTTAAGAATTTTGTAATTCTCTATAAGATCCCCACTCAATCTCCTAAATTCAAGCCAACCCTATCGAGTGTTTCTTTATATGGAAGTCCTGCCATTCCAGGAGTCAGTCTGGTGAACCTTCTCTGTACTCCCTCTATGGCAAGAATGTCTTTCCTCAGATTAGGAGACCAAAATTGTACGCAGTACTCCAGGTGTGGCCTCACCAAGACCCTGTACAACTGCAGTAGAAACTCCCTTCTCTTGTACTCAAATCCTTTTGCTGTGAATGCCAACATACCATTCGCTTTCTTCACAACTTGCTGCACCTGAATGCCTACTTTCAATGACTGGTGTACCATGACACCCAGGTCTAGTTGCATCTCCCCTTTGCCTATTCGGCCACCATTCAGATAATAGTCTACCCTCCTGTTTTTGTCGCCAAAATGGATAACCTCCCGTTTATCCACATTATACATACATTTGCCCAATCACCCAACCTATCCAAGTCACCTTGCAGCCTCCTAGCATCCTCCTCACAGCTAACACTGCCCCCCAGCTTTCTGTCATCCGCAAACTTGGAGATGATGCATTCAATTCCCTCATCCAGATCATTAATATATATTGTAAATAGCTGGGGTCCCAGCACTGAGCCTTACAGTACCCCACTAGTCACTGCCTGCCATTCTGAAAATGACCCGTTTACTCCTACTCTTTGCTTCCTGTCTGCCAGCCAGTTCTCTATCCACATCAACACTGAAGCCCCAATACCGTGTGCTTTAAGTTTGTATGCTAATCTCTTATGTGGGACCTTGTCGAATACAAGATGCGAATGCAAAATGCAAGATGCGATTTGATTTTTCTTTATCACCTAGCCTACTTCTGTCAATGCTCCCTGAATCTATAGCTCCAATACACCTTTGATCGTACAGATCGCCAGGCCCACATCCTGTTAGGATATAATCCAGTAACCTCAGATTAATATCAAACTTGGAATAGTTCATATCCCTTTGGAGAATCCTTCAATTAAGTTAAAAATAACAAGACATTTAGTACATGTTTAGAAATGTGGAATAAAGTATGAAGAAATCCTTTCAAGTTAGGAATTTATTTGAAGTCATGGCGTACTGTTACTGTGAACAACTTAACCAAACTATCTGTCGGGGTTTGTGAATAATCACCGCGATCCTGAGCGAGCAAATGTGGAAACCGTGTGCGGACGTGGCATCGAAGGACGAGAAGCCGAAGCAAAGAGGTGGAAGCCAAATAACCGAACGGAAACGAAGCCAAAATGCCAAATAACCGAAAGCGTATGAAGCCGAAACGCCAACTAACTGAAAGTGTGGGACGCCTAAAAGCAAACTCATCGAAAGGCCTCTCTGCCGAAATGCCAACTCACCGAAAGGCTGCGTCGCCTACAAGCCAGCTCACCGAATGGCCGCTCTGCCGAAAAGTCAAATAACAGGCATGACGTGGCCGGGGGGGGGGGGGGGGTGGGGGGGGGGGGGGCGGGAAGTCAGCGATTAGTCCAGACCCCCGCATCCATCACATCACTGGCTGATGGAGACGGGAGGGTGGGGGGCATTTTCCCACACGAGCCATAGGTGACTGGGCACTCTGAACCCGAGCACCAAGTTGTAAGCAGCCGAAGGAGTGCATCCCTTGGGACAACGCCCACTCACTCACGGGCCATGGCTGCCTTTCACCTCGTCTCCCCCGTGCGACCGCACTGTGACTGGCTGTTTGTCGGCAGCGCTGGGTGGAGCAGAGGTGTGGGACAGGCTGGTCCCTCCGCCCACCCAGAGTCAATGACGGCAATGCACCGCCATCGGACACCAACCCCCACTCCAGGGTGATTCACCGCCCCCAAACCCCGGACCCCGACCCACACACTGGGTGATTCACCCCCCCCCGACACCCACACCGGGTGATTCACCCCCCCCCGACACCCACACCGCGGCGGCAGATGGCTCGGGGCATTGGTAGCCATACTAAATCACTTTTAAAACATGTGGGGGGGGGGGGGGGAGGACACACAAATTCCCTGATGGGCCGACATCATGTGCGCATAACAAACAATTCTATCTCCTCCCGCTCCCCCCCTCCCTTGACAAGAAGAAGCATGTTTTAGTTATTGTTTAAACACAGTAATACCATCTGGTTGCCTGAGTAATGCACACAAGCTCCCACGCTCAAAACACCAGATAATCTGTAATCTGTTTTAACCGACGATGGACACAAAAAGCTGGAGTAACCCAGCGGAACAGGCAGCATCTCTGGAGAGAAGGAATCGGTGGCATTTCCGGTTGAGACCATTCTTCAGACCTGAATGGTATCAGCCATTGAAATGAGACAACTGTCACACCAAAGATGGACACAAAATGCTGGAGTGAGTCAGTGGGACAGGCAGAATCTCTGGAGAGAAGGAATGGGTGGCGTTTCAGGTCGAGACCCTTCAGACTCAGTCTTTAGGTTTGAATAATGGTCCGTCCCCGCGGCCGGGGTGGGGGGTGAATCACTCTGTGTGGGTGTCGGAGGCTGAATCACCCCGTGTGTGGGTCGGGGTCAGGGGGTGGATCACCCAGGTATGGGGGTTGTGGTCCGATGGCGGTGCTTCACGGTCAGTGACTTTGGATGGGTGGAGGGACCAGTCTGCCCCACAGCTCTGCTCCACCCGGCGCTGCCAACATACAGCCCGTCACAGTGCCGCCGCACAGGGGAGATGAGGCAGAGGGCTGGCCCGAGGAGTGTGCTCCTTTGGCCGCTTACAACTTGGTGCTCGGGCTCAGAATGCCCAGTCACCTATGGCTTGTGTGGGAAAATGACCCCTACCCTCCCGTCTCCTCCGACCAGAGATATGATAGACGCGGGAGTCTGGGGCAATCGCTGACAAGTCCCGCCCCCCCGGCGACGTCATGTCCGTTATTTGACATCGGTGAGTTGGCTTGTAGGCGACATAGCCTTTTGGTGAGTTGGCGTTTCGGCAGAACGGCCTTTTAGTAATTTTGCTTTTAGGCATCCCACCCTTTTGGTTAGTTGGCTTGTAGGCGTCCCACCCTTTTGGTTAGTTGGCTTTTAGGCGTCCCGCCCTTTCGGTTAGTTGGCGCTTCGGCTTTGTACGCTTTTGGTTATTTGGTGTTTCGGTTTCATTTCCGTATGGGTTATTTGTTTTCCACTTCTTTCCTTCGGCTTCTCGTCTGATGCCACGTCCGGGTACCGTGGAAACACAGTCAAGGCAAGGACATTCTCAAGCTGCTGCAACTCTCAAGGTCAACATAACAAAACTTAAAATACAGCAGCTACTCTGGGTCAAATTAGTTAACTGGGCACCTTGCAATGACTGTTGTTGCAAGAAACCAAAACACAAACCTTTGCATTAAGGTTATCTCATCTAACTGTGGGTCAGTTCAAGAATAGTTTTAACAGAATGGATTTATAAATGGCTAAGCAGAGGACAATTGCTTTTCCATTTATATAAATATTAGGTCAAGAGCCAATTCTGAGTCTATAGGCAGGCATTCAACTTCACTCACTATGAAGTTTGATGACAGGTACTTTGTAAAGGAATACATCTCATGGTCGAGCCAATCAATTGCAATTTTCATGTTTATCACCAACTGCTTTAAGAAGGTGACCTGCAACTGAGAAACTTTACTAAAAGTGTTTCAAAGTTTAATGTGATTCCTGTGCGATTTATTCGTTTGACCTATGTGTGAATTTTGGCATGTGAACTGCAAGTTATATCATTCCATCACTTCTCTCATGAAGGATGGAGGTTAGCCATGGTTTATTTGAAGGATAATTACAATGAGCTGAGTGGAACACATTTCTGAATCCATATGATTCATTTAACATTCAGTAGAGTAATGAAGTGGGGAACAGCCATATGAAGATATCAAAGTAAGAGACAGGGGAATTAAACTTATGATTGTTTGCCTCTGATAAAAGACTGCAGACTTTTCCATTTTAAAAGATCACTTCCTCTTCAGAGTGATCAAATTAAATATTTCCAATAAATATAAAAATAATAGCTGTAACATTCCTTTGTGCTCCATTCATAAAATTACACTCAAATAAGCATGTTCAGATATATTAATTATTGTAGAGATCATGGTTGAGGACATGCAGAATTCAAGGAAAAGATTCAGATGCTTAAAAGAAAGAAACTGCGGAAAGCAGAGGCTCTCTGGTTATTATTGGTATGTTGGTTCCACTGAAGAACCTCTGTGCTGTTGGGATGAATGCCATTAGATTGAATAGATTAATTAAATATCTGGATTTTACATAGACATAGAAAAAGTACAGGAACATTCGCTTTTGCCTATGATGTTTGTGCTGACCACAATGCCTATTTGAGATTTGGATTATTAGATCAATATCATATACTGTACAAAATATGAAATTGCTAATTCAACTATATGGCATTAGTTTAAAAATCAATGTAATCCACATTCATGCCCAATCAGCACTGCTAATCTTCAAGATCATATCAAGATTTCATGACATCATTAAATTCTTTGACTATTGGTGTATCAAATTTTAATTGTCTCCTCACATCTCTGTACCCCTCAAAGCCTTCCCCTTGTACAGATGTAAGATTATCAAGTCTAGAAAAAGTCCTGTGTTTTATTCTCACATGTACCGAAAATGAACAAACAAATTCTTCCTTGCAGCAACACACCAGGTTTGTAAATTGGGTTCATGTAACTTAGTTGTCTAACAGAAACGTGGATTATGAGAGAAATTTCCAAATTGTTATTGCTAACGTTTATCCTTAGCATATGCCCATCTCCTTGTCTTGCAAGCAGCTGCATCTTCAAAGCATTTTGGTGAGAGGTGTATCATTCATCACACCAATTGGGAGAGTTGGGGATTCTGTTTCTTTCACTTTTACAAGTTGATAGCTTATTCTTTTCAGTTCAATGCAATTGCATGGCCACCATAAAGTGGCAGAGGGAGTACGCGAGGGATGGCGGGAGGAGAATTGGGTTATTATACTGCTCAGACAATATTATTGCTAATTTCTATTCATTGTCAAATCTAATCAATAACCAATTCTTCTTCTATTGAATACAAAAGGGAATTTGAAATGTACTATTTTATTAACATAGTATAGTATAACTTTTATTTTCATGAGCAGACAAATATCAATTATCCTTTCAGCTGTAAATATCTTTGTTAATATTATAACACTAAATTCTAATTTGAATTAATTTATTTCAACTTTCTATTCAAACTGACTACTAAAACCATGGCTCATTGAATAAGATTTATTTCTCATTCTTCTGACTGAAATTCAGTCTTACCAAGTTAAAATGATAATTATTGAAGATATAGCCTTTTCCATTGTCAGACAGTCTTGCAGCACATAAATAATAATTTTGGGTAGTCTGTAACAACCATCAAACATCTATTTATATTTATTTTACACAATTCCCATTTCATTCTCCCCACATTTCCACCATTGACCTACAAGCTAGGGACAATTATCTGACACTTTAGGCAGCAACTCTACCACTGCGCCGCCCCATTTCAGAGAGGTCCTTTCCATTAAAGGACAGGTGTGAAAACAACTTGAACACTTTGGCTATGAGAAATTAGAAAATGTTTCTCCATTTATGTACTGACATCTATAATAAACCCAGTGACTCCTCCAGTTATTTTGTCTCTACCTCCTCCCATTCAGCCTCTTATTCGGACCCAATTCCTTACTCACAATTTTTCCATCTTTAGCAAGATGATATTTTCCACTCATGGACATCCAAGATGTCCTCTTTCTTCAGTAAGCAAGGATTTCCCCCTGCAGTTGTGGATGGAGCCAGTACCCATGTTTCCCATAGTTCTGCTCTTACTCCTTCTCCTGCAGATGGAAGGAGGTTAGAGTTTGCTGGATCTCACCTTTCATCCACTGTCATTTCAACCTACATCCCTCCTTCCAACTTTCCAGTTCACTCCTCCTCTCCATTCTTCTGATACCCTTTTGTCTCCTTTTCACTTCTAACCTTTGTCACTTACTCCACCCATCTGCTAATCCAATTTCTGCAGCCTGTATCCAACTATTATCAGCAAAGTTTTGTCAAGACAAGACAAGACAAGAGAGACAAGTAACATTTATTTGTCACATGTACCAATTGGTACAATGAAATGTGTGGTCACCATACAGCCATAAAAATAAAAAAAGAGCACAGAACACGATAGTCTTTAAGCTAGACATCCCCACACAGCGGAATCAAAGTTTAACACTGTGAGAGAAGGTACCAAAGTTCAGTCATCCTCCTCTGTTGTCCTCTGTTTTTCACCCGTGGTCGGGGGGCTCCCAAACCCCTCGCTGTGACTGCTACGGGCAGCCCGATGTTCAGGCCCTCTCGCCGGGATGATGGAACTACGATGTCGGATCGGAAGAACAACCTCAGCGGCTTGTACATCCGAATCGGCCATTTCCTACCAGAGTCTGCAGCTCCCGAAGTCCACAGGCTGTGCTGGGCAGAGATTCACGCTGGCGGCCCTCGGCAAAAGGTCCCAGGACTCCGCAATGTTGAAGGCAGCACAGCCCGCGCTGGAAGCTCTACAAACCACAACTCCGCGATGTTGAAGCAGCAGGCCCAACACTCCGGAGCTTCAAACGGCGATCCAGGTAAGGCATCGCCTGCTCCGCAGTGAATCCAGTGCTGCACCGCTGCTGAAGCTTTGGCCGGTCACCGGCAGGAAAGACCGCGCCCATCCAGTTGGTAGGCCGCGAGGAGGGGGGCGAGGACGCGACTCAGAGAATAGTCGCATCCACGCCAGGAAGTGACTAGGAAACAGTTTCCCCCATACCCTACACCCTCCCCCACATAAAAAAAACTAAATAAACCTCCAAAACATGACTAAAAATAAACCAAAGATAGAAACACAGACAGAATGTAGGCAGAGGCTGCCATCAATGCGGCGCCCCTAGTGGTAGCCCCTAGTCCAGCCTTCACCAATCTTTTCAAGCCTTCCTACGACTCCAATCAATTTGAAGAAGGGTCCCAATCCAATACATCATCTGTCTGTTCCCTCCCCAGATGCTGCCTGATCTGCTGAATTCCTCCCGCACTCTGTGTTTTGTTCAGGATTCCAGCATCTGCAATTTTTATGTCTCCATTTTTCTCATTTTCTGTTGTGCAATGTGTGAAATATTGACCCAGTCTTCGTCTTTCCAGATGTGTGCGTTCAGAGCTTCCATAAGTTCATAAGTTTCCAATCCATATGCACAGTTTAATCTTTCTGAGTCTTTGGTCTCTCGGATGTTATTGTGAAAACTCACAAAGTCTTTAGGTTATGTTGGTCAAAAGCAATGAATATAAAGTAGCACTGTGCAAAGATGGCTGTCTATTGTCCATCAGGAATCAGGATCTTACTATTTGTAGATCTTTTCAAATGGGCTGAGACAGAGTTGATTATTCAGGTTTAGTATTACAGCCTGCTCTGTGATGTATGATCTCCTTTTATTTGGGTAAAATATTAACAACCTTTTTTTTAAAATTAGTTCTTTGGCTTCCTTCATAAGTGTGATGAGACTTAAATTGGAAGTGTTTAGAAATAGTACCCAATGAATCTATGAGTAATATTAAATTCTTACAATGCATAAGTTTATCATGTGATCTCGCCCACAAAATCATGCATTTTTAATCTTATCACGCACAAAATTTATGTTTGGTGTGGTGTCACTCAAAGATTCTTCTGGTATTTTAAACATAGAAACAATCTGTGTACTGTTAAAGATTCCTTTAAAAATTGTGAAATTGACATTCTGTCTTGGAAATGGTTACATTTAACAAAGGCAGAATATGACAGTTCTGGCCAAGCAGCTGATCCTGATATTATATTGAATGGACCTTACAAAAGATAACTTAATTGATTTATTTTTGCTTTATTATGGAAATACTAATTAAGATTAGTATTACTAATTAGTAAAATATTAAGATCATTTTTCTCCCGTAGAAAACTCAAAAAGTATATAAATCAGATCATAGATTATATAACAAAACATTTCTGTCAAATTATATTACTATCCTTTTCAGAAATTGCAGCCATTACATCAACAATTATTACTTTGTAATTAGTTACACTGTTGAAATACCAATCCTAATTAAAAGGGATCAGTCAAATTAGGAGAGAGTTCGGTTGAGCTGGATAATATTTCCCATAGCCATATGTTAGGTAGTACAGGTTTGTCAGCTTATCACTGGTTTAACTTTCCTGGACAGATAAGTCTCCTGGTAATTTAGGAAGGGCTGACAGTTAATATAAAAATGAAGCAGCTTTAAAAATGTATTTGGACAGTTCCATTTTAGTAGAATCTCCTGACTATGCCAACATGAAAATAAATAAGGTGTTGCAATGCAGGTTGTTTTTTTTTCTGTAATGGCGATGTCTCATTTCAATTATACAGAAATGCACAGAAGAAACTGATGTACCCAGGTTGTTTGTGTTGTTCATTATTTATGTCCTCTTCTTGTTCATCTTTCTCTTTTTAAGTAATCCTTTGGGTTAAAAAAATGCTTTGTACTTCGGGTTCGAGATTTCAAAGTTGACCGATGATGCTCCAACATAGATGAGGTAGGGGTATCTCACGGGCTGTGCAGATAATTTGTGACGTTGTGTGCCCTTTACACAAGCCCGTCTGCTCCTGATTCATGGTCTTAAGGTTCTCAATATCATTCTGAATGTCCTTCTCCACTTTGTGATTCTTGGCGAGAGTTTTTAAACTGTCAGAAATTATGATGCGTTGGCGAGCACTTCGGGACCAGTGATCACAATACCATTAGTTTCAATATAATTATGGAGAGAGTCAGAACTGGACCTAGGGTGGAGATTTTTGATTGGAGAAAGGCTAACTTTGAGGGAATGCGTAAGGATTTTAAAGGAGTGAATTGGGACACTATGTTTTATGGGAAGGATGTAGAAGAGAAATGGAGGACATTTAAAGGGGAAATTGTAAGAGTACAGAATCTTGTAACAGTCCCTGTTAGGGTGAAAGGAAATAGTAAAAATTGGAAAGAGCCATGGCTTTCAAGGGAAATTGGACACTTGTTTTGAAAAAAGAGAGATATCTGCAATAATTATAGGAGGTATGGAGTAAATGAGGTTCTAGAGGAGTATAAAGAATGTAAAAAGAATCTTAAGAAAGAAATTAGGAAGGCTAAAAGAAGATATGAGGTTGCTTTGGCAAGAAAGGTGAAAGTAAATCCAAAGGGTTTCTACAACTATATTAATAGCAAAAGGATAACGAGGGATAAAATTGGACCATTAGAGAGACAGAATGGACAGCTATCTGCAGAGCCAAAAGAGATGGGGGAGATATTGAACAATTTCTTTTCTTCGGTATTCACCAAGGAGAAGGATATTGAACTATGTGAAGTAAGGAAAAAAAGTATAGCTATGGAAACTATGAGATTCAAAGAGGAGGAAGTACTGACACTTTTGAAAAATATAAAAGTGGATAAATCTCCAGGTCCTGACAGGATATTCCCCAGGACATTGAGGGAAGTTAGTGTAGAAATAGCAGGAGCTATGACAGAAATATTTCAAATGTCATTAGAAACGGGAATAGTGCCGGAGGATTGGCGTACTGCGCATGTTGTTCCATTGTTTAAAAAGGGTTCAAAGAATAAACCTAGCAATTATAGACCTGTTAGTTTGACATCAGTGGTGGGTAAATTAATGGAAAGGATACTTAGAGATAATATATATAAGCATCTGGATAAACAGGGTCTGATAAGGAACAGTCAACATGGATTTGTGCCTGGAAGGTCATGTTTGACAAACCTTCTTGATTTTTTTGAAGTGGTTACTAGGGAAATTGATGAGGGTAAAGCAGTGGATGTTGTCTATATGGATTTCAGTAAGGCCTTTGACAAGGTTCCCCATGGAAGGTTGGTTAAGAAGGTTCAATCTTTGGGTGTTAATGGCGGAGAAGCAAGATGGATTCAACAGTGGCTGAAGGGGAGATGTCAGAGAGTAATGGTGGATGGCTGTTTGTCAGGTTGGAAGCCGGTGAACAGTGGGGTGCCTCAGGGATCTGTGTTGGGTCCACTGTTGTCTGTCATGTACATCAATGATCTGGATGATCGGGTGGAAAATTGGATAAGTAAGTATGCAGATGATACTAAGATAGGTGGTGTTATAGATAATGAAGTAGATTTTCAAAGTCTACAGAGAGATTTGGGCCATATGGAAAAGTGGGCTGGTAGGGAATTGAGGAATGCTGTGGAACAGAGGGATCTAGGAATAACTGTGCATAGTTCCCTGAAGGTGGAATCGCATGTAGATGGGGTGGTAAAGAAAGCCTTTGGTGTGCTGGCCTTTATAAATCAGAGCATTGAATATAGGAGCAGGGAAGTAATGTTAAAATTGTACAAGGCATTGGTGAGACCAATTCTGGAGTATGGTGTACAATTTTGGTCGCCTAATTATAAGAAGGATGTCAACAAAATAGAGAGAGTACAGAGGAGATTTACCAGAATGTTGCCTGGGATCCAGCAACTATGTTACAGAGAAAGGTTGAACAAGTTAGGTCTTTATTCTTTGGAGCGCAGAAGGTTAAGGGGGGACTTGATTGAGGTCTTTAAAATGATGAAAGGGATAGACAGAGTTGACGTGGATAAGCTTTTCCCATTAAGGGTAGGGAAGATTCAAACAAGAGGGCATGACATGCGAATTAAGGGACGGAAGTTTAGGGGTAACGTGAGGGGGAACTTCTTTACTCAGAGGGTGGTGGCTGTGTGGAATGAGCTTCCAGCAGAAGTGGTGGAGGCAGGATCGATTTTAACATTTAAAAGTAAAGTGGATAGGTATATGGATGGGAAGGGAATGGAGGGGTATGGTCTGAGTGCAGGTAGATGGGACTAGGGGAAAACAAATGATCGGCACGGACTGGAAGGGCCGAGAGGGCCTGTTTCCATGCTGTAATTGTTATATGGTTATATGGTTATATGATGCATTTCTTTCAGAAGGTATTTGAACACATATTTTCACAGTCTACCTGGCAATCTTTTCCTATAAGAGAGCTCGGGAAAGAGTGCTTGTTTTTCAAGTCCAACACCATCCATGCAAATAATGTTCTAATAAACTTAAATGACTGTAATTAGATTCTCAATGCATGGGATATTGGCCAGGGAGAGGATGCTGACTTTGGTTCCTTTATCCTTCAAGTGAATTTACAAAGACATTATTGACGGCATCTTTCCAGTGAATTCCAGTGTTTACTGTTGGTATTCTAAGTTTCAGAAATATGTAGTAGGTTGGCAGCATGTCACTGTGCATAACTTATTGTGCATAACATATTGTCATATCCAGTCACAAAATATTTTTTTCTAGACCATTGCATGATACTAGGTCATGGAGCTTCCTTCAACATGCATAACAAATCTTAAAGCTCCAAACTCGCTACCTAAAAATCCCACCCACATAGCTTTCGGAGGCAATGCTCTCTTTTCAAATTCTCGGTTCAGTCTTTTCACCTACACAATCATCTTTTTTACATGTCATGCAGTGGCAGGAGATACAGCACCTCTTTTCTTCGCTCACCTCTTCCTGTCCCACCCACCCAGGGAACCAGAGCCCTTCTCCGTGCATCATTGATTTACTTGCACTTCTTCCCATTCGTGGTTGAGCTCAGAATGTGGTGTATTTTTTTCTAAAGAGATCAAATGCAGATTGGTTCATTGTTTTGTGGAACACCCAAATTCAGTTTGCAGGGGTCATCTTGAAGTTTACTTCTCTGCTAATTTAAAACTTCAACTTACTCCCACTCTAATCTAAGAAAGACACAAAAAGCAGGAGTAACTCAGCGGGGCAGGCAGCATTTCAAGAGAGAAGGAACGGGTGACGTTTCAGGTCGACACCCTTCTTCAGACTAGTTTGGGAAAAGTGAAATGAGAGATATAGACAAATATATAGACAGATAAAGAACAATGAATGAAAGATATGCAAAAAAGTAATGATGATAAATTAAACAGGCTATTGTTCGCTGTTTGTTGGATGGAAACGAGAAGCTGGTGCGACGTGGGTGGGGGAGGGATAGAGAGAGAGTGAATGCCAGGGTTACTTGAAGTTAGAGAAATCAAAATTCATACCACTGGCCTGCAAGCTGCCCAAGCAAATTATGAGATGCTGTTCCTCCAATTTGAGTTTAGCCTCACTCTGGCAATAGAGGAGACCTGGGACAGAAAGATCAGTTTGGGAATGGAAAAGATAATTAAGTGTTTAGCAACCGGGAGATCAGGAGAACCGGCTGTCTCTTCAGAGATGCTGCTTGTCCCACTGAGTTACTCCAGCTTTTTATGTCTATCTTCAGTTTAAACCAGCATCTGCAGTTCCTTCCTCCCCATTCTAATCTATTTGTCTGTGGCCTCTTGTTCTGATAAAACAAATCCTATACTACTGATCAGGAGGAATGTCAAAGTTGCACAGAGATTTCAATGGAGGAGGAGGGGGAGGGAGGGAGGGAGGAGGGGGGGATGGGGAGGGGGAGGGGGGGGGGGGGGGGGAGGAGGAGGAGAAGGAGGAGAAGGAGGAGAAGGAGGAAGGGAGGGGAGGAGAGAGGAGGAGGAGGAGGAGAAGGAGGAGAAGGAGAAGGAGAAGGAGGAGAAGGAGGAGAAGGAGGAGAAGGAGAAGGAGAAGGAGAAGGAGAAGGAGAAGGAGAAGGAGAAGGAGGAGAAAAATGGAGGACAGGAAGGTCAGTATGGGAACTTGAGGAAGTTAAAGTGGTTGGCAACTGGGAGATCATGTAGGCCAAGACAGACTCAGTGAAGTTCAGCAAAACGATCACCCAGCCTGTGCTTGGACCCTCAACAGTCCTTTCAGGTGAGGTAGACCCCAAAATTATTGAATTAATTATTTTTTAATAATTATTTCAGATTTCTATTTCTATTTGCCATGCAATATTCTAGTGAACCTGTGTTCTGCTATCTATTTTGCCTACTGCAGACAGTGTAGACTAAGGGTCTGTAGTTGTAATAGTATTTTAATTAGAATTTCTATTATCTCACAGCTTATTTTTGTGGTTGAATGCCATGAACATCATATTAACTGTACTTTCTAAATGAACAAAAGTCAGTATGGATTTCAAAAAGAAAGATCATACACAACAAACCAAATAAACCTATTTGTGGATATTAGATATCTTGTGCATGGAAACAGAAATGCATGTGCGGGATATAGTCACAAAATCTCTCACACATAGAAACATAGAAACTAGGTGCAGGAGTAGGCCATTCAGCCCTTCGAGCCAGCATCGCCATTCAATATGATCATGGCTGATCATCCAATATCAGTACCCTGTTCCTGCTTTCTCCCCATATCCCTTGAATCTGTTAGCCCTAAGAGTTATATCTAACTCTCTCTTGAATACACCAGACATACATTACAGATTCAGTCACAGAATGGCTCATGCATTATTTAATGCTTAACTGATTCCTTTAAAGCAATACCTTTCAGTTGAACTAAAATGAGTTGCTGCTATTGTGCCTGGACTGTTACAATAATTTCTTGCAATCGTGAACTCCCAGCATGGTATATACTATATCTGCATTTGCATATTTTATTAATTATGCTGCACATTAATATAACGTTGCTGTGCTACATGGATTTTCTATCTAGGATGCACTGTTCCAAGGTAGCATCAAACAGCAAAAAAAAACATTTACAACCCAAAAAATATTGAGAATTTCAAATAAGGTTCAATGCCTTTTTTCAAACAGAATCTTTCCATTCAATACAACTTAACATTGATCTTAAATTTAAGCACAGAAAAGATGGCATTACTTTCTATCATCCCAGTATAATACCCCTGCCATTGCAATTACCATGCAGATTTTGACTGTGATGGCAACTATTTCAAAAGAGACAAAACCAGCTTCCTTCAACACTTTGAATGGATCAATTTTTGTTTCATTATATGAAAATACCAGGTCAGCTAGGGAAATACCACACTCAGACTAATGTCAAAGTCAAAAAAAAGTCAAGAGTTTATTGTCATGTGTCCCTGACAGGACAATGAAATTATTTCTTTGCATAGCACAACAGAACATAGTAGGCATTGACCACAGTGATATACTTAAATACACGCATTAATTAATAAATTAATGAAGTGCAAATAACAGATGGAGGGGTATTAATGTTCAGAGTTTTGTCCGAGCCAGGTTTAATAGCCTGATGGCGGTGGGGAAGTAGCTATTCCTGAACCGGGTTTTTGCAGTTCTCAGGCTCCTTTACCTTCTACCCGAAGGTAGCAGGGAGATGAGTGTGTGGCCAGGGTGGTGTGGGTCCTTGATGATGCTTCCAGCCTTTTTGAGGCAACGGCTGTGGTAGATCCCCTCGATGGAAGGAAGGTCAGAGCCGATGATGGACTGGGCAGTGTTTACTACTTTTTGTAGTCTTTTCCTCTCCAGGGCACTCAAGTTGCCGAACCAAGCCACGATGCAACCAGTCAGCAAGCTCTCTACTGTGCACCTGTAGAAGTTAGAGAGAGTCCTCCTTGACAGACCGACTCTCCGTAATCTTCTCAGGAAGTAGAGGTGCTGATGAGCTTTCTTAATAATTGCATCTGTGTTCTCGGACCAGGAAAGATCTTCACAGATGTGCACGCCCAGGAATTTGAAGCTCTTGGCCCTTTCAACCATCGACCCGTTGATATAAACAGGACTGTGGGTCCCCATCCTACCCCTTCCAAAGTCCACAATCAGTTCCTTGGTTTTGCTGGTGTTGAGGGCCAGGTTATTGTGCTGGCACCATATGGACAGTCGCTCGATCTCTCTTCTGTACTCCGACTCATTCCCCATCAGTGATACGTCCCACTACAGTGGTGTCGTCAGCGAACTTGATGATGGAGTTCGTACTAATGTTTAGGTCATTACTCGGATATGTGGAAACAAAATAAAACTCTATGTCTGATTTCCACAATCTAATGTGCGTATGTAATGAGATACGCATTGAGATTTAAAGTTAGCAATTGTTCACTGGTAATGCTGTGTTAGTCTTTGTATAGAAAGCCACTAACACCTGGTTGGGAGTTCTAGACAAAGTGACTACCATCTGAAACTGTTGCTTTAGAAAATTCTTGCTCTCTGATGAGTCACATTGTCTTCAATTCCACTTCACACTCTAAAATCGTAAGTTCAATTAATTTTAGTTGGACAACTTCCTGCAGATGTATTATTTAAGTTAACATCTGCTACTTGAAACTTTCATTTCCTCCAAGAACTGCTCATCACTATCCTTGCGAGCACTGGAATTCTCCCTGAAACGTTTGTTAACAGTTTAATTTATATCCAGAACTAATTAATTTTCAAATAAATTACTTTGAATCTTCTTCTTTCTTTATTTTGCATTTCCATTCTGATGAACTTCTTGTTATTCTCATCAATGTGGCCATCTCAATCCACAACAGTTCAATATTGGTGAACTTTCTGCTTGAAAGTCAAGACCTGATTCTAATTCCAACATTATTGGTTTTTTTAAAGATAATCATTCAATCAGTGTTAGTTAATTTGTTTGCTTTATTATTCACGTCAACTTTGCAGACATGAGCGTTCAAGGAACAGATAACTCATAGAAATGAAAGAATTTAAATCTTAGTGAATCTTAAATGGGGTAATTAAAGTGGCAAACAATGTGTGATACATATTTTATAAACGTGTTGCAAACAAAATATGTTCATTTGTAATACTTCTTATAATCTTCATAAGGTTGAACAACTTAAGGATTATTTTATCACCTTCGGAGTCACGTGAGTGACTACGTGAAGAACCCGCCTCACGCTGGCAAACGGCATTACGTCGACGCTGACGGCGGAAGGAGGAGCTGCAGTAAGGAGCAGCTCCTCGCAGTGGTCGGAACGGCCCGGCAGGTAAGTGCAGCAAAGTCGGGATGTTTTTTAACGTAACGCTGGGTGGGTCCAGCAGTAAAAATAAAGTAAAATAAAAAGTCAGAGTCACGTTAAAGTGCTGTTTAGCACAGATTAAATGAAAGAAATGGAGAAATCGGCAAAGAAAATTCGCGGGTAAAGAGAGCTTCCCGGGGTGAAAATAAAAATACGGGAAAAAGCTAGTGCGGATCCGGTTCCGATACCGGTGGCCGCTGATATACCCGTTAGTGAGTTCTAGATTCTCCAGAAGTTATAACCATGGAGAGAAATGCTCCTAAAAATGTAAAAGAAATCTGAGAGGCCCGTGGTTCTGATGACTCTGATACTGAAAGTCCTCCAGATAATTAAACTATATGGAACTAATAATGGAGCATATGGAGAAAGTTCTCCAAAAAATTATGAGACTAGGGTCACAGTACCCAGAAGGTTCCCAAAAAAGCCCTGAGGGGTTTTAATTATTCTGATATGGGCTGTGGGCCTAATTGGGAGTTGGAACTTCGGACCCAGGATTTGGGCCGAAGGAAGTCTCATGGGATGAAATCCCAATTGATTTAGGGCTGCAGAAGGCAGACCCTGCTGATGGTGATTTGCATTTGAAAAACACACCACAAAATAAAAGAAAGGCCAAATGTGCCTGAGATAGCAAAAGAATTTGCTATATATGAAGGAAGTGGTGAGGCTATGGAAGGAAAACCTAGCTGCCAACATTAATATATGGTATCTCACCAACTTCATGATTCTGTGATGATTGAAACATCAGAATTATAAACTCACAGGAAATTGTGCCTCATTGAAAGTGCCTACGGTTTATCCGTTGATTTGGGCATCCATGACCCCAAATATGAGAGCTCAAGAAGTGAGGTTCAAAAATCCTCACAAATTATTCTGCTGCCATTATGGCTTTTGGGGAGATGGATAAGTTTAAAAAAAGAGGGCCTATTGTTGTATGAGGAAAATTATTGTATGAGGAAAATGGCTATTCGGCCCATATTTCACCCAAGTTTGCAAGCTTGTGTGGTTCGAGCAAGTGGTGTTCAAGCTCCTGGTTATCTGTTTGGAGTAAATCTGCTTAAATTATTAAAAATTGGATGAAGAAGCTAAAAATTTTAACTGCATGAAACCTTCGTCTTAGGACAAAAAAGGTATTTTTCGCGCAGAAGGGGATTTGATTTTGGAAATAAAGGCAGAAATATGTCAAGGAAATATTATTGTACTGCACAGCCCAATACTTACCCGTATTCGGGGAAAAGGAGACCACCACGCTCATATGGAGAGGTATTAAAGACTTGTTCTATCTTTAAAGAAACTGCGGATTAATCTCCAGTTGGAGGGAGATTACAAAAGTTTTATAAAGACTGGCTTACTATTATTTGTGATCGGTTTATTAGTACAAGCAGTTTCAGGAACCACTATTACATTTAAAGAAGGGGCTAATCCTCCAGTACAGATAAACCTGCCTATGCTTTCGTGTTTACTGCAAATGGAAAAGCAGAGATTAATGTGGAAATTGACAAATTATCTGAAAAGGGGTTATTGAAAAAACTTATGAACACGAGCATCAATTGTGTCTAAGATATTTCAAAAGACATAAAAAGATGGTGATTGCAGAATTATTCTGGACCTTACAGATCTAAATAAGTGGTAGAATACAAATTTAAATGGAAAACATTTAATACTGCAAGATATTTAATATCAGCAGGTTGTTATATGGCTACGATTGATTTGAAAAAACGCCTATTATTCTGTACCAATACATCAGTTTCTGGAGGTACTTAAAATTTAATTGGCTGGGACAATTATGGCAGTTTAAAGCTTTGCCAAATGGATTGAGTTCAGCTTCTAGGCTCTTTACTAAACTGTTGAAACCAGTTTTAGCCCAATTAAGAGTACAAAAACACATCGTTATGGCTTATCTCAATGACATTCTAATCATTTATGGCAATCAAGAGTCAGCTGAGAATTAGTTTCAGTACAAAAGCTTTGTTAAAGCTAGGGTTTCTTGATTCATCCAATTAAATTCCAGCTGCAGCCAGCACAATCAATTAACTATTTGGAGTTTGTAATTAACTCAGAAACTATGTTAATACTTTACCAACAAAGATAAAGTTGATGATTTATGGTGACTTGTAATAATCTCATTCACAAACTTATCCTTCCATCCGAAAAATAGCGAAAACTATTGGTAAACTAGTAGCAGCTTTTCCTGCAGTAGAATTTGGTCCATTACATTATCAAAATCTTCAAAGGGACAAAATAAGAGCTCTCAAAGAGAGGGCAGGCCACTTTGATAGGCCTATGCAATTAACAAAAGAAGTTTTGTTGGAATTACCATGGTGGGTTAAAAATATCCCACAAGCTGCTAAAAACATTCTGATTAAACAGCCTGAAATTGTTTATAAATAGATGCTAATGCTCTCGGATATGGGGGGGGGGGGGGGGGTAACAGATTCATCCTCCAGTTGTGGAGGTAGATGGAAAGTCCAAGAAGAAACGTTTTCTTCAAACTTATGGTATTAACTATTTAGAGTTATTGGTTGCTTTCTATAGTCTAAAAGCATATTGCTGTTCAAAAAAGGGTCTACATGTATTAATACAGTTAGACAATAAAACGGCTGTTGCATATATTAATCACATGGGGGAGTCAGATCAGTATCATGTGATTGTCTGGTCAATGAAATATGGCAATGGTGTATTGATCGCCAAATTTGGATTTCAGCAAACTACATTCCAGGTAAAGACAATGTGGTGGCAGATAAAAGATCAAGGATATTTAAAGATAACACAGAATGGATGCTTAATCCAGCAATATTTAAGAATATTGTAACTCAATTTGGTTTACCAGAAATTGATTTGTTTGCATCAAGGCTTAATCATCAATTGCCTAAATATGTGTCTTGGGAACACGATCCAGATGCAGTAGCAGTAGATGCTTTTTCATTGAACTGGTGGAATATGTTCTTTTATGCTTTTCCACCTTTTGCTTTGGTTCAGCAATGTCTGAAGGAAATAGAACAAGATTCTGCCACAGGATTGTTGGTAGTTCCAAATTGGCCAACACAACCTTGGTTCCCATTAATGCTAAATATGATTAAAGAACCATATATGTCAATTCCTAACTGTAGTGATATCTTGATTAATCCAGTAACCAAAGAAATTTATGCATTATATGCATATATGAATTTATTAATCTGCAGGTTTTGACCAGACCACTACAGGAGCTGGGATTGTCGGACAAAACTATGGAGGTTATAGTCGCATCATGGCGAGATAACACACAAAAACAATATATGACACGTATTAAGAAATGGGAAGAATTTTGCACACAGTCAAATATTTCTTATGATACGGTGAATATTGCATGTTTGATATTGTGATACTGTGATATTGCATGGAAAATGTATTGGAGCTCCTTGCTAAATTGCATTTTGAGCAACATTTAAGTTACAGTGCCACTAACACTGCACGCAGTGCCTTATCATCTTATTTAGGACTTATGTCTGACCAGAAATCAATTGGATCACATCCACTAATATCTAGATTCATGAAAGGAATCTTTAATATTAATCCACCCAAACCTAGATACACAGAGATTTGGGATGTGAGCATTGTACTTACCTTACTTAGACAGTGGACTCCAATTGAAGGATTGTCATTGGAAAGATTAACATTCAAATTAATAATATTAATGTCATTGGTTTCAGCTCAAAGAGTGCAAACTTTACAAATGTTGCGTTCAGACTGTATGCATGTGACTACAGATAACATTGTGTTCTATGTTTACGATCTGATCAAACAAAGCAGACCAGGGAGATCTGGAGCTAAGGTAACCTTTCAAGCTTATCCTATTTGATCCTACTTTGTGTGTGGTTAAACATTTGAATCAATATGTTAAAGTTACTGAAACTCTTCGAGGAAATGAAAAAATGTTAATGATTACGCATAAAAAGCCACACACAAAAGCTTCAAACTATCTCAAAATGGTTGAAACAGGTGTTGCTTTTAGCAGAAGTAGACACTGATGTGTTCAAATCTCACTCCACCAGGGCTGCAGCTACGTCCGCGGCGAAGGTGTGGGACGTACCACTCGAGCATATTTTAAAAATCGCAGGTGGAGTAAAGAAGAAACTTTTTCAAAGTTCTACAATAAACCTGTTCACACTATGACAAGCTTTGGCCACGCGGTGTTGGGATCAATATAATCACCTGCTTTGTATACTATTGATTACTATAACCAATTATGTAGTCACTTATATCTTTTATCACTTGTAATCATTCCCTCGGATATAAGGAGGGTTATTATATGTTCTTTAAACCATTAAAAAGTTAATTATGGAAAGAACTAATATTAGTCTGGTTTCTCATGTATGTATTTACTTAGCCGGACTGTCGTACTAATTAAATACTACGACATAAAAAAACACAGAAAGCTTTAAAATCTTCACGTAGTCACTCACGTGACTCCGAAGTAAAATAGTAAGATTAAACGAGAATTTACCAGTTCGAAGTTTGATCGTTATTTTATGAGGAGTTACGATGAGGGATTACGTGCCCTCCACTCCCACCCTCATAAAATAAATGATCAATCTGGTAGTTCTAAGTCTTTTATGAGCCTTACTATGTTACTTCGGCTATTTGGTGTTCTGTGTTTTTTCATGCCGCTGCTTTGAAGTATGCCGTTTGCCAGCGTGAGGCGGGTTCTTCACGTAATCCCTCATCGTAACTCCTCATAAAATAACGATCAAACTTCGAACTGGTAAGTTCTCGTTTAATCTTACTATTTTATCACCAGCTGAGTCATACCATAATACGTGCTTGCAGCAAGCGGCTAAGTCTCATCCCTCTGTGAGGCTTGACAGATCTTTAACACAATGTCAAAGGACTCAAAGACCTTTCTTCTTCTGAAAAAATAAATCAGTGCTCCAAGATAAATACCTCTGTTTTGGTAGAATGTCATAAAGCTATTGAGAAACATTTTATTGAAGTCATGGCTAGAAATTGAATGGTGGTTTATAACAAAACTTTAACATGCAAACCCTTTTATAATGTTATGAAAAATAATGTTGTAATTTATTTGATCATATTTGATTGAAAAGTGCATCTCAGTGCTTAAGAATACTGGCTGATAACTGTTTTAGTATTGATAACTAACTCAATGCTCGAGGGTAAATGAGTTTCAAGTGTAAATCTCCCATATTGTATATGTTTCACCTTTAGTTTGAGAGTGAAGTTCCATATAGTGCTCTATGATTGTATTACACATTTACACCATTTTTCCCAGGGTTTTTGCAGATGTTCCATAGTTATAAAAGTTAACAGTTTCATTCATAGTTTGAGATTTTATTTTAAGAATGTTATAAAAAGATTAGAATAAATACAACATAAGTAAAATAATGTGCATGATTGAAATCCTAAATTTGAATTAAAAAAACTTAAACCCCCAAAGGGTCAGGCAATCTCTGTTGAGAGAGTAACATAATTAAAACATTATTGACCTGTGATGTCAACTCAGCTTATTTCTCTAGAGATGCTGCCTGGCCAGGAAGAAAGGCTGAAGTGATGTTTATTGTTATTGCAGGAAAGAATAAACTTTTGAAAACACAAACTAAAGAGGATTTGTCCTATATGTCTCTTCATAATGCATTTCTCCAATTATTTTACTCTTTTCATTCATTTGTAATTATGATAATCTGCATTAAGTAGTATTTTCTGTCAACAGGAGAGACACGGTGTGATTCTGCTTTTGTAGCAAGGAGTTCAGACTCAAATGAAAATTAGATAATCAAAACTCCATGCAATATATGCCAATTCTGGAAGTATATTATGCCAACGAGAGGGACAAGGCATAATTCTACTATTGAAGCAGGGAGTTCAGACTAAAATGGAAATTAGAGAAACATAACTTGTGCAATATGTGGCTGCTCTAGAATTTCAAGTTAACCTTACTAATGGTAAAAATTTTTTTAAGGCATAAACAATATAATTTCAGCCGATCACATCAGTGCCAGCGAACGGACTAATCCCATTCTCCCACTTTTTTTTCAGCAACGTATTCTCCCCTCAGATTCCCATCAATTCCTCCCAGATTCTACCACCTTCATTCAATGATCAATTAATACTTCTTAGGGATTTGGAAAAAAACCAGTTCCCAGGCAAAACCTACACAGCGACAAGAAAAAGTCATAAACTGCCGGCACTGGAGTTTTAGGATTGAACCTGGATTGCTGGAGATGTTAAAAAGTACTGCTCACAGCTGCATTACCGTGCCTTCATGCTGATGGCAGCATAGGTAGGGGGCAAGACAACTCGTGGAGTTGCGGAACAATTATAGAAACAGTGTTTAGAACAGCTTCGTAATGGTGATTGCTGTTAACTGAAGTGTGATGAAAATTACTCAAGCTAAATTATCTGAGAGAAAAGGCAGCACAACGGATATGCCAGAACTGATTTTAAGTGGAGAAAATAGGAAACAGAAAATAAACAGTTCAAAGGAAGCAGAAGATTAAGTAGAAGTGAGATTATTTACACTTGTCAGTGCTATTTTTAACTGGTTGCAGAACAGAAGCTGCAGGATGTGATGAAAATATGTGATAATTTTAGCCAGGGACTTTACTAAGGAAGAGAAGGAATAATGTCTTCCAGCAGAATTAGGAGTGGCACCTAATTGTTAAGCAAATCAATTATAAAAATAACTTTTGAACTGCCAAAACAACATTACCCATTGAGTAAAGAACAGTGGGTGCATAATGTGATGTCTACTTTAAGATGTAAGTTAGTTAATGCATTTCCTCAATACATTGTTACATTTTGTGTTAAGAGCAATTTATGCTTCCATTAATCTTTGTAGATTGAAATAATTATAAGGTTAAGACATGCTGCTGATGCTTCTAGATTGAGACTTGAAGCCACAATTTAATCATTCAAACACAAGGTGGATTGTACCAATAATTTGTCTCCTGTGGTTATAAATAATTAACAGTCAGCTTTGGAGATAAAACTGTGCCTACTTTACAAAAAAATGATATGGTTGTGGACTTATTTCTAATTTCCCATATAAAGCTTTTCCAAGCCTTATCAGGATGCGAATCAAACTGATTTAATCTGAAGAAGAGTTTCAGCCCGAAAGGTTACCTATTTCTTTCGCTCCATAGATGCTGCTGCACCCGTTGAGTTTCAACAGCATTTTTGTCTACCTTCGATTTTCCAGCATCTGCAGTTCCTTCTTAAACATTTATTTTAAATTAAATTCATTTACAGCCCATCCCTCCTTGGTATGGCAGTTAAACTAGTGCATATTGTGACTCCATCCTTGTGTTGCCTTATAATAATGAAATCCAATACAAATAAGCAGCAATTGAAACTGTCTACACCTGTGTGGTTAATGTAGAAGTGACCAACAGTGATAAAACACTGTTCAATGAGATACAATGGTAAGCCCATCACAGATGGAAATCATTTGATATCAACTTTTCACACACCATTCTTGTTTATTTAAAAAAAAGGTGAAGCTTTGCTAAAATAAGCATTACTAAATAACAAGATGACAAGTAGCTGCAAGAAATTTATATTTGTGAAATATTAAATGTTTCCACTCAATGATACAAATTCCACAGGTATTTTGTAATGTACTAAAATGTTTTTGGAAGCTTTTACCTCTCTCGTTTATTCTCTTAAATTTACAAGTCATCCTTATATACAGGAGAGGTGCTGGAAGTCATCTACATCAATTATTTGGACGAGAACACACAGGGCAAGGTTGGCAAGGTTGCTGATTATACAAAAGTGGGTTGTTTTGCAGATAGTGAAGATGGCAGTAAAAGATTGCAGCAGGATTTAAATCAATTGGCCAGGTGGGCAGAGAAATGGTTGATGGAATTTAATACAGAGAAGTGTGAGGTGTTGCATTTTGGGATGTCGAACAAGGGAGGGACCTACACAGTAAATGGTAGGCCTCTGGGTAGTGTTGTGGAGCAGAGAGATCTAGGAGTCCAGGTACATGGTTCCTTGAAGGTCACAGGTAGATAAGGTCGTCAAAAAGGCATTTGGCACTTTGACTTTTGGCACTTTGGCCTTCATCAGTCAGAGTATTGAGTATAGAAGTGTTAAAGAAGGAACTGCAGATGCTGGAGAATCGAGGGTACACAAAAGGCTGGAGAAACTCAGCGGGTGCAGCAGCATCTAAGGAGCGAAGGAGATAGGCGACGTTTCGGGTCGAGACCCTTCTTCAGACTGGTCTCAAAGCCCTCCGGTTCTTCCTCGACCTGAGGAGCAATCCATATCCGGCCACTGACACCCTCCTCCGCCTAGCTGAGTTGGTCCTTACCCTCAATAATTTCTCTTTTGACTCCTCCCATTTCCTCCAAACACAAGGCTTAGCTATGGGCACACGCATGGGCCCCAGCTAAGCTTGCCTCTTTGTCAGGTACGGCGAACAATCCTTGTTCTCGGCGTACCATGGCCCCATCCCCAACCTCTACCTCCGTTACATCGACGACTGCTTTGGTGTCACCTCCTGCACCCACACACAACAGACTGACTTCATCCATTTCACCACCAACTTCCATCCGGCACTCAAATACACTTGGACCATTTCCGACATTTCCCTACCATTCCTTGATCTCACCATCTCTATTGCAGGTGATACACTCCTGACCGACATCCACTACAAACCAACTGACTCCCACAGCTACCTGGACTACTCTTCCTCCCACCCTGCTTCCTGTAAGGACTCCATCCCCTATTCCCAATTCCTCCGTCGACGCCGCATTTGCTCCCAGGATGAGGTGTTCCACACCAGGTCATCACAAATGTCCTCATTCTTCAGAGAACGGGTATTCCCCTCCCCCACTATAGATGAGGCTCGCACCAGGGTCTCCTCCATACCCCGCAACACTGCCCTCTCTCCCCATTCCCCCACTCGCAACAAGGGCAGAGTCTCCCTGGTCCTCATCTTTCACCCCACCAGCCGGCACATACAACACATAGTCCTCCGCCAGTTTCGCCACCTCCAACGTGACCCCACCACTCGCCACATCTTCCCATCTCCCCCCGTCTGCCTTCCGCAAAGACCGCTCCCTCCGCAACTCCCCTGTCAATTCTTCCCTTCCCTCCCGCTCCACTCCTTCCCCGGACACTTCATAACCTAAACCACTGGCACACCCAGTAACTTTGGATTTGACTCCTATTGCCTTAACATTCTGCAGTGAACTTATCTTTAGACTTCACAAGAAAAAGCCATTCAAGAAAATCATGGCTGGTCCTGTACTCCAATACCGGTTATCTGCACTATCACATAACCCTCAAATCCTTTACCATCCAAAGATATGTTGATCTCTAAATACATGTTTGGCATGATGGGTTTTCTGATCTCGCTGACTTACATGACCTCATATTATCCAAAGCAGCTTCACAGCAATGAAGTAGATGTATTTTAGTCATCACTATAATATCATAATTTCACCAATATGAAATTATTTTGCTTCTTTCACTTCCATCCCAACTCCACCTGTAAGACTGGTTAGTGTACAGGCATAAAACCGTAAGCATACTTTTGATAGAACAGAGTTCTTGAGCAACTCTGAGGGTCATGCAGCATCTATGGAGGATATAGATAGGTGATATTTCAGGTCTGTAACCTTTTTCAGATCCAAAGCATTGCCTATCCATGTCCTCCAAAGATGCTGCCTAACCCGCTGAGTCATTCCAGTATTTCATGTTCAAAGCAAGATTCCAGCATTTACAGTTCCTTGTGTCTATTGGAATTCTTTGATCTTTTTTTAATAATATTTATAGCTAAATCACAGATACAATGAGTCAAGTGATCTCTTTTCATTGCACAAAGATTTTATAATTCCATCACTAACAGAGATCCAGCATGACATATATGCTGTATTAACCATAACAAAAATAACGTATATGATACTATCCAAAACTGAAAATTGTCATTCTTTGTCTAGATATTCCTTTCATATTTGTAGCTATCTGAAATTATAATTTATAAAAGTTTTTTTTCTATGAACAAAATCCTTTCATCCCTTCATGGGAGATGTTTAATGGAGCTTTGGTTCAAATGAATGATTAATTTAAAATCCTGCAGGGTGAAATATTAGTTCAAAATGTAACACTTAATTAAATGTTTTATTCTCCCAGATAAAGCCAATTAATGCCAGAATTTAATTATCTCAAATTAATGTCCAATATTTCCAATTGTTATGATTATTATACAATTATACAAATTGTAACCACACTCAGAAAAATCCCATATTCAAAATTATCTCCTGTTGTTTTAATCAACATTTCTTCCTAGAATCTGAATATGTCTGCACTAACTCTTTAAAATTAAACAGAAAAATAACACCTAAATATATGAGCAAAGATATTTGGAAATAAATCATAAATGCATTAGTTTGTTAACAAGGCATATCCCAATTTGATTGAATGTTTGAGAGGGTTTTGGAGAAATACATCAAACATTGTGCAAAGAGAAAGTTTTACTGTTGGCAATATCTCCTTACTGACCTTGATCTATGGTGACGAATGGGCCTGTCCCACTGAGGCAACATTTTAAGCGAGTGCAGGAGATTCTACGCTCGCCACATGGTCGCCACGTGTTCGCTGGTGGTCTCTGGTGAGTCTCCGTCATGGTCGCGAGGAGTTCCCACATTCTAGGAACTAGTCGCAGCCTCTGTATGGTCGCTGCTAATTTTTACAGGTTGAAAAATTTTCTGCAACTAAAAATTGGTCGCCATGGAGATAATTGATAATCCTGTAGCTTTAGGTGCAGTTGTAGTGGGTCGCCATGTAGTTGTGGGTAGTCGAGTTAGTGGTAGGTAGTTTTAGTTAATCTCCTTTGCTGACCGGTCATTTTAATTGGCTCATTGGGGGAAAAAAAAGTAAGCGGGAGTTTTCAGAACCAAGGATAACCGACCGGTAATGTTAAATGTCCACCGAACTTCACAGCTGTGTATCTCTGCCTTCTTAAAAGTTGTCTGGCTTCTTAAAAGTTGTCTCCAACCCCCCATTCCCCCCCTTTTCTCCCCCCCTTCTCTCCCCCCCTTCTCTCCCCTCCCTACTCTCCCCCCCCCTTCTCTCCCACCCCTTCTCTCCCCACCCCTTCTCTCCCCACCCCCTTATATCCTCCGCCCCCCCCATCACTCCCCGCACCCCCTTCTCTCCCCCCCCCCCCCCCCCCCCCCCCCCCCAAGAGGTTTGTCATTAACGGCACTATAGGAGTTACAGGATGTTAAAGGGAGAGTATAGAACATTCAAAATGGTGCACAATGTACTGCTACAATTGTGGACGGATTCCCGTGAATAGTTTTTTTCCACCAATGCTTGTAATGCAAAGTATTAGTTGAAATTGCTAGTTTTCTTGGTTTCAGAAGATAAATTATAGCACACAATAGATTTGATGGACATTGGTTTTAGGTGCAAAAAAATATATTTATATAGAATTCTTAATGTAGCAGCATGCCCAAAGGAGCACTTTGAAGTAAAATCTGTCGCCAACTTTAATATAGTCACCCCAACTAACTCCCATAAATAACAAAATAGGATTTATAGTCAAAGACATAATCTCTTAGGAATAAACAGGTATCATGAATGAATAATGGAAGATAAATTAATTCTGTAATACTTAGTGATAATGTAAATCAAGTAATTAAATGGGATTTACAATTAGCTTGCTAATTATAATTGGAGGGCCAAAATCAATGTTAAAATACCCTAATTATTGTATACTGCCACATATTTCTAAGAATTATATAAAAGGATGAAGCATTGCCATATTATATTCAGACAGTAATTTACTTGCAAACATTTGTGACCAAGTAGCAGCATTTTATATCAGTACTATTGACTTAATTGGTCCAGCAGGATATATGAGCCAATGTATCTGGGTGCTAGTGGGAATGGAGAAATGTGTGCTTGCCCCTGATGATCTATGGTGCCTGTGGGTTTCCTTGCAGCAATTTGATTCAAGATTAAGTTCTGGGAATATCTATATTTTCCTTTTTGTAAAATTCATTTTCATTGCACCAAACATAGAGGGAAAAAAAGGAATTTGAACATATCTCCCTGTATATTTTTATGAACGAACTGCAGATGCTGGAAAATCAAATAGACACATTGCTGGAGAAACTCAGCGGGTGAGGAACCATCTATGGAGCGAAGGAAATAGGCGACGTTTCGGGGCGTCTCGACCCAAAACGTCGCCTATTTCCTTTGCTCCATAGATGCTGCCTCACTCGCTGAGTTTCTCTAGCATTTTTGTCTCACTGCATATTTTAATCATCTATGTCATTTGTTTTCAAAATATCTTTCAGTTGATCCAATTGTTAAAATATAACATCTATTTATTGATTTGAATAAGATTAAAGTTACAAATGTAGGCACAATATCTGGATGCAATTATCTTGATCTTCCTTGTTGCACCCCAATATCTGTTCCCATCAATTGGATTTCCCATTGCCCCACATAGATGAACTCATCTATATCTGAATAATCCATCTTAAAAAAAGATCTGAAGATACACTGAAGAAGAGCTGAAGATAAATACTGGAGTAAATATGCAGGACAGGCAGTATCTCTGGATAGTCGGATTGGGTGATGTTTTGGGTTGAGACCTTTCTTCAGACTGAGAGTTAGGGGAGAGGGAGACCCAGAGATAAGGAGGTGTAAGGTGTGAAAATAAAATATCAAAGGGGATGTAGATCCAAGGAAAAGGTAGAATAGACCATTGTTAGCTAGGAGCAGGTGACAACAAAGCATGCAGAGATATAAATTAACCAGAGGGACAGTCAAACTGGTCAGGAAGGGGAAGGGATGGATAGAGACGGAAAGCAAGGGTTACTTGAAGTTAATATTCATACTGCTGGGGTGTAAATTGCCCAAGCTAAATATGAGTTTGTCAGGATTGCAATACAGTACAATCTATGCCATCTCTATTTAAGGCTATCTAACTGAGAACATTGATAGACTCCATTGGCAAGACATGACACAACATTTCCCATCTGTCAAAGCTTATTTAATGCTTCTGTAAGACTGTGATATTGAGAATAATGTATGAGCAACTAAAGCTGAAGAAAACAATGATTCTATTGTTTCAATATTTGTTTTTTCAAGTTACAAAACAAATTATCTAATAATATATGAATTACTTTCCCTAGGCAGTGAAATCTCCAGTGAAATGAATAGGCTTGTGACTCTTGTGCCAGGTCCAACCCAATAAAATGTCCATGAGTAGATTACCCCATGCAAGTACGGGCAAATCTCAGTACTGCTGCTGAACAACAAGTTGAGTCTCGCAATGGAGATTAGGAGCAGATTTGCTGGCTGGAAGCAGTCAACATCTTTGAAGCTTGGTTATGGTCTCTGCTGAAACCTAAGCTTATTTGCATTTACCCAGCAGCCTACCACAGAATTGTCAACAGAATTATTTTTTGACATTCCCTCGTCGTCGATGATGACTTACTTCTACTCTAGTTTTGTGGGTTCTGGGATGGCTAATTAGACAATTGTGGGAAATACATTATATTCCACAATTGGAGCAGGTAGTAGCTGACAGGATATATGGTGATGCTTTTCTTTTGCTGGTTATCACAGAGCTTTAGCAAATTTGCTGATGTACGACTTTGAAGTTCTCAAAGGAGCAAGTAGGTTCTTCTGCAGTTGTACAGGTCCCTAGTGAGACCACACTTGGAGTATTGTGTGCAGTTTTTGTCTCCAAATTTGAGGAAGGACATTCTTGCTATTGAGGGAGTGCAGCATAGGTTTACAAGGTTAATTCTCGGGATGGCCTGACTGTCATATGCTGAGAGAATGGAGTGGCTGGGCTTGTATACTCTGGAATTTAGAAGAATGAGAGGGGATTTTATTGAAACAAATAAGATTATTATGGGTTTGGACACGTTAAAAACAGGAAACATGTTCCCGATGTTGGGGGAGTCCAGAACCAGGGGCCACAGTTTAAGAATAAGGAGTAAGCCACTTAGAACGGAGATGAGGAAACACTTTTTCACACAGAGTTGTGAGTCTGTGGAATTCTTTGCCTCAGAGGCCGGTTCTCTGGATATTTTCAAGAGAGAGCTAGATAGGGCTCTAGAAGATAGCGGAGTCAGGGGATATGGAAAGAAGGCAGGAACGGGGTACTGATTGTGGATGATCAGCCATGATCACAGTGAATGGCTGTGCCGGCTTGAAGGGCCGAATGGCCTACTCCTGCACCTATTGTCTATTGTCACTAAGAGTGCTCCTTTAGCACTTGAGCATTCATGGGAAAGAAGTTCCTAGGAGTCACTGGGAATTTGCATTTTTTCAAGGAGACTTTAAGCACATTTAGAATTTTCCTTCGTTCAACGTGCTCTCTTCCTAAGATTTAACTCTGAACAGAATGAAGTACAAAGTGCTGGATCGTCTCTCGATGATCTGGTTGAGGAAGAAGCTGGATCATTTCAAGTGGGGAACCTTCTTCAGACAACACTTAGTGTTCCACTCCAGCATCTGCAGTTCCTTGTTTCTCCATTTTGAACACCAAGCCTGCTTTAAGAGTTTCTGCAGCATGAACAGATTCCGGTAGTCAAAATGCCAGTGATATTACTCTGCAAGAGGACAATGACATTGGTTGGCTTGTTCTGCCAGTGCATCTGGGAGATTTTGCTGAGATAGTAACGGTGGCAGTGTGCCTTGAAATGTGTGCTGTTTATGTCACAGAAATATATAGGATCATGGATGCCATTATCAATGTCTTTCTTTGTTGAAAGTGGCTCCGGAGATATGGAAAGTAGTCCAAATTCCATTTCACCGTGAATCTTTGTAATTTGAGAGATGGATGGTACAGTAAGAACAAGTTATTAGAAGGCATTATTCTTTTAGTTTACAGATACAGCAGAGACATAAGCCCCCAGTCTGTGTTGACCAGTGATCCCCACACAATAATAATGTCCTACACACAATAGGGACCATTTACAATTTTACTGAAGCCAATTAACCTACAAATCAGTACGTATTTGGAGTGTGGAGGCAAACCAGACCATCAGGAGAAAACCCATGCAGGTCACAGGGAGAATGTACAAACTCTGTACAGACAGCACAGATAGGCAGGATCAAATTGGGTCTCTGGCGCTGTAAGGCAACAACTCTACCGCTGCTCTACCCTGCCGCTCCCTATTGCTCTTTGAAATATTCAACACAAGATCCATCCTGTCAAATGTTTTAGTGAAAGCATTGATGATGGCTAGGGTCAAAGTGGGTCTTTCATTACGACAAGGAGGCCTTGAAAATAACCTTGAATGATTTCCTCTGTCTGGTACGAAGAATTAAAATTGCATTTGTGCATGTGACAGCAATGGAACCAGACTTTAGTAGCAAATTTCCATGAAGATATTAATACATGATACATTCAGCACACACAATTCTCTCAAAATATATTTCAGAAGAAATTCTTTGCCTTTGTGCTTGTTCATCTCAGAAATCGAATAACATTTGTAACCAAACTGTCTCCACATGGATTGCCATTAGCCTTAAGAGGGAAAGAACACATTTTATTGACAAGTACTTCATGCTTGGTCATTGACCACAAATATGTTATAAGGTCTCATCGGCACAATTGTTGTGCCTCTGGATTTCAATCCATTGACTTCATCAGAGTGAATTTTTGACCCAGAGTACAATGTAACGACATGACCATACAGCACAGATGGTGCAATCAACTGCAAATGAATTTCTAGACAAATGTGCTCATTAAAACCAAACTCTCAGCAATTAATGTTAGATATAAACAGTTTTAAAGATGAAGGTTATGCATTCAATGTTTGTGTCATGATTTACAAAGTTATCACCTTGTAAACATGTTGACGGTAACTATTCTTGGAACAACATTCATTTTAATCTATTTACTTGGGTGCCGTACATTTTTGCTTCAAATGCATGTTTTCCCTAAAACTATCAACATCTTGTGCCAGTTTAGTTAAAAAATTATTGTTCTGGAATTGCTCATGGACTCTTAGTTTTCTTCATTGAACATTGAGGGTCCAGCATAAATTCAGGTAAGTTCCTGTCAATTCAGGGTAAGTTGCTTTAATAATTAAAAAGAACATTGCGGCACGTCGAAGTTAATATTATGGGGGGATCATCCAGTGAGATCATAGGTGGGGCTGAGAAATTACAAGGGGATGATCACCTAATTGGGATGTACTATAGAGCCCCAAATGGTCAACATTAATTAGAGGAACAAATAAGTATGAGGTGTGGCATTTTTTGTTTAGTTTAGTTTAGAGATACAGTGAGGAAACAGACCCTTTGGCTCACTGAAAAGCAATCCCCATACGCTAGCCCTATCGCACACACACTACCAAAGCCAATTAACCTGTAAACCTGTGTAAGAAGGACCTGCAGATGCTGGTTTACACTTAAGTTAGACACAAAATGCAGGAGTACTCAGCGGGACAGGCAGCATCTATAGAGATAAGGAATGGGTGACATTTCGGGTCAAGACCCACCTTAAGATTGAGAGTCAGAGGAGAGGGAAAAGAGATAGTGGAGGATTTCATCGGGAATGTAAGGTGTGAAAATGACAGATCAAAGCAGACGATGACCAAGGAAATGTAAAATGGTTCATTGTTGGCTGAGGGGAAGTTGACAACGAGGCATACAAACAGTAAAATTAATCAGGCGGACAGTGAAACTGGTTGGAGAACCAGGGTGGGAGAGGGATGGAGAGAGGGAGAAAGCAAGGATTACTTGAAGTTAGAGAAAGCAATACTCACACCGCTGAGTTGTAAGCTGCCCAGGTGAAATATGAGGTGCTCCAATTTGCGTTTGGCCTCATTCTGACAGTGGAGAAGGCTCAGGACAGAAAGGTCAGAAAAAGTGGCAGAGGACAAAGAAAGTCTTCAGCACCAGGAGATTGCATAGGCCCAGGCAGACTGAGTGAAAGTGTTCGGCGACACGATCGCAGAGTCTCACTGTCAGAGTGGCGAACCACTGTGATCAGCTTTTAAAGGATGATAATGCAATGTACTGAGGACTGAACCTGAGTCACTGGAGCGGCGAGGCAGCAGCTCCACCTGTAATACCACTAAACTAAGTTAATAGGGTCTACCCTAGGAGTGGAGATACCAGGTCAAAAATCAAAATGCTGGGGGAACTCATTGATTCAAGTATCATCTTTAGAGGAAATTTACAGGCAATGTTTCGGGTCAGGACCCTATTCAGACTTCTGTTTCTAGGTAGTAGGCCCAATCCAGGATTTGACTTCGGAGTCACGTGAGTGATTCCGTGAAGAACCCCGACTGCCCGCATCAGTACGACGCACGCATTGCGAAGCACCGGACTGGCAGGCATGTCGCTCCTGCCAGAGATAAGTTTAAACTCCAGGTAAGTTACTTCTTACCTTTTTTGATGTTCTGCAGGAACCTTTTCTTCCACAGAGGTTTCTGCAGGTGCTTCTCGGGTGCCGACGAGGAAACCAGCTGCGGGCTGTGGGGAGATTCCGGTCCTACCGCGGAATGTTGCAGAAATGTCGGACTCACGGAGTTCAGTCACTGACAAAATGGTCAGTGTCTTCGGAACGCTGGGTTCCCGGGGAGTGGAACTGCAGCAGCAGTGTGGTTTTAGACTGCAGTGGCCCACGATATGGGCAGAAACTGACCAGAATGGTCAGTGATTTTTCAACGCTGGGTTCCCGGGGACGGGAACTCCAGCAGAAGCGCGGTTTTAGACCGCAGTGGCCCACGATATGGGGCTGAAGCTGACCAGAACGGTCAGCCCGGGTGCCGTGGGGGGTTCCCCTTGGTAAGGACACAGACGCTAGGTTTCCCCGGGGAGGGCAAACTCAGCAGCAATGCGGTATCCACACTGCAGTAATTATAGGATGGGGGGGGGGAACCGACCAATATGGTCAGCCCTGATGCCGGGAGGGTTCCCCTCCGGGTATGATAAACATTTTAGGTTGACCGGGATGGAGCCCTTGTGGAAAGGAGGCTCCATCTAGATACACCCCAACTACATGAGTTGTGACAGTGCCGGGCATATGGGTGAGCCTGAGCCAGCAGCACCTATTCCACAGGGCTGCTTTATGGGATGCCGAATCTATGGCAATGCCAGGCATATGGATAAGCCTGAGTCAGCAGCACCTATTGCACAGGGCTGCTTGACGGGAAGCCGGGCATAAGGATGAGCCTGAGCCAGCAGTACCTATTGTACAGGGCTGCTTTGTTGGATGGCGAGTCTATGGCAATGCCGGGCATATGGGTGAGCCCGAGCCAGCAGCACCGATTCCACAGGACTGCTTTATGAGATACCGAGTGATGGCAGTGCCGGCCTATGGGAGAGGCCACATCAGCAGCACCATGTACCAGGTTGAGGCCGAGGCTATGGCAGCACCGACATATGGGAAAGCCACGCTAGCAGGGCTGCATAAGGTAGGCAGCAACATCTATAGAAGGGCTGCATAATGTTTCCCTCATGGGAGAGGTGAGCTTCCCAGGGCAGTTTGTTCTTACACTGAAGTTCTACAGCAAGGGACCATTTACAAGTGGATAAGATTTACACTTGGTTGAACAATACAAACGATCAAGGCATTCTTCATCAATTTAGAGGCATCTAACCATGTAAAATTGGACAATACTAGCATTCTAAGCAGGCTGAAATTGGGCCAGAATTGTGTTTAGGTAAGTGCAGTACTTTGACCAGGGTTGCCTTCAAGATAGGGCTGTTTAATGGCTTCCTCGTGAAGGAGGAGAGCATACCGAGTCTGATGGTATAGCCGTGAGCATACCCAAAGGGATGACGGTCACATGTCAGAGATCATTACTGACAGCAAGATTTGCCATCACAACACATATGCAGTGAATACTGCTATCAGGGGGACATTAGACTCAGCCGCCGAATCTGTTCGTCAGGTAAGACCTATTCAATAGGCACATCTTGCAGGATGAAGGTAAGCGGTTCACTGAAGCTGGAGGCAGCATGAAAGCTGGCCAGAGGTTCCATGCATTCTATCAGGTCATTACGATTTACATTGAGTTATCAATTGGCTTATGACGCCATCCTAGGCAACAGATTGGAGTCAATAGAAACCTGTTACAGCTTTGTTGTTATAAAGCATCAGTCTAGTCATTAAAAGTAATTGGCAATATAATGGATGTGGTTCAGCTGTGCAAGTGGGAGAATTGAATGGAGCATTCTAAAGTGCCATGTGGGAGACTGCAAGACTCAGTGTTGGGACCCCAGCTATTTACAATATATATTAATGATGTGGACGAGGGAATTGAATGCAACATCTCCAAGTTTGCAGATGACACTAAGCTGGGGGGTAGTGTTAGGTGTGAGGAGGATGCTAGGAGGCTGCAAGGTGACTTGGATTGGCTGGGTGAGTGGGCAAATGCATGGCAGATGCAGTATAATGTGGATACATGTGAGGTTATCCACTTTGGTGGCAAAAACAGGAGGGTAGACTATTATCTGAATGGTGAGAAATTAGGAAAAGGGGAGATGCAACGAGACCTGGGTGTCATGGTACACCAATCATTGAAAGTAGGCATGCAGGTGCAGCAGGCAGTGAAGAAAGCAAATGGTATGTTGGCATTCATAGCGAAAAGATTTGAGTATTGGAGCAGGGAGGTTCTACTGCAGTTGTACAGGGTTTTGGTGAGACCACACCTGGAGTATTGTGTACAGTTTTGGTCTCCAAATCTGAGGAAAGACATTCTTGCCATAGAGGGGGTAGAGAGAAGGTTCACCAGACTGATTCCTGGGATGTCAGGACTTTCATATGAGGAAAGACTGGATAGCCTTGGCTTGTACTCACTAGAATTTAGAAGACTGAGGGGGGATCTTATAGAAACTTACAAAATTCTGAAGGGGTTGGATAGGCTAGATGCAGGAAGATTGTTCCCAATGTTGGTGAGGTCCAGAACAAGGGGTCACAATCTAAGTATAAGGGGGAATTCCTTTAGGACCGAGATGAGGAAAACATTTTTCACACAGAGAGTGGTGAGTCTCTGGAATTCTCTGCCACAGAAGGTAATTGAGGCCAGGTCATTGGCTATTTTTAAGAGGGAGTTAGATGTGGCCCTTGTGGCTAAAGGGATCAGGGGGTATGGAGAGAAGGCAAGTACAGGATACTGAGTTTGATGATCAGCCATGATCATATTGAATGGTGGTGTAGGCTTGCAGGGCTGAATGGCCTACTCCTGCACCTATTTTCTATGTCTATGTTTCTATGTGGGTCATGGTCGACACACTTTGCTATTATCAGCTGAAAGTGCCAAAGTCGCAATGATGGATAGACATTGTTCAGTATTGTTCCAGTAGGTTTATCAGTAAATATCTCATTATATTGCAAAATGATGCTAATGGCCTAAGAATGGGAAATTGCGAATATCATCTCTGGTTTGGAGCTGGAGGAGATGTGCATGAGTTGCCAATTCTTCATATGTTGGTGTCAAATACCTCTTGACCCTATGCATTTGTGGGTTAAGACAAATTGAGCGGATATGCATACCTGCATGCTCAACTTCATGTTGACACATTATGATGGTGACATATGTTAGTACATGTGGGTGCAATCAAGTAAAGTGGTTACATCATCTCGTTGGCCACTGGAGTAACATCCGGTGTAGGTCAATTACAACACAGAATTGGTGTTGAATCACACCAAATGTACATATGTTTGTTTCATGTTTATTCACAGGTTGCAAATTATGTGGCATAACAGTGGCGAAAGATACATTCTCGCTACAAGGAGAAGGAAGGTCTTTTGTGTCTTCCTCCATTTGCTTCATCAATCGGGGCTTCAAATTAAGTCATTAAGAGCGTTTAGGTTCCTATTGTGTGATTGGCCTATGCAACTTTGATTCCGGTTGTCGGGAATAATAATATAACCTTATATGGTTATTTTGAACGTAACCTGCTGGTGCAGTCTGTGGCTTGAGAAATCAGCCGTTGCATGTTAAAATCAAATTATGTTCTGCAGATTCAATAGACTGCTCTATGGCTTGGGTTGTTACATCAGTCCATGTATACGTTCAGTGTGCTGCAATAGCACCAAAAAAGCAGGACTTTCTTTTCCAGGAGATGGAAAGCATTTGTTGAATGTTCATGTTGTATTTAAGACAGTACAAATTACTGATGTTTGGAGTTCATTTTAAATGATATTTGTCAATAATTAAGTTGTACGGCCATTAACTCTGCCAACGTGCCTTCTCGTTGTATTGGCTGCAGCAAACAAGACCCACTCTGTCGGGTTCACCCTGGATATCAAGTTGGTAAGCATATCTTTAACACAATGTTTCCTAGGACAAGTACAATGCAGTATGGGATGTCAACATTGTGTGAACACTATTTCACCAGGGTGGTCCAGCTACATCCTTAGTTTTGCCGGATCTCATAGGTGGTTATCCTCCTAGCGCTGATTAGTGCAACAGGTTTAGCCACTACATAGTTGCAACGGAACAAGATGGTTATGTCTGTAAACAATAATATATAGTATTTATGCTTATAATTCACTTAAGCAGAGCAGAAGGGGTGTCAGATCTCAAAATAGTTCAAGGCATACCCAGGGACCTTTGGTAAAGTAAGTATACATATATATATATATATAACCATACGTTAAGGTCACTGGGAGTCTTCGAGGCTCTGAACTAGCTATGTTGTTAGTCACAAAAACTTATAAGAACGTATCTGTTCAGGTCACTTCCAGAGGATAAAATGGACTTTGATTATGTAGTAGATATTGAGTCTAGTTATCAGGGCTGCTATAACATCAGCAGCAAGGGTCTTACGTGCCATTGGACCACGTCCTAACACTTGCAGCATGGTCAAGCGAACAAATTTCAAACAGTTATAATAATCCATTACCAAGACCAAGGGTATTTGTCAACTCTATTTTCAGTTTGATTATAGATTCCACCCGAGTGAAAGGTGGGATTATTATTATTATTACTTCATTAATAATATCAGCATATTTAAATCTATGTCATGACTGTATGTATTATGAATATATTTTCCTTCATTTGTCGATGAAACAGTTGTGGCTGTGTAGACTCGTTTCTCACGGTGTGAAATCACAGTGCCTTGAAATCTTCACGGAATCACTCACGTGACACCAAAGTAAAATAGTAAGATTAAACGAGAACTTACCAGTTTGAAATTTGATCTTTATTTTATGAGGAGTTACGATGAGGGATTACGTGCCCCCCGCTCCCAACCCTCATAAATATAATCTGGTAGTTGTAGTCTTCTGTTTTCTTACTGTTATACTTCAGTCACTATTACCTGTGATTTCACACCGGTGCTTTGAAGATTGACGTGCTCGGCGGGCAGTCGGGTTCTTCACGTAATCCCTCAACATAACTCCTCATAAAATAAAGATCAAACTTCAAACTGGTAAGTTCACATTTAATCTTACTATATTATATATTTAATGAGTGAATGACTGTCATTATTCCTACCACTTTCTGAAACATTATTTGGCCAAATAAATTAATAGCTGCATAGAATGGTACTAGTTGTTCAAAGTAGATTACAACCTACTTAAGCAGATCATAAAGATAAATCATTCAAAGGTGTTAATAGATTGTTCTGTAGGTTGTATAAATTTCCAAATTCAAGCTTAAAGGAGAATTATAGAAATTAATCAAAATAGAACATTAATCCATCGTATATTGTGAGAGTAAGAGCTGGCATTAATATTTTTTAACGTATCTAATAACTTGTACAATGGACTTATTTTAATACACTATGATAATGGCCATAGCTGTAGGGAGAGCTTGTGAAGTATGGGAAATTATTCTTTGAAGCACAGGAGGCTGAGAGGTTATCTTAAGAGGTGTATAAAATAATGAATGGGAGGATAGCTAGGGTCAATGCACCCTAGCTACCCTCCCAGAAGTTAACGCAGAAGTTTTTATTTCTCAGGTTCGGGGAAGCAAAAACTCAAGGGCATTGGTTTAAAGTGAGAGGAAAAATATTTAACAGGAACCCGAGGGGAAACATTTTGTACAGAATGTGGTGGGTAAATAGAATGAGCTGCCAGATGAAATATATGATGCAGATATAATAACAACATTTAAAAGACATTTGTACATTCGCCCAGTGACCACATGGCTTTCTCCGAGATCTTTGGTTTCCTCCCATATTCCAAAGACTTGCTGTATGTGTAAATTGTTCCTAGATGTGTAGGATAGTTTAAAAGACATTTGAGCAAGTACATCGAGAGAAATGGTTAAGAGTTGCATGAGCCACGCAGGCAACTGGTGCTAACTTGAAAGTGGCATCTTGGATGGCATGGATGAATTGTATCAAACAGCTTGTCTCAATGCCAGCTGACTATAACAATAATATATTTGCATTTTTAGTGATGAACAGTGACATTGGAGTGAAATAAGGTTTGTAATTTACAATTGTGGAATAATGTGACATTAAGTGCCATGAAATTCTACTGTATCATTAGCTGGTTATCTTCTATCTATCCATCTATCGTAGACAAAAATGCTGGAGAAACTCAGTGGGTGTGGCAGCATCTATGGAGCGAAGGAAATGGGCAACGTTTCGGGCCAAATCCCTTCTTCCACGGCAGGGGTACGCATCGGCAGGGGTAGGTAGCGGCAGGCCACGGTAGCGCTCCCTCCCTCCCCACCGGCCCTCGACAGACCCTGCCTGACACCTTGCCCCTCCCCAGGCTGCAGAAGGCTCCCCCCATCGGCCCCCGACAGCCCCCGCCTGATGCCGTCCCCCTCCCCCGGCTGCAGGACGCTCCCCCCTCCCCCACCGTCCCCGACAGCCCGTGACTGAAGCGGTGCTCCTCCCCAGGCTGCAGGACGCTCCCCCACGGACCCCGACAGCCCCTGCCTGAAGCTGCCCCCCCAGCTGCAGAATGCAACAAGAGACACAACAAGAAAGAACTGAACTAAATAAATCTCATCTTTAACATTTAAATTGGTGTTATATTAGAAGAGTTATTCACATTTTAAGCTTCAATAAATACCTTTTCCACTTGCCGTGCCCATCAGCTGTGCCTGCGCTGTAATGCCTGTGTGTTCTACGTCACATTGGGAACACAATGGGTGGGAATGGCTGTGCTGCCGGAAAGCCAGTAAGAGTGGATGGGGGGGGGGGGGGGGGGGGGGGGGGGTGATGGAGTGAGTGCATGGGGGATAGGAAATGGAAAGGGGTGGAATGGGGAGGTTGAGGGTGGGGGGGGGGGGGGGATCAGGAGCATCAGAACGGGAGCCTATCAGCTGCACTTACTCAGTTGGGGGCTATGGGTGAGTGGTGGATATGGTTACTTGCCGTTTGATGGATTGGTATTAAACTGCTTGGATCTGTTCATCTTTGAAAAGCAAATGAAAGTTTGGTGAAACTGCACAGTGATTAAAGTACTTGAAAAATATCTGCTATGTGGCAACAATGAAAGGTATTGATCATTAAAATGTTTAGCAACAAATGGAATATCACATCAAGCAGTTTGAACATTGATATCCTCTGCATCTTGCATTCAATTTTGAGAGACAATTGAAGGCAGACAACTCTTAAATGTATGCCTAGATATGTATGTAGATTTTTTTGATTATATGCCTCTCAGTGCCTCTCTCCAGCATTAAATGTATTTAATTATTTGATTTCCCCCCCCCCCCCCCCCCCAGCCCAAAAGGATCCTGAATCGTGTCTCAAAGTCCCCTCTAAAAATTTATTAAACAAGTACAAGCTGACACTTGTGAGCTTCATCAAATCGCTTGTTTTAAAGAAAAATATGAGTATTCTCCGCAGAATTACGTTGAAGGCACATTGTCAGTTAATGACGATGATTAATCCGTCACCACTTGAAGAAACTAAATCACTGAAAGTCTGGCTAACTTCAAAGGCATAAGAGGAATATATTGAAGCCATTGTATCTGTATTCTTTACTTCAAAATATTGTCGGCACTTGACAGTCAAATAATGGGAGCCCCAAGATAATAGTTCCAATAAAAATTGAGATTTAGTATTTTGAAACTTGCACACATGCCTCTATGATGGATTTCTTTGTCAGTTTTAAGTATTACACTTGACAGATGGGTCATCAATTAATTCTCATTATGATCTCGGAAAAAGAATAATAATTCTTATATAGATAGAATAACCTTTTACAATTCACCTGCAAAAGCAATTACGATGTATTGAAGGGATGGATTGAAAATTCGGATGCAGCCCTTTTAAGGCTGCATCCCCAGTCAATAATTCCTTCAGTGCTTCGCTGAACCAAAAATATTACCTGGAAGCCTCCAATTGGAAAGGTACACTGATGTCAACTCCTGCATCTTCATCTATTGTATTTTCACCACATGAATGAATATTCATACTTAACAGTGCATAATCACTCAAATATTCTCACCGCACTCTATCATTATGAATGAAATGCAGCAACGGGCTAAGCACTATATTCAGCTTTGCGGGGAAAACACACAACCATTTCAGGAATAAGCCTGGGTAACTGGAGTTGTGAGGCAGCCGCTGTAATAACTGTGCCGCTAAGCCAGTTAGGCAAGTTTACCCTGCGTGGAGACTCCAGGTCAAAAAATAAAATTCTGGAGACAATGCTTCAGATCAAGATCTTCTTTAGACTTCTGATTTTTAGTTTAGAGTTACAGTACAGGAATAGTCCACGGTGAGGCCCACCGTGTCCACACAGACAGGCGATCACCCCTGCACTTTAACACTATCCTACACATCTAGGAACAATTTACACATACAGCAAGTCTTTGGAGTATGGGAGGAAACCAAAGATCTCGGAGAAAGCCATGTGGTCACTGGGCGAATGTACAAAGTGTGCACAGACAGCACCCATAGTCGGAATCATATTCAGGTCTCCGGCGCTGCAACTATTGGCGGCTGCATTCATTTTCAAATTTATACCAGAAGATTGAAAGGAGATTTACAGAAAGTAATCAGAATAGAGCTCTAATCCATCACAGATTGTTAGGGTAAGAGCTGATCTTAAAGTTTTTTTTAACAAATCTAAAATTTGTAAGAAATATTATCAACATACTTTAATACACTATGAGAAATGATGTACAGTTTGGAAAAATATAACATAATTAATGTAATGCTAAATGCTGTAAGAGGGGGCATCTACTGATGGGGAAGACTATTTCAAGTTTGACACCTTTCCTCTATAAACTAGATGTTATGTTAAGCCCTGAAGTATCTAAAGTTTTGTTTATTATTCAAAACTCTCCAGATCATTTGAATTTATCATTTTATGGAGTCATATAGTCATATAGCATGGAAACAGGGCCTTCAGCCCAACTTGTCCACACTGGCCAACATGTTCCAGCTACACTCATCCCACATGCCTGCGTTTGGCACATATCCCTACAAACCTATCATAGCCATGTCTCTATCTAACTGTTTCTTAAACATTGGGATAGTCCCTGCCTCAACTACCTCCTCTGACAGCTCGTTCCATACACCAACCACCCATTGCATGAAAAAGTCACCCCTCAGATTCCTATGAAATCTTTTCCCCTGCATCTTAAACTATGTTCTCTGGTCCTCAATTCCACTACTCTGGACAAGAGACTCTGTGCAACTGCCCAATCTATTCCTCTCTTGATTTTTTGCACCTCTTTTCATGCTCCTGCACTCCCAGGAATAGAGTCCCAGCCGACTCAAACTGTCCCTGGAGCTCAGACCCTGGAGTCCTGGCAACATCCTCAGAAATCTTCTCTGCATACATGTCCTCTAAAGAAGATGCCCAAACCGCTGAGTTACTCGAGCACTTTGTATTTTGCGCAAGGTATTGGCATGTGCAATTCCAAGACCACACAAAATACATTTTAACATAAACATCCACCGCAGTGACTCCTCCACATTCCTCACTGTGATGGAAGGCGAAAAAAAGTTCAAATCTCTTCCCTTCTATGCTCTCCCACAGTCGGGGGCCTCGAACCCTCTGTTGACGGGATGTAAATCTATGTAAACTATGTTTATCTATATAATTTGGACCAAGTTATTCACAATTATGAAAGACCAAAAATCCAAACTCTTCACTGTAGATGCTGGAATCTTGCATTGAAGAGCAAGCACTGAAGTAAGTCAGTGGGGTTGGACAACATTGCAATTGATCAGGCAGATATTGTGGAAGGAATAGATAGACAACGTTTTGGGTGCGGATCCTCCAGACTCAATTTAAAGCGCTGTTGACAAATTATAGTTCATGGATTCGCAAAAATCAGTCACTAGGAATGATGTACATATATCAAGGAGGATTTGAGCATATGCTTGTATATTTTCCTCTGACTAACTTGTAAATTCTTCCAGCAACAGAGCTCAGAATAGAAAATTTATTTTGGGAGTCTAGTGTCAGATATGTGAATAACAAGATTTGTCTCACGCAGCAAATGAGTATGATAAAAGCTTATTTCCTAAGAATGTTAGTCTAGGAGAGAATTGATTAGTTCACTCTTCAAATGTATTTGGAGGATTTTGCAGAAGCAGTCAAGGAATCCCAGCGACTCACACCACAGAAACCAGATCTTCGGCCCACCAAGCTGCCGAAAATAAACATGAATCCTTTTATTTTTTTTAATTTTCTTTCTAGATTATCACCAACTCCCGAGTAGGTTCTACTCCTCAACTGCATACTAGGAATAATTTACAGTGTCAATTAGCTCATCAACCCCCACAGCTCTGGGATTTGCAAGGAAACTGAAGCAGCCAGATTAAATCTACAGGATCACATAGAGAATATGCAAATTCCACACAAACAGCATCTGAGGTTAGGATTGAACCTGGGTCTCTGATGTTGAGGTAATGAGTCCATTAGCTGTGCCACTGTGCTATTAATCAGTTCTTTGTTGATTATGTTTTTCTTGGCATTCTTTTTGGGAGCTGCTTTTTGCCACATGCATTTCCTCTGTCAATTACAGACCAATGTGTTGTTGCTTAGTATCCAATGCTTTGAGATGCCTGCTATAGGTAGCCCAAGCCGTAGAAGTACGTCAGAAGATGAGGTCCCTAATATTCAGTAGACCACATTTCATGCCAGGTCTTACTCTTCAGATACCCTTTCCTCAGTCCAGTGCATTGAAGGAGGCGGTGAATTTTAGTACTGAGAGTGCCGTATGCCTTCACTGAGAGGTAGGAGTTCTAGGAACTGGCTATGGATATTCATCATCTGAAGGCAGTGCTGTGCGCTGAGGGCAGGATGGAAGAAGACCTTCATCTTGTGGTTCTTGAGTGTAAGATCCATTCTCTCATATGCTTCAGTGAATCAGTTGACAATGGCTTGGAGTTTGGCCTCTGAATGTACACAAATGTAACAATTTAACATTACTATTTAGATTTCACTGAAAAAATGTGGTGTTTTCTGATACAATTTCAAGTCAGTAATTTCTTGTTAAAAATAGGGCAATACTGACATTTCAACAGTGCCATTTACAAGATTATTTTTCATTGTTGAAATAGTTCCGCTGCTGCAACAGCTAATCTGCAAATGCGGCACAGTGATGCAGGGGTTGAGTTGCTGCCTTACAGTGTCAGAAACCCGGGTTCGATCCCAACTACGGGTGCTGTCTATATGGAGTGGAGTTTGTATCTTCTCCACGTCACCTGCGTGGGTTTTCTCCGAGATGTTCAGTTTTCTCCCACACTCCAGACATACAGGGGTGTAGGTTAATTGGCTTGGTATAATAGTAAAAATTGTCCCTAGCGTGTGTACTGGAGTGTTAATGTGCGGGGATCGCTAGTCGGTGCGGAATAGGTGGGCCAAAGGGGCTGTTTCCGTGCTGCAACTCTAAACTAAAGACTCTCATTGATCTAAATCAGCCTTAAGGGCCTGTCCCACTTACGCCATTTTGTCGGCGACATGCCTGCATCCGTCATAGTTGCTGCAGGTCGCCGAAAATTTTCAAAATGTTGAAAATCCAGCGGCGACCAGAAAAAGGTACGACTCTTTGGGAGACTACTCACAACCACACAGGTGTCACCCCACAACATGTCACCACATGTTCACACTCTTTGTGCAAGCCTATTAATTATAGCCAACTGCTTTCACGGTAAATGCATGCACAAGGAGCTTACAAATTGATATTCTAAACAAAGTTATGCAAGAGAAATGGAAAAGTGCAAAACCTGAATGTACACTTTTCTTAGTTTTTTTTGCAATGGGAAATCATTGATTGAAAATATTCTGCTAAAGTGACAAATTTCACTGTGTTAACTCATTCCACAGTCCCAGTATACAAGGCTTGTGTTCTATTGAAAATAAGACAATGTAGATTGTTCAATTCTAGAACTACACTTGAAGCAACAGATCAATAAATTTACCCACATGTTTATGATAAAATTATGAGAATCAGATACAAGATTCTGAATGATTAAATTACCTGCAGACATGTTTAGCAACCGCAAATTGTTTTTTTAATGGAAACACGAGATATAATGTATGCCATAGAAGTTCAATATCACAGAAGGGATTCATTTTGTTCTTAAAATATGTGCCAATGTGTTGCAGGTTCCATGTGAAACTAATTCAGCTCTCTTTTCAAATGCTTGAATCTTCAGATATTTAAAAATTGATTACCCTTCTTGCTTTCTTCCCAAACAAGAGAAATACTTATTCCATAATTTATAATGTATAAATCATGTTTTAAATCTTCTTACTGCAGTGCAAATTGCCTCAGCATCTCAAATGTCTCCTCTAAAATGTTGCAGGCTGGCATTAACCAAATTAATCTAAACTTTCCGCTTTCTTCAATATCAGTGTATTTTTGTAATGAGTAGGAAGGAGCAGCAGATGCTGATTTATACCGAAAATAGACACAAAATGTTGGAGTAATTCACTGGGTCAGGCAACATCTCTGGAGAAAAGGAACATATGATATTTTGTGTACAAATGTCACCTATGTCACACGTTTCTCCGGAGATGCTGCCTGACCCGCTGAGTTACTCCAGCATTTTGCATCTATTTTTGAGTGGTATCTTTAATGTTTTGTAAAAATCAGAGATAATTTCTGATGTAATGCATTATAGACTAAGTGCTACCACCTTCCATATCATTTTGTTTGCCATGCACTTCAGCATCTTATCTTAAAAATAAACTTCAATTTCTCATTTTTCTAATGAATGACATCATATTTACATGTACATAGGAAGGAACTGCAGATGCTGGTTTACACCGAGGATAGACACAAAATGCTGGAGTAACTCAGTGGGACAGGCAACATCTCTAGATAGAAGGAACGAGTGATATTTTGGGTCGAGACCCTTCTTCAGACTGATGTTTTGGGTCGAAACACTTCTTTAACCCGAAACGTCACCTGTTCATTCTAACCAGAGATGCTGTTTGTCCCACTGAGTTACTGCAACATTTTGAGTCATATTTATATATATTCCATTACACCTTCATCCTATTCTTTTAAGCTGTCTAGGTTGCCCTCTGGACTGTACACATTTCTTGTTGTTTTGCAGCTTCCTTGTCATTAGTATATTTCTACTTTTTGTGTCCTCAATAGCACTGAAAATACAGCAACGAACCACAGTACACACCGTTTGACCATTTTTGCTAAATTTATTTCATGTCCTTATTTTCCTTCAATGAGCTTATATATCACCTTATATCATGATTTAATTTCCCAAGAGGCCTGTGTAAAACCTTGGGTCTGAATATTTCATAGATTTTCCTAATCACCTGCCATAATCTGAATGGAGCAGTAGTGCAGCAGTCTCACTGTTCCAGCCAACACGATTTCCCTGTGAAGTTTGTACATTTTCCCTGTGTCCTCTGATTTCCTCCCACTTCCCAAAGGCCTGTTGATTATGAGGTTCAATGGCCACTGTAATTTGCCCATATTGTGTAGGTTTGTGGGAAAATCAGGGATGAGTTCATGGTCATGAGTGAGAGAATGGGTAGGGAATGGGATTGATAAGGTACACAAAGATCAGATGGGATGAAAGGCTTTCTTCTATGCTCGAAGGGAATGTGAAATATATGACCCACATGCCATTTCTAGACCACATTGGTGCTCTTAATGAGCAAAAAGCACATCAATGGGATCTGGTTAATGCTTCCTCTTCTAATCCTGCGTAGTTTGAGAATTTTGTCCAAACCATATGATATTAACCAAAATTAAAATGCTGGGCCACATGGACGCTCTGATGGGCTCACTGCACAAAATTATGTCAGTGTTTTCTTGCTCTCTTCCAAATGTGAAAGCAAAAGTTACACTTGGATAAATATCTAAAGAGCCATGATCAGCAAAAGTATGAACAAAGAACTGGTCCCAACAGGATGTAAATTTCTACAATTAGGTTAAACATTGGTGCCTACAAAATCGAGATAAATTAAAGGAATGAGTTTGAAGGAACAGTTCAGGCAAAATAAATATAAAGATGCTATGAAAGATGATTTGAATCCACACTTAAGTCACTGAATCTCTGAATGAGGAAAGAGGGACCCGTTAACAAACAAAGAAAGAATCATATGTGATAAGAAAGAATGAATCAACAACTCTGTTTATTTTGATTCATTTAACTCCAATCTTAGGATTCATCCGTGTCTTCTGTTTATCTTCCATTAGGGCAACTGACTTAAATGTTTAATTAGATAGAGCTGTAATAGTCAGCCAATTTTAATCCTTTACATTAATTTCATGGGGCAAATCAAAAGAGACCATTAACAATTAACTTGAACAGGATGGAGCAATTCGACGAATAAAACTTGTTGATCACTTGCCAACGGAACATACTCAAATTAGTACTGACACTCCCATCCAAACAAATCAGGAATTTAATCCTTGTTTATATAAACAGGGCACTGAAGTTGGCGTATCTTGTTATTACATATTTGGAAACAAATATGTTTTGTAACAAACATGAACAAAGCAGATTTCAAGGGAATTAGGCCAATTGTTGCTAATTGGGACTAGATTAGATGGGGTAATCTTGGTTGACATGGACAAGTAGGGCCAAAGGGACTGTTTCCATGCTGTATGACTAAAAATTTAAGCAATATAATTTAAACTTTGCGCTCCACAAAAATTAAACCACATTATTCCTGAGCTTCAGCAAACAAATAAAGTATTTCATTTAAAAATCCAACGCCAGGACTTCCGGTGGCATCAATGGTGGGTTGAGAGACGCTGCTGTTTTGCTCTGCTCCCGAAGAATGCTTTAATGTGCTAAAATATGAGTTGGAAGACGGGGGAGTTCTAAAAATAACTACCGGAGCTGTTATTTAATTGTGTATTATCAGAAATCCTGCTGATAACGGAGAATAATGTCAGTTTTAAATGAAAAAAGGGAAACCTCGCCAGAAGCCTGCAAAAGCTGTTGCAAGACCTGCTACAAGAGCCTGCTTGAAAAAACCTGGAAAGACTCCTCAATCCCCTCAAATATCAGCTGGAAGCTCAGAAGAAGAAGCTGACTCTCGAAATCCTTCTACAGAAATGACTTCAATGGAGGAACAAAGGGAACAAATGGAACAGCTGGAAACGTCAGTATCAGCTTCAGTCACTGAAATTATTTCTAAAGTGATACGAAAAAATTAAACAAAGTAATGATACGCTGATGGGGAAAATTGATGACTTAACTAAACGTGTGTTCGAGATTGAGGAGGATTTAAAGAAAAAATTTAAGCGGGTTGTTATGGACTTTAATAAAAAGCTGTGCTGTGCAATGCTTAAATCTACTGATGCGGCTATGGAAGGAATGGATAATATGATAATGACTAAGGGGATAAAGAGAATAAAAAAGGAAAAAGAAAGCACTGGGAGGGAACTTGCTAATATGAAAAATAAATGTATGGTCTTGGAAGCAAGATCGAGGAGGCAAAACCTGAGAATAGTTGGAGTAAAAGAAGGAAAGGAGAGTGGACAAAACCTTCAAGAGTTTGCTGCCAATTTACTCAAACAAGTACTTAAGCTGCCTGAAGCCCCGAGAATAGATATGGCTCACCAGCTCAAGCAAGCCCAACTGCCCCACCCCTGCCCCCCAAGACAGATTATTATGACATTATATGACATTTCAACCCTGGAAGGAATAATGAAACACTCCATATGGAGTGAATTTGATGTTTGGAGAAGACAAACTAAGATTCTTCCGTGATTTTCCAGCAGAAGTCATGGAAAAGAGGGACAAGTTTACAAAGATGAGAAGGCTACTGAAAGAGTTTTCGAGAGTAAGATATGGGATAGTATATCCCGCAAAATTGAAAATTACTTATAACTCTGTTGAATGTTCATTCACGGATCCAGAAGAGGCATTTAAATATGCAATAAGTATCACACAGGAGGTCTACAGATCATCAGGAGTTGGTCTCCCACAATAACACAGAGGAGAAGCGGCGAAGAAAGGACTGTGTTTCTTTTTTTTTAAACATACCAAAAAGCCTGCTCTGGTTAAGATGGCGAACTTTCCTTGAGGCGTTGTCTAGTCATTTTATCTTTGGAATGTTAGCTCAAGGTCGGATTTTATGTTTCACTTCAACAAAGGATTGTAAAAGAAGAAAAACTGTGGTGGGGTAAATAACAAAAAAACAAACGGAATTTGAGAATATGGAAACATATTATCAATGGACGTATATAGAAATTTATGATTTCAGAAACACACAATTACATACTAACATAAAATATAACTAATAAAATTGTGTAATATTATGGCACAGCATAATAATGGCTGATGTTTATTTCATGATGTTAATTACTTGCTAAATATAAGAATAACGAGTTAAATAAAAACATAGAAACATACAAATTAGGTGCAGGAGCAGGCCATTCGGCCCTTCAAGCCTGCACCGCCATTCAATATCATCATGGCTGATCATCCAACTCAGTATCCTGTACCTGCCTTCTCTCCATACCCCCTGATCCCTTCAGCCACAAGGGCCACATCCAACTCCCTCTTAAATATGGCCAACAAACTGGCCTCTACTACCTTCTGTGGCAGAGAATTCCACAGATTCACCACTCTCTGTGTGAAAAACGATTTTCTCATCTCGGTCCTAAAAGACTTCCCCCTTATCCTTAAACTGTGACCCCTTGTCCTGGACTTCCCCAACATCGGGAACAATCTTCCTGCATCTAGCCTGTCCAACCCCTTAAGAATTTTGTAAGTCTCTATGAGATCACCCCTCAATCTTCTAAATTCCAAATATGATTGATAAGTATTAATAATATACTAAGAAATTTTATGGATATAGTAGATCTAGTCTAAATTGTGCGTAATGGGGGTGGGGGGGGAGGAGACTCAGATACTTGGAAGTTATCCAAGGGTCTGAATCTGGTTAACCCCTTGGAACCTGCTGTTGTCTGATACAAATGTTTGAGACTTAATTGTATCTTCAAAGAGGAAAAACAGAATAAAAAAGTTTCCAACATTAAGTACATAAATATAACAGTAATTATGTTAGTTATATGTATATATAACTAACATAATTACTGTTATATTTATGTACTTCATGTTGGAAACTATTTTTTATTCTGTTTTTCCTCTCTGAAGATACACTCCAATAGATAGATTAGAAATGTGTTTTATTTTATATATATATTTTTTAACTTTGTATCGTTCTCTTTTCCAATTAATAATAATTGGTCAAGGGGGCAGAGCGAAACATATAAAAACATCTACGGAAGTCAACAAGAATTTTTCTACCAACTGTTTGTGGTTTGTTTTTAATTATAATATCTTTATTTTTGGATATTATAATATCACTTTTTGTTTGTTAATTATCTTTTTACGACTTTACACTTTCTGGCCTTTTTCAAGGTGTATTCTGAAGGGGAGAGGCCAACAAAACTTAACAGCTGGGGATGACCATCCTTCACCTAGAGTTATGAGGTTTTTGGTTGCACCATATGAAGTAAAGGTATTAACATGATCCATAATGCAAGACGATAAACAAAAGAAAACTGGAGGAATCACGTTCTGTAGCTGGAATATAAGGGGCGCTAATGAACCAATTAAAAGGGGGTAAGATCTTTGCCCAATTAAAAGCTCTCAACAGTGACATTTTTTACAAGAAACCCATCTGAAACATCAAACACAGATAAGACTGAAGGCAAATTGGATGGGCAAACATACTACTCTTCATTTTCTTCTAAATCTAGAGGCATGGCTATTATCATTCGTAAAGTATACCATTTAAATTAAAGAATACCATAGCAGATAAAGAGGGGAGGTACATCATAGTCACGGGAGAAATTCATTCTACTTCACTTACTTTGATAAATAATTATGCTCCTAATTTTGACAACCCCCAATTCTTTAGTAAAATTCTGGATACAATTTCAGAACTTAACTATCAAAATGTGATAATAGGGGAAGATTTGAATTGTGTTTTAGATCCATATCTGGATAAATCAGCAAAACAAAAAGGGATTAACATCAAATCTAAACCTAGTGAACTCCTAAATACATACATGAAAAATACCAACATAACAGATGTATGGAGGATCGCTAACCCAGTAGGTAGGGAATATTCATTTTATTCAACGGTACATAAAACATATTCACGTATTGATTATTTCTTAGTGGACACAAAATTAATTCCATATACATATAATTCTAAATATCATAATAGTATTATTTCTGATCATTCCCCTTTAACTTTTTCTTTAAAATTAGAAGGAATGCCTGATAAAAATTCGTTTTGGAGGTTTAACCCCCAAATTTTAAATAACTCACAAGGTTGCACATATTTAAAAGAGCAGATGAGATTCTTCTTTGAGACAAATGATACACCAGACACTTCACCTTCCTTATTACGGGAAACTTTTAAGGCATTTATTAGAGGAACTATAATTTCATATCAAGCTTTCCAAAATAAAAAGAATGACACTGAACAATTGCAGTTAGAACAAGAAATTAGACAATAGATTTAGAAAATGCCAAAGAACCAACTATAGATAAACATAATAAGATAACAATATTAAAATATAAATAAAATAAAATTTTATCCGCCAGAATAATAAGATTATTACAAATGACAAAACAAGAAAATTTCAAATTTGGTGATAAACCAGATAAACTCTTAGCACGCCAACTGAAAAAACGGGAAACAGAAAATACAATTACTAAAATTAAATCAGACAAATGGGAATTACTAACACTACCTAATGATATTAATAAAAGATTTGCTCAATTTTATCAAAACTTATATACATCGAAAATCCCTGCAAATAATACTCAAATTACAAATTTCTTAGACAATTGTTATCTTCCAAAATTAAATATGGTGGAACAAGAGGGATTAGGAGCTCAGATTACACTTCAGGAAATAGAAGAAACAAATTTGTTGAAGAATGGCAAAATGCCAGGACCAGGTGGCTTTAGTAATGAATTCTATAAAAGATTCTACGAGATAATTTCTCCACGCTTGCAAGATTTAAATATACACGCTTTTAAAGAAAATACCAGAAACACTAACTGAGTCAACTATTACACTTATACCAAAAAAGGGTAAAGATCTAGAAGACCCAGGCTTATATAGAGCCATAGCACTCCTAAATACAGATCAAAAAATATTAGCAAAGACACTAGCGAGAAGATTGAGTAAATATGTTAGCAAACTAATAAACCTGGACCAAACAGTGTTTGTACCAAAGAGATACTCATTTAACAATTTGAGACGACTCTTTAATATAATGTACCCACATAATACTGAAGAAGACCTAGCAATTATTTAATTGGATGCAGAAAAAGCTTTTGATCAAGTAGCATGGCAATATTTATTCAAGGTATTGCAGAAATTTAACATGGGAGACAACTTTATCTCATGGGTAAAATGATTATACGATAAGCCAATGGCTAGAATACTGACTAATAATATTATCCCCAAAATTCCAATTAGCAAAGGACAATAGGCAGGGGTGCGCAGTATCGCCCCTGCTATTTGCACTAGTGATAGAGCCTTTAGCAGAAAGTATAAGAAGTCATCTGAATATTCATGGATATAATACCAAACACTCAAATAATAAAATCTCATTATATGCAGACAACATATTATTATATATTACAAATTTGCAAATTAGCATACCAAATATACTAAATTTAATAGAGGAATTTGGTTCTTTTTCAGGATATTGAATAAACTGGAACAAACGCGAAATTATGACGATAAAACTTCAAGAGCCAACATATCTGTTGAAATTTCCTTTAAGAATTGCAACAGAAAAATTTAAGTATTTGGGCATCCAAATTACTATGAAATATAAATCACTACTCAACGCAAGCTATATGCCTTTATTAACTAAATTAAATGGGTTGATTAAATTTTGGAAAACACTGCCGATGTCCTTAATAGGCAGAATAAATGAGATAAAAATGATCTTACCACAAATACTGTACCTATTTCAATCAATACCAATATACTTACTAAAAAAAATCTTTAAAAAACTAGATTCTGATAGTAAAAACATCATATGGGATTATAAATCACACAGAATTCAAAGAAAACACTTGTGTAAATCTAAAGAATCAGTGGGACTGACACTCCCTAACTTATTGTATTACTATTGGGCAGTAAATATTAAAAATATAATCTACTGGTTGGACAGTTCTGCCCAACAGGTAGATTGGATAAGAATGGAGAAAGAGGATTGTTCCCCTTATAATATAGGAGCGATCCTTCTTTCACCGATGAAACTGAACAATATAATATATAAGAAGAATCCAATTATTCACAGCATAATACAAATTTGGAAACAAATAAAATTTACTTTAAAATCAAGAAATTACCGCTTCTTTCTCCAATAGCTAATAATCCCTCATTCAAACCATCTATTATTGATAAAACATTTAATCAATGGGAAAGAATAGGAATTTAAATGATGGGAGATCTGTATGAAATGGGAAAACTTTTATCATTCCAACAATTACAACTAAAATATAATTTGAAAAGTAATCAATATTTCAAATACCTTCAAATTCAAGATTATTTGAAACAATATATACAAGAATATCAAACTCCAACCCCAGATTTATTAGAGGGAGGAATGAATAGAAAGGCAGAATCAAGCAATTTAATATCTTACTATAATTAATATAATTTGAAATATAGAAACACCAATGACAGAGGCAATTAGAAGGGACTGGGAACAAGAGTTATTGATAATAATTCCGAACAATAGATGAAAAAAAAAATCTATTATATGTAAATAAATGTTCAATTAATGTAAGACATAACCTAATTCAATTTAAAATTTTACATAGATTATATTATTTGAAAACTAGACTGAATAAAATATTTTCAAATGTTTCCCCCATCTGTGATAAATGTTTAACTCAAAATGCCACTATAGCACATTCCTTTGTCTCTTGTACAAAACTGCATACATTTTGGAATGAAATTTTTTGGAATTTTTACAAAACTATTCAACACAAAATTGAACCCCAATACAGAACTGGTTATCTTTGGATCAATGGAAGAGGGAAGTAAACTAACTATATTCTAAGAAGATTTTCTTAATTACGGTTTAATAACAGCAAACAAACATACTCAAATTTTGGAAAAACGCAACCACGCCAACATTCAACATGTGGATTTCAAATATGTCGGAAACGCTACATCTTGAAGAAATGAGATTCCTCCTACTAGGCAATGTAGACCAATTCTCAAAGACTTGGTCTCCCGTTATCAACATTTTACAAGCAGATGGTGCAAGATAACATAACCTTAGAATTTAAATGGTTTAGAACCCGGTGACAGATGGGCAAAAATACGAAATAGGTAGATCTCTCCTAATCTCTCTTTTCTCTACTTTCTCCCTTTCTTTCAATCTTTTTAGCTTCTCATCTCTGTCCTTTATTTCTTTTGTTATCTGTTTCTACTCGCTTGTCTATCTATTCTGACTCTCTTTATTTATTTTTTCTCTAACTGTTCTTTTATTATTAAATTAAAAATACGAAGTTGTACAAGAATGGAAATATGTACTTATGTAGTAGATACTCAAGTACCACACTATTGTACTTGCTTCTAACAAAAATAAACAAAAAATAAAAAAATAAATCCAACGCCAGACATTAAGATAAAAAGTAAAATTATTTCAGGACATCATTTATTTTAAGTAAGCACCAGCCTTTTACAGCAGTGTTAAAATCTCTTGCTCTTTCTATATTTGCTGGTATGGTCATAGTGACTTCAATTAATTTATTGTTTATGGCATATATGGTCATAGTGACTTCAATTAATTTATTGTTTATGGCAGAGAGAAAACAATCTTAAACAATTGCTTGAATAGATAGGTCTTAAAATCATGCCTGTGGACTCAGCCTTGAACCTGACCTTATAACATTTACTGAAGCCTCACTGAACCCAACAAGTCAATTACTTGTCGTGCAGCATGTGGTGCAAATTGTAAAAAATAATATTGCCACTAAACTCTCAAATGCTCCATAATAAACAGTTTAATTTCTGATCCAGTGGCCTATACTTCACTGAAATCTCATGGAAAGCTCCTGTAATCAAAACAAATTGGAATCAACCTAACACAAGCAACACAGATTACATTGATATATTGAAATAAATCCACTCACTGTAAAGAATATTTTTTTATCAGAATAAAATATAGTCTGGAATTGAAATTGATATACACTGATCAACTAAACTATTTTATAATGAATCAATTGTCTAGATTTGTTGCAATTCATGGTTCAGTTTTCGTTGAACTAATGGAAAAGTAATGTGGTGTAACAATTGTGTTACTAATTAATTAGCAATTGTTATGTTTTAAGATATCTGACCAATTTGTCTCTGATCATGTGATGAATTGTTGCCACATTTGTGCTGCAATATACAATTGTAGAGAAAGGTAGTTCATTTTAGAAAATTGTTAGGATTTTTCCACATTATGATCTTTATATCTTATCTCTTGAAAGCATATTTCGGGTTTTTCACTATTGAGTGCAGAAAACATATTTTCGAAGTATATTATATTTAACATGGAGAAATTCTTATGAAATCATCAGTGATTACGGAGTTATAAATAAAATAATTAATATCAGGTTTAGATCATTCAGTCCAAGCCAGCAATATTCAATTCATTTTTGTGGATCCTTTGACTTCAATTCCACTTTCCTTCACTCTGCTTATGTCTCATAATTGACAGAAATAAACCACAACATCCAAGGTGGTCACTTGAACCATAATTCTGTGTTGTAAAGAAGGAACTGCAGATGCTGGAGAATCGAGGGTACACAAAAAGCTGGAGAAACTCAGCGGGTGCAGCAGCATCTAAGGAGCGAAGGAGATAGGCGACGTTTCGGGTCGAGACCCTTCTTCAGACTGGTCAGGGATCAGGGAAAAAAGAGATATAGACGGTGATGTGGAGAGATAAGGAACAATGAGTGAAAGAAATGCAAAAAAATATCGGTGATAAAGGGAACAAGCCATTGTAAGCTGTTTGTGGTGTGAAAATGAGAAGCTGGTGCGACTGGGGTGGGGGAGGGAGATAGAGATAGAGGGAATGCCAGGGCCCGAGGGCTGAGGGAGAGGTGGGAAGGGGAGGAGACAGCAAGGGTTAACAGAATTGAGAAAATTCAATATTCAAGCCCAAAGGATGCAGACTCCCCAAGCGGAATATGAGGTGCTGTTCCTCCAGCTTGCGGTGTTGCTCACTCTGGCCGTGGAGGAGGCCCAGGACCGAGAGGTCGGATGTGGAATGGGAGGGGGAGTTGAAGTGCTGAGCCACCGGGAGGTCGGGTTGGTTATTGCGGACCGAGCGGAGGTGTTCGGCGAAGCGATCGCCAAGCCTCCGCTTGGTCTCACCGATATAGATCATCTGGCATCTGGAGCAGCGGATGCAGTAGATGAGGTTGGAGGAGGTGCAGGTGAACCTCTGTTGGACCTGGAAGGACTGCTTGGGTCCCTGAAAGGAGTGGAGGGGGGAGGTGAAGGGACAAGTGTTGCATTTCTTGCGGTTGCAAGGGAAAGTGCCCGGGGAAGGGGTAGAGTGGGAGGGGAGGGAAGAATGGACAAGGGAGTTGCGGAGGGAGCGGTCTTTGCGGAAGGCAGACAGGGGGGGAGATGGGAAGATGTGGCGGGTGGAGGGGTCACGTTGGAGGTGGCGAAACTGGCGGAGGACTATATGTTGTATTTGCCGGCTGGTGGGGTGAAAGGTGAGGACCAGGGGGACTCTACCCTGTTTGCGAGTGGGGGAATGGGGAGCGAGGGCAGTGTTGCGGGGTATGGAGGAGACCCTGGTGCGAGCCTCATCAACAGTGGGGGAGGGGAATCCCCGTTCTCTGAAGAATGAGGCCATTTGTGATGACCTGGTGTGGAACACCTCATCCTGGGAGCAGATGCGGCGTAGACGGAGGAATTGGGAATAGGGGATGGAGTCCTTACAGTAAGCAGGGTGGGAGGAAGAGTAGTCCAGGTAGCTGTGGGAGTCAGTAGGTTTGTAGTGGATGTCGGTCAGGAGCGTATCACCTGCAATAGAGATGGTGAGGTCAAGGAATGGTAGGGAAGTGTCAGAAATGGTCCAAGTGTATTTGAGTGCCGGATGGAAGTTGGTGGTGAAATGAATGAAGTCAGTCAGTTGTGTGTGGGTGCAGGAGGTGACACCAAAGCAGTCGTCGATGTAACGGAGGTAAAGGTCGGGGATGGGGTCCTGGTACGCCGAGAACAAGGATTGTTCGACGTACCCAACAAAGAGGCAAGCGTAGCTGGGGCCCATGCATGTCCCCATAGCTACGCCTTGTGTTTGGAGGAAATGGGAGGAATCAAAAGAGAAGTTATTGAGGGTAACCCTTTGGTGTCACCTCCTGCACCCACACACAACTGACTGACTTCATCATTTTCACCACCAACTTCCATCCGGCACTCAAATACACTTGGACCATTCTGTTAACCCTTGCTGTCTCCTCCCCTTCCCACCTCTCCCTCAGCCCTCGGGCCCTGGCATTCCCTCTATCTCTATCTCCCTCCCCCACCCCAGTCGCACCAGCTTCTCATTTTCACACCACAAACAGCTTACAATGGCTTGTTCCCTTTATCATCGATACTTTTTTGCATATCTTTCATTCATTGTTCTTTATCTCTCCACATCACTGTCTATATCTCTCGTTTCCCTGATCCCTGACCAGTCTGAAGAAGGGTCTCGACCCGAAACGTCGCCTATCTCCTTCGCTCCTTAGATGCTGCTGCACCCGCTGAGTTTCTCCAGCTTTTTGTGTACCCATAATTCTGTGTTGGTTTGGATAAGAACATGAAATTAACACAACCACCTTAATGTCTATCTCTTGTTGTATTTGACATGTTCTCACAGAACTCACAGCAATATCGTCTCATCTTATTTGCTGTTGCATTTATCTTAATCGACAAAATCTGCACCCTCAAAAGTTTAATTTCTTGCATAAAACGGATTTAATTTTTAAAAAGGACGCAATGTGCTGAGGTAATTCAATGGGTCAGGCAGCATCTCGGGAGAACATGGATATTTTGTTTGGGAATTTGGGATACGTTTGATATTTTGTGCATTGAGTTTGGATTTTGAGACCAGAGTCCAGGATGTTTTAATCTTTATTCTGATGTGTTGACCTAATTATGAATTAAGATTAAGAGAGAATTTTTAAGTAAAAGGAAGATCCATCTCTAACAAACGATGGGAAGAAAAGGGAATTTTTTTAGCTGAATTTATGTAAAAATCATTATTGGCAATAATGATTTCTAATTTGTAAACAAATTGAAGCCAAGGCTCCAGAAAAAAAATAACATGAGCTTTTTCTACATAGTCCTTAACTCTTCAGAATAACCATTACTATTTTTTCCGTATCGCATCTCCGTCCACACTATGGCCTAACATCGAGGAGCTGGCGGCCTCTGCTGGAGACTGACTTTGGGAGCTCCGACCGCGGGCGCATGTGGACTTTAACATCATGGAGCTCGCGGTCTCTGATTAGGGACCAACTTCAGGAGCTCCAAGCCACAGGAGCTTTGACTGCTACGTCGCGGGCGCTTCGATCGCCCCGACACGGGAGCTTCGAACGCTGGCTGCGGGAGGTTCGATCGCCCCAACTGTGGATGGTTCCATCACAGTGAGGAATCAGGAGAATCCACTGTGGTGGATGTTTATGTTAACTTTTATGTAGTTGTGTGTCTTGTTGCTTTTTTTAGTATGGCTGTATGGCAATTCGTGTTTCACTGCAGCTTAATTGGTACACGTGACAATAAATTGAACTTTGAACCTTTGAACTTCTCATCAATGGCTGAAAAATTAATTCAAACATATCAACCATACCGTCTGAACACTTGGCAAAGGTCTTTGGCTTGAAACATTAACTCTGTATCACTTTCTAGTGCTATTGTCTAACCTGCTGTGTTTTCAACATTTTTGTTTTTTCTATGCAATCGCAAAATGGTTCTTGATTTTTTTTTCAATTGATATGATTCCAATTATTTTAATTGTACTGGGCAAGATCCAATACTTTAATCAGTCACATCAGTCATCAGCATTTTGGATTGCTTCAGAAAGAAATAACTTGTTTTCAAGGAAAACAAAGTATTCATTGACCAAGTCATTAATTGTGCAATATTTGCATGCACTATGCAATTGCATCTTAATTGATAAACTAATTACAAAAGTAATCAGTATCTCTGTGCAGCCTGGTAGTTAATCATATTATACACTATAGCATATGGAAGACCATGTCAAGGTCCCACTTCTGTGAAAATTAACCAGACTGTCCCTATCTCAATTGCTGCTGGGGAGTCGATCGGTGAAATAAGCCATGCATTCCGAATCACAGCTGCATTCTTCTTCCATTTGCAAGTGGGAAGAGAAAGCATTCCAATCTTTGTTCCATGTCTAATGATGCAGTTAGACACAAAATGCTGGAGTAACTCAATGGGACAGGCAGCATCTCGGGAGGGAAGGAATGGGTGACGTTTTGGGGTCGAGACCATTTTTCAGACTGGCGTCAGGAGAGGGGGTAGGGCAAAGATAGAATGTAGTATGTGACAGTAAGAATAGTGGGAGAACTTGGTAGGGAAGTGGATGGAAAGGGAAAGAAAGGGCTATCTGAAGTTAGAGAAGTCAATGTTCATACCACTGGGGTGTAAACTACCCAAGCAAAATATGAGGTGCTGTTCCTCCAATTTGCGCTGGGCCTCACTCTGACAATGGAGGAGGCCCAGGACAGAAAGGTCAGATTGGGAATGGGAGGGGAGTGAGATCAGCGGGAGATCAGTTATGTTAAGATGGAATGAGCGGAGGTGTTCAGCGAAACGATCGGCGAGTCTGCGCTTGGTCTCGCTGATGTAGAGAAGTTGACAACTGGAAGAGCGGATACAGCAGATGAGGATGAAGGACGTGCAAGTGAACCTCTGCCTCACCCGGAAAGACTGTTCGGGTCCTTGGATGGAGTCGAGGGGAAGGGTAAAGTGACAGTTGTTGCTTCTCCTGTGGCCACAGGGGAAAGTACCTGGGGAGGGCGTGGTTTGGGTGGGAAGGGAGTTTCGGAGGGAACGGTCTCAGTGGAAAGCAGAAAGGGGTAGAGATGGAAAGATGTGGCCAGTAGTGGGATCCCGTTGGAGGTGGTGAAAATGTTGGAGAATTATATACTCTATGCAACGGCTGATGGGGTGGAAGGTGAGGACAAGGGGGACTGTGTCCTTGTTACGAATGAGGGGAGAGGGAGCAAGAGTGGAGCTGCGGGATATTGAGGAGACCCTAGTGAGAGCCTCATCTACAATGGAAGAGGGGAATCCCCGTTTCCTAAAGAATGAGGACATCTCCAATGCCCTGGTATGGAACAGCACATCCTGGGCACAGATGTGGCGTAGACGGAGAAATTGGCGAATCTTTACAGGAAGCAGAGCGGGAAGAAATGTAGTTAAGATAGTTATGGGAGTCAGTAGGTTTGTAGTAGATGTCGGTCTGTTTTCTGAGATGGAGTCGATGAGATTTAGAAACGGTAGGGAGATGACGGAGGTGGTCCGAGTGAATTTGAGTACAGGATGGAAATTAGTGGTGAAGTTGATGAAGTAAGTGAGTTCTACATGGGTGCAGGAGATGGCACCAATGCAGTCATCAATGTAGTGGAGTTAGAGTTCGGGGATAGGGCCAGTGTACGCCTGGAACAGGGATTGTTCAACGTGCGGCATCTGATGATGTAGTAAGACTATTACAAACATGCAGTACCCTCTGCTGTTAACCATTGGTTTTACTCTACTCAACAAATGGTTGTAACTTATCCCCAATATTGAAGTGGCAGCCTCTCAAAAAACATTTTTAGTGAAGTATGTCATCCACCAATTTTCCACAAGTTATCCCTGAAAAGAGTTTGCAGCACAATTCCCTGATGAGCAGACTGTTGGTCTCAGGACTTTTGAGCTACCCTGATTGACTCCTTATTTGGAGACATGGAGCTCCAAGGAGAAAAGCAGTGAATTATTTTGTTTAATTTACTTTTTTTTAATTATTTCTAACTTTGTGTAATTTGCCCCATTGAAAACTTATCATCTTTCTTTGTTCCTAACACAAGATTTCTATGTGTAATTTTGTAGAAATCACATTGCATGTCTTGTGTTTAAGAGTTAGGAAGTCATTATTCAGCTTAATAGAACTTTGGGTAGCCCACATTTGAAATATTGCGTGCAGTTCAGGTCGTTCAAAGGAGGATGCAGAGGCTTAGGAAAGGCTGCAGCGGTGGTTTACCAAGAATGATGCCTGGATTAGGATATATTAGCTACTGGGAGAGGTTGGGTGGATGTGTTGTTTTCTCTGGAACACTGGAGGTTGTGGGCAGTTTTTTTTTAATGCAGTAGTTGTTGAGGGCTTGGAACACACTACCAGAAGTTGAGGCAGATATGAATTGGGATTTAAGAGACTGCCAGGTGGATATGCAGCAAATGTAGGGATCTGGTTCATGTGCAGGCAGATTAGATTTGTGTTTGACTTCGTGTTTGGCACAGGCATTGTTGGCTGTGCCTATACAGTACAGCACTGTTTCTCTGCTGTACATTATATGTTCTATGTTCTATTATCTATTTGCACATATAAAAACAACATTCTTGCTGCAGTATGTCTTTTTTGTGGTTGTTTAAGTACAAGTGGACTTCTGGGATATTTTATCATTGGGATATTTATGACAAATTAAATGTCTTACACTGTGCCAAGGAATGTCTAAGGTCTTAGAATCAATGCTACTGTTGTAACCCTATTCCCAGTGAGTGCAGTAAATTGAATGGTGAGAAACTGCTGAATATAACAGGGGTTTCAAAGGTTTATCTTGGATAAATGGTATATTGTATCAACACATTATATATTTTCCCATCTATTGATTCCTACTGATAAGCTTAGAGGATAAATTTTCTTTGAAGTAATCTATCATTGAAAACATTATATGGGTTTATAAAATATGAAAGCACACGAGGATAAATATTTGCACTTCATCTGGTTGTGATCTTGACATCTGATTCTATACGCACATGTATCGTTATAATAAAATAAGCAGCCATGGTGAATCAAAAGCAGATTGTCGAATGCAAAATCTAAACTGCAATGGGAGATGTGCTGAGTACAAGTGCTAAACCAAATGTTAGATCAATAAATATTTCTCATCTCCCATGGAGATTAAAGCAAAAAGATTGTTTGAACCTTCATCTGAAAGCAATAGACGAACTAAAAGATAGAAAACAGAACGAAATTCAGGTTAAAAACTGACAAGATAGATGATGACTATATTATTTAACCTTCACCTTTTCAGTTTATGGGATACCAAATTATATAGCTTGATAATTATTCATTGGCATGGCATGCCATGACTCGCTAAAGAATTTGACTCAGTTGTCTGTGATAATATTTCAATTTGAAACATCAATGCCGAGAAATTGGAGCCACTCAATCTAAGGCTTCTCATTTCACCAGATGGATTGTATGATAACCATGGGTAATATCAGGGATGGAGGGTTCTTCGCTCTTATCAACACCTCGTGGTGCTCGGACCTGGAATATCCAACAGGAAAGTGCTGTCCCAATGATCTGCTGTGATTCCTTGGGTATGCAAAACAGATAATATCACTCTTGACTTGTCACATGTGGCAATAAGGTATCATTCATCATTCAGAGAAGGTATAGGTTGAGGGTGAAAGTGGGAATATTTAAAAGAGATTTTCAAGGCAAGTATTTTACTCAGAGGGTGATAGGTGCATGGAATGCAGTGCCAGGGGAGGTGGTAGAAGCAGATATGATGTTTCAGGGACATTAAGTCTGAATAGGCAGGGAATAGTTGGAGACATATGTAGGCCGGAGATTGGCTTAGATTGGAAACATGGTCAGCACAAATGCGGTAGGTTGCAAAACCTGTTCTTATGTTGTACATTTCCATTTTCTTCATGTTCACTTCCTGCAGTGCTCTAGGCTCTTAATTTATGCACCTTTGTGGCACCTTGAGAAATGACTTATGGATATCAAAATATACTACATCTACTGTTCCCCTCTATCAACCCTCTCAATCACAAAGTGGCCAAACACGTTTTATCTTACATTAAACCATGTTGACTAGGTTTGCTTACATTTATGTTTTAGATGAATAGATTTTCTTCTTTGATTATTGACTCTAACATCTTTCCAGCCATAGATGTGAAACTAAGTGCCGTACAGAATCCTGTCTCCCTCCTTTTTTTTTGAACAAGGGAAACATGGTGGCAGGTTTCCAATCTTCTGGAATTCCTGGAATTTAGAGAGTTTTGAAAAAAAAAATTCAACGAATGAGTCCACAATCTCTGTAGACACTTTGTTTAAAAACATTGGATTTAAACCAAGACTGAAGCACTATTGATAACGATCTTACACTTTTGTGCCTGGTCCTGGATGAGCTCATGTTTTACAGTTCAGTTTAGTTTATTGTCACATGTACTGAGGTACAGTGAAAAGTTTTTGTTGCCTGCTAACCAGTCAGCAGAAAGACAATACATGATTACAATCAATCCATTTACAGTGTTTAGACACATGACATGGGAATAACATTTAGTGCAAGGTAAATCCATCAAAGTCAGATAAAGGATAGTTCGAGGGACATCAAAGAGGTAGATAGTAGTTTGGCACTGCTCTCTGGTTGTGGTAGGATGATTCAGATGCCTTGGTAGGGTCCAGTCATAACATTGAAATCAATCTGCCGTTCCACTACTTGGTGGGATTCATGGGACAGTGCCCTCTCTCCTACCAGCTTTCCCTCAGATGCATGAACCCATTAATGCATAATGCTCTTTAAGTTCCGACTTATTGGTCAGCATGGCAATGATGTGGGATTTGTAGGCAGGGCTCCTGACCACGTATCAGTAAATATGCAGGAGTCAAGGTGAGAATCAATCTAAAGGGGCTGTCCCACTTGGGCGACCTAATTGGCGAGTTGAGAAGAGTTTGAAAAAATGACATGTTGAAGACCTCATTCAACTATGTAGAAGACCTCATTCGACCTCCTTCGACTATCTACGACTACCTTCGACTACCCTCGATTACCTACGACTAACTCCCTACGAGTACTGCCGACCTACTACGACTAAACCTACGAGTAAAAAAAGTGTAATTTTTTCCATGGCAACCTTTTTTCACTCGCGGGAATTTTTTAACATATTGAAAAAGATGCCGCGACCTAGCTGAGGCCTCAGGTACGCGGGGGCTACTCTCGAGCATGAAGGAGAGTTAAGAAGACCTCCTACGACCTCGTGTCGACCATGTTGCGAGTGTGAGTCGAGGGCAAACTCGCCAGAACCAACTGGGGCAGGCCCTTAACTTAAAACACTCAAGTTAAACTGGTCAAATTCACAGTTCAGGATGGAGCCAGATTTTAGGAGGTTAGCTGAGTTAATTAAAATATTGAATTGTATGGGATAATAAGAGACTATATGGACAAATGTAAATATTGTGCAAATAGGAATACGTTTTAAATACTGGGCAGAAATAAAATATATAGCCAAAGAAGTTGCAATTTTGTTAGAGCTTTTTTTAGTTGTAAATTGATGTGGTCAGTTACCAGAGAGAGCAGTTATTAAATTATATCAAAATCAGAAGATAGACAGAAAAAGCTGGAGTAACTCAGCGGGCCAGAGATGCTCTCTGGAGAAAAGGAATAGGCGACGTTTTGGGTCAGACTGAAGAACGCTCGACCTGAAACATCACCTATTCCGTTTCTCCAAAGAGCTGAGTTACTCCAGTTTTTTCTGTCTATATTCAGTTTAAATCAGCATCTGCAGTTCCTTCCTACATATATCACAATCAGAACTTTTTATTCAAATTAAAATTGTTACAATCAATGAAAGTCATGCTTACTGTACAACGTATCAACTAGAAAATAGACACAAAATGCTGGAGTGAATCGTAAAGAAGGACCCATTCCTTCTATCCAGAGATTCTGCCTGTCCCACTGAGTTACTCCAGCATTTGTGTCCATCTTTGGTGTAAACCAGCATCTGCAATTCCTTCCTACACATATCAACTAGAATCCTGAGTCAAATTTGCCTTACTGATGCATAAACTGGTGTTTCAAGCTTGGAGGCAGTTCAGGGGTTGATTATTATCCTCAGTATCTGATTCTTATCCTCACTGTCGAGGGATATTTAACATATTGAAGGTATTCTTTGTGCAAGTTGCTGTTCAGAGACCAAGAGGAACAGTTGGAGAAACAGCTGTGGAGGAGATTACTGTTTGTTAGCTCTAAGCATGCCGTTAAAATAGCATCAGCAAGTTTCCACTTTTTAGTAGAATTTAATTTCATTCAAGTCAATTGACATAGAATGAATTTCTAGCACTGGATTTTTCAGCTTTAAAAGGTAGCCTCAAATACATATGATTTGAGATTTACTAACAAGGTACATTGCAAACTAAACCATCGATGAAATCAATGAGCAGGCTCATATGTCCAATTTTGGGCAGAGGTCACAGAAGACTTCCTCAGAGAAATTATAAACTCCACATACTGTTTCAGGCAAATATGATCGAAAAGGACGAGATGCGCATGGAACAAGATCTGTGTGACTGAATTTACAAGCAGGGGTCAAAATAAGTGACCATTGATCCCGTCTGCAAAAATTGGTATCGGGATGCTGTTATGCAAACAGGAGACACAAAAGACTGCAGATGCTGAAATCAATATTACACAATGTTTGTTCTCAGCTGCCTATGAATACACTGTAGGACACATTATCATGCATTTTATCTGGAGTGATACCAAATTAAATCCAGTGACCTAACATCCAAAATAGTGAGAGAGTCTAGAACTAAAGGTCATAGCCTCAGAATTAAAGGGTTCTTTGAGGAAGGAGATGAGGAGGGTGGCAAATCTGTGGAATTCTTTGCCACAGGAGGCTGTGGAGACCGTCGGTGGGTATTTTTAAGACAGAGATAGATAGATTCATGATTAGTACGGGTGTCAGATGTTTATGGGAAGAAGGCAGGAGCATGGGGTTAGGAGGGAGAGATAGATTAACCATGATTGAATAGCAGAGTAGACGATGAGCCGAATGGCCTAATTCTACTCCTATTCCTTATGACCTTATTGCCTTATTTAGGTAAATAAAATATGCCACTTCTGTCAGGAGACGAGAATATCCTGTTGATGACTGGCAAATGGGGGGATAAATAATTCCTTCATTGTGGAGGAATAGAAATACCTTAGAATAACATCAGAAATAGTTACGATTCTCTAATGGGGAACTGGGAACAGCTGAACTTGGCTTTCTGAATGAGCAAAGGTAGATTGTGCAACTCTCATATAAACATGCTGTACAATTATCAAAATGTTCAATAGGAATATTTCTGCCGGCTGTTTTTCTTTGGGAAAATTGATGGTGTTAAATTGAATTTCATGTTTATTAATATTAGGTGATGTAGGTTTGATTTAATAATGAACCTACTCATGAAATTACTTTTCAAAACATGAAGTTGCTTTCATTTTACATTTGCCATATCATAGACACTCACTGCAGGAACACCAATATTGATTCTGACAAGGTGATTGCTGATTTTTTTGTAAAGATTACCTATTAGTAAGAAATACATTCTAAGGTAGGTCTAAGTGCTGAAAGTACTCACTGTGGAGGCTGTGTGAAATATTGATGATTCTTTCTTCAGAAAATCCATTCAGTGGTGTCATCCTGGCGCATTTCAGCTCAGCATGAATGGACATTTCCTCCGCTGTGATCCAGCACACAAGTTCCTCATCATAAATAAAATCCAATGCAATGATTCCATTAGTATTGATGAAATTCTGGATAGGAATATTTGATCCATCCAAACTCGTCACCTCGATACTTTTAATGTTGGCAATCAAAAGTACAGGTGGTGAATCAATAGGTTCTGAAAAATATTAATTTGGATATTTTCAGTTTTATTAAAAAAATTAAATTATTTTACAATAACCCAACAAACAGACAACCTTTCAATTAGGGCAGATCACAATTAAGATAATGTAACATGGGAACTTTGTGACCAGTTTGATAATGTGACTTCAAACAGATCAGTGCCATTTATCTTCCATTATTGTAAAAAAAATCTGTAGATTGGATATCAACCTTAAATGTTCACTGGTGATCATTTAACTGCCTCAATGACTGAGAATAGTAAGCACTGTTGTGTCATCTCCTATATGGATAAAAGATGTTTTAAAAGTTTATTTTTGGCAACCTATTTCCTCCTGGCACGTTGAAGTGTTTTTTAACTAATTTTTATGCATGCATTCATGATAACATGTGTTTTTTAATTAAATGGCTCAACCAAATATGAAATTATTATTATTTAACACAGGGTAGATTTTGGCAAACATTTTTTTTGCAGAAACTCCAATAAAGCTCTCTGTTTCGGTGATGTATATATGGGATTACATTTTAATCCTGAGACCATCGCTAAAGGAAAACAGCAGCAAGATTTCTCTGAGGGCTGTTTTTCTTGGGTTGGTGGGGGAAGGGGGGGGGGGGGGGGGAGATAGACACGACGTGGGCACTACCTTGTGTGCTCTTCAGACAGCCTTGATGTATCGCAAAGGTTTTATGATTACACTTCCTGAGGCAAAATAATATAAGCGATACAGCACAATTCTAGAACAACAGAAATATCTACAGGTGTGTAAGAAGGAACTGCAGATGCTGGTTTGCGCCAAAGATAGACACAAAATGCTGGAGCAATTCAGCGGGACAGGCAGCATCTCGAGAGAGAAGAAATGGGTGACATTTCGGGTTGAGACCTTTCTGAAGAAGGATCTGCAGGATATTGAGAGAACATGTTGAGAAAATTGTTAAGAAACCATCTGGGATCCGTCAACCAAAATTGATTGTGTGAAGGGATGAGAGCCATAATAATCCCTTTATAAAACACTGGTCCACCCACAACTGGTGTTTTGTGCCAAGTTCTGGATGCCATATTAGAGGAAAGATGAAGTCATGCAGCACATAAACAGGCCCTTCAGCCCACATGTCTGTGCCAACCATCTACTTACACTACCCCTTCTGAGTGAATACAATAGTTTGGCAATTCAAATGCTCGTCCAGATGTTACTTGGCTTTTGTGAGATGTAAATGGTTTAGTAAGTGTGCTGAAGACTTTTACTGAGATGATTCCGAGAATGAAAGACTTAATTTATGGAACAGAGCAGCTCTTTGGCCCAGAATTGATTGTCAGGAATCTGGTGAATATTTTTAAAGATATGAAGGGTTTAGAAATGTGTTCAAAAATTGTGGGAATGAGAAGCAGTATAACAAAACGACCTGGAATACACAAGTAAGGGTATTCATGGATGTGTATTCAATTACAGTGTACCCCATGAAGCTGGTTAAACAGTTCAAAGGAAAAAGTGAATGTAGGATTATGTAGAGTTGGAGTAAATCAAAGGCTCTGCATAAAGCTTGCAGAGATTTGAAAGGTCAAATCGCATCTTTTCATATTACTACTATTCTATGAATCTGTGTGAAAAAATTCAGGAAAGTCAGATGGAAAACTGAAACCTGCCCTCAACAAACTATGAATGTTAGACTTTAATAAAAATGAACTGTAGATACTGGTTTATACTGAAGATAGACAAACAATGCTGCACTAACATAGAAGTTCAGGCAGCATCTCTGGAAAAAATAGAGAGATGCTGCCTGACCCGCTGAGTTACTCCAGTATTCTGTCACTTACGAATGGTAGACATCAGTATACGAGAAGCACTTGGAAAATTTGCATTACAAAATGAAGTCCTTGAAAATTCCAAGTAGCAATGAAACTAGATATCTAAACACCTTCATCTCCTGGAAATTCGTGATGTGCCGAAAATGCTAACATTTCCTATTCTTTTATTTCAAAATAGATAATAATCAATGTTTAACATTTTTACGTACAATTCCCTTTTTTTTCATTCCAACAAGAAAGATCAGGTTTTCAAATATTCCAAACATACTAAATCACTTGGTTGACTTTCATCAATACCAGATCAATAAATAAAGCACGGCACAGTACCAGTGCAATATACCTCTGCCGAGGGAAAATATGGGAGGATCATTAAATTCCCTCTAATGTAGAAATTACTGAATTATAGACAGTCTCACGAAACTCTAATAGCCTTTGTTAAAAAAAATAAACCTGTCCTGCAACTCTGTTAATCAGCTCTCAATGTTGATAGCCACCAAATAGACGATGTCAGGAATCTAATTTGGAATGTTTAGACGCGCCAGGCAGATGGAATAAATCCTAATATATTAGTGATAATTCAGGTAGATTTGAACAATACTCCCTCTTCCCCTCTGACACAACATTAGATGCAAATTAACAAGAAAAATCTGTTGACCTTTACAGTTTGAGTTGATAAACACCAGTTTCTGCGCACCTACAGATTTTTCTTAGCTGGAGGATTTATGATCCTTCACATATGCCTGTGCTGGTTGGTCTCATTATGGTTTGGGATCATTAAAGATGAATGCACCTTTTGTTTGTGCCAAGTTGGCAAGTATACTCGAGAGAGATTAAATAAATATATTGTTTTTATCAAGGGACGTGGTGGATTCAATGTGGAATGTATCAATGCCTTTTTTATGTTATACTTTTTAAGAAGAGCAATAGATCAAGTTACATCTGAGCACTTAGGTCATATGTGATAAGATTGGAAATAGGCCATTTGGCCCATCAAGTCTACTCTGCCATTCAATCATGACTGATCTATCTCTCCCCCCTAACTCCATTAGTGTCATAGATGATACAGTGTGGAAACATGCCCTTCGATCTAACTTGTCCACATCGGCCAACAATGTCCTAGCTACCCGAGTCCCACTTGCCTGTGTTTGGTCCATAACCCTCAAACCTGTCCTATCCATATACCTGTCCAACTGTTTCTTAAATGATGGGATAGTCCCAGCCTCAACTACCTCATCTGGAAGCTTGTTCCATACATACACCACGCTTTGTGTATACACCCACCACCCTCTGTGTGAAAAGGTTACCCCTCGGATCCTATTAAATCTTTTCCTCTTCACCTTGAACCTATGTCCTGTAGTCCTTGATTCCCCACTCTCCTACCTTTTCTCCATAACCTCTGACATCTGTACTAATCAAGAATCCATCTATCTCTGCCTTAAATATATACACTGACTTGGCCTCCACAGCTGCTGCCTGTCCCATTGAGTTACTCCAGCACTGTGTCTATCTTCTCTCTCTCTCTTTCTCTCTCTCTCTCCCTTCCCCTTTCTCTTTCTCTCTCTCTCTCTCTCTCTCTCTCTCTCTCTCTCTCTCTCTCTCTCTCTCTCTCTCTCTCTCTCCTCTCTCCCCCTCCCTCCCTCTCTCTCTCCCCACTCTCTCCCTCCCCTCTCTCTTCCATTCCCCATTTTCTCCCGCTCTCACTCTCTCTCTCTCCCCACTCTCTCCATCTCTCTCCGCTCTCTCTACCCTCTCTCTCTCCATACCCCCTCTCTCTCTCCCCCTGCCCTGCCTCCACTCCTGAACTTTGAGAAGACCAATAATCGCATCAAGGACAACACATACAATTTGGGCATTTGCCCCATAAATAATTTAAGGTAATGAGGTTAGTAAATCCTAATTGTTCTGCGAGTTCATTAAAAAGAGCATTTTTTCTAATCAGTGAGGTTCAATATCTCATTGCGAATTAATTTAAATAAATGAAAACACTCTTGACTCTTGACTTGATTTTATATCTAGACCAAGTGGGACCTGTTGAGCCACGTGGGGGGGGGGGGGGGAGGCGCGGCGTCCCACGGGAGGGCTGGTCCCCAAACGTGGTGTAGGCACTCACCCCGGTGACAGGCGCCTCCCACGAGCCAATCATCCCCATCACCCTTTCCCCCAACGTAATCCGTTCGCCCAACGCAATGTTCCTCCACTCGCCCATAAGCCCCAACTGCGGTGTGGCTCATTTCCCCTCATCCCCCAACACTCCGTCCCCCTCCTCTTCACTCTCCCTCTTCTCTCCCCTCACCTCCTCCCCTTCCTCCATCACCTCTCCCTCCCTCTCCTTTCTCCTACCCTCAGTCACTCCCTACCCTCAGTCTCTCCGTCCCATCCTCCATAACCCCTCTCCCCTCCTTACCCCCCTGACCCATTGGGCCCTGTTTCCCCAACGCAATATTCCACCACACACCCGTTTCCCCAACGCAATATTCCACCACTCACCCGTTTCCCCAACGCAACCCGTTTCCACCATTCACCCGTTCCCCCAATGCAATCAATCCTTTCCACATGGGGAAGGGGGGGTGTGGGGGGGGGGAGAGTGCAGACGGCGCTTACAGAGCCAATGAATGGACTTAACTTTTGCGTCAGCGTTGGCGCTCCCTTGACCCAATCAATCCTTCCCACGTGGGGGGGGGGGGGGGGGGGGCGGGTGGGGGCTAGCAGTTGCCGCTTCCTGGAGCCAACAAATTGACTCGACTTTTGCGTAGGCGTCGGCGCTCCCTGGAGGCAATGAATCCTTCCCACGTGGGGGGGGGGGGGGGGGGGGGGGGGGGGGCGGGTGGGCAGTCGCCGCTTCCAAGAGTCAATAAAACTCGACTTTTGAGTTGGCGTCGCTGCTCCCTGGAGCCAATCAATCCTTCCCATGTGGGAGTGGGCATAAATCTCACTCTCTCCTTACTCCCTTTGAAGCTGCTGATTCCTTTGTCTCTCTGTCATCTCTTCCTCCCTTCCTTTTCCCTACCCTCAGTCACTCCCTCCCTCACCTCACCCATTAAAGACAATGTTTAAATAACATTTCTGCTCCTCCCATTCCCCCACTCCGTCAACTCTCATAGCTTCTATGTTGACAGCAGAGATCACACAGTGATTTTTTTTCTGTTTTGGAATGTTCACTCCAGCGTGCGCCTGAGATCCCATTGTGATATCACTTTCGGTTTTCAGAATCTTCACGGCAGCTTGTGAAAATTAGATCCCATTGTGATTGGACGACTGTGAGATGCCATTATAACCATATAACCATATAACAATTACAGCACGGAGACAGGCCCTCTCGGCCCTTCCAGTCCGTGCCGACCATTTGTTTTCCCCTAGTCCCATCTACCTGCACTCAGACCATACCCCTCCATTCCCTTCACGTCCATATACCTATCCACTTTACTTTTAAATGTTAAAATCGATCCTGCCTCCACCACCTCTGCTGGAAGCTCATTCCACACAGCCACCACCCTCTGAGTAAAGAAGTTCCCCCTCACGTTACCTCCTAAACTTCTGTCCCTTAATTCTCATGTCATGCCCTCTTTTTGAATCTTCCCTACCCTCAATGGGAAAAGCTTATCCACGTCAACTCTGTCTATCCCTTTCATCATTTTAAAGACCTCAATCAAGTCCCCCCTTAACCTTCTGCGCTCCAAAGAATAAAGACCTAACTTGTTCAACCTTTCTCTGTAACATAGTTGCTGGAACCCTGGCAACATTCTAGTAAATCTCCTCTGTACTCTCTCTATTTTGTTGACATCCTTCCTATAACTAGGCGACCAAAATTGTACACCATACTCCAGAATTGGTCTTACCAATGCCTTGTACAATTTTAACATTACTTCCCTACTCCTATATTCAATGCTCTGATTTATAAAGGCCAGCACACCAAAGGCTTTCTTTACCACCCTATCTACATGCGATTCCACCTTCAGGGAACTATGCACAGTTATTCCTAGATCCCTCTGTTCCACAGCATTCCTCAATTCCCTACCATTTACCATGTACGTCCTATTTTGATTTGTCCTGCCAAGATGTAGCACTTCACACTTATCAGCATTAAACTCCATCTGCCATCTTTCAGCCCACTTTTCCAAATGGCCCAAATCTCTCTGTAGACTTTGAGAATCTACTTCATTATCCACAATACCACCTATCTTAGTATCATCTGCATACTTACTTATCCAATTTTCCACCCCATCATCCAGATCATTGATGTACATGACAAACAACAGTGGACCCAACACAGATCCCTGAGGCACCCCACTGGTCACCGGCTTCCAACCTGACAAACAGCCATCCACCATTACTCTCTGACATCTCCCATTCAGCCACTGTTGAATCCATCTTGCATTGTGACATCATCATCATTGTGCCATTGTGACATCATCACCGGAAGCTGCTAGAAAAATCTCACTCTCACAGGCAGTTATTATTTTAAAAATTTGCTTTTTAATAAATTTAAATATCAATAGCATAAAATGTGAAGAAACGTGATACTAACGACCACGGAAAAAAGGTGAGTAAGGTTCTGCAAACATTTCTGCGCTATTGTGTACCATTTTGGCGTAGTTCCTGGATCTCACAAACAGACAGACAAACAAGACAAGACTTTTAAAAGTTTATAGTTACTTTACAGTCAATGTCATTTGGTGAGACAGTAAGAAAAAAGTACAGGGGAGAATGAAAATACATTACAAAGTGTGGATGCAAATGTCATAGCCCACCATGGAAGCCTGCCTCACCTCCATCAACACTTCACACTATCTCAGAAAAGCAGCCACATAATCAATGATCACTCACACAGAATCAATCTCCCTTCTTCCAACTCCCATCAGGCAAAATATATTAAAGCTGTAAATGCTTGAAGAGACCTTTTATAAGTGAAGGAAGTATTCCTGACTCCCAATTTATCCTCTTGCTATCCTTGCACCATTTTTTTGATAATCTGCACTTTCTCTGCAGCTGTAACACTATATGCTGCACTCTATCCTTTCTCTTTGTGAACTACCTGATGTGCCTGTGTAGGATTTGATTGCACTCATGCCTGGTATAATTTGCTGGGATGGCATGCAAAACAGAATTTTTCATTGCCTTAGTACATGATCATAATAAACAAATGCCACCAATCATAAAACTACACAGAATATGCAAAACATTGCTTTTATCTGAGCTAATGAATCTTTCGAAACCACAATTTAATTTTTATTTGGAGTTGAGCAAATTAACTTCTAGCCTGCTGAGTCTGGTCGAAATAGTTGCCGGTATAGATACAATATAGTTTCACGAGCCAATTACATCCTTTTGAAGAACAGCACTTCAATTATTTAGAGAGACAAAAAACAGCAGACATTTGAATTTTGAGCAAAAATACAAAAGGCTGGAGGAACTCAATGGATCAGGCAAGTCAAGTCAAGTCAAGTCACATTTATTTATATAGCACAGTTAAAAAAACAACTCTCATTGACCAAAGTGCTTTACATTTGTTATAAGAGTAGTATACACAAACAGGCTACATATATACAAATAGCCCTCACTCAGAGGATGTCAGGAAAGGCTTGGGAGAACAGATACATTTTTAGACTAGACTTAAAGGAGTCGATGGAGGGGGCAGTTCTAATGGGGAGGGGGATGCTGTTCCACAGTCTAGGAGCTGCGACCGCAAAGGCGCGGTCGCCCGAGCTTATGCCTAGACTGCGGGACATTCAGCAACCCCAAGTCGGCCGATCTGAGGGACCTGGAGATGGTGTAGTGGGTTAGAAGACTTTTAATGTAGGTGGGTGCAAGCCCATTGAGGGCTTTGTAGACAAAGAGGAGGGTCTTGAAATTAATTTGGAACCGCACAGGGAGCCAGTGGAAAGAGGCCAGGATCGGGGTGATGTGGTCCCTTTTTCGGGTGCCCGTCAGGAGTCTCGCTGCAGCATTTTGGACCAGTTGAAGGCAGGACAGGGAAGATTGGCTGATGCCAGTGTAAAGGGAGTTGCAGTAATCTAGGCGGGAGGAGATAAATGTATGGATGATCTTTTCGAGGTCATCAAACTGGCAGGACTGATCTGACTCATTTCTTGTGGGAAATTAACTTATAGGAGGCCATTGAAATTAAATCTTCAGCCTTTCATTCTTCTGTACGTTTCAATGAGGTCCCCCCGCATTCTTCTAAACTCCGGCAAATATTGACATCAAACGCTCATCATATGTTAATACTCATTACTGGGATCATTCTTATAAACCTCCTCTGGACCTTCTCCAAAGCCAGCATCTCTTTCCTCAGATATGGTGCCCAAAATTACTCACAATATTCCAAAACAGCCTGACCAGTGCCTTATGGAGCCTCAGCATTCCATCCCTGTTCTGTATACAAGTTTGCTTGCTTTGATTCAAAATGCTCCCTATTTTTAGATGGAGACCAATCAACCTATCATAAACAGTGTGAGGAATATAAAACTTCTATAAAAAACCCTGCATAGGAATAGAAATAGAATATAATCATCCATTTATCCCAATCTAGTTTTTGCATCTGTTAAGACATCATCCAGTTCAACAATTTACCCCATGTAGCACATTTAGAAAAGTGTTCAATGATTTGATTTAAAATTAACCAGAAAAGCTCTGTATTGGCACTGTACATTAGAGATGTTCAAACGCCAAATATATCTTTATTGCCAAGTCATGTTACATCTATTTCATTTAAATTCTTCTTTTAAAATAAAGGATGAACTCTGTGTGCAGTCTAACTATGAAAGTACTTTAAAACTTGTAATTAAATTATATGTAATTCGATTCTTTAATCTTTGGATGTTCTAAGTTAAATCTTCAGGATAAAGCTGGACTGACATTACTCCTTTCTTGTGGAAAAATTAACTTGCAGGAGGCCATTCAGCCCATCTGGACTGACTACGATTAGAGTGTTGAAGTGGTGCCATTACCTTTTGTCAGTCCCAGAGGAGAAGTTGACTAATTAGGAATGAAACTAACTAAACAACACCTGCCATTCCTAACTGTTACAGTATTTGTCAGTTCACCCAGAAGATACAATCAATGTTCTACATATTCATTGTCTCTCTGGAACCTTTCAGAACAAACAAATAGAAATCCAGAGATATCTTTACAAAAGAATTACATCCTAGATTTGCCACTTGACAGCTGCTAAATTATTGTTGTTGCTGTCGATAATCCCAGTGTGGCATAAAGACATTGTGAAGAAGTAAACAGGACTTTGGATTTTGAGCATGGAGTCATTCTGTTTCCATATCATGCCTCTTCTAATAGTTCCAAACCTGAACCATCTGTTTCTGATGAAAGAACAAATTGAAATTCATTTGGCCTCAGAGACCAACTAAAACAGATTAAACTAATTGCCATTCACTTACTCAACTTCTATGCCACCTATATTCCAAACTGCACCATATCCTTGAACAACTCGCAGTAATAATTGTAGTCGTAGTGGACGGAATACCGCAGGGACTGGCATTCTCTGACCCTGCCGATTTTCATATTGAACACCGATGGGCTTAACACCCCATTGTTGGTCCAGGTGGGCCAAACAAGCAATTCAATGTATTTAATGTTGACGTTAGAAAAGCACACGTAGCTGCAAGATTTTGAATAATGTTAAGTGAGAATGTGTACATTAAGCTAAAATTGCAAGCAAATAGTGTACCCTGTTGCAACGGTTACATTAAAACATATTTATCCAAAAGTTCATCCCTTACTAAAGGTAATACAGAGCAGTGGCAGCACTGGTTTCCAGCAGGTACTCTGGTTTCCTCCAACATCCCAAAGATATGTGAGTTGGTATGTTAATTGGCCTCTGTAAACTTTCTCTTGTGTGCAGTGAGTGGATGTGAAGGTAGGCTAACATGGAACTGGTCTGAACATGTGATCAATGGTCAGTGTGGGTTGAAGAGCCATTTTCCATGCAATATCTCTCAATTTCAATTTTCTCTATTAACAAAATAGCTTTCTGAGTGGAACATGATGGAATACTTGTCATTCATGATTATGTATTTCCAGAGAATCATTGAAACTAGGGATCAGAGCTCAAGGTTATGAAAATAACCAGGGAATAAATGCTCCTGAATAGCAGCATTGCCTTACTCAGCGATTACATTTTGGGTCATTAATGGAAAATATGGTCGTGAATACGAGCACGAATTATGCTCAATTCTGGGCAAAATAATAAAATGACAGTTGCGTCGATATTATTGTCATTATCATCCATTGAATGACCTTTAGCTTCATCACTGCTAACTTGATTTCCATATTGCAATTAATTTCAGATTCCGCGATGTTAATGAAAGTATTTATTCATTTGTAATGAGTTTTAAGAAAGCCATCTGCTAATGTTGCCAATTTGGAAGCATGGTTTTGCAGCTAATGAGATGACATGTTTCAATCTAAGTTCATTGATTTATTTCGTAACTAGGCACTAAACACGTTTCTGGAGTTGAAATAATGGAAGGTTGACATCAAAAAGTGAGCACTACCATTAGATTTATGGATATAATAAATAGGTGCATGGGTGCAGATGATTAAAAAAAACACTTCAATGTAAACAAGCCATTAAAAATCTGCAGATAATGGGTCTTTGACCTGAAATGTTGTTTCTTTATTCGCAGAGGCTCCCTGACCTGTAAAATGTGCACAGTAATATGTGTTTTGATTAATGCTACAAAGACCTGATCTTTTTTTTTTTTTGCACTTCAACCCTATTTTCTTACTTTCATCATTTTATATTATGATGTAGGAATAAAGAGTGTCGTAGAATTGTAGAGTGCAGAAACAGACCTTTCAGCTCACACCATCCATGCAAATTCTTGCCTTCTGCACATCCCATTTTCCACAATCTTTCCATGCCTCACCTTTTCAAATACCTCCCTAATATCTCTTAAATGCATTGATTGTGTTAGATTTCATTATCCTGTCTGGCCGCGCATTCCAGATACTCAACTCCCCTTTGTATAATAAAGAACCCCCCCCCCTCCCCCCACTTTCAAACTCATTTCTCTCACCTTGGCGAGATGTCCTCTTGTTTCGATGCCTTTATCATGAAAACTAAATCCACATACCTACCCTTTCTATACCTCTAATAATTTTGATAATTTTATACACCATCAGGTCACTCCTCAACCTCCTGTGCTCAGAGAAAATAAACCCAACCTTTGCAATCCCTCTCCATAACCAAAGACTCAATCCAGACAGCATCTTGGCGAATCTCGTATGTACTCTCACTCGCACAACCATATCTTCTTATAGTGTGGCAATCAGAACTACACACAATACTCCAGGTGTGGTCCAACCTGTGATTTGTAAATTTGCAACATGGTGTCCGGATTTTCATGTTCTATGCCCTGAACTATGAAGGGAAGCATGCCAAATTCTTTCTTCATTACACTACCTACCTGTTGCCATTTTCAGGGAACCATGGACTTGAACCTTAACATCTCCCTGTACATGAACATTCCTCAGCACCTTGCCATTTATTTTACATGCTCCCTTTTTCACTTCCAAAAATTCATCACCTCAGATTTGTTGTGATTAAATTCCTTCTTCCAATACCCCATCCATCTTCTCATCTGATCGATATCCTGCTGCAGCCTTAGACAACCTTCTATGCTATCCACATCACCACCAATTTTCATCTGCACACACATTTCTACAATATCGAAGTTTTTAAAAATATATCACAAACAACAAAGGCCCCTTCATTGATTCCTGTGGTACGCCACTTGTCACAAACTTCCAATCAGAAATGCATCCTTCCACCACTAGCCTCCTCCTACATAAACAAGCCAATATTTTTGTTGTATATATTTTATTTTGAACATGTAAAACAAAAAAAGTTTAAAAAAAAGCAAAATTGAATGGCTGGCAGACAGGAAGCAAAGAGTAGGAGTGAACGGGTCCTTTTCAGGATGGCAGGCAGTGACTAGTGGGGTGCCGCAAGGCTCAGTGCTGGGACCCCAGCTATTTACAATATACATTAATGATTTGGACGAGGGAATTAAATGCAACATCTCGAAGTTTGTGGATGACACGAAGCTGGGGGGCAGTGTTAGCTGTGAGGAGGATGCTAGGAGGCTGCAGGATGACTTGGATAGACTGGGTGAGTGGGCAAATGCATGGCAGATGCAGTATAATGTGGATAAATGTGAGGTTATCCACTTTGGTGGCAAAAACAGGAAGGTAGACTATTATTTGAATGGTGACCGATTAGGAAAAGGGGAGATGCAGCGAGACCTGGGTGTCATGGTACACCAGTCATTGAAAGTAGGCATGCAGGTGCAGCAGGCAATGAAGAAAGCGAATGGTATGTTGGCATTCATAGCAAAAGGATTTGAGTACAAGAGCAGGGAGGTTCTACTGCAGTTGTACAGGGTCTTGGTGAGGCCACACCAGGAGTATTGCGTACAGTTTTGGTCTCCTAATCTGAGGAAAGACATTCTTGCCATAGAGGGAGTACAGAGAAGGTTCACCAGACTGATTCCTGGGATGGCACGACTTCCATATGAAGAAAGACTGGATAGACTCGGCTTGTACTCGCTGGAATTTAGAAGATTGAGGGGTGATCTCATAGAGACTTACACAATTCTTAAGGGGTTGGACAGGCTAGATGCAGGAAGATTGTTCCCGATGTTGGGGAAGTCCAGGACAAGGGGTCACAGTTTAAGTATAAAGGGGAAGTCTTTTAGGACCGAGATGAGAAAATCGTTTTTCACACAGAGAGTGGTGAATCTGTGGAATTCTCTGCCACAGAAGGTAGTTGAGGCCAGTTTGTTGGCCCTATTTAAGAGGGAGTTGGATGTGGCCCTTGTGGCTGAAGGGATCAGGGGGTATGGAGAGAAGGCAGGTACAGGATACTGAGTTGGATTATCAGCCATGATCATATTGAATGGCCGTGCAGGCTCGAAGGGCCGAATGGCCTGCTGCTGCACCTAATTTCTATGTTTCTATGTAAAATAACAATAAAATGTAATGAACAATAAACCTACGCACAACTCATTGAATAACCTCATAAACATCACAAATTAAATCTTACTTGTTCGAAAAGGAGGAGGAAGTCACACTGTGTCAATAAACTAAAACTTAACCGTCATCATAGCCCTTCCTCATTCTTATACCTATGGAATATAATTTATTTGCACTTCTTCTTAAACGGAGTAATGTTTGTGCTTTGCTTGAGTTCCACATGCAAATAATTCCACATTTCACCCCACACATTGAAATACACATACACTTCATAGTTGTGTATTAGCTGGTAGTAAATTGGTTCTTGCTTTATACATTATTTGTGCTGTATTAAATTCTACTAGATCCATAAACTTCAAAGCATTTCACTAAAAACAGTTGATATGTTCACGAAATCCTACATTATTAACTATCCCTATGGCCCTTTTTTGCAGTATGCATAATGGATGTAGGGTGCTTTCGTAAGTGTTACCCCATACCTCCACACAATAATTTAGATATGGCAGTACGTGAACAATAAACAATGTACCGCACTTTGTGATTTAGAATGTGTCTTGTTCTTCCCAGGACTGTAATGCTCATTGCCAGCTTTGCTCGCACAATTTTTATATGAGGTTTCCAGCAGATTTTGTGGTTTAATATCACATCTACAAATTTATTTTCATATACTCTTTCTATATCGACACAATCTATCCTCACTTGTACCAGAGTGCTTATTTTACAATTTCCAAAGAACATAATCTTTGTGTTGCGAAATGTAATGATAATTTGCTTATGTCAAACCACCTTTTTAATGTTCTCATTTCTGATGTGACCTCCTCCAAAAACTGCTGTAAATTCTCCCCAGAACAAAAATTATTAGTATAAAACAAATTTCAATATTTTTGATACTCTGCATATATCATCTATATACAAAATGAACAATTTCAGTCCTAATACTGACCCCTGAGGTACTCCACAGGTAATATCCAAGCATGTTGATTTATGCTCAACTATCTTCACAAACTGTTGCCTATTACTTAAATAACTTCTCAACCAATTCAACACCACCCCCCTTATACCGTATCTTTCCAATTTATCAAGTAATATATTGTGATCAATGGTATCAAAAACTTTTTTTAGATCTATAAATACTGAGGGTATTTATATTCACTGCATTCTTTTTTTTGTCTATACTATTAGTAATTTCTTCTTTTAATTCGATTCGCGCCATACATGTTGATCTGTTTGATCTGAATCCATACTGAATGTCAGTCAGCAATTTGTGCTTCTCAATGTATTTGTCTAGTCTTTAATAAAATAGATTTTCCAGTATCTTGGATAATTGGGAATGTAAGGAAACAGGCCTATAATTTGTGGTGTGTCTATCCCCAGTTTTATATAAAGGTATAACATTTGCAATTTTTATTTTGCATGGAAATTTACCAGTTAGAAACGACTATTTACAGATGTTCGTTTGTGGTTTTGCAATATATCAATGACTTTCTTGACTATTGTCATGCCAATTTCATTCCAGTTAGTAGAAGTTTTATTCTTACATTTATTTACAATATTCATGATTTTGTTTTCTTCTACTGCTCTAAAAAAAAGTGAGCTTGGATTTATTTCTCAATAGACAATAGACAATAGACAATTGGTGCAGGAGTAGGTCATTCGGCCCTTCGAGTCAGCCATTCACTGTGATCATGGCTGATCTTCCACATTCAATACCCCGTTCCTGCCTTCTCACCATAACCCCTGACTCAGCTATCTTTAATATAATATAATCATCATCAGACCCCTTTTTGGGTGTCTCTGGCTCATTGATTTTTTTTCTGCCAATTTTGGTCCCACACTTACAAAAGAATTGTTGAAACCACTAACCACATCACCCATATTATTTATGGTCTTATCTTTATCAATGAAATACTGAGGGTAACTTGGGTTTCTAGATCCATTTTTAATAATATTGTTTAACGCACTCCATATACCTTTAACATTGTTATTTTTATCTCATATTTCATTATAGTATTCTTTCTTATATATCTTCATAATATTAGTTAACTTATTTTTATGTTTTATATTTCATTTCTGCCTTTTTATTTCTATAAACTATGAATTTTGCAGGCACTTTGCAATCCCTTTGTAATCCATGGGATATCTATATATGTTTGTTTTCTTCTGTATTGTTTAATTGGACAATTTTTGTCATACAATGTTGTGAATATTTTAAAGAATATTTCATATGCTATGTCAATATCTTCTTCCTCGTATATCCAATCTTGTGATAGTATTTCATTTCTAAATGCATTCAAAGATTCGTCCGTCCTCACAAGTTTGTATTTCAGGTTTTCAACATTCTTATCCCTCTTATAGTTATTGTCACAGATTGCAAAATCTGGCAAATTGTCACTGATGTCATTTATTAATAACCTGTTCGCTGTATTATCTTCCATAACATGTGTGAATCTATTAGCGTGGCACAGTGAGATGTAATTCTACTAGGTCTAGTGATTTTAGGATATAAGCTTATGCCATACATTGCATTAATAAACACTTCTGCCATGTTATGCTATTTGGATTTAACAGATCTATATTGAAATCCCCACAGATGAACATAACCTTTTGGAATGTTTTGCTAAATATTTATTCCATCCAATCCTTGAATATTTCAATATTAGATCCCGGTGCTCGATATATACAGGTCACAATTCAATTTTTCTTCTTTTCCGTACAGATTTATATTGTGATACATTCTAGCATGTTATCAACCACTGTTACGCTTTCCACCACCTTATATTTGAAGTTTTTATCCACGTACAAAGCCACGTCTCCTCCGTTCTTGTTCTTCCTGTTCACATAATTCAGTTCATATCCAATCAAGTCCACATACTTCGCAGGGCTGATCCGTCTCTGATATAGCTATTATGGTTTCTTGAATTTACATATATTCTTTGATATTTTGGAAGTTGGCATTTAGGCTTCTGCTGTTAAAGTGGATAATTGATATTTTATGATCTGATAACCTTCATGTTAAACTGTTCATCTGTGTAGTAGCAGCAATTGTGGTTGATATTGTTGAAGAAATTATTTTCTGGATCATAATCAAAGTCTACAGAGAGATTTGGGCCATATGGAAAAGTGGGCTGAAAGATGGCAGATGGAGTTAATGCTGATAAGTGTGAAGTGCTACATCTTGGCAGGACAAATCAAAATAGGACATACATGGTAAATGGTAGGGAATTGAGGAATGTTGTGGAACAGAGAGATCTAGGAATAACTGTGCATAGTTCCCTAAAGGTGGAATCGCATGTAGATGGGGTGGTAAAGAAAGCCTTTGGTGTGCTGGCCTTTATAAATCAGAGCATTGAATATAGGAGCGGGGAAGTAATGTTAAAATTGTACAAGGCATTGGTGAGACCAATTCTGGAGTATGGTGTACAATTTTGGTCGCCTAATTATAGGAAGGATGATAACAAATTAGAGAGAGTACAGAGGAGATTTAACCATATAACCATGTAACCATATAACAATTACAGCACGGAAACAGGCCCTCTCGGCCCTTCCAGTCCGTGCCGATCATTTGTTTTCCCCTAGTCCCATCTACCTGCACTCAGACCATACCCCTCCATTCCCTTCACGTCCATATACCTATCCACTTTACTCTTAAATGTTAAAATCGATCTTGCCTCCACCACTTCTGCTGGAAGCTCATTCCACACAGCCACCACCCTCTGAGTAAAGAAGTTCCCCCTCCGTCGGGAGATAATGATGAACCACAAACAAGAAGGATGACAGAATATGACAAACTGGGTTTGAAAACTTAGAGTGGAGGAAAGCAGTCATCTGTTGGTCCACAGAGTTTGAGTCCAAATCACTGAGTTCCCCATATTAGACCAACGTGCCTTAACCTTGAACCAGCCTACCTGGTGGTCCTTATCAAATGATGTACTAAAGTTCACATGGATGCCATCTACCTGAGTAGTCTTTATCAATCTTCTCAGTTACCTCTCCAAAATGTTCAATCAAATAAAGAAGAGCAGCAATGTTATGTAGAATAGACCAAAGTAATGTAACTAAAGTAATTTTAAATCTAGAAGTCAATTTGTGTTTAGCTTTACAGGACATTAGAGATAATTGACTAAATGGAGATGTACAAGGAGAATTAAGGCATAGAATTGCACAGAATAGAAACAATCCCTTTGGCCCAATGTGTCCATGCTGGCCAAGTTGTCAATCCGAGTTTGTCCCATTTGTCGACGTAGCTTATACAATTCCAAACATTTCCTGTTTCATGTACCTGTTGAAATGTCATTTAAACATTATAATTGTACCCATCCCTACTGTGCCCTCTGGTATCCCATGGAATTCATCCATCACTCTGTGTGACGGGTAAAGTTGCCCACTGGGGCACTTCTAAATCTTTCTCCTCTCACCTTAAACCTATGCCCTCTAGTTTTAGTCTCCCCTACCCTTGGAAAAAGACTGAGGATTCACCTTATCTAAGCCTCTCATGATTTTATACACCTTTAACAGGTCTGTAAACTCTATAAGGTTGCCAGAGTTGGAGAATTTTACTTTCTCTAGCTTAGAATCCTATAACAAAGAAAACTGAGATTAAATTTAATTGAGATATTTCAAATTGTGAAACACCAGAACACAGCGGAGAGATAGAACCTGAGCAGAAAGATTAGAGGGAGAGCAGGAAAAAGGATTTTCACCTGTACACTACATCCAGCTCTGGAACGAAAAGCCAGATATCGTCACCTAACTGTGAAAGGTTTTAGAATGATCACTTTTCTACCATAATCTACATAGGATGGGAACAAAAGATGAAAAGTGATATTAGGCTGGATAGCACTTTACAATCCAACACTGAACCAGTCCCCTGGTGGAGTAATCATTCATGACTCTATAGTCTAAATTTTTAATTGGTATTGTTTTAGTTTAGTATTTTCATGTGTTCTGAGGTACAATGAATTTGTTTTATTAGTGTGCTGTTTAATCAAATCAGATCATAGGACACTCGATAGGCTTGTGCTGGCCAAGCTGAAAAATATCACAAACCCCCTGCTGGACCCTCTGCAGTTTGCATATCAGGCTAATAGATCTGTGGATGATGCAGTCAACCTGGGCTTGCACTTCATCCTACAGCACCTAGACCGCCAGGGGACCAATGCAAGGATCCTGTTTGTTGATTTTAGCTCTGCATTCAACACCATTGTGTCAGAGCTACTACACTCCAAACTTTCCGAGTTGCCTGTTCCTGAACCCCTCTGTTGGTGGATCACCAGCTTCCTGACAGACGATAAGCAGCATGTGAGGCTGGGAAAGCACATCGTGGACCCACAAACGCTGAGCATAGGAGCACCGCAAGGCTGCATACTCTCTCCTCTTCTCTACTCTCTCTACACCAACGACTGCACCTCCACAGACACCTCTGTCAAGCTTCTCAAGACTGTCAAAGCTGCCACAGCCAGACATAAAAACAGTTTTATCCACGAGTAGTTGCTCTACTCAACAGCCAAAAATCTGTAGCCTCCCTTTGATCTGGTATTTTGTTGCTTCACATGCTTGATCAATGGTGTTTTATCATTAATGTTTTATTATTATTAATGTTTAGTGTTTTCGGAGTCATTTGTAACTGTCACTGTATGCCATGTTGTTACTTGTGGGCAGAGCACCAAGGCAAATTCCTTGTATGTGAATACTTGGCCAATAAACATACTTACTTACTTACTTACTTAAAGCTAAGGATGTGTGAAGGCATGGCAGGATTTAAAAACAAGAGTGCTATTTTTATTAACATTAAGGTTACACTGAACTGGGATACTTTGGAAGTCAGTGAGCACTTGGTTCAATGGGGCCATATGAATTTGACAATACGTGATGGTTACTAGACAGCTGAGGGACAAGCTAACTTGACAGACATTCACGGATGAAAAGAACACGATTATATGGATGTCTTGGCTCATTAAAAATCTGTCATCTCACATCAAGCTGCATGATGTACTTGTGAAATCCGTTTTCCTCAGAGCTAGCCATCACATCCCATTTCTGAGCTGCTACACATTTTTTTCTCCCCTTTGACCTTCAATACACTGAGGTGTATTAAAACATTTATCATTTTTGAAAAACTTAAAGGGCAATATTTGAAGAATGTGCTAAGAAATTCCTATGTAAATCAAACTCAGGAACAGGCTCTTCCCCTTCTCCATAGGATTATTGAACAATCCTCCCAAAAGCAAGAGTGTGTCTCAATCTTCACACCTACCTCATTGCAGACATTGGACTCTTTCCGTGGAAATTTAACAATACAATACTATAAAATAGTTTCTGAGCTCTGTTGATTTTCCTATTTGCACTACCTGTTGTGCTTGTGTGTGGTTTCATTGTACTTGTGTATAGTACTTTACAACCTCCTCCAGCCCCACAAATTGGTGCACGTTCAATTTCAATTTCTTGTTCATCAGGTTTATGGCTCCATTATTGATGGTCCTGCCTTTGACTGCTGAGACATCTGCTTCCAAAATCCCTCCTTATTTGACCAAGCTTTGATCCAATATTTTTAACGTGGACAATGTTGTCTTTAAAGCAGGCATAATTCCAGTGCCATTGCAACATGGATAATCTTCTGAAGAGCTAACATTGACCTGCAGCCATCCTGAATCAAGCTTCTGGCATAAGATTATTGATAGACTGAACAAAATAAATGCACGTTGACAGTTTTCAGCCTATCATGAATTTACATCTAAGAATCTATGCCTATCATGACAAATGAGCAACACACTAAAGGAATGAAAATCTTTGTGGTTCATGAAGATATGAGTATTCACAAATGAAGCATGCCATGGCAGATTGTTGCAATCCATTGCCTGAGCAACCTTGACACATTCAATAATTTTGCAGTACATGCATAGCACCACTTCACAAGCTGCAGTTTCTGTATTTGGTTTAAAGATGCAGCATGCAAACAGCCCTTCAGCCCACCCTGGCCACGCTGACCATCAATTGCCCATTCACAGGTTCTATGTTTTACAGGGACCAATTAACCTACAAATCCTCACATCTGTGGGATGTGAAAAGAAACTGGAACACCTTGAGAAAACCCACATGATCTCAGGGAGAACCTACAAACTTCACACAGACAGCAAACAAATTCAGGATTGAACCCAGGTATCTGGCATAAAGAGGCAGTGGCTCTACCAGTTGTTCCACAGCACTGCACAATGCATAAAACCATAAGACTTATGAGCAGAATTAGCCTATTATGTCTGATCTGCCATTTGATCAGGAGTTATCTACTTTTATCTCTCAATCCCATTCTCCTGCCATCTCCCCATAACCTTTGATACCCTTACTATTCATGAACCTCTCAATCTCTACGATAAAAATACCTAATGGCAGCCATCTGTGGGAATGAACCACCCTCTGGCTAAAGATATTAACCCACCTCATCTCCATTCTGATGCAGGAGAATAATAAGTTGTTAATGCAGGTGTTGTATGATTTCTGCTACCTTGGAAAGATAACAATAATGGCTCACTTAAAAAAGAAATAACTGAAATATCACATTTACGTAAGTATTCAGACCCTTTGCTCAGTGCGTTGTTGAGGCACCTTTGGCAACGATTATAGCCTCAAGTCTTCTTGGGTATGATGCACACCTGTATTTTGGTAATTTCTCCCATTCTTCTCTGCACATCCTCTCAAGCTCTGTCAGGTTGGATGGGGAGCATCGATGCACAGCTATTTTCAGGTCCCTCCAGAGATGTTCGATCGGGATCAGGTCTGGCTGGGCAACTCAAGAACATTCACAGACTTGTCACGAAGCCACTCCTGCGTTGTCTTGATTGCGTGCCTAGGGTCATTGTCCTGTTGAAAGGTGAACCTCTGCCCCAGTCTGAGGTCCAGAATGCTCTGGAGCAGGTTTCCATCAAGGATCTCTCTGTACTTTGCTCCATTCATCTTTCCCTTGATCCTGACTCGTCTTCCAGTTCCTGCCGCTCAAAAACATACCCACAGCATGATGCTGCCACCACCATGCTTCACCGTAGGTATGGTATTAGCAAGGTTTGCTCCAGACGTGATGCTTGGCATTCAGGCCAAAGAGTTCAATCTTGGTTTCATCAGACCAGAGAATCTTGTTTCTCATGCCTTTTGACAAACTCCAAGCGTACTTTCATTTGCCTTTTACTGAGGAGTGGCATCCGTCTGACCACTTTACCATAAAGGCCTGATTGGCAGACACAGTTATCCTTCTGGAAGGTTCTCCCATCTCCACAGAGGAATTCTGGAGCTCTGTCAGAGTGGCCATCGGGTTCTTGGTCACCTCCCTGACCAAGAGGGGCCTGATTCCTCTCAGACCATAGCATCCCTTCCTACACAAATTGGTGGGCGATTGCGGGTCTTTTTGGGAATATGGAACACTATCACTACAGATGAGTTTATTTTACAAAGTGTTCAAGGCTATGATATAGAATTAATTGGCGGTAAAAATCCCCCTACCCAGCATTTGCCTCATCAGAAATTTACACTATCCCAAAAAGAGGTGGAAGCAGGACATGCTGAAATTATACGGCTAGCAGCAAAAGGGGTGATTGGCAAGACAACGCACAAACCCCTTGAGTTTGTGTCCAACATTTTCACCAGAATTAAAAAAGATGGGGGGTGTCGGATTTTAATAGACCTAACTGAGCTGAACACTTTTGTACAATATACCAACTTGAAACAGCCAAGCAGATGCTTTACCCGGGGTACTTTATGGCATGCATCGATTTAAAAGATGCATACTATACGGTGCCCATCACTGAATCTCACAGGAAATTTCTAAAATTTGTCTGGAAGGAACAATTATGGGAATACAAAGCATTGCCCAATGGAATCACCACAGCCCCCTAGGCTGTTTACAAAATTAGTAAAACCTATATTAGCTCTTCTCCGACAACAAAATTACATGGTCATGGCATATTTAGATGATATCCTAATAGTGGGTCAGACCCTCCAATTGGCTACACGGGCCGCAATTAAGGCTCTATTCGAGAAGCTGGGATTTGTAATCCATCCAGACAAGTCAAAATTGCACCCGGTACGGGTTATGGATTATTTGGGGTTCACCATAGACACCAAATTAATGATGATTACCATCCCAACCAATAAAGCTACTGCTATAAAAGAAGAGTGCCACAGTCTTGCTTGCGCCAGGGTACCGACCATCCGGCAAACGGCAAAAGTGATAGGGAAATTGGTAGCTACATTCCCAGCTGCACAATTCGGACCGCTACACTACCAAAATTTACAAAGAACAAAGATCGCAGCATTAAAAGCAAATGCTGGGCACTTTGATCGACCAATCCGGTTACCACCAAAGGCTAGAACCGAGCTACAATGGTGGATTGACAATATTAGTGAGTGTCGCAGACCCATCATAGTAAGCAACCCGTCTGTTGTGCTACAGACTGACGCAAGCGCACAAGGTTGGGGAGCAACTGATACTATGTCCAGTTGTGGTGGCAGATGGGACTCTCGTGAGTCTACCTTCCTTCAGTCACGCGGGATAAATTATATAGAAATGCTAGGGGCATTTCATGGACTGCGGGCTTACTGTACTACCTCACGGGAATTACATGTCCGCCTCCAAATAGATAACACAACAGTGGTGGCTTACATCAATCATATGGGTGGTATCAGGTCGCTATCTTGTGATGAATTGGCAAACACAATTTGGCACTGGTGTATCGAGAGGAATATTTGGATTACAGCGACCTATTTGCCAGGGAAGCTTAATACAGTGGCGGACACCAGGTCACGAGTATTCAATGACAACATCGAGTGGATGTTGAACCCCCAAAATTTTGGAGACATTATAGCTCACTATGGGACACCAGATATTGACCTTTTTGCGTCCAGGTTGAACCATCAGATACCAACATATGTGTCTTGGGAACCAGACCCTGGGGCAATAGCAATGGATGCGTTTTCTATCCATTGGGGGAAATGGTTTTGCTACGCATTTCCCCCATTTTGCCTCATCAGTCGGGTATTGCAGAAAATTAAACTGGACTCTGCAACTGGCATATTGATCATTCCCGACTGGCCTACACAGCCATGGTACCCGATGGTCGTTAAAATTTTGAAACAACCATGGATTTCGATTGGGAAACACCCCAAATTGATTACTCACCCCATTACGGGGGATAGTCATCCATGCCATGGTCACCTAAACTTGTTGGCCTGCAGGTTCTAAAAAGACCACTCATCAAGGCGGGCATCTCACCACGAGCCATGGAACTCATCTCAGCATCATGTCGAGAATCAACTCGGAAGCAGTACCTCACGCAGATCAGGAAGTGGGAGGCATTCTGTGCTCGTACCAACAAGACTTCCAACACGGCAACTATCCCTGATGTCCTGGAATTCCTAGCTGGCCTCCATTTCGATGCTAGCCTTAGCTACAGTGCCATCAACAGCGCCAGGAGTGCACTGTCCTCATGCCTGGATATAGGTATAGGCTCAAACCACCTGGTGTCTAAACTCATGAGGGGAGTGTTCAACACCAACCCTCCATGACCCAGATACACCTTCACCTGGGATGTAGGGATCGTTCTGACCCTACTGAGGAGCTGGGCTCCAATGAATGAGTTACCACTCAAACAGCTCACCCTCAAAGTGGTGATGCTGATGGCACTGACTACAGCCCAACGAGTCCAGACATTACAAAAGCTGCGGCTGGATAGCATGGTGGCCACCCCTGATCAAATAAATTTCTTTGTCCAGGATTTATTGAAGCAGCACAAGCCAGGGTTCATGGGCTGCAGTTGGAGTTTCGGGCATACCCTGTAGATGCCACTCACTGCATAGTCACCCGTCTCCACCACTATATCGGAATTACAAAGAGCCATCAGGAAGAAGGAGCAGGGGCTCCTCATCAGCCACAAACCTCTGCATCATCGGGTGACTGTACAGACTATCGCCAGGTGGCTCAGGGTGGTGTTGGATGCAGCAGGAGTTGCTACTAACATTTTTAAAATCTCATTCCACTAGGGCTGCATCCACATCAGCGGCGAGGGCCAAGGAGGTGCCCATGAACCACATCCTTGCCACCGCGGGCTGGGCCAGTGAAGAAACCTTTCAAAGGTTCTACAATAAGCCACTGGTTGCCCCCGCGACATTCGCAGAAGCTGTGCTGGGAGTCACTCAGTGAATGTCTGTCCCCGAAACAGGGGTTATTTGTTTGTTATTATTTGATTAATAAATTGGATTACTTTTTCAGCCAGTTTCGACTGAACTGCATTAACAGCCTTCCTCCATCAGAATTGCGGCAGTGTGATAGCATGGACGTTGTCCAGGGCGTGAAATCACAGAGCTTTGAAATCTTCACAAAGTCACTCATGTGACTCCGAAGTAAAATAGTAAGATTAAACGAGAACTTACCAAGTTTGAAAGTTGACCTTTATTTTACGAGGAGTCGCGGTGAGGGATTTCGTGCCCCCCTCTCCCACTCTCCATCATAAGGTCAACTTGGAAGTTCTACGTACTTCATCTTACTATTTTCAGTCATGGTGCGTTCTGTGATTCCACACCGCTGCTTTGAAGGATGTCGCGCATGCGTGCTGGCGGGGTCTTCACAAAATCCCTCACCGCGACTCCTCGTAAAATAAAGATCAACCTTCAAACTTGGTAAGTTCTCGTTTAATCTTACTAATTTAATCAATTTTAAAATAAGGCAGTAACATAACAAAATGTGGAAAAAGTGAAGGGTTCTGAATACTTTCTGAATGCACTGTAAAATAAGCTCATTTGGCAAAGGATTTTCACAGTTCCATGGAATAAGTCAACACCAACCACAGTGTGAGATATCCTTCCTGCCGTCTCCATTGTGGTGGAATGCTTCATAGAAACATAGAAACATAGAAAATAGCAGGAGGAGGCCATTCGGCCCTTCGAGCCAGCACCGCCATTCAATATCATCATGGCTGATCATCTGCTATCAATAACCCATGCCTGCCTTCTCCCCATATCCCTTAACATCCCTTGTATGTTAAAACACACAGAGTTTTAACATATAGATATGATAGATCAAGGAGAGGTTGGACAAACTTGGATTATTTTCTTCAGAACACAGATTGAAGGAAAACCTGTTAGAGGTATATCAATTTGTGAGAGACATATTTTGGTCAGAACTGTATTCCCAGGGTAGAAATGTCAAAGTTAAGAGGCTTTAAGGTCAGAACGTCAAGGCTTAAATAGGATGTAGGGGACAAGTTTTCTTTACACTGTGGATGGTTGGTGCCCGTAATGGGCTGCCTGGGGTGGTTTGGGAAATAAATATGATTGTAGCTTTTAAGAATCTTTTAGATAGGCACATGGATATGTAGGATATTGAGGGATAAGGTCATGTGCAGGCAGATAAGATTAGTTTCGCTTGGAACCATGAACAGCACAGACTTTGTGGGCTGAAGGGCCTGTTCCTGTGCCTTGAAGAAAGGACCCAACCTGCAATGTCACATATCCATGTTCTCCAGGGATGCTGTCTGATCCCGAGTTATTCCAGCACTTGTGTCCTTTGTTTAAATCAGTATCAGCAGTTCCTCGGTTCTCATAACTATTTTTCCCTGGTGAAATCTGAATCAATTTGTTCCGCTTGTTTGTCTTGGTTATAATGTACTAAGCAAAACAAGTAAAGGAATGAGTGCTGGCCTTGCCAGTGATGCCTGCATTTCATCAATAAAAGAGACCTTTGATGTTATGCAACTTCAGTAATATTTTATTATCTGCAAGTGTAAAGTGGTAAACTATTTTGCAGTTTCTATCATCTTTAGCTGCTGTCTCTGGTGATCCATATTAATGGTTCATTGCTCCAGTAAATATATTCTGATTTAAGGTGTATCATATTTTCTTAATTCAATTTGGAGATTATATAAACTTTCAAAAATATATATTCTCAGCTTCGATCTGGCAAATAAAAGTGAGTTGTATTATGATCCCAAGAAACTTGTCATCATATCTTTCCACACAAATAAATATTTTACTGCTTCCAACCATAACCCTTTTTACTTAGTCCTTGCACAATTATCTTTTCCATAAATATGTTATTTTTTACTTGAACAAGTGCTCAGGAAAACTTAAAATGCATCTTTCATCCTATTATTAGTTTGAATTAGATTCATATTTCCATTTAATGTGGAAGACAAACAGTTGGCTCTCCAAGTCCACGTCAGTTCTCAAAGAAATCCCATTAATCCCATTTCCCTATTTATTTCCCTGGACACGAAAATGAGTAGAACATGCAAATTCCACAAAGGCAGTACTGATATTTAGGATCAAACCAGGATTATTGGAGATGGGGCAGCAGCATTACCTGTACTTTAAAATAACTATTCTTCTTCTTGAATATCAAAGCCAAGAAAGGCACTCATTACTCCAAACAATGTCAATTCATCTTAAATTATGCATTCATACTGCTGACCTATAATTGAAGATCAGTTGACCTATAAATTTATACCTTAAATACTTGACGGATTTTTGATAGTGTCCAGTTGCATGGTACAATATTTATTTTCAAATTAGTAAGATATTCAGTGATCAAATTTAAAAAGAAAACTTAATCCAAGAAATTTGTAACAAACTCGAAAAAAAACGTCATGATCACGACCAATATTCAGATATTCTGTTTCCATGAAAACCATTGTCGCATCAGGAGATCCACTTTCACCTCAAAAATAATGAGGGGTGAATATTAAATACAGCCTTAACCTTCAAAAGCAAAGAAAAGATAAATTCATAAGTTCTGGGAGCAGAATTAAGGGCCCGTTCCACTTGGCCGTCATTTGCGCGTCGTTTGCGCAACATCATTTATGCTTCACGACACATGATGCGCGCGTATTCTCAAAATCGCGATTCTCAAAATCCTCGCACGCCACTCGCGTCATGGGCAAATGACACCCAAGTGGGACAGGCCCTTTAGGCTATTGGGCCCATCAAGTCTACTCCACAATTCAATCATTGCTGATCAATCTTTCCCTCTCAACCCCTCATCTCCTGCCTTCTCCCCATTACCCATGTCACCCTATTATTTCACACCCTATCATTTCAATTAATTAAGTAAATTTAGCAAATACAATTAAGTAAAAGATATTTCAATTTGGATAATATATACTGGAAGACTTTTTGAAAAGAAAAAATGTATGGCTTATATGGAAAAGCAATAAAATAAATTACATTGTAATGTTTTTTTCCCTTCTGCTCAATTTGTAAACTTTTCCTGTCAATCGAAAACTGTGGTCTTTAAGGGCTGCAAATCTGAAGATGAGGATTGTAATGGTTTCACCTTCTTTGCTCCGGCCAATAATAACCAGGCTACTAATTATGTTGAACCACTAAATCAACTATACTTCATCAGTATTTGAATTTTAATGGTGACATTTAAAGTAAAGTAGAATGTTTTTCATTTCTTACCAATTTTGGCTTTACAAGTTCTGTTGTCAGATTGCATCAAGTAGCCTTCTACACAGCCACACATGTACGATCCATTGCTATTCATGCATGTTTGACTGCACGCTCCATATATGCTGCATTCATCCAAATCTGTCAGAGTCAAATAAGAAGTTAAATTAGTGCATATATGCATGGCATGTCCTAGAAACTGTCCTGCAATCATAAATCAGTTATGTACAGTGGCAGATCTGTATCAAAATAGAGGAATTATTGTGTTCCCCAACATCTTTATTAAATTGATAGGTAGAAAAAATGGTGGCTAAAACACAACAAAATATCTTGCTATTTTAAAGCTTTGAATGTTAGATCTTCAGCCCACCGAGTCTGCACCAACCAGCTATTACCTCAAATTCTAGCAGTTCCCTACACATTAGGAACAATTCTTACAAGTTTACTGTAGCCAATTAACATACAAACCTGTACGTCTTTAGAGTGGTCATTCTAGAATAGATATGGCTCATCGGGTCCGACGTAAGGCTCAAGCAAGCTTAACTGCCCCCCCCCCCCCCCCCCCCCCAAGACATATTATTCTGAAATTCTATGACATTTCAACCCTGGAAGGAATTATGAAAAAGATTCCATATGGTGTGAATTTGATGTTTGGAGAAGACAAACTAAGATTCTTCCGTGATTTTCCAGCTGAAGTCATGGAAAAGAGGGACAAGTTTACAAACATGAGAAGGCTACTGAAAGAGGCCTCTGGGAATAAGATATGGGATAGTATATCCCGCTAAATTGAGAATTACTTATAACCATGTTGAACGTGCATTCACGGATCCAGAAGAGGCATTTAAATATGCACAAAGTATCACAAAGGAGGTCTACTGATCATTAGGAGTTGGTCTCCTACAATAACATCGAGGAGAAATGACAAAGAAAGGATTGTGTCTCTTTTCTTTTTAACATACAAAAAAGACTGCTCTTGTTAAAATGGCGAACCTTCCTCGAGGCGTTGTCTAGACATTTTATCTTTGGAATATTAATTCAAGGTCGGATTTTATGTTTCATCTCAACAAAGGATTGACAAAGAAGAGAAACTGTGGCAGGGAAAATAAATTGAGAATATAGTGTAATATAGAATATTATCAGTGGACTTGTATATAGAAATTTATGATTTAAGAAACATATAATTACATACTAACATAAAATATAATTAATAAGATTGTGTAATATTAAGGCATAACTTAACTATAGCTGATGTTTATTTCATGATGTTAATTATTTGCTAATAAGGATAACGAGTTAAATATGATTGATAAGTATTAATAACATATTAACACATTTTATGGATATAGTAGACTTAGTCTAGATTGCACGTAAAGGGGGGGGGGAGGAGACTCAGATACTTGGAAGTTAACCAAGGGTCTGAATCTGGTTAACCCCTTGGAACCTGCTGTTGTCTGATACAAAAGTTTATAGTGGTCACAGTGAGAAAGTACAAACAGCACCCATAGTTAGGATCGAACCCAGGTCTCTGGCACTGTAAGGCATCAACTCTACTACTGTTCCACTCTAATTTTCCCAGGCAAATTATTAACTTTCCTGGGCTCTGAACCTCAGATGTATAGTTCAAAAATGGGGAATGCCACATTCAGGAGATTTTAATTGAAAGGATTAAGGGCTCATTTGGATTTTATATTACTCAAATGATTCATATCTGTCACTGTGTTATAATAAAGGAAACTTTTCTGCTGTTGAAATTTTCCTTTCATTGGGTTTCGGATGTGGTATTTTGGAAGCTAGAACAGAAAATGTTAAAATCTCAAAATAAATGCAATAATGCTACTGGCAATCAGATGATATAAACAAAATGTTAGGGGATACTGGAAATTAATTTTTAAAAATGGTAGAAATATTCAGTAGCTGAAGAAACCTTTACAGAGCTAACATCAGGTAGATGAACTTTCATCTGAGCAAGGTAACATGATGATGTATGCAAGAGCCCAATCGGTTATAAATATCATGGTTTAGTTGGCAGAAGTATGACACTTGCTTTCTTATTTTTTACAGATGTTAAATTTTGTCATGAAGAAAGAAAAATGTGTGTTAAAAGTTCATAGAATACAAAAATAGTTTTCAAGCTAGAAATTCCAATTGTTTCCGCAGTTGATTTCTTTCCACCTGGATATTTATGAGATGTTTCCTGGGTAAATATAACATTTGTTACTAGCTTTATTCAACATTGCACAGCAGGCTGGCACATTCAGATACTTCAATGCAATAACATGAAAGGGCCATACACTCTTCAAAGACACTATCATCAATATAATTCTGGGTGATATTGAATCAATCACTGAGCAGCTCTAAGATCAGACATAGCAGATTTAAATTGCTCCCTCCTCAGTAAATAAAAAGATAATTGTCAAATCTTTCTAAAGGAACCCTTGTGTATTGTGGGCGGGAAGGTCACACTCAAAGATGCCCTTGTAATATGCCTGAATTTTACGTGATTAGGATTCAACTTTTTTAGATGTGCTCAGTAAGTGATGGCCAACACTGGAAACAATCTCCACTGTGGAAAATTTCAGCTAATGAACCCAAAAGTGAATGCAGGACTAAATACATGTGGTTGAGAAATGCCTCACTGAAAAAGTACTTTGAAGTAATCCAAAAACCTCATCCAAATGCATTCTATATGGTTAAAGAAAATGTTCCCAGTAGAACCTCATCAATCAAGAAACTCAGTGCAAGATTACATTACCATGATTTAATGTTAAAAGGGCTTTACAAAGATGTTAAATAGCAAATGTGTGTTTCAAGTCATATATGTGGTAACTGCACTCTTGGACACATTTTGCAATCCCTGCCCATTGTCTTCAAGATCTTCATTATAGCCATAGCATAAAACACTATAATCAGGTGTGTTCTTTGCTTGTGCAAAAACTACTCAGTTAAACTTTTTCTAATAATAAATTTGGCTTTTCAACACCTATGATCATAACTTGGTAGTAGTTATTTATTCAGGCCTTGGTATCTAGGCTCATAGACACTTCACGAGGTAAAAAAAAAACTTGGTTTAAATAATGGAAGTTAGTTTTGCAGCTGATTTCACCTCCAGGCAAACACAATGAAAGCAACTCGGGAAAGTTCACAGGAAGATTAATATTTTACCACCATAAATTGTATCAAACTATTTCTGGCTAAAAATGACTTAAATTGCACAATACCTATACATGAATAATGATTCTTCAGAAAACAGTTAACTGACCTTCACAGCCTTTCCCATCTGGTGCTATATTAAAACCGTTATTGCAGTAGCAAGTTGTACCATTTCTTGTGACTGCACACCGATACTGACACTGGGCTCGGTCACAAGAGGATGAAAATTCTGAAAGGAAACATATAAAGTTTTGAGTACATATATTTCCTTTGAAAACAAAAAAAAAGAATGCTTCCTTACAGAGTTCCTATGCATAAGATTTTTCTTCAGCTTGTTTTGCAAACTAACCACATAGATCAGATCGACAATACGTAAATACAATCAAGTAAAACTCAGATAAAATAGCTAGAGCAAAGCATACTGTACATAGTTCTCAGCATTGCAGTGCATCAGTCCATAGACAAAGTCCAATGTCTACAATGTGTTAGAGCTGAATTGGACAGTACCCTACTTTATGGAAGGAACATTCAGAAACCTGATAACAGAGGAGAATAAGCTGTTCCTGAGTCTAGTGGTGCATGCTTTCAACTTTCTCTACCTTCTGTTGGAAAAGAGCAAGGAGAATAAATGACTGGGTGGGACAAGTCTTTGATTATTTTGGCTGCTTTTCCGAGGCAGCGTGAAGTATAGTTGTAGTCAATGGTAGGAAGTGTGATCTATGTGTTGGACTGGGCTACTACAACAACTCTTTGCAATTTCTTGCAGTCTTGGGCAGTGTCTATTAATTGAAAATGCTGGCAGCAATGAATGCTTCACGGGTCAGTGGGAGGATTAAGATTGGGAAAGGCTATATTAGTTTATAGCCCAGTATGAGTGCTTAGGCTAACTTACAAGTCTAAAAATAGAGAGGCATTGTTGCTGGTGCAGTGGTACATTTTACCAAATCCTCAGGAAAATATTCCTCACAGGGATGTAGATGGAAATATACCCCACCCCCCCCCCCCCCCCCCCCCTAACTTGCCAAGATGGATGTGACTTCCATTTAAAAGCTCTATTTCCTTTTCCTTTGCTTTTTGCACTTCTGCAGTTTGATCTGCACTGCATACTTTTTGTCCACTCTTCCAGAAATGCTGGGGGTAAGGGGAATATATATTTATTCATCTACTTATGGGAGCAACTGTCCTCACCATGAGATTTATTAATTTACATTTTCATCAACATATGTTGCCCTATGCATGATGGTACTCCCACAATTGGACTGGTGGTTCTAGGATTTTAACCCAGTGATGCTGAAGGAATGATCATGTGTTTCCAGGTCAGAAAGGCAAGCAATATGGTCTGATGTGGTATGCATAATTGTATAGGCAGTCTAAATGCACTTTTTGAACAAGGCAGTCCTATAATGCCCTGCCTATCCCTCTCCCCCACAAAAATGCAAGTCGATGAATCCAGATCTAATGGCCAAGAAATCTTCATTCTTTCTATTATTGTCCCATTCATCCTAATGGATGCTTGATCATGAGTAAACATAAAATTCAATTATTGCATAATGAATACATGATATCAAAGATTATGAGATATTATCCTCACTAATGCGAAATGTAGTGGGATGTAAAGGAGATGGAAATTAATTTTCCTAATGTTTATTTGTTATTTACAGTAAACTATATGAGCATAAACTCTATGGACTATTTATATTTCATCATCTTCTCACATCACATCAATCTTTCACAAGATTGTGTCCATAATTCCTCAAAAATGTTTTTCCATTCAATAAAATAAATGAATGTAACAACCTAATCTGTAAAGTGTTTGAGATAACTATCGATCATCCACACCAACCTTTGTAGCTGGCCCTACTTCAATTGCCATTGACTTAGGTACAGTGGACATTGATTTGTTTGGGACAATGGAAGGCAGCTGTACTTTGTTATTGCTTGCTACTGTATAGAGGAGGATTTGTAAGTCAATGAAGCATGCAGTGCAGATTGACTTGAACATAATTGTGCAGGGTAATGATCTTTCTGGAAAAGACAATGAAGGCTATATTTGATAATCCTTAAAAATGGTCAGTGGATTGCAATGTAAGATTAACTCGTGCTTATTGTTGCTGAAGATAGACACAAAAAGCTGGAATCACTCAGCGGGACAGGCAGTATCTCTGGAATGGGTGACGTTTTGAGTCGATGAATGTTCTCAGTAGAAACTCATCAATCAAGAAACTCAGTGTGAGATTACTTTACCATGATTTTAATATTAAAAAGGCTTTAAAAATATGTTAAATAGCAATTTATACACACATGTGGTGAATTAAGTATCTGCACTCTTGGACAAATTTTGCAAATCCTGTCCATTATCTCAAGATTCCCATTATAGCCACGGCTTAAAAACAATATAATCAGATTTTTTTTTTGCTTGTGCCAAAAGCACTCAGTTAAACTTTCTCCAATAATATATTTGGTTTGTTAACACCTGGAATCATAACTTGGTAGTAGTTCTTTATTCAGGCCTTGGTATCTCGGCTCATAGAAACTTCACACGCGAAAAACTAAACGATTTACATAATGGAAGTTAATTTTGCAGCTTGATTTCACCTCCAGGCTAACACAATGAAAGCAACTTGGGGAAGTTCACAGGAAGATTAATATTTGATATTAGATTAGGTTAAAGTTTCTTATTGTCATGGGTACAGTGGTAAGTATTACTAATTTATCGTTGAATTTATTTGATCCAACTAAAATACTGCATTGAAATTGCAGGCTGCGTGTTACAGCTAATTAAACATTTCAAGCTATTTGTCAAGGTGTATGTTTCCTTATTTTTAGTACTTCGCTGCATATCCAAATAGCAATATAATTTTGCATTGCTGATGGGATGCCTTTTCCCTGGATAGAGAATCCCAGAACCACAGGGTACAGGCTTAAGGTGAGAGGTTGGAGATTCAAGATGGACTTCAGGATGTTTCTAGAATGAACTGTCAGAGGAAGCTATACAAGTGGATACAACCTTCAAAAGATATTTGAACAGATATATGGATAGGAAGGGTTTAGAGGGATGTGGGCCAAATGCAGGCAAATGGAATAAGTCCAGAATACCAACTTGATTGGCATGGATATGTTGCGCAGAGGACCCGTTTCCATGATGCACAGCTATATAACTGGAAAATCAATTATATAGCCCAGCAGTAAGCTCGATCCCAATTGGTAGCAGTCAATGCAAGCATTTCTGCATATTGTTCCTAGCATTTATCAGCAAAAACCATGAACATTTCAAGAGTACTGCTAAACAGGTACATCAAATGTCACTGTGTTATTTATCCTTATCAATTTTGCATGGTCCCTGAAGATAGACATCAAATGTCACTGTGTTCTTTATCCTTATCAACTTTGCATGGTCCCTGACTGTGAAATGTTGTAAAGCAGAAAGCCTAATGTGTTAGACCTTGTACTCTTCATGAGAGATAGAACATCTCTTTCCCAGCTTCATCATATGATCGGATGAATGAATGAATGAATGAGTGAATAAGTTTATTGGCCAAGTATTCACATACAAGGAATTTGCCTTGGAGCTCCACCCGCAAGTGACAACATGACATACAGTGACAGTTAGGAATGAAACATAAAACATTAAACATGAATAATAAAACATTATTAATTAAATATGTGAATTAAATAAAATACCAGAACAAAAGGAGGCTACATAGAGTGGCTTGCAAAAGTATTCATATCCCTTGAACTTTTCCACATTTTGTTACGTTACAACCATAAACTTAAATGTATTTTATTGAGATTTAATGTGATAGACCAACACAAAGTGGTGCATAATTGTGAAGTGGAAGGAAAATGATACGTGGTTTTCAAATTTGTTTACAAATAAAAAACTGAAAAGTGTGGCGTGCAAAAGTATTCAGCCCCCCAGTCTATCACATAAAATCCCAATAAAATACATTTACGTTTGTGGTTTTAACGTGACAAAATGTGGAAAAGTTCAAGGGGTATGAATACTTTTGCAAGCCACTGTATATATGGTTATTGAGCTACTACTCATGGAAAAAAAGTTTTTATGTCTGGCTTTGGCAGCTTTGACAGTCGAGAGTCGCCTACCAGAGGGAAGTGATTCAAAGAGTTTGTGGCCAGGATGAGAGGGATCTGAGATGATCTTACCCGCTCGCTTCCTGGCCCTTGCAGTGTACAGTTTGTCAATGGAGGGAAGGTTGCAGCCAATAACCTTCTCAGCTGATCGGACGATTCGCTGCAGCCTCCGGATGTAGTGCTTGGTGGTTGAGCAAAACCAGACCATGATGGAGAAGGTGAGGACAGTCTCGACAATGTCCGTATAGAATTGGACCATCATTGCCTGTGGCAGATTGTGCTTCCTCAGCTGTCACAGGATGCACATCCTCTGTTGTGCCTTTTTGACTGTGGAGTCGATGGTAGCCCCCCCAATTAAGGTCCTTGGAGATGATGGTTCCAAGGAACTTAAAAAATTCCACAGATGTGACTGTGGTGTTTTTGGTGGTGAGTGGGGTGAGGGGATGGGGAGCTCTCCTAAAGTCTACTATCAATTCCACTGTTGTTGCGATGGAACCAGGCCACCAGCTGTGTCACATCCTGACTGTAGGCAGATTCTTCCCCATCCTGGATCAGTCCAATCAGTGTTGTGTCATCCGCAAACTTGAGAAGCTTGACAGAGGAGTCAGTGGAGGTGTAGTCATTGGTGTAGAGAGAGTAGAGGGGAGGGGAGAGTACGCAGCCTTGCGGTTCTCCTATGCTGAGGGGTTGTGGGTCCGAGATGTACATTCCCAGCGTCGCATGCTATTTCCTGTCTGTCAGGAAGCTGGTGATCCACCGACAGAGGGGTTCAGGCACAGTCAACTCGGAAAGTCTAGAGTGTAATAGCTCTGGCACAATGGTATTGAATGCAGAGCTAAAATCACCAAACAAAATCCTTGCATAAGTCCCCTGGTGGTCTAGTTGCTGGAGGATGAAGTGCAGACCCAGGTTGACTGCGTCATCCACAGATCTATTGGCCCATTATGCAAACTGCAGAGGGTCCAGCAGGGGGTTTGTGATATTTTTCAGCTTAGCCAGCACAAGCCTTTTGAGGGTCTTCATGACTACAGAGACCAGTGAGACAGGCCTGTAGTCATTAAGACCAGTAATCCTTGCCTTTTTGGGTAACAGGACAATAGTGGAGACTTTGAAGCAGGCAGGGACAGCACATGTCTGTAGGGATTGGTTTGAAAATGTCTGTGTAGACTGGTGCTAGTTGTTGGCACAGAGCTTGAGAGTAGAGGAGGAAAACATTGTCCGGTCCAGATTTCCGGCTTTTCTGTCTTCTGAACAGCCTCTCCACCTCCTCAATTTTTATTGTTGATGATGGAGAAGCTATTTTGTGCAGCACAGAGGGGATGGATAATTGAGTGTTAAGGGGTGGGTGGGTGGGAAAGGCTCCAGTCTTTTCAGATTGGAGTCTTGCTTTAAGTATGTGTGAAGTGGTGAATGGGGAGGAGTGGGTGTAGAAGGGTTCCGTCTTTGCAGACTGGGGTCTGGCTGTATTGTTGGGGGGGTGTACCAGGGTTACGTTTCCGCTTGCCAAACCTGCAGTAGAACTCATTCAGGTCATTGGTCAGCTGACGATTGTCCAAAGAGCGGGGGGCTTTCCACTTGTAGCTGGTGATTTCTTGCAAGTCCTTCCAAACTGAAGAAGAGTCACTAGCTGAGAACTTGCTCCTCAACTTCTCAGAGTACCTTTCCTTGGCAGCTCTGATTCATCTTCTCAGCTTGTACTTGGCCTGCCTGTAGAGGACTGCAATATGTCAGGAAGTCAGGCGAACTACACGTTTGACATGGGGAAAGGGGCAGCAGAGAGAGGACCGAGAAGGAGAGATCACACCTGGAATGTTATTTAAAAACATACAACTCATGTGTTTAATGAGTTGCGGAGCCATAAACACAATCCCCCAGAAGCAACAAATTAAAATTTCACAACGGATAACAGCCAATGGATAATGCTCCAGTACATACTATGTAGCAAGTCCAAGGACAGAACAAGTTACTTAATGATGAACTTTTACTTATATATTTTACACAATATTTATCTATATATTACTAAAATATTTAATTTACTCAAAACAATTGTGATTTTCCTTGTGGGGGGTGGGATAGGGGGCGAGCTCCCCATTTCATTGTGGGGAGCGGGGTGGAATAGGGGAGCTCCATAGGGGTTTCATTTCCAGAACGTTCCTTGTGGGGGGGGGGGGGGTGAGATGTTGGGAGGTCAGTGCCAACACGTCCCCCCTCCTTCCCCCCACAATGGGTTTTGATTGTGGGGGGATGGTATAGGGGAGTGATTTCATTTCCAGAACTTTCCGTGTGGGGAGGTGGTATGGGGATTGGGGGCTATAGGTGACTGGTGGAATATTGCGTTGGGGAACAGGTTACATTGGGGGAAGGGGTGAATGGTGGATTATTGCGTTGGGGGAACGGGGCCCAACATGTCCCACTTGGTCCAGTAATTAATAATATCCTTGATAAAAATGTAAGTGGGATTTATGAGACGATAGTGGAGGTTGAGAGTCTCATAACATTTAAGTAGTACGTACTCAGGGGCTTAAATCTCCAAGACAGAAGGCAACCGACCAAGTGCTGGTAAATGCAATTATTATTGATGGGTACAATGATCAGCTTGAATATTGAGGGCCAGAGGGACTGTTCTTGTGCAGTATGATTCTATGACTCCAGGTTACCTGCTGCAGTTGTATTAATGCTGCTGAACCGAAGCTTAGCACCAAGATATTTTAACAGATATCTGCTCTACAATGCAAGAAGCATAATTTTAAATAATAACTTCACAAAACATTTTGTAACTATTGAGTAGTTTCACTGAAGAATGATCAATCTTTCATGTAAAAAAATGTTCAATGCTAAAAATCTTTTTAAAAGGTGCCAATTCATAGAGTCAATGTATCATACAGTATGAAAGTAAACCCATGGGTCAACTCATCAATTGTTAGGGTAATATTCCTCTAACCTTTGCCAACTCTGTACCTGTCCAAATGTCTTTTAAATATTTTTTTATTATACCTGTCTCAACCACATGCTCTGGCAGCTTGTTCCATATACGCAAAACCTGTGTGAAAAAGTTTTCCCCTCAGGTCCTTTTTAAATCTTTCCGCTTTCACCTTGGATATATGACTCTAGTTCTGCACTCTTCTACCGTGGGAAAAGAAGATTGTTTGCATTCACCTCATCTATGCACCTCTGATATTATAGACATCTAAGGTAACCCCTCAGAGTCCTACCCTCGAAGGAAGAGAATTGTAGCCTGCCCAACCTCTCCTATAACTCAGGTCTTGAGTCCTGGCAATATTCTCATAAATTGTCTTTACACTCTTTCCAGTTTATTGGTCTCTTTCCAAAAGCAGTGTGACTAAAACTGACTTCGTACTCCAAGTACAGCCTCACCAAAGTCTGCAACATTATGTCCCCAATTCATATGCTTAATTCCCCTACTGATGAAGGTCGGCATACCCAAAAACTTCTTCAGCATCATATCTAGCTGTGGTGCCACTTTTCGGGAACCGTGTACTTGTCCATCTGTTCCACAACACTACTGAAGGTGTTAATTGTGAAAATTCTACTCTCAAATTTCTCGTCTGCCACACCACTACTTAGGGTCTCACTCTCTTGCTCGTCCAAGCTAAACTCTCTAGAGTAGCTTTATCATTTCTCTCATTAGCCTATCCCTCTAGTACAGGTAACCCTTGCCCCAAAAGCAATTGTCGAAGAACCCAAATCCCTCCCTCCTGTGCTAGCTCTTCAGCCATGTAATCATATGCTCTATCATCCTATTTCTATGCTCACTTGCATGTAGCACCAGGAGTAATCCAGAGATTGCAAGGATCCTACTTTTCTGCCAAACCCCCTTAATTGACTCATCCCGTTTTCTTCCCATGTTGTTGTAACCTGAATAGTACCCAATTTATAAAACACTCACTGGCAGCTCATCCTCTCCCATGAGAATGTTCTGCAACTGCTCGGAGAGATCCTTGACCTTGCGCCCAGGAGGCAACATACCATCTTGAATCTAATGTATGACCACATATTTTCTTGTCTGTGTTCACACTTTCAAGTCTCCCCTCACCACAGCTATACTGCCCTTCATCCTTGCCCGGTGTGCATCAGACCAAGTTGTTGTGCCACAGAGTTGGCTGCTGCTGCTAACCCCTGCACATCTGTCCTTCTCAATAGGAACCAAACTTGTTACTGAGGGGAATAGCCAAAATAGATTTATGTACTACCTCTCTACCCATCTTAGTTGTCACCCAACAATCTGCAACCTGCAACTATTGCATGACCATCACACAAAAGCTCCCATCTAGTATGCTCCTGGAATCATGGATGCTCCTGAGAAAGTCCAGCTGCAGGTACAGCTGCAACATGATACACTTTCCACAGGTACAATCACCAGGGACACTGTCTGACACAATGCAAAAGTTAATCTCCCATCTCAACTAGCTTCCAGGCATACTCTCTCTCAGCAACTTTGCACTTGGCTCATACTTTCAGGAATTAACATTCCGAGAATAGGGAACACAATGTCAATGATGTAGGGCTGAGATACGAAGAAACTACTCTACACAGAACATAACAGTGTTTGAATACTTTACTTTTGACATTTGTAAATGTTCAGTTCTCGAGTATATTCAAGGTTGAGATTTTGAACACAGTGGATCAAAGGATATGTGGATGTAATAGAAAATTAACTTGGATGGTAGAGTTTGGTTTAGAGTGACAGCATGGAAACAGGCCATTTGGCGGAAACCTACGTGATCAAAGGGAGAACATGCAAATTGCATACAGACAGCACCCGAGGTCAGGATCTAACCTGGGTCTCTGGCAGTTGCTCTACCAGCTGTGCCACAGAAGGTTTAAGGTGCAAGAGGAAAGATTTAATATAGGAAATTGATGGCCAACCTTTTCGTACAGATGGTGGGTATTTTGAACAATTTGCCAGAGAAAGCAATGGAGGCAGACACGATTTATACGTTTAAAACACATTTGGTCTGGTACATAGTTAGGAAATGTTTAGAATGATGTGGATCAAGCAAGGGCAAATGAGACTAGTTTAGATGGGGCATCTTGGCTGGCATAGATGAGTTTGGTCAAAGAGCTTATTTCAGTGCTGTGTAAATGAGGATCAACCATGTTCTTAATAAATAGCGCAAACAAGTATGGCAGACTCCTGGCCTCTTACCTTTCTATTTTGATTGTAAAGAGCATGGAAACAGACCCTTCGGCCAACTGAATCCACACTGACCAGCTGCTGCTGAAGCCACGCACCAACCTGTTCACACTAATCCTAGCCTGTCCCACTTCTGCCTCCACTCCCTAATGCACTGGAGGCAATCTTACCAATTTAACTTACAAACCAGCGTGTCATTTGGATGTGGGACCAGACCGGAGTAAGCCAGAGTTTTAGTGATATTTCTTGCCCACCCTTCATTCTCTACAGCCTTCTTGTCAACACATTCACATCATTTCAGCTTGTCATTGTCTTCTACCCCATCTTTCTATCTTGCAGCTTGTGCTCTTAGATTTATCACCATCTACTTGGCGCTTATGGCAAGTCAAATTTCACCACACCATTTGGTGTATGTGGCAATAAATGCCCTTTGTCCTTTGTCCTTTGCTTATCCTGCCAGTCATCTTTAGTGTAAAACTTCAGAACAACATTGGCAGCAGTGCTTTGATATTAATTCTCGATTAATTTGAAAAAGTAATTCCCGTCTCCGATGCCCACTATTGTACTAATTTAATATACTGGCTCCAATCAAGTTACTGCTCATTGGTATGTGAATTTATGAATTCACTCATGCCTATTGCCATGCTACCCATTGATCTGTAAATTCATTCATTTCCTTTTGCTACTTTTATAACAATTAATTTATTCAGTGGTGTCCAGTTTACTCAATTTATGACTTCTGTGCTTCAGTTTTCGCACATAACAGTTTCTGCATCTGGGCAGGTTGAAATCCTTGTGACTGGGATTATAATTTCTTTAATTTCATTTCCATGGTTATGAACAAACTTGCAAACTCAGGTCAAGCTTCTCCAATTCCACACAGTATTTTTATTTTATCTTTAAGTAGTTCTGTAATCCAAACATGCACGCATATGTGAAATATACAATATTTTGTTTTGTGTGAAGAGTCCTGACCCGAAACATTGCCTATCCACATCATCTAGAGATGCTGCCTGACCTGCTGAGTTACTCCAGACCTTTGTATTTTGCACAATATTCCAACATCTGCAGTTCCTTGCATCTATAATGTTTAAATGACATAAAATATACATCCTATTTATGAGATTACCAGTATGTCACTATCAATGTATTTGAGAACAACAAATTAAAAACTTTTCCAAAGCTCCAAATTGAGGGACAGTTTCTTCCAGATTCATGGTTTCTTCCCAGCTATTATCTGGCAACTGAACAGTCCTCTCATCAGCTAGAGCGCTGACCTCCCCACCAGCCTTATTGGAGACCTTTGAACTATCTTTAATCGGACTTTATCTTGCACTAAATGTTGTACCCTTCATCCTTTATCTGTGCACTGTGGACTGCTTGATTGTAATCGTGTAAAGTATTTTCTTTGACTGGATGGAATGCACTCAAAAGCTTTTCACTGTACTTCTGTAAATGTGGCAATAATAAACTAAACATTAAACTGATATGTTAGAAGTAATACGAGAAAAAACTCTTTTTTTTGCAACTGCTCTATAATTCTATCTTTAACACATATGCTCTTCTTTGTATTCTGAAAATGTTTCTAGTCAGTACATTAAACGGTTAGGTTGTGAAAGTATTGCACTTAAGAGCATAAGGACTTTTGTGCTTAATCAAGGGAAGGTTTATTCTACTTGTAATCCTAAAGATATTATCTGGAGCTACTTAACAAAAGAGACAATTTTGAGATCATCAAATAGAGTTGGACTACATCAGGTTAATGTCCTCAAAACATCTGATGCAAGTTTCAGATTCCACTGGAAAATTTGGCGCAAAGTGGAATGTGTGAAGGCACAGTGACTGCAGACGAAAAAAAAAATGCCAGTGGGTTAAGCAGCAACTGTGGCTGTTACTTTGGTTAGAGATGAGAATCAGGACTGGGAATGTAAAGGGAAGAAAGCCAGTATTTGGGAGTAAGAAGCACAGGTGATGCTTTGTATCATCTCCAGCCATTTATTTGGTTTACTTGGTGAGGAATGGCTTGAAGTTGGCAGCCTGGCAACCTATTGAAGTTTTGGAACAGAATGTGAAAAGCACCATTCATAACAAACACCACTAATGAAGTTTGGGATTTCCATATTCATGTACAAACGTTCCTGGGAGTAGTAGGTTTTCTCATGCACCCCTTCATTTAATACTGATCCCAAGAGTGGTGCCATCAAGATAAATAGAACACATGTTCTTAATTTGAACCAGGAAGAAACGCATTTCTTCAGTCCCATGTACAACGATCAAAGACATAAAATTCTGAAGATACTGAAAAATTGAGCCAAAAATGAACTGCTGGAGGAACTCAACAGTCCATGCAGAATCTGTGATGCAAATGAAATTATCAACATTTCAGGAAGAGACCCTGCATCAGATAGAATGGATTTTTGCTGCCCAAACCTGATCTCCTCAGCCAGGATACTTGCATCGACATCTAGCAGTCTTAATATTTTCCCCCATGTTATTCGCCTTCATCTTACAGTTTTTCATGTGCAATTCTTCAAAGGCAAGGGGTGAGCAGTTGACTGGCATGTTTTGCTCTGACTATTTTTCACATAAAATCAACCCTTTCAATTAAGGCAAGTAATGCTGTATGTGTAAGATATGGCAGCATTAATTCTTTTTTTGCATCATTATGTGAAGAGAGGCTGGACTATATGTAATCAGGTGTGCCTGATAATAATATTATTACATCTGTTGACTTGTTCTAAAATAAAACTGCTCTCCAGTTTACATCTCATCTCACCTCAGCAATTTTCTTAGTTTTGAAGATGATGGAGAAATAATCATTAATTTTCCTCAGTTAAGAGAATTTCATCTGTGAAATGAACATCCATCCAGCGAACCAATGGACCAGGTCTCTATAAAATAACCTATATGTCTTCTGTGTGAAATGTTGCTTTTTCATAAGGTGTCATATGCCATGTCTAAGTAAGGAGATCCTTAAGGGGCTGTCCCACTTGGGCGACCTAATTGGCGAGTTTAGAAGAGTTTAGGAGAGTTTGAAAAAATGAAGACTAGCTTCGACTAGCTTCTGGAAAATTGGACACCGAATAGTGTAGAGTGAAGACGACCTCCTTCAATCTCCTTCGACCATGATGAAGACTATCTACGACTACATTCGACTACCTTCAACTACCCTTGATTACCTATGACTAACATGACGACCTACTACGACTAAACCTACGAGTTAAAAAAAAGTATTGATTTTTTCCATGGCGACCTTTTTTTACTCGTGGGCATTTTTTAACATATTGAAAAAAACGGTGCTACCTAGCTGAGGCCTCGAGTACGCGGAGACCACTCCTGACCATGAAGGAGAGTTACAAAGACCTCCTACCACCTCGTGTTGACCATGCTGTGAGTATGAGTCGAGGGCAAACTCGCCAGAACTGGTGGATTAGGTCGCCCAAGTGGGCCAGGCCCTTTATACTACTCTAATAACCATAAAACCATATAACAATTACAGCACGGAAACAGGCCCTCTCGGCCCTTCCAGTCCGTGCCGACCATTTGTTTCCCCTAGTCCCATCTACCTGCACTCAGACCATAACCCTCCATTCCCTTCCCATCCATATACCTATCCACTTTACTTTTAAATGTTAAAATTGATCCTGCCTCCACCACTTCTGCTGGAAGCTCATTCCACACAGCCACCACCCTCTGAGTAAAGAAGTTCCCCCTCACGTTACCCCTAAACTTCTGTCCCTTAATTCTCATGTCATGCCCTCTTGTTTGAATCTTCCCTACCCTCAATGGGAAAAGCTTATCCACGTCAACTCTGTCTATCCCTTTCATCATTTTAAAGACCTCAATCAAGTCCCCCCTTAACCTTCTGCGCTCCAAAGAATAAAGACCTAACTTGTTCAACCTTTCTCTGTAACATAGTTGCTGGAACCCAGGCAACATTCTAGTAAATCTCCTCTGTACTCTCTCTAATTTTGTTGACATCCTTCCTATAATTAGGCGACCAAAATTGTACACCATACTCCAGAATTGGTCTTACCAATGCCTTGTACAATTTTAACATTACTTCCCTACTCCTATATTCAATGCTCTGATTTATAAAGACCAGCACACCAAAGGCTTTCTTTACCACCCTATCTACATGCGATTCCACCTTCAGGGAACTATGCATAGTTATTCCTATATCTCTCTGTTCCACAGCATTCCTCAATTCCCTACCATTTACCATGTACGTCCTATTTTGATTTGTCCTGCCAAGATGTAGCACTTCACACTTATCAGCATTAAACTCCATCTGCCATCTTTCAGCTCACATTTCCAAATGGCCCAAAACTCTCTGTAGACTTTGAAAAACTACTTCATTATCCACAACAACACCTATCTTAGTATCATCTGCATACTTACTTATCCAATTTTCCACCCCATCATCCAGATCATTGATGTACATGACAAACAACAGTGGACCCAACACAGATCCCTGAGGCACCCCACTGGTCACCGGATTCCAACCTGACAAACAGCCATCCACCATTACTCTCTGACATCTCCCATTCAGCCACTGTTTAATCCATCTTGCTACTCTGCCATTAACACCCAAAGATTGAACCTTCTTAACCAACCTTCCATGGGGAACCTTGTCAAAGGCCTTACTGAAATCCATATAGACAACTTCCACTGCTTTACCCTTATCAATTTCCCTAGTAACCGCTTCAAAAAATTCAAGAAGGTTTGTCAAACATGACCTTCCAGGCACAAATCCATGTTGACTGTTCCTGATCAGACCCTGTTTATCCAGATGCTTATATATATTATCTCTAAGTATCCTTTCCATTAATTTGTCCACCACTGACGTCAAACTAACAGGTCTATAATTACTAGGTTATTCTTTGAACCCTTTGAACCCTTTTTAAACAATGGGATTGCATGCGCAGTACGCCAATCCTCCGACACTATTCCCGTTTCTAATGACATTTAAAATATTTCTGTCATAGCTCCTGCTATTTCGAAACTAACTTCCCTCAATGTCCTAGGGAATGTCCTGTCAGGACCTGGAGACTTATCCACTTTTATATTTTTCAAAAGTGTCAGTACTTCCTCCTCTCATAGATTCCATAGCTACTCTACTTTTTTTCCCTTACCTCACAGAGTTCAATATCCTTCTCCTTGGTGAATACCGAAGAAAAGAAATTGTTCAATATCTCCCCCATCTCTTTTGGCTCTGCAGATAGCTGTCCATTCTGGCTCTCTAATGGTCCAATTTTATCCCTCGTTATCCTTTTGCTATTAATATAGCTGTAGAAACCCTTTGGATTTACTTTCACCTTTCTTGCCAAAGCAACCTCATATCTTCTTTTAGCCTTCCTAATTTCTTTCTTAAGATTCTTTTTACATTCTTTATACTCCTCTAGCACCTCATTTACTCCATGCCTCCTATAATTATTGTAGATATCTCTCTTTTTTCGAAACAAATGTCCAATTTCCCTTGAAAACCATGGTTCTTTCCAATTTTTACTATTTCCTTTCAACCTAACAGGGACATAAAGATTATGTACTCTTACAATTTCCCCTTTAAATGTCCATTTCTCTTCTACATCCTTCCCATAAAACAAAGTATCCCAATTCACTCCTTTTAAATCCTTATGCATTCCCTCAAAGTTAGCCTTTCTCCAATCAAAAATCTCCACCCTAGGTCCAGTTCTGACTCTCTCCATAATTATATTGAAACTAATGGTATTGTGATCACTGGTTCCGAAGTGCTCACCAACGCATACCTCCATCACCTGACCTGCCTCATTTCCTAACAGGAGGTCCAGCACTGCCCCTTCTCTGGTCGATACCTCTATGTACTGCTGCAAAAAACTATCCTGCACACATTTTACAAACTCCAAACCATCCAGCCCATTTACAGAATGTGTTTCCCAGACTATTTTTGGAAAATTGACATCTCCCGCAATCACTACCTTGTGCTTACTACTAATATCTGCTATCTCCTTACATATTTGCTCTTCCAATTCTCGCTCCCCATTTGGCGGTTCATAATACACCACTAAAAGTGTTGCTACACCGTTCCCACTTCTCAGTTCCACCCAAATAGCCTCCCTAGACGAGCCCTCTAATCTACCCTGCTGTAATATCCTCTCTGAAAAGCAATGCAACACCTCCACCTCTGGTCCCTCCAATTCTATCACACCTGAAGAAACGAAATCCTGGAATATTTAGTTTCCAATCACAGCCCTCCTGCAACCATGTTTCACTGATTGCCACAACATCATATTTCCAGGTTCTTCCACCTTTCTTACAATGCTCCTAGCATTAAAATATACACATTTTAGAAGCCCACTATCACTTATTCTATATCTATTATCTTTTTCCTCTTTCTCGCCTACATTTTGGGTCCGAGTGCTTCCCATCTCTGCCTCTTGCCCCACACCCTGTCCCCTGGCTGTATTTGTTTGGTTTTTGTCAACAAAAAATGTTCCATTGTTTAAAAAGGGTTCAAAGAATAAACCTAGCAATTATAGACCTATTAGTTTGACGTCAGTGGTGGGCAAATTAATGGAAAGGATACTTAGAGATAATATATATAAGCATCTCTCTGATCACTGGTTTTGTGCAATAATTCTTAGTTTTACCAATGGGAAATAAGTTAACGTGTTTTCATTATTTTTCTGAAAAGTTAGCAGTTTGGCTTTGTTGGTAGAAAAAATTCAGTTTGGCTTTAAAACCTCAATTTAAATCATGGGAAACCAGAGTGGCTCAAACTGATCAAGAAATGGAGACAAATAATAATGTAACCGTCAGAAATACATCGTTTCACTATCAAAAATCATCGTTCTTACAACATGGCAACAGAATAACATGGAGTACATGAAACAATTTGTATTTGTAAGTTGCAGCACAGTGGCACAGTGGTAGAGCTGCTGCCTCACAGTACCAGATAACCAGATTCAATGCTGACCTTGGGTTCTGTCTGCACATTCTCCCTGTGACCACGTGAGTGTCCTCCCACATTCTAAAGCTGTGCGGGTTTGTAGGTTAATTGGCCTCTGTAAATTGCCCCTAGTGTGTAGTGGATAACTAGTGGGAACGGGTGATCAATGGTCGGCATGGACTCGGTGGGCCAAAGGGCCTGTTTCACTGTGCGTATCTCTAAACCTAAACCTGTAAGCATGAAATTCTTTTTTGTATCTAATAATGGGATGAACTGTTCATGCGCATTACTGTCAAGGCTGGTATTGATTCCCACATTCCTAAAAATGCCTTGAAAAGTGGTCCTGAGCCACTTTCATGAGCTGCAGCGACTAATAGGTTTTAAATTAATTCATTTTAGATGTTATCAGCAGTTTAGTTTAATTTAGAGATTAATAGCGGAAACAGGCCCTTTGGCCTACGTAGCGATCCCCGCACACTATCTTACACAGACTAGAGATAATTTAGAATTTTACCAACCTACAAACCTTTATGGCTTTGTAAGTTCAAGGAAATGTCCGGAGTTCCAGTGAAAACCCATGCAGGTCACGGGGAAAACATATAAAATTTATACAGACACAACCCGTAATCAGGATCGAACCCGGGTCTCTGGCGTTGTAAGGCAGCAACTCGATCACGGCACCACCAGGCCAACATTGCAAACAGCTGATGCTTCATCAATTAATAATGACATGGCTATAGGGATAATCTGGGCAGCTTATCAGTTTGATAAATGTATTTCAACTGTTCTGCTCAAATTTAAAAATAAATGAAAGTAATGTGCAGTGATGGACTGAATTCCTAATTTTGTTTTCCTGAAATGATCGGAGGTTGAATACTGAGATGTTTTAAGGACCAATCTCCATTCATTCAAGTTAATAGTTTACTATTTTTGAATATGATTGCAATTTGCACAATGAAAAATCATTGTTGAATCCCTGTCTCCATTACTCAAATGTGATTTGGCTGGCAATGAATCTTTACAGAGGAAAGGCTACAAGAGAGAGCACAAGGAAAACTAAAGGGTTTTTTTCGGAAGATATTATTTTTCTTCCAACTAGTTATATTTCTAATTTACATTTTCGTTAACATTCTCCACAAAGTTTTATCCAATTTGCATTTAAATTGCCAAACCCATTGTTAATTATTCTTTTTCAAAATGGTTGTAAGGGGCATTTTCTAAAGTTCAAGGCAAAAATTTACTCAAGGACAATTTTAAAAAAAACATGGTGTGTGTTTGGCTCTGCAGTGCCGTTTTCCACTGGATTACATAATGTTGCTGGATTACATAAAAAGAGGAGCAATAAGGTTTTCTCTTGCCACCTATCAAATGCAAAGTAGGCATCCCGCTGAGTTTCTCCAGCATTTTTGTCTACTATCAAATACAAAGGATTTGTTTCCATGCCTTTTAGTTTATTTTTGTACGTGTAAAATCTGCCCTATAACAATTCTTGAGTGGGTCTTAAAAGCATTGCAGGGAAAATCCAAGATGATCTATCAGGCATTGTAGTTGAAGCAACAAGGATCAGAGAAGCTGTGGAACTCGTGGTATAAAGCACAGTGGGTACTTGCAGGAACAGGAACCTGTGATTACTGCTATCCACAATTATTTTGAAACCAGTACAAACTAAAATTGCTCAGCGGATGGCATAATCTATATGCAGCATTGCCTTGAAACGCTGTATGATAGTAATTGACTGAAATGTTTTTTTAAGCCACGGTTTAATGTTGTGGTTCTGTACTGTAACAATGTGATTATGTGGCAGAATGCATTTGGATACAAATAGAAGTCTTGCACTTTGGAATAGTATAACTGTGTACCAGCAAGTGAAGGTTGAATGAAAAACAAACAGAGAACATATATTACACATCAAAAAAAGCTTATTAATTTTATAAGATGATATGCTTTCAATAAAAAGTTAAGAAAAAAGATTTAAGAAATATTAATGATCATGGAAATAAACACCTTGTGCACCTAGTAAAATAGCGTAGGAATTGGCCCTTTGTTGCTGCTGACCATTATATCAATTTAAACTGCACATCTGCTGCATGTGCTCAATATTCCACCACTACCAGCATGTTCATGTGTTTGTCTAAATCCTCTTAAATGTTGCTGTCATATTTTCTTCCACTACTTCCAGACATCTACACTGTTCCAGACATCTATCTATTTCTGTAAAAAACAGAAAGTATACTCTAAACATTATCCCACTTGCCTTAAAGCTGTGGCCTAGAGTGTTTGACATCTTATACCCTAGGAAAAAGACTCTGACCACCTACCCTGTCAATAACGCTCATAATATTACATACTTCCATCAGGCCACTTCTCAGCCTCTGGCGTTCAATCCAAGCAAAATAATCTATTTTTGTACAACCGCTCATAGACTATTACACTCCAATCCAGGCAACATCCTGATGAACCACTTCCGCGCACTCTCTAAAGCTTCACGATCCTTTCTGAAAATGTCTGACCAGAACAGCATACAGTACTGCATATGGGGCCTTAACAAATTTTTATTCAGCTGTCATGTTACTTCTCTACATTTATACCCAATTCATTACCCAATTGTGGCATTTATTGTTAATTTTCTGCTCTGGTATAAATGTTATATTTATGCCAGCATGGAAAGCTACTGATTTTCGTTAGATATAAAAAAAACAATTGCAGAAGGAGGAAATTCATTAGTGTGAGCTTTGATGCCTTCTTATATCACCAGATTTTTGATGTGCATTAATCATTTTTTTTTATTTAAACCGTAAAAATGACAATTGACTATATTTCCAACAAAATGTTGCTACTAATTTAAAATGGCTTCATTCATTATGAATATGTTTCCCTATTTTTATGTCCAATTGAAATAAGCCAAGAAAAGTACAAAATGCTAAATGGTATTATGCTAATTTTATATAAAATAAAGACTGAAGTTTGCATCCAAATGGAAAATGACAGATCAGAATACATTATATTTCTAATCATCATCGAATGCACATCCTCCAGTTAAGACCTGAAAGATGAGGAATAAAGTGCTCTTCACAGTTAGAATCCCAGGTAGTACAATCTATTGCATGCCACTTTACCTGCCAATCCAGCTCCAAAATAGATTCAGAATATTGAGAGTTTTGTGCTGGGTAATCAGAACTGAGAGGTTTATACAGTTACTAAGTCTTTAGTCCCAGCTCGAGTAAAGAAAGAAAAGCACTATTAAGTTAAATTTTGCAGTAAAAATCTGCCTTGAATGAAAAAATGTCTAAGGGGAAACCAATCTGTTTATTGAACCTTCCCACTGCATTCTGACGGCATTGTCTCTTTAGAACACAGCTGCGGCTGGTAAAATTAATCAGGTAGCCATTGAAAATGACAAATAATTACTTGTCTTGATACTTGTTCAATTAAAAAAAAAAGTGATACACAGCCTTTGGTAATAACTTCTAAACGTTATTATAATACCTTTATTTTTTTAATTCCTACAGGAAGTAACAAGGGCCATTGATCAGGGTCGAAAAATTCTACCCTGATCAAATGGGAAAGAATATGGTTGATGCAAGCAAATGTGGAGAAATATGAAGGCATTTCTTGTGGTGCACAAAACAAAAAGTAGGGATTTTATTTCTTATCATATGAAAAGAGAGGCTTGTTTCATCTAACGTTTAGAAGAATGAGGACATAGCATTAAAACTTACAAAATTCTAAAAGGTTTCCATCAGCATATTCAAGGAGGATGTTTTCCTAGTAGTGAGGGTACACACTCCTTGAAATAGGGATGGGCCAGTTAGGTTTCAGGTGAGCAGAAATGTCTTCACTCAGTAGATAATGAGTTTTTGGAATCCTGGATATTTATAGAAGCTCATTTATTAAATTCAAACCAGATATGGATATAAAATAAAATGAGTTTTAAGGATTGTACAATCAAATGTGTTGAGTGTCAAGATCAGTCTAATATTGCTTTTCTTTATTTCTTTATTCGTCAGGACTGAAGATTTAGTAACAGTATAAAACTCTCAATTCAGATTACCCTTGCTCAACACAAATGGCTCCTGCTTCTCGCGATCTCCTATTTTCATGCAGTTTTTTAAATGAAAGGCATCACGTTACTGGATGTAAATGTTGTACCGTGGTTCTAAGCCAGTGTATTAATGAGCCAGCACTGGCTCCAACCTACGAGATCCTTCGACCTCCTGGCAACCCACTAGGACCTCCTTGCGACCCACCTACGGCTCGAAAATTTGCACTACTCTCCATGGTGACTTCATTCTAGTCGCCACTAATTTTTCAACATGTTGACATTTTTTCGCCGACCATAATGAGGCCGCGACTAGTTCCCAATATGTGGGAACTCCTCATGGCCATGAAGGCGACTCCCCAGCAACCACCCGCGAACATGTGGTGACCATGTGGAGACTGCAGTCTCCTGCAGTCACCTAAAAAGTTGCCGAAGTGGGACAGGCCCATTACTAGCTCTATGTAGGAAGGAACTGCAGATGCTGGTTTAAACCGAAGATAGACACAAAATACTGGAGTAACTCAGCGGGACAGGCAGCATCTCTGGAGAAAAGGAATGAGTGTAGAGAGAGTTGTACATCCATCTCGATGAATCTCTTCTGCACTCTCTCCACTTGTAAAGATTCATCGAGTTGTGGCCTGGAATGGACTCTTGTCCTCGAGTCCTGACATCTTCTTAATATTTTTTGCACTCTTTCCATCTACAGTAGGGTCACAAAACTGAACAGAATACTCCAACAATTCCCAAATTTAGTAACATAGTCTGGTATTAAAAACTTGAATGAAATGTACAAAAGTGCAATGATTGTAGTGTAAGAATAGTACAATCGTAGACTTCACCGAGGCAATACACGGAGTTGCTATATTTCTCGCTCCAACTGTGGCAACATTCAACTTTTAGACATCTATGTTACCAAATGTCTTACATAGTATGCCAATACAGCTCTACTGCTTTTGCAGAAATAAAGCATATCATTTCTTAACTTGTCAAATTATGGTGTGATACAAAGAAAATAAATTTCCATCGAAGTTTCTAAATAAACTGAATAAAAACTCTGATTCTCACTTCCCTTGTTACACACAGCCCAACATTACAAAATAGTGTAGGACATGTAGGCTTAATACCAGTTTAACTGCTGAATTATTATACACATGTACTATTATCATTAAATCCAAAACAATGAGATTTATGTGAAGAATTGCCCTGCCCTGCCTATCGATGTCCTCCAGAAATGCTGCCTGACCCATTGGGTTACTCCAACACTGTATTTTGCTCAAGATTCCACCATCTACAGTTTTTTTTTTTGTTATCTTTTCCATGAAGGAGATGTGCACACCATGGATTGATCCACATAATTAAGATATTAGTTTCACATTAGCACACTAGCCTACTTATCTTTTTTCAACATTACCAGTGCATAGTGGTGCATCAGTGAAGTTGCTGCCTCATAGCGCCAGATACCCGGGTTTGATCCTGTCTATGGGTGCTGACTATGTTCTCCCTGTGACCACGTGGGTTTTCTCCAGGTGCTCTGATACCCTCCCACACTCCAAAGACGTACAGGTTTGTAGGTTATTTGGCTTTGGTAATTGTAAATATTGACCCTAATGTGTAGGATAGTGCTAGTGTATGGGGTGATCGCTGGTCAGTGCAGACTCGGAGGGCTGAAGGGACTGTTTCTGCACTGTATCTATAAACTAAATATTGTGAAATCACCGTTTTGACCAGAATGAAAACTACTGGACCGTTCACCTCTTGATGATGCGTGGAGACTGGATGGCTAGAAATGAACAGGATTTATTTCACACCCTGAATTTGAAGCAGGTAACTGACAAATTTGAAGTATGTAAGAATTCTTTATACTTTGCTGGATGAATCACAGTCTCTTTTATCAAGAGGATACCATGTTTTTTTGTCATGTTTCCTGAGTATTTAAATTTTGCAGCAAAATGTAATGATCATTGTAGCCTTAACATAAGTCAGATCCTTTTAACAACTATTTGGCATGACTCAATGTATATCTTTAGCTAATATAATGTCAATACACCTTTATAACTATCAATATATTGAAACACTCTCACAAGTAAGCAGATACTATTGCAACATTCAAGAAGCAGTTATCTGGTACATGGATAGAATAGGTTTAGAGGGAAACATGCCAAATGCAGGCAGGTGGGACAAATGCAGTTGGGGCATGTTGGTTAGCGTGGGCAAGTTGTGCCGAAGGGCCTGTTGCCATGCTGTATGATTTTATAACTGGGAACTATACCTATGAGAGTATTGTAGTATGCCTGAAGTATGCCCCGAGTAGTCCAAGCTTCCTGGACAAACCTCTGATTGAGACCTTAATAACAAAAGGATAACGAGGGATAAAATTGGACCATTAGAGAACCAGAATGGACAGCTATCTGCAGAGCCAAAAGAGGTGGGGGAGATATTGAACAATTTCTTTTCTTCGGTATTCACCAAGGAGAAGGATATTGAACTCTGAGAGTTAAGGGGAAAAAGTAGAGTAGCTATGGAAACTATGAGATTCAAAGAGGAGGAAGTACTGACACTTTTGAAAAATATAAAAGTGGATATGTCTCCAGGTCCTGACAGGATATTCCCTAGGACATTGAGGGAAGTTAGTGTAGAAATAGCAGGAGCTATGACAGAAATATTTCAAATGTCATTAGAAACGGGAATAGTGCCGGAGGATTGGCGTACTGCGCATGTTGTTCCATTGTTTAAAAAGGGTTCAAAGAATAAACCTAGCAATTATAGACCTATTAGTTTGACGTCAGTGGTGGGCAAATTAATGGAAAGGATACTTAGAGATTATATATATAAGCATCTGGATAAACAGGGTCTGATCAGGAACAGTCAACATGGATTTGTGCCTGGAAGGTCATGTTTGACAAACCTTCTTGAATTTTTTTGAAACGGTAACCAGGGAAATTGATGAGGGTAAAGCAGTGGATGTTGTCTATATGGATTTCAGTAAGGCCTTTGACAAGGTTCCCCATGGAAGGTTGGTTAAGAAGGTTCAATCTTTTGGTGTTAATGGCAGAGTAGCAAGATGGATTCAACAGTGGCTGAATGGGAGATGTCAGAGAGTAATGGTGGATGGCTGGTTGTCAGGTTGGAAGCCGGTGACCAGTGGGGTGCCTCAGGGATCTGTGTTGGGTCCACTGTTGTTTGTCATGTACATCAATGATCTGGATGATGGGGTGGAAAATTGGATAAGTAAGTATGCAGATGATACTAAGATAGGTGGTGTTGTGGATAATGAAGTAGATTTTCAAAGTCTACAGAGAGATTTGGGCCATTTGGAAAAGTGGGCTGAAAGATGGCAGATGGAGTTTAATGCTGTTAAGTGTGAAGTGCTACATCTTGGCAGGACAAATCAAAATAGGATGTACATGGTAAATAGTAGGGAATTGAGGAATCCTGTGGAACAGAGGGATCTAGGAATAACTGTGCATAGTTCCCTGAAGGTGGAATCGCATGTAGATAGGGTGGTAAAGAAAGCCTTTGGTGTGTTGGCCTTTATAAATCAGAGCATTGAATATAGGAGTAGGGAAGTAATGTTAAAATTGTACAAGGCATTGGTAAGACCAATTCTGGAGTATGGTGTACAATTTTGGTCGCCTAGTTATAGGAAGGATGTCAACAAAATAGAGAGAGTACAGAGGAGATTTACTAGAATGTTGCCAGGGTTCCAGCAACTATGTTACAGAGAAAAGTTGAACAAGTTAGGTCTTTATTCTTTGGAGCGCAGAAGGTTAAGGGGGGACTTGATTGAGGTCTTTAAAATGATGAAAGGGATAGACAGAGTTAACGTGGATACTTTTTTCCCATTGAGGGTAGGGAAGATTCAAACAAGACGGCATGACATGAGAATTAAGGGACAGAAGTTTCGGGTAACGTGAGGGGGAACTTCTTTACTCAGAGGGTGGTGGCTGTGTGGAATGAGCTTCCAGCAGAAATGGTGGAGGCAGGATCGATTTTAACATTTAAGAGTAAAGTGGATAGGTATATGGATGTGAAGGGAATGGAGGGGTATGGTCTGAGTGCAGGTAGATGGGACTAGGGGAAAACAAATGGTCGGCACGGACTGGAAGGGCCGAGAGGGCCTGTTTCCGTGCTGTAATTGTTATATGGTTATATGGTTATATGGTTATAAGCATTCACAAATGACTTCACTGGGAGCACATCCAGACACACCCGGAGTTCATACAAAACATCATACATTTTTGAGTAACATAATAAGAGCGGAGAGTGCCTAAAATAAATCACTTCCCTTTTCTCCCAACTTTGAAGTCCAGAGCTAGGGTATTCCTATGGGGCAGACATAAAGAAAGTCAATCCCACTGACCTTCAGTGCCGATGAGTAAAGAGAAAAATGAAAAGGATAAATTCCATCACAACATTTTGAAAAGAAGAATGGTCACCACAATAACTCTATATGATGTTCAATTATATAAAACAGCAGAACTCTCATGAGGATTGACACTTCTTTTCTCCATTTTGTGAGATGACTGTGAAAGTTACAATGAACTCCATCACAACTCTAAAACTGAAAAATAATTTGTGACACTGTGACCACAAACCAACAGCATTTGTGCTCATAGGTATGAAATACTCCAATAGGTGTTATTTTATAAAGTCAGAAAATATTCATCTCACTTAACAGCTTTTAAACCATTTAAAATAAATCAATATTGCTATTTCTGCTGGATGACTGTGGCTAAATCTATCAACTCTATTGAATTAGGGTACTAATTTGGTAACTAACTTGGGAATCTGGATCCTGGAATCTTGAGTGAAAAAATTAGAGCAGATGAAAGAGCTCAATAGATTAGGCAGCATTTCAGATTCAGATTCAGATTCAGATTCCTTTATTGTCATTCAGACCTTTCGGTCTGAACGAAATTTGTTACCTTGCAGTCATAACATGTAATAAATTAAAACAAAACACACAATAAACACATAATTTAACATCCACCACAGTGAGTTCACCAAGCACCTCCTCACTGTGGTGGAAGGCAAAAGTCTTAAAGTCTTTGTCATTTTCCCCTACTTGTTCCCCCTCTGTACTGAGGCAATCCAGGCCTTCGATGTCATCGTCCACCAGGCCCGCGGCCGAGCCTCCGAAGCCAGGCCGCCGCCGCCGGAACGCCGGAACACCACCACAGCCCCCAGCCAGGATCGACCACGGGAACGCTGGAGCCGCCGGAGCTCTGAAGCCGGGCCGCCGCTGGAGCACCTGCTGGAGAGCCGCCGGAGCCGCCGGAGCGCCGAAGCCGGGCCGCCGCTGGAGCACCCGCTGGAGAGCCGCTGGAGAGCCGCCGGAGCCGCCGGAGCACCGAAGCCGGGCCGCCGCTGGAGCACCCGCTGGAGAGCCGCTGGAGAGCCGCCGGAGCGCCGAAGCCGGGCCGCCGCTGGAGCACCCGCTGGAGAGCCGCTGGAGAGCCGCCGGAGCCGCCGGAGCGCCGAAGCCGGGCCGCCGCCGGAGCACCCGCTGGAGAGCCGCTGGAGAGCCGCCGGAGCCGCCGGAGCGCCAAAGCCGGGCCGCCGCTGGAGCACCCGCTGGAGAGCCGCCGGAGCGCCAATGCCGGGCCGCTGCTGGAGCACCGCTGGAGCAACTGCTGGAGCGCCGAAGCCCCGAAGCCCCGAAGCCGGGCCGCCGCCGCTGGAACACTGGAGCTCTGAACGCTCCGAGGCCACCAGCTCCGCCATTAGGCCTCAGCACAGACGGAGACGGTGACGGGGGACACGACAAGAAAAGGTCGCATCCCCCCGAAGGGAGAGACTAAAACCTTGTTTCTCCCACCCTCCCCCCCCCCCCCCCCCCCCCCCCCACACACAAACACAGCATAATAAACCAAAATTCTAACTAAAAAACAGACACAAAAGGACGAAAAAAAAGAAAAAAACAGACGGACTGCAGGTGAGCCGCAGCTGCCACGCAGCGCCGCCACTTCCGGACACATTTGCTGAGGGAAATGGAGTGTCGAAATTTTGGGTGGAGACTTCTTCCGCACTAAGCGTAGAGGGGAAATGGCCAGTGTAAAGAGGTGGGGGAGAAGGGTGAAGCATGACCTAGCAAGCAATAGTCTGAAGAAGCATCTCGACCCGAAGCGTCACCCATTCCTTCTCTCCAGAGATGCTGCCTGTTACTCCAACTAAGTTACTCCAGCTTTTTGTTGTCAAGCAATAAGTGGATACTGGTGAGGATGGGTTGAATGGCAGATAATATTCAGGGAGGAGGGAAGGGTGGGGATAGTGGCTGGAAGGTAAAAAGTGGAGGCAACAAAAGGCTGTAGAATCTGAATTATGATGAGAAAGGAAGGTGAAGCATAGAACCAAGTTAGGGAGAAGTGGTGACAAAACAACAGAGGGAGTATAAAGGGGTAAGCAGCAGGTTGTAGACTACTCATAACCAGCATTGATATTTGGCATTGTGAGACTCGGCAGACTCAAGGGTGTAAATGTAAAGCTCCACAGCCCCACAGAAGTTGATGATGGACACTTCAGATGTGTTCATGGTCACAATGATTCATCGGAGTGCAAGAAATATCAAGAAGATCACGTCATATAGATCTTCAGGACTGCTATGCTATTTTAAGAGAATTAAGACTAAACTTCTCCAACATTCCTCAAAACCATTGAGTACACAAAAAAAGCAAATATTATTTTTGTTCAGTTTGGATTCCTAAATTGTGCACATTAAGCTTTTTCAACAGAGTTAAATTGAAGCTAGACTTCAAACTATTTCCCTGACTTCCAGTGTTTCTCATTTATCATTCCCTCTCAATCCTTTGACTTTCTTTGTACATGCAGCAAATTCTTATGTATCATAATAAGAGATAGTGCATATAAGAGGTCTACAGAGTGAGTGAGATCAGGTCCGTGATCAAGCCCTCAACTAAATGATTGCAACAGGAAGGACAAATCTTCACAGGCCATAATCTGTTGAGGTACCTTTATATTGTGGCTTTTATATTTCTCTGGAAATCACAAATTATTTTCCAGATAATGAAATGGTATTGAAGAGCGCCCATTGTTTCAGTACAACAACATGGTAATGTTTCCAGACAGCATTCTCCTGCCAACAATGATGTGATAAAAATTAGTAATTGTTTATAGTAATGTTGCAGAAGGCATAAGTATTGGCAAAAAAATGTCACGTGCAGCTCTTCCAGATAGTGGATTGTTTACACACATTTGCATGTAGACCGAGCCTCAGTTTAATAATTCATTTGGAAAAACACCTTCAACAGGGCAACATTCATTCAGGCTAAGCTGCAAGTCAGTGTAAATTTTGCATCCAGTGGCAGCCAAACTGTAATCCTACTGACTCAAAGACAAGCTTGCTACCAAATGAGTTGAAGCAGATGCTAATCAAATGTGGGATTTGCACTCCCACCCACCTTTTCTGTTTACTTGTCACTCAGTTAAAAATTAGGATACAAATTTTAATTGCTACAAGAATAATTGAAACATATGGTTTGCTCTGGGAGGTTAGATCGCTTTGGATCCAAGGAGGGAAAGCAGAATGGATAGAAAATTGGCTTCATGGAAGGAAGCAGAGGGTGATGGTAGAAGGTTGCTTCTCGGACTGGAGGCCTGTGACTAGTGGGTGTGTCTCAGGGTTTCGGTGCTGGGCCCATTTCTGTTTGTCATCTATATCAATAATTTGGATGAGAACATACACGGGAAGATTAGTAAGTTTACAGATGATACAAAAGTGGGAGGTTTAGCAGATAGTGAAGATTTCAATTCAATCTTTAATTGTCATTGTGCAGTGTACAGTACAGAGATAACGAAATGCAGTTAGCATCTCCCCAGAAGAGCGAACTTAGAATAATGAACGGTAAAATATATATATATATATTACATTGTAACATATTTATTACATTACATTGTACATATTTATATATGTACAAACAGTATCAGTAGTACAATTATACAGGGGGAAGAAGTGTCCGGGGGAGTGACTGGCAATCACCGAGGTGCTTAGTTAAGTATTGTAACAGCCGCAGGGAAGAAGCTGTTCCTGAACCTGCTGGACCAGTAACAGAGGGACCTGTAGCGCCTCCCGGATGGGAGGAGTGTAAACAGTCTGTGGCTGGGGTGAGACCAGTCCTTGACGATGCTGCGCGCCCTTCGCAGACATCGCTTGCTATGGACAGACTCAATGGAGGGGAGTGAGGAACCGGTGATGCGTTGGGCAGTTTTCACCACCCTCTGCAGTGCTTTCTGGTCAGAGACAGAGCAGTTGCCATACCATACTGTGATACAGTTGGTAAGGATGCTCTCGATGGTGCAGAGGTAGAAGTTCACCAGAATCTGAGGAGACAGATGGACTTTCTTTTGTCTCCTCAGGAAGAAGAGAAGCTGGTGAGCCTTCTTGACCAGTGTAGAGGTATTGTGGGTCCTAGAGAGGTCATCAGAGATGCTGACCCCCAGAAACCTGAAACTGGAAACACGTTCCACCTCCGTCCCGTTAATATGGATGGGGGTGTGCGTGCAGCCCCTAGACCTTCTATAGTCCACAATGAGCTCCTTGGTCTTCTTGGAGTTAAGGGCCAGGTTGTTGTCAGCGCACCATGCTGCTAGGAGCTGAACCTCCTCCCTATAGGCCGACTCATTGTTGTCGCTGATGAGGCCAATCACCGTTGTATCATCTGGATACTTGATGATGGTGTTAGAACTATGTACAGGTGTGCAGTCGTAGGTGAAGAGGGAGTAGAGGAGGGGGCTCAGTACACAGCCCTGTGGGAGGCCGGTGTTCAGGGTGAGGGTTGAAGAGGTGTGGTTGTCCAACCTAACAGACTGTGGTCTGTTAGTCAGGAAGTCCATTATCCAGTTGCAGAGGGAGGGGTTGATGCCCAGGTCGCCGAGTGTGGTGATCAGTTTTGAGGGGATAATGGTGTTAAATGTTGAGCTAAAGTCAATGAACAGCATTCTCACATAGGTGTCTCTGTTGTCGAGGTGGGAGAGAGCAGAGTGGAGTGCCGTTGAGATGGCATCCTCCATACTCCTATTCTTGCGGTAGGCAAACTGATAGGGGTCCAGTGTGGGAGGTAGGCAGCCTTTGAGGTGTGCCAGGACCAGCCTATCGAAGCACTTGGTGATGATGGGAGTAAGTGCAACTGGGCGGAAGTCGTTGAGGCTCGCCGCAGTGGAGTGTTTTGGCACCGACTCGATGGAGGTGGTTTTAAGGCACGTGGGGACAACTGCTTGGATAAGTGACAGATTGAAGATATCAGTCCAGACGTCTGTCAGCTGCGCAGCACAGGTCCTGAGGACGTGCCCGGGGATGCAGTCAGGGCCAGCAGCCTTACATGCATTAATCCTACTTGGTGCTAGATACACGTCATAGGGGGTGAGTGTGAGGGGCTGGTGATCAGCAGGGAGCACAGCCTTGATGGCCATCTCTTGCTTGTCCCTGTCAAAGCGGCCATAAAAGTGATTAAGCTCCTCAAGGAATCGCTGGATGTGGGGGTGGTGTTGGTGGGTCTGAAGTCCGTGATGGCCTGGATGCCTTGCCACATGCGTCGGGGGTCGGAGTTGTTGTTGAAGTGCTCCTCAATCCTAAGCTTGTAGCTATGCTTGGCCTTCTTGATGCCCCTCTTCAGGTTAGCCCTGGATGAACTGTAGGCTCGAACATCGCCATGTCCCTTGCTTTCAGCAGTAGCCTGACCTTGCTGTTCATCCATGGCTTCTGATTCGGGAATGTGGTGATCCGTTTGAGGGTGGTGACACTGTTGATGGTGGAGTTGATAAACTCCAGAACAGAGGATGTATAAGTACCTATGTCCATGTGGGTGTCGAAGGTAGCCTTTGCTGCAAACACATTCCAGTCAGTGTTTCCAAAACGCTGCTGAAGTGTGGAGTCAGCCTCCTCTGACCAAACTTTAACTGTGGGGTTTACCCGTCTGATGAGTGGGGAGTACTTAGGGAGCAGGAACAATGAGAGGTGACCAGACTGACCAAGGTGGGGAAGGGGAAAGGCTTTGTAAGCTTCAGCCATATTTGTGTAGACTTTGTCCAGTGTCTTGTCTTCTCTAGTGGTGAAGGAGACATGTTGGTGGAATTTGGGGAGTACAGTCTTCAGGTTGGAGTGATTGAAGTCACCAGCAACAATGAAGGCCGCCTTGGCGTTGTGAGTCTATTGTTTGCTAATGGCAGTATGCAGTTCTTTCATTGCAAGTTTAGCATTAGCGTCAGGAGGAATATAGGCTGCAGTCACAAAAGTGGAGGTAAACTCTCTGGGCAGATAGAACGGTCTGCATTTAACCAAGAGGAACTCTAGGTTAGCTGAGCAGTGACTCTCGTTAATGGTGGTGTCTGTGCACCATGCTTTATTCACATAAATGCACAGACCCCCACCTGTGGTCTTACCGGAGTCTGGTGTTCTGTCCGCTCGGAGTATAAGACGCCCCGTTAGCTTGATGGCGCTGTCAGGAACATCGCTGTTGAGCCAGGTTTCAGTGAAGATCAGGATGTTGCAGTCTTTGATCCAGTTGTGGGAGGTAATCAGTAACCGGAGTTCGTCCATTTTGTTTGCCAGTGAGCGTACGTTGGCGAGGAAAAGGCTAGGAATCGATGGCCTGTGTGGGGCACGTTCTAACCTAGCCTTTAACCCACCTTGGCAGCCTTGGCGGTGCTTGTGTTCTCGTCGCCGTCTGTGGATGCTTCCGGTCGGCCGAGCTGATTTGGTGCGCTCCACTGATCCGCCGCCCCGCAGCTCCACTGGTCCGCCGCCCCGCAGCTCCACTGGTCCGCCGCCCCGCAGCTCCGCTGTGCTGGCAACTTCGGAAGGGAGACGGAGTTCGTCCGTAAATTTATTGTAGGTAAATTTATTGCAGCCGCAGTTCAGTAGTTCCTGCCGGCTGTATGAGAGTAGTGCAAGACTGCTCCGAATGAACAGACTTAAAACAAGTAAATTATACTTAGCTCGCAAATTTTCGGGAGACACGGGGTGTCGCGATGCGTCCGCACTGCCGCCATTTTGGAACAAGATGGTTGTGAAAAATTGCAACAGGATCTTGATCAATTGTTGGGAGGAATGGTTGATGGAACTCAATGCAGAAAAACACGATGTGTTGCGTTTTGGGAAGTCTAGCATGTGCTGGATCTATACCGTGAATGGCAGGTATCTGGGTAGTGTTGTAGAGCAGAGGGATCTAGGGATGCTGGTGCATAACTTCCTGAAGGTGGACTCACAGGTAGCTCAGGTGATCAAAAAGGCTTTTGGTACATTGGCCTTCATCAACCAGAGTACTGAGTATAGAAGTTGGGAGGTCATGTTGCAGTTGTATAAGAAATTGGTGAGGCCACATTTAGAGTATTGTGTTCAGTTCTGGGCACCGGGTTATAGTAAGATGTTGTCAATCTGGAAAGGGTACAGAAAAGATTTACAAGGATGTTGTCAGGACTAGAGGGTCTAGGCTATAGGCAGAGGTTGAAGAGGCTGTGACTCTATTCCTTGGAGTGCAGGGGGATGAGGTGCAATCTTATAGAGGTGTAGAAGATCATGAGAGGAATAATTTGGGTAGCTGCACAGAGTCTCTTACCCAGAGTAGGTGAATCGATGGCCAGAGGACATAGTTTTAGGGTGAAGGGGAAAGGATTTAATAGGAATCTGAGGGGTAGCTTTTCCACACAAAGGGTGGTTGATGTATTGAACAAGCTGCCAGAGGAGGTAGTTGAATCAGGGACTATCCCAACATTTATGAAGCAATTAGATAGGTACATGAATAGAATAGGTATTGAAGGGACATGGACCAAATGCTGGCAGATGGGACTAGTGTTGCTGGGACATGTTGGCCGGGGTGGGCAAGTTGGGCCGAAGGACCCGTTTCCACACTGTATCACTCTATGATTCTATCAGGGCCGGATTTACGTATAAATTAGACAAGCTTAAGCTTAGGGCCTCGAGATCTGGGGGGCCTCTGCTCGCTGCACCAAGGTGTGTTAAACTTTTGATATAGTGGCGTAGTTACAAACCCTACCATCCGTGGCGCTGTGCGATAGTGGCATTGTTACAAAACCTACCATCAGTGGCGCTGTGCGATAGTGGCATTGTTACAAAACCTACCATCGATGGCGCTGTGCTCGCGATTCCGGAGGCCTTGGTGGTTGGGGGGGTGGGATTAAAATGCAGGTTAGGATTATATTTGTTGTGGAGAGGAATTTGCTCCACAGATCCTTGGATCATTGGAAGTGCAGGACAAAACAAAAGGTATGTAGTTTATTTAACCCTTTTTCCATGCCGAACCTCGCATCCGCAGTGGGGGCCGACCCACCTCGCATTTGCAGTGGGGGCCTATCCGCCTTGCATCTGCACCTGGCCGACCCACCTCGCACTGGGCCCACCAAACATTGCAGCCGCACCCGGCCCATCCGACATCACCGCCGGATCGGACCAACTGAACATCGCCGCCAGACCGGGGCTCTCTGAACATGGCTGTCGCAGTGCGCCCTACACACCTCGTCGCCTCACCGGGCTGGGCAAACTGTGCCCCCCCACCGACCATCCGCCCACCGGGACCTCCAACGCATCGCCCGCCGACCCGGACTCTACTGCCCGCGGACTCCTACCTTCGGTTCCACCGACCGTCGCCACTCCACCTCCCTCCAGCAGCCCGCAGCCGTCGCCTTACCTGCAACCTGGACCCAGCACCAGGCCTGAAGCCTCCACGCTGCTAACTCCCACTCCCCTGGGTTTGATGAGACTGGGTCCTAGTGCCAGTCTCCCAACCCTGGTAACCTCAATGGCTGTTACACTGGTCTTCCCCACCTCTCTCAAACTTTGTGACCCCTGCTCTTCATCACCCAGACAACCGTCCTCATACCCCCCCACCCACTGACCACCCACTACCCCCCCCCCCCCCACCAGACATCGCCTCAGTCCAGTTCACTTATCTGCCTTCCTCTGGCCCCAACCCCCATCCCTGCCATGTGTCACCACACCCCTGACCTCCTCCTCTCCGACACCGAATGGTCTGTCCTCAGCAGAGGTCCTAGCTTTGTCTCCCTCTGTCCCTACCTCAATGAGTTCCGTGCACACCACGACCTGGAGCTCTTCTATCGTCGCCTCCACCTCACAGCGTTCTTCCATGTCCTCGCCCCCTATTGATGATCCCTTTTCCCGTCTCCACGCACCCCCTCCTCGTGGACCTCCCCTCATATTCTTCCAGCTTTAGACCTTTTTATCCAAAACTGCGGGAGGGACATCAACCGCCTCAACTTCTCCACTCCCTTGTCTTACTCCAATCTCTCCCCCCCCCCCCCCCCCAGTGATCAATTCACTCCGCAACAACCCAGACTGGGTGATCAAACCCGCTGACAAGGGAGGTGCCATGGTAGTCTAGCGCGTCGATCTCTACAAAGCTGAGGCCACACGACAACTCTCGTACACCTTCTCCTACTTACTCCTGGACCATGACCCCACTGATGAGCACCAGGCCACTATCTCTAGCACCATCACCGACTTCATCAACTCCGGCTCCCTGCCCCCCCCCCCCCCCGAGCCTCCAACCTCATCGTTCCCCAGCCCTGTGCAGCCCGATTTTACCTTCTCCCCAAATTCCACAAACCTGACTGTCCAGTAGACCCATTGTCTCTGCATATTCGTGCCCTACCGAACTTATTTCCACATACCTTGACTCCATCCTATCACCCCCTTGGTTAAATCCTTCCCCACCTATGTTCAAGACACCTCAGACACTATCCGTCATCTCTGGGCATTCCATTCTCTAGGCCCCCATCCCCTCATCTTCACCATGGACGTCCAGTCACTCTACACCTCCATCCCCCACCAGGATGGTCTCAAAGCCCTCCGGTTCTTCCTCGACCGGAGAATCAACCTATACCCGTCCACTGATACTCTCATCCGCTTAGCGGAGTTGGTCCTTACCCTCAATAACTTCTCGTTTGACTCCTCCCATTTCCTCCAAATACAAGGCGTAGCTATGGGCAAGCACATGGACCCCAGCTATGCCTGCCTCTTTGTCGGTACGTCGAACAATCCTTGTTCGAGGCATACCAGGGCCCCATCCCTGACCTCTACCTCTGTTACATCGACGATTGCTTTGGTGCTACTTCCTGCACCCACACACAACTGACTGACTTCATCCGCTTCACCACTAATTTCCATCCGGCACTCAAATACACCTGGACCATTTCCGACACTTCCCTACCATATCTTGACCTCACTATCTCCATCGCCAGTGATAGACTTCTGACCGACATCCACTATAAACCCACTGACTCCCATGGCTAGCTAGACTACTCTTCTTCCCACCCTGCTTCCTGTAAGGACTCCATCCCCTACTCCCAATTCGTCCATCTATGCAACATCTGCTCCCAGGATGAGATGTTCCACACCAGGGCATCGGAAATATCCTCCTTCTTCAGGGAACGAGGGTTCCCCATCCCTACTATAGATGAGGCTCTCACCAGGGTCTCTTCCATACCCCATAATACTGCTCTCTCTCCGCATCCCCCCAATCGCAACAAGGGCAGAATCCCCCTAGTCCTCACCTTTCACCCCACTAGCCATCACATACAACAAATAGTCCTGCGTAATTTTCGCCACCTCCAACATGACCCCACCACTCGCCACATCTTCCCACCTCCCCCCCCCTCCCGTCTGCTTTCTGAAAAGACCGCTCCTTCCGCAACTCCCTGATCAATACTTCCCTTCCCTCCTGCACCTCCTGAGGTCCACAGGTTGAGCAGGGCAGAGATTCATGCTGGCGGCCCTCAGCAATGGGATCCCAGCGCTCAATGATGTTTAAATCAGCGCAGCCCGAGGCTGGGAGCTCCGCAAACCACAGCTCCATGATGTTGAAGCAGCAGGCCCAACACTCCAGAGCTTCACACGGTGATCCAGATAAGGCATCGCCCGCTCCGCGATGAATCCAATATGTATTTTAAAACCAACTGTTTAATGACAGCATACAGTAGGATCTAAAAGTGTCACACTGTCACTGTCGGGTAGTCATGGTACTCTAGTCGTGGGGGTGGGGGATTGGGAGGGAGAGGGGTGGGCCTCACAAGTGAAATAGCTGAGGGCCTCTCTTCATCTAAATCCGGCCCTGGATTCTATGACTCTATTACAATAACTCTGAACATAATAAACAGTTTTGTTTTGTTCTTCAAGAACCAAATTATTTTGATTTAATAAAGATTTTATAATGTGTTTTCCAAACGTAGGCAACAGGACAATATCATAAAGGGCCTGTCCCACTTGGGCGTCATTTGCGCATCATTTACACAACATACTAAAAATTGGTTGGCACGTTGTAACGCTGTGAGGCATGGTGGCGTATGCAGTGACGCGTGGTAACGCGCGGTGCCCCAGGATTTTGTAATGCTCAAAATCCTCGTGCGCCACCTGCATGACGTATCCCTTGCCCACGCTGACGTACTGATGGCGTACGCTGACGTGCTGACGGCATATGTGCAGCACGTGGTGATGCATGGCTATGCACGGTGACGCATGAATATTGCATATGCTAATTTATTATGCATCACCGTGCGTCAATGTCCATAACCATGCGCCACCCATACGCCGTCAGCATGCCATTTGAGCGACGCACCATGTGACCACCCGGGTATAAAGCACGCGTAGTTTTGACATTTTTCACTGGGAAAATCCTTGCCACGGAGATCGGACGAAGTACGAATGACATCGAAAATGGCCTTAAGGAAGCATTTGTGAGATCCATAATAGCATACTAATCTGCTAATAGATACACATTAAAAGCTGATCTCAATTGCTCTTGAATGATTATATGCAAAAGTTTATGATAGAATTATATTCATCAAAATTAATTATACTTGCAATTTTACCTGCTCAGCACTGCTGAACAATTTGGATTTTGCTGAGAATTGTCAGAATTTGGTATCTTTATCCCTGGTACGAATGGCATACAATTTGTTCAGTGGCTCGTTAGTGTTGGAATGCTGTACTTTAAGCTTAACTATTCGAGAAGATAATATAAAGGAAGGCAGCAAAGTGCACTACAATCCAATGGTTATATTACCATTATAATTTGACATTACTTGAATTCAATATTCCCATTTGAAAATAATTACACTGATATAGCAAAAAAGGTAGAATCAATACTACAGTATTTATTTGGTAAGCCTTTTTTATCAGTTTGAAAGTAAATGCAGCTGTAATGAGGAAAGGAAATTATTATCCATGAGCAATTGCAAGCAGTTCCTGGTAAATGCTAACCAATATTACTCTGGACAATTTCAGGATTCTGGAAAATTGAACAATAATGTTTGCAAGTAGAAACACATTTCAGGGTGAAACATATGATCAGTGAACAAACTAAATACAGACATCAAAACCTTGTGATTTGCTTATCTATTATAAATATCCCTCAACCTCTCAAGATCAACACAAAATAACACTTCTAGTTTTTTTAACTGAAATCTCAAATGGCTGTCTAATTATATAAACTTATAAATGTTTTAAAAAGTTCAATATCTTTATCAGCTTAAATATAATGGTGTTGACAGAACTGTCAACAGATGAAAACATGTTCACACCTTGAATTAAGTTTGTGACAAGGGAAATTACACTTCTGCATGGCATGCATCTACTTGAATAATCCAAAAGGAAATTATAGCTATCGACAGTTTTAAACACAGGCTTGACTAAAGCAAAAATATTTTCTGGGAAACTTAATTGTTCCTGTTACTCCATGGAATTGGAGAAGTGTATGATAAATTAGACTACACCTCCCTCCCCCCCCACACAACCAATTAAATATATATCACTTCTGAAAAGGTTCATAAACATCTAACCTCATCTTCACAGTTATAAATCTTTGTGTTTTATTCATCAATTTTCATCAAACTTCAATTTTTGAGGAAAGGCAAATGCACACACTTTTGTTTCCATCCTTCAGCATCTTTAAAGCATAACTTTATTTCTTTGGAGACCCGAAAGCCAATTACTAATAAAATCCGGCACTAGATGTAGAGAACTTGTTTGACAATGATTAGTACATCTGCTTTAAATACAATTGATGGATGGACCCCCCAAGTGACCTTATTTTATGCCTTGGTTTCCACAAAGACTTACAAATTGCAGCTCAGCTTCACCTACCTGCTCCTGGGATACCATTTTTGAAATCGCTAATAACCATTTATTATGCAGCTGCAGATTTTAACCACTCAGACGTGTCAGTTGGCAATTGAGTTCTGTGTGACTAGAATTGATTATCATCACCATGGCTTTCATTTGTTCGCCACAGAGGATGTCATGTATCACTAATGAAGACTTTTACCTACAGAGTGCAAGAGGCTATCAGCTGAGAGAAAGCAGTCGGCACAAAATATCAGAGGCCTATATGGAACAAACATGGGCAGGCGGGACTAGCGTGGCTGGTGTGGGCAAGTTGGGCTGAAGGGCCTGTTGCCACGCTGTATCACTCTATGACTCTAAATATTCATTTTCCCCTGTAGCCCAGCAACCGAATCTTGCTCACATAGCCATTAATTGGTTAATTTTGCAACTTTTTAAACATTTGTAGGTGCCACATATTAGGCCAGATTATATTTAGGAGGAAGCTGGAGCATCCACAGAAATAAAAACACAAGATAAATGTTTAAACTCTATCTGTCAGCACCCAAACTCAGGATTTAATCCTAGTCCCTGAAGCAGTGCAGTAGCAGAGATGATAAACTGTATTCTTCGATTTGGTGCAGATAGAAAACTGCTGACCAATTTGTCTAAGCATGTGTGCGTCAGGTTAGGAATACATTAAAGCTATTTTTTGTTCACCATTTCTCGTCACAATTCACACAAAAAAAAACAATTTGAACATCGTTTATTGACCTAAGGGTTCCAATAAACTTTCATCAGCATTTTTCAACTGGACTTGTCAAGATGCAGGGGGTAAACCTGGTCTTGGCCATAATACAAACATGCTAGTTATTATTCTTTTAATGTTATTTGGTTAAAAATGCATTGGACCCAGAACATGGGAATTGAGTGGCAGCAAAGCAAGCGGAATTGAAGTAAATTAATTGTGTTATTTACTGCTGATGTTAGTGTTTTATCCATTTTGATAATTTAGCACTACGGTTATGCATGAAAATATTCCCAGTATTTTAAAAATGTGATGAGACTTTGTCACGGGGGATGAAATATTGACCTGATTTACTACACAATCTAGGAGATTAAACCACAATCTGTCTATTTTAAGAATGGACACGAAATGCTGGAGTAACTCGGTGGGTCAGGCAGGATCTCTGGAAAAAGGAATAGGTGACGTTTCGGGTCGAGATCCTTCTTCAGACTGAGCGACAGAGAAGAAGGAAACTAGAGGTATGAAAAGGTACAGAACAAATCAAAGCCGGCACTGATGTCCAGGAAAGGTGGAGCCCACAATGATCCATTGCTGGGCATGGAAGAGGTGATAACGAAGTGACACAAACTATGTGAAACTAGCAGGATAACTAGGGTGGGGGAGGGACAAAGATCAAGAGGGAAAACAAGGGTTATTTGATATGAGATAAATTAATATTTATACCACTGGTTTGTAAACTGCCCAAGTCCTTTATACAATTGTAGAAGATATAGATTTGGATGTACAGCCTATTGTAACTTTCCATCCATGGCAAAGTGATGCTCACACTTCTGTGCCTCTCAATACCAATGGTATACCTCATGTTATCTATTTTGTATTATGACATGACATCATATTGCTCATTGCAGCAACTCACCTTGTAGTCAAGGCCACAACATTGTACACTTGGGGAAGATCATCAATCCTGCCGAACATCTAAAGCAGTTTTGCAGATTGACCCTGTGGTCGAACCCACGGTGATCTTGGCACCACATGCCAATCATCACTTTGCAAGGAAGATTGTGTGAAAAAGTCTCATGCATGGAAGATGTATAATTTCCTTCCTTTCACAAAGTATTGACATGAAAACTCTTTGGCATTTCTCAGCTATATTCTGTTGTTGGGGCTGTGAGTTGCATTCCCAACCCACTGAAAATAAGGACACAGCTCAGAAATACCACATTAATTCCCGCAACATTCATGTGAGGTGGGGAAATATGAAAATGTTTTGTAGAATCACATGCAAAATCAATAGGATTAGCTTTCATCATCATTTAATTGTTTTCCCCAAATACCTCTTTCTTATTAGCTTGTTTTTTTGGATGAACAAATGTATGGAAATGTATGTTGCCAGAGAGCCAACTACAGTGAGTATACTTTTCATCCCTTGGCCCATCACTTTCTATGTTATTGTTATTCAAATACTCATCAAGATACTTGTTCAATGTTGTCAGAGTTTCTCCCTCCGTCATCCCCTCAAGGCACTGTTTTCCATATTCTAACGATACATGTCAAAGTCAAAGTTTCTCTCCTCCCAGACAAAATCATATATTTTTAAACTACCAAATCATTTCATAGCCCAGTTGTTGTATATTGATTTTCTATCAAGAAAGAAAAAAAAGTCCTTCAAAAGTTTCTTCACATAGTATTTGCTCCATGCAGATATAATATATTGTTTACAGTGTACTATGTTTACATATTCTGTTGTGCCGCTGCAAGTAAGAATTTAATTGTTCTATCAATAAAACACTCTTGTTTTAAAATTTTTGTTAGAAGTACAATAGTGTGGTACTTGACTACCTAATACATAAATACATATTTCCATTCTTGTACAACTTCGTATTTTTAATTTAATAATAAAAGAACAGTGAGAGAAAAAAGAAATAAAAAGTGTCGGAATGGATAGACAAGTGAGTAGAAACAGATAGCAAAAGAAATAAAGGACAGAGATGAGAAGCTAAAAAGATTGAAAAAAAGGGAGAAAGTAGAGAAAAGAGAGATTAGGAGAGATCTACCAATTTCGTATTTTTGCCCATCCGTCACCCGGTTCTAAACCATTTAATTTCTAAGGTTATGTTATGTTGCATCATCTACTTGTAAAAAGCTGATGAAAGAAGACCAAGTCTCTAAGAATTGGTCTACTTTGCCTAGTAGGAGGAATCTCATTTCTTCAAGATGTAGCGTTTCCGACATATTTGAAATCCACATTTTGAATGTTGGCGTGGTTGCGTTTTTCCAAAATTTGAGTATATGTTTTTGTGCTGTTATTAAACCGTAATTAAGAAAAGCTTCTTGGAATATAGTTAGTTTACTTCCCTCTTCCATTGATCCAAAGACAATGAGTTCTGTATTGGGGTTCAATTTTGTGTTAACTAGTTTTGTAAAAATTCCAAAAATTTAATTCCAAAATTTGGTGTGCTAATTTGAGAATTTGTAATATATAATAATGTCATCTGCATATAATGAGATTTTATTATTTGAGTGTTTGGTATTATATCCATGAATATTCGGATGACTTCTTATACTTTCTGCTAAAAGCTCTATCACTAGTGCAAATAGCAGGGGCGATAGTGCGCACCCCTGCCTATTGCCCCTTGCTAATTGGAATTTTGGGGATAATATATTATTGGTCAGTATTCTAGTCATCGGCTTATCGTATAATTATTTCATCCATGAGATAAAGTTATCTCCCATGTTAAATTTTTGCAATACTTTGAATAAATATTGCCATGCTACTTGATCAAAAGCTTTTTCTGCATCCAATGAAATAATTGCTAGGTCTTCTTCTGTATTATGTGAGTACATTATATTAAACAGCCGTCTCAAATTGGTAAATGAGTATCTCTTTGGTATCACCTTGACCTCACCATCTCTATTGCAGGTGATACACTCCTGACCGACATCGACTACAAACCAACTGACTCCCACAGCTACCTGGACTACTCTACCTCCCACCCTGCTTCATGTAAGGACTCCATCCCCTATTCCCAATTCCTCCGCCTACGCCGCATCTGCTCCCAGGATGAGGTGTTCCACACCAGGTCATCACAAATGGCCTCATTCTTCAGAGAACGGGGATTCCCCTCCCCCACTATAGATGAGGCTCGCACCAGGGTCTCCTCCATACCCCGCAACACTGCCCTCTCTCCCCATTCCCCCATTCGCAAACAGGGCAGAGTCCCCCTGGTCCTCACCTTTCACCCCACCAGCCGGCAAATACAACACATAGTCCTCCACCAGTTTCGCCACCTCCAACGTGACCCCTCCACTCGCCGCATCTTCCCATCTCCCACTATGTCTGCCTTCCGCAAAGACCGCTCCCTCCGCAACTCCCTTGTCAATTCTTCCCTTCCCTCCCGCTCTACACCTTCCCCGGGCACTTTCCCTTGCAACCGCAAGAAATGCTACACTTGTCCCTTCACCTCCCCCCTCCACTCCTTTCAGGGACCCAAGCAGTCCTTCCAGGTCCGACAGAGGTTCACCTGCACCTCCTCCAACCTCATCTACTGCATCTGCTGCTCCAGATGCCAGATGATCTATATCGGTGAGACCAAGCGGAGGCTTGGCGATCGTTTCGCCGAACACCTCCGCTCGGTCCGCATTAACCAACCTGACCTCCCGGTGGCTCAGCACTTCAACTCCCCCTCCCATTCCATATCCGACCTCTCGGTCCTGGGCCTCCTCCACGGCCAGAGTGAGCAACACTGCAAGTTGGAGGAACCGCACCTCATATTCCACTTGGGGAGTCTGCATCCTTTGGGCTTGAACATTGAATTTTCTCAATTCTGTTAACCCTTGCTGTCTCCTCCCCTTCCCACCTCTCCCTCAGCCCCTGGCATTCCCTCTCTCTCTATCTCCCTCCCCCACCCTAGTCGCACCAGCTTCTCATTTTCACACCACAAACAGCTTACAATGGTTTGTTCCCTTTATCATTGATACTTTTTTGCATATTCATTGTTCTTTATCTCTCCACATCACCGTCTATATCTCTCGTTTCCCTGATCCCTGACCAGTCTGAAGAAGGGTCTCGACCCGAAACGTCGCCTATCTCCTTTGCTCCTTAGATGCTGCTGCACCCGCTGAGTTTCTCCAGCCTTTTTTGTACCCTCTCGTTGGTATAAATCCTGTTTGGTCCGGGTTTATTAGTTTGCTAACATATTTACTAAATCTTCTCGCTAGGGTCTTTGCTAATATTTTTGTATCTGTATTTAAGAGTGCTATGGCTCTATATGAGCCTGGGTCTTCTAGATCTTTATCCTTTTTAGGTATAAGTGTAATTGTTGACTCAGTTAGTGTTTCTGGTAGTTTATTTTCTTTAAAAGCGTGTATATATAAATCTTGCAGGCGTGGAGAAATTATCTCGTAGAATCTTTTATAGAATTCATTACTAAAGCCATCTGGTCCTGGCGTTTTGCCATTCTTCAACAAATTTATTGTTTCTTCTATTTCCTGAAGTGTAATCTGAGCTCCTAATCCCTCTTGTTCCACCATATTTAATTTTGGAAATTACAATTGTCTAAGAAATTTGTAATTTGAGTATTATTTGCAGAAGTTTTCGATGTATATAAATGTTGATAAAATTGAGCAAATCTTTTATTAATATCTTAAGGTAGTGTTAGTAATTCCCATTTGTCTGATTTAATTTTAGTAATTGTATTTTCTGTTTCCTGTTTTTTCAGTTGGCGTGCTAAGAGTTTATGTAGTTTATCACCAAATTCAAAATTTTCTTGTTTTGTAATTTGAAATAATCTTATTATTCTGGCCGATAAAATTTATATTTTAATATATTTTTAATATTGTTATCTTATTATGTTTATCTATATTTGGTTCTTTGGCATTTTCTAAATCTAATTGTCTAATTTCTTGTTCTAACTGCAATTGTTCAGTGTTATTCTTTTTATTTTGGAAAGCTTGATATGAAATTATAGTTCCTCTAATAAATGCCTTAAAAGTTTCCCGTAATAAGGAAGGTGAAGTGTCTGGTGTATCATTTGTCTCAAAGAAGAATATCATCTGCTCTTTTAAATATGTGCAACCTTGTGAGTTGTTTAAGATTTGGGGGTTAAACCCCCAGAATGATTTTTTATCAGGCATTCCTTCTCATTTAAAAAAAAAAGTTAACGGGGAATGATCAGAAATAATACTATTATGATATTTAGAATTATATGTATATGGAATTAATTTAGTGTCCACTAAGAAATAATCAATACGTGAATATGTTTTATGTACCGTTGAATAAAATGAATATTCCCTACCTACTGGGTTAGCGATCCTCCATACATCTGTTATGTTGGTATTTTTCATGTATGTATTTTTGAGTTCACTAGTTTTAGATTTTATGTTAATCCTTTTTTGTTTTGCTGATTTATCCAGATATGTTTCTAAAACACAATTCAAATCTTCCCCTATTATCACATTTTAACATAGAAATTAGGTGCAGGAGTAGGCCATTCAGCCCTTCGAGCCCGCACCGCCATTCAATATGATCATGGCTGATCATCCAACTCAGTATCCCGTACCTGCCTTCTCTCCATACCCTCTGATCCCCTTAGCCACAAGGGCCACATCCAACTCACTCTTAAATATAGCCAATGAACTGCCTCAACTACCCTCTGTGGCAGAGAGTTCCAGAGACTCACCACTCTCTGTGTGAAAAAAGTCTTTCTCATCTCGGTCTTAAAGGATTTCCCCCTTATCCTTAAGCTGTGACCCCTTGTCCTGGACTTCCCCAACATCGGGAACAATCTTCCTGCATCTAGCCTGTCCAACCCCTTAAGAATTTTGTAAGTTTCTATAAGATCCCCTCTTAATCTCCTAAATTCCAGAGAGTATAAACCGAGTCTATCCAGTCTTTCTTCATAAGACAGTCCTGACATCCCAGGAATCAGTCTGGTGAACCTTCTCTGCACTCCCTCTATGGCAATAATGTCCTTCCTCAGATTTGGAGACCAAAACTGCACGCAATACTCCAGGTGTGGTCTCACCAAGACCCTGTACAACTGAAGTAGAACCTCCCTGCTCCTGTACTCAAATCCTTTTGCTATGAAAGCTAACATACCATTTTGATAGTTAAGTTCTGAAATTGTATCCAGAATTTTACTAAGGAATTGGGGGTTGTCAAAATTAGGAGCATAAATATTTATTAAAGTAAGTGGGGTAGAATGAATTTTTCCCGTGACTACGACATACCTCCCCTCTTTATCTGCTATGGTATTCTTTAATTTAAATTGTATAGCTTTACGAATGATAATAGCCGTACCTCTAAATTTAGAAGTAAATGAAGAGTAGTATGGTTGCCCAATCCAATTTGCCTTCAGTCTTATCTGTGTTTGATTTTTCAGATGAGTTTCTTGTAAAAAAAATGATTTCACTGTTGAGAGCTTTTAATTGGGCAAAGATCTTACCCCTTTTAATTGGTTCATTAGCGCCCCTTATATTCCAGCTACAGAACGTGATTCCTCCAGTTTTCTTTTGTTTATCGTCTTGCATTATGGATCATGTTAATACTTTTACTTCATATGGTGCAACCAAAAACCTCATAACTCTAGGTGAAGGATGGTCATCCCCAGCTGTTAAGCTTTGTTGGCATCTCCCCTTCAGAATAGACCTTGACAAAGACCAGAAAGTGTAAATTCATGAAAAGATAATTAACAAACAAAAAGTGATATTATAATATCCAAAAATAAAGATATTATAATTAAAAGCAAACCACCAACAGGTGGTAGAAAAATTCTTGTTGACTTCCGTAGATGTTTTTATATGTTTCGCTCTGCCCCCTTGACCAATTATTATTAATTGGAAGAGAGAGCGATACAAAGTTAAAATATATATATAAAATACATTTCTAATCTATCTATTGGAGTGTATCTTCAGAGAGGAAAAACAGAATAAAAGAGAGTTTCCAACATTAAGTATATACTTAGATATAACAGTAATTATGTTAGTTATATATCCATATCTACCAATATGCCAAGAACTATTACAATTAAGTCTCAAACCTTTGTATCAGACAACAGCAGGTTCCAAGTGGTTAACCAGATTCAGACCCTTGGATAACTTCCAAGTATCTGAGTCTCCTCCCCCCCCCCTTATACACAATTTAGTCTAGATCTACTATATCCATAAAATGTGTTAGTATGTTATTAATACTTATCAATCATATTTAACTCGTTATTCTTATATTTAGCAAGTAATTAACATCATGAAATAAACATCAGCCATTATTACGCTGTGCCTTAATATTACACAATTTTATTAGTTATATTTTATGTTAGTATGTAATTGTGTGTTTCTTAAGTCATAAATTTCTATATACAAGTTCATTGATAATATTTTTCCATATTCTCAAATTCCGTTTGTTTTTTTGTTATTTTCCCCACTATAGTTTTTCTTCTTTTCCAATCCTTTGTTGAAGTGAAACATAAAATCCGAACTTGAGTTAACATTCCAAAGAGAAAATGTTTATACAACGCCTCGAGGAAAGTTTGCCATCTTAACCAGAGCAATCTTTTTTGTATGTTTACAAAAAAAAGAAGCACAATCCTTTCTTCGCCGCTTCTCCTCTGTGTTATTGTGGGAGACTGACTCCTGATGATCAGTAGACCTCCTGTGTGATACTTTGTGCATATTTAAATGCCTCTTCTGGACCCGTGAATGCACGTTCAACAGATTTATAAGTAATTCTCAATTTCGCGGAATATACTATCCCATATCGTACTCCCCTTCAGTTTTAAACCTTTCTTTTTTTTTCTTGACATCCAGCCTGAATCTAATTCGTCCATTCGATTACATTCTCTGCACCCTGTTTAAATTACATTGGTTAAACCTAAGTAGATAGATTATTGTTCTTTATTCCTGATAAGACTCATCAGTCCAGATGTCCTCATAAAAATTGTTTGTGAAAATTGGAAAAAATATTGCGAAATAAATTATATTTATTTGCCCCAACTATGTTTAGATTATTGAGTTATTGAGTTGTAGTGTCCAAATCTGGCCTATTTTTCCAAACTTGCTGCTTGCACCGTTTTGTTTTCGATAAATCTGTGAACAACATTTTACCCCATTATGCAGATTCTTTAACTTACACTATATTACAACGTGTGTGGATGTGGCGTCGAAGGAAGAAAGCCGGAGCGAAGAAGTGGAAGCCAAATAACCGAACGGAAACGATGACGAAAAGCGAAATAACCGAAAGGCCGGGACGCTTAAAAGCCAACTAACCGAATGCACGCAACATCGAAAAGCCAAATAACCGACAGACGCAACGCCGAAAAGCCAAATAACCTAAAAGGCAGAACGCCTAAAAGCCAACTAACCGAAAGGGCAGGATGTCTAAAAGCCAACTCACCGAAAGGCTGCAACGCATAGAAGCCAACTCACTGAATGGACGCTATGCCGAAAAGCCAAATAATAGATGTAACGTCGCTGGGGGGCGGGACTTGTCTGCGATTGGTCCAGACCCCGCGTCCATCACATCACTGGCCGGGGGAGATGGGAGGGTAGGGGTCATTTGCCCACACAAGACCGCCCACGGCTGGAGGGTGACTGGGCACTCTGAACCCGAGCACCAAGGTGTAAGTGCCCGAAGGAGCGCATCCCTCGGGACAGCCCCCACTCTCCCCCGGGGTCAGCGCTGTCCGGCCTCTTTTATGCATATTCCGGAAATAGATTAAACATGTGGCAAATACGTTATTGCTGTCTTTGTGTCGGGGGAAGTTGCAGTTGAATAATTTGCAATTTCCATTTCGTTCTTTTCCACTCCGTGCGGTGTGGGCTGATCGATACTGCGTCGCTCGGCTATCTTTCACTCGTGCTCATGAGATTGATTTCAAGATACTCAGATGATCTTCTAATGCAGTCATTGTTCCGAGCACCAAATCCCTTCAGCTGTCTCTGCAACTGAAGCTGTGGGTGAATTAGTAGACCTTGAAGAGGCATTCACACATTGTTTTTATGTAGAGAGGTAATAGAGGTAATGTGATTTGAGAGTATCCTGTGCAGGGGGAAAAAAAGTACCATTTATTCAACACCGCTGTGACAATGGCACTGTTAAATGCGAAAAGTTAAAAAAACCAAATGAACTGCAAATAAACTGAATAAATACAGATTATCTGGTGTGTTGTGCGTGGGAGCTTGTTGGGTGTGTTACGCAGGCAACCAGATGGCGCTACTTGTGTCAAGGGGCGGGGGGGGGGGGGGGGGGAGTGGGAGGAGATAAGATTGTTTGTTAACATGTATACTTGTCATCGGCCCGCCAGGGAATTTGTGCCCCCCCCCCCATGTTTTAAAAGCGATTTACTATGGCTGCCAATGCCCTGGGCCATCTGTCCCCGCGGCCAGGGGGGTGACTCACCTGGTTTGGGTGTCGGGGGGGGGGTGTTTTTCTTAAATTATTTAATTATCCAGGAAAGAACATATATTATCCAACTGCATTCAAAATGTGAAATATCTCACTACTTCTGTCTTCCTCCGCAATGAATTCAGAATAATTAACTTACGCATGTTTCAAATGGGTAGCTTTGCAACTTGTTTACTTTCTGAAAACCTGAAATATGTCTCTAATCAGTGGCAGTAAATGTGCAATCTAATTTGGCATTGCACTTACTTCCAAAATTCACTTAATTGACTGCATTGCCTAATGTACCGCCTTACTGCTTATTGATATTGCTTATTTAGCAATATTGACCAAAGACATTTCTCTTCCCATTAAGCTGCTGCACAAGTCTACTATTGTGAAAAGTAGGCTCATTTATTCTGAATGGAACTATCAACTATTATCATACAGCAGACAAAACCATTTGATCCAATTAGTTAGATTTTGCTCAAGGGAAATATCAGGACAAATCTTGTAGCTTGGATTCAGCAATTCAGCCTTTCAAGTTTCAGTTGCGGTCACAGATCTGCATTTGCACTGCCCAATGCACAGATTTGAGATTGGATGAGTGGAATAGTGGCGTACCTATCAAGTATGCTCCACTACTGAATTTCACATGGCATTGAATTTAGCATAGGATTGGATTTGAATGGCTCTGCAGATGAGGAGGCAGATGGAAAGTCCTAGTGTTAACCATTATGTACTTACCTCTGCTGATCCCATTTAACTCTTATGACCTGCATTTCAAATGCTCTTTAAGATATTTCTTAAATGTTGTGAGGTTCTTTGCTTCCAGAAACAATGCCAAAAATAAACTAAATAAAGAATTCAAGCCAAAAAGGGTTAAAAGGCCCCAAAACATTCCCTAATCTACACTAAAGGGGTTTCATATATTAATATATATGATGAATTATGGTGGGAATATCTACCTCAGATATTTGAAGGTAGTCTCCTTGAGGAAAAACTCAGGAGTAATAAGGGCAGTAAAAATAAAATGGAAAACTGACCCTAAAAATGCACTGATAGTGGTGGCTGGTCATGAAGTATAAACCACAGCACCAGGAAAAAATAAATAAATAAATAAATAAATATATATATATATATATATATATATATATAGATATATATATATACATACACAGGTGTAAGTACAACACCTGAATAAGAAGTGAGGCCATGGAAAATAACCATGGAAAACAAAAATTAATTAGTCTCTCACTAAATTTGTTATGATTAAAACAGCAGAATAATAATAAAACTTTTTATGTTTTATTTTAAGTACACTTCAGCACAAAAATATATATAAGTGTACTAGGTTTGATACCTGAATGTATGAGTGAGACCATGAAAAATAAATATGAAAATGAAAAAAAAAAAATTTGGCCTCACCAAAAGCTGTTATAGTGAAACAGCAGAATATGATAAAAAATTTTAAGTTATAAAGATATCAACGGTGAATCCGGTTATGATATCCATGTCTCAATTAGATGAGATATAAGGAAATACGATTTTAAAAGTATTTCAAACTGGTGCATGGCATTTCCATTCAATGGAAAACAAATAAAATATTGTGCAAAATAACCAATACATTTAAAGGAAAATTAATTGCCATCAGTTTGTGGAGCTCATTGGGAAGAAATATATAATATTTAGGGACCAAATCTGCACTCTAGATTTGCAGATCAAATCAGGTTATGTTAAAATCCTGATTATTATGGAATAAAACCTGCCTTATGATTATTCAAAGTATTGATTACAAAAGAACAGACTATTGGTCTTTAAACTTGGGGGGTGGGGGGGAAATTATGATCCAATATCAAGATTTGATAATGGTACAAAACTAAGGCAGAAGTATGATAAATAAACGTAATCAAATATAGCCTTATGAATTTACCAAACAAAGCAGACCAAGAAGAGCTGGAACCAAGGTAAACCTATAAGCATATCCTGTCGGCCTTAAATTGTGTGTGTGTGTGAACATTGATGAAATATGTTAAAGTAACAAAGAGTCTCTGTGGTAATGAGACAGCACTATTTATTACACACAAAAAACCACATTACGTTCAGTAAAACTGATGGTTCTAGAGAAATGTATTCTAGATGGTTAAAATTTGATAACACTCAGTGGAACTAGATACTGAAATGTGGAAAATTGTTAAGGAGGTAGATACATTCACAGGATTGGCACAGGATGAGTCGTTCGAGCAAAGATGCAAGGCCACAGGAGGGTGTAAAATAAATATTAAATTAAATGAAATCAGTCATTGTGTCACGATTGAACATGGAGTGTTGGGTTCTCTACATTTGTTGCTTTGTTCATACCATCAAATTATATATATCAATTGATATTTTGTGATAAACTTGCCATTCAGTAGAAAGGGCGTTACTTTTATTCTTTTATAATGTGAAATAATTTATCACATAACTTGAGGCAATGTTTGGGAGAAAAAATGTTTTATTTTGCTCATTACTGTGTTGTGTGAGCCAGAGTGTCGTATGGAAGGAGTCTACGACATGAAAAAAACAGAAAGCTTCAAAATCTTCACGTAGTCACTCACGTGACTCCGAAGTAAAATAGTAAGATTAAACGAGAACTTACCAGTTCGAAGTTTGATCGTTATTTTATGAGGAGTAACGATGAGGGATTACGTGCCCTCCACTCCCGACCCTCATAAAATAAATGATCATCTGGTAGTTCTAAATCTATGTTGAGCCTTACTATCTTACTCCGGCTATTATGTTCTGTGTTTTTCACGCCGCTGCTTTGAAGTATGCCGTTCCAGCGCCAGGCGGGGCTTCTTCACGTAATCCCGCATCGTTACTCCTCATAAAATAACGATCAAACTTCGAACTGGTAAGTTCTCGTTTAATCTTACTATTAAATTATGTAAATGTACACTGAATGTGTGTGGATACATAGCTATTGATATTAAATGTAGTGTTTGCATGTGTATTTATCTTCCGTGTGCATATTTTTATTGGTAACTTCAGTTAAAATAATTTTAACATTCTAATTATATTATTTATGGAATAATTATATATTTAAGTTAGATTTTAGTTCATTTACAAGGAGTATTAAACCCGATTGCAAGGAAATAGATGCAAATATCATGATTGCTCACATAATGATGCGAATAATGTCAGCCACAGTAGATAGTTTAAATATGCAATTCTCTTTCCAATAACTACATTCTACCACTCGCCCATGAGTTTCACAAAGTTTTATTGCAGACTGGTATATCAATTCTTTAAGTAACTTAATAATTCTCCAATTATCTTCAGTTCTCTCCTATTGAAAATTGGATGGACTTTGGCAGTCAGTGGTAACATACCAGTTAAAGGTATTTCAATAGAAAGCTTGGAAACCAGCAAGAAATGGACTGGGAAAGGTATCCTTTGAAAGGATATTGGAAAAGATGTGAAGTGCTTGAGAACTCCCTAGCAAGTATGGTATTGGCCTTTTGACTGGAGCAATGCCCATTTTAGGCAGTGTAGATTAGAGGCTCATGTTATTAGCCATGTATTTGTAGTTACGCCCACTAGCTTGTCAGCATCGCGGTCTGCTGCATTCCTTTAGTTTTAAGTGGAACTATAAAGAGATAAGTTGTATTGCCTTGTAGCCAATAAAGTCTATAAATCCTTATCTTTGTGTAAGGCCACTGTTATTATAAGGACCACAATCAACATGGTGTCAGAAGTGGGATACGAACCCACGCCTCCATTTGGAGACCAAAAAATGCAGATTCAGAGTGAAGGAAGGAAAATACTTAGGCCATATTTTTACCAAAGACGGGCTGAAAATTGATCCAGTGAAAACTAGTGCTATTAATGAGCTTCCAACACGCACGGATGTGCAGAGGTTCCTTGGCATGGCTAACTATTTAATCAAATTCGTTCCGGATTTCAGCGAAATATCAGCCCCATTGTGCCAACTCACACAGAAAGACTCTGCTTGGACCTGGCATGGACAACAGCAGACAGCAGTCGACACTCTTAAACGGCAGATGTCTGATGCTCCTACTCTAGCGTACTTTGATCCTAAACTACCGATTACACTTACATGTAACGCCTCACAACACAGGCTGGGTGCAGCATGCCTTCAGAATGATGGCCATGGCAATAAGCCTTTTGCCTATGCCTCATGCACCATGTTTGACACAAAACAACAATACGCCAAAATTGAAAAAGAGCTGTTAGTGGTTGTGTTTGCCTGCAAGAAATTTAACGATTTCATCTTTGACCACACTATCACAATTGAAACCGACCACCAACCTCTGATCAGCATTTTCAATAAACCTATTCATAGCTCTCCAGCGTGCCTACAACAGATGTTACTGCAACTTCAAAAAATATGACATAGTTCTGATCTACAAACGTGGTAAGGACATGCAGCTGGCCGACACTCTTTCAAGTGCACCCCGGAAGACATGCGAAGATCTGCCCTCATCGGATAATGACTTTATTGTGATGACTGTATCCTTTATCCCTTCATCTTGGATGTAGGACCTGGTTGCCCACACTGCTACTGACAAGACCCAATTCTGTCTGGGTGAGTGGTGGAATATTGCATTGGGAGAGGTTGGGCCGCCGCCGCTGATGCCGCCACAGTTCCGAGGCCGAGTTGGGTCCCCGCTGCCACTGCTGCCGGAACGCCCCCACAGCTCCGAGGCTGAGTCGGGTCGGGTCGCCGCTGCTGCCGGAACGCTGCCACAGCTCCGAGGCCGAGTCGCCCGAAGGCCACTACAGCACCGAGGCCGCCAGCTAAGCCATTAGGCCTCAGCGCAGACAGAGACGGAGATGGGGGATATGACCAAAGAAGTCGCATCCCCCCGAAGGAAGAGACCAGAAACACGTTTCTCCCCCCACCCACACACATACATAACCTAATAAAACAAAATTAACTAAAAAAAAAAACAGGAAAGAGGAACAAAAAAAAAACCAGACGGACTGCAGGCGAGCCGCAGCTGTTAAGCCAGCGCCGCCATTTTAACCACGTATCTTGGATTTTGTATCTTGTATCTTGTCGAGTTTAGAAGAGTTGGAAAAAATGACATGTTGAAGACCTCCTTTGACTATGTAGAAGGCCTCCTTTAACTATGTTGAAGACCAGTTATCACTAGCTACGACTAACTTCGGGAAAATTGGACACCGAATAGTGGAGAGTGAAGACTACCTCCTTCGAGCTCCCTTCGACTATGATGAAGACTATCTACAACTACCTTCGACTACCTTCGACTACCCTCGATTACCTACGACTAATATGCCGATCTACTATGACCTACTATGACTAAACCTATGAGTAAAAAAAGTATTGATTTTTTCCATGGCGACCTTTTTTTACTTGCGGGCATTTTTTAACATGTTGAAAAAAATGCCGCGACCTAGCTGCGGCCTTGAGTACACGGAGACCACTCTTGATCATGAACGAGAGTTACGAAGACCTCCTACGACCTTGTGACGACCATGCTGCGAGCATGAGTCGAGGGCAAACTCGCCGGAACTCGTGGATCAGGTCGCCCTAGTGGAACAGGCCCTTAACTTGTTGGATCAGGCAGCATCTCTGGAGAAAATAGATAGGTGACTTTTTGGCTTGGGACCCTTCTTCTGAAATTTACCTAACCATTTTCTCTAGAGGTGCTGCCTGATCCACTGAGTTACTCAAGCATTGTTTGTGTCTATCTATGGTATAAACCAGCATCTGCGGTTCCTTTTTATTAAATCCTTTCATGAGTTTGTTATCCCAGTTAATGGAAGCAGTTGAATGCTTCTATAAATATAGTTAACAGTTCACCAATCTGTATAATCACAAAAATAAGTTCCAAGTTTATTGTATCATGAATTAATGCACTACTACAAACAAACTTCTAAAACTTCAGAAGTAAAGAACTGGATTAACACATCACAGAATCACATTTAAATGTCTTACACCCTGTTAAATGTTCATTTATTGTAATGTTAGGGGTTGGAAATTACATGTTCCTTTTAAAGTTCTTGTATTTCATATATTCTGCAGTGAATTGTATGCTTCTGTATTGGGTGCCTATGTGGTCACTGACACTTTTAATGATTTCTTTGAATCAATAATGTAGAAACACACTTAATTCAGAATGCAACACATTGTAATCAATGTGGACACAAATTGTACCATTACACAACAAAAGACATATATAGAATGCTTTCAGCCACCTGTGAGCTTGTTCATTGACTATTTATGTGCTCAGTAACTGAACAATGTATTATTGCTGCTCCATCCAAGATCTCTGTTGTTGGTGAACAATGTTGAAGCCAGTACCATGTTGAGTCTGTTGTACCCCCTGGTATAGAACTATCTTCAGTGTTTTCACATCAATGGAAAGAGAATTGAATATCTCAATTGCAACAATCCCATACAATAGTGTGTTTGACTTTGAACGTGTTTCAGGCTGATATCCAAAGTAACAATACTGAAAGCCAAATTTTGTGATAGTCAAAATTCAAGGTTTCCTCTGGTGTTGCATTTCTGGTTTTCATCTGTAAAACTAATTATTGCAACAAGTATATTTTTTTGCTGAAAGCTGGCTGCAACGTTGGCAATTTCATTTCTCTCTGATATCCCGTTAAAGTGTCAGAGCAATATTTTATCCTGAGGTGCTGAAGTTACTATAAAAGCTGATGTTGCATGCCTCATTGTGCCATGAAACTTACTGTGTATTTCAAGGGATTCTTTGGTTATGTATCATTCTCTTTGATGGGCAAATAAACATGCTCAACTAACACAGATTCCACAATTTATTTCTCCATCTGTCCTTCTTACCCATTCATCTTTCATTATATATTTTTCATCTCCCTCACAAAACCAGAGTTATGATAGTCCTTTGGTTTTTCATAAATTCCTGGAGTAATGCAGTGAACCAATTGACCCATTGACCATCTTCTGGAAGAGCAGCTCAGTGGGTGAATGTACTGACAAATTACATCTGTCACAGTTCAATAATAGATGCTGGCTGTTGGCCCCTGATTATTTTGCATTTCTATTTACGGTTAAATTTGACTAATATACTTTGGATTTTTGTTCATATATAGTTTATAATCAACAATCAGTGTACAAATCTGCATCTGTCATGTATCTATATCATAAGCTACTTATTAGTCCTCAGTCATAGAATCAGAATGTTTACATTGTAAAAGGCAGCTATATTGCCTCAAATATAAGTACCAGCTGAATATGACAGTAAGCTACCTTGTCTCATACACCTGGTTTCACTACAAAAAGCAACATGCTTTTCATCTAAATACATTGTCCTTTTGAATCCGTTAACTGTACGTGCCTCCTTTGGCCCAAAGTACCAGGCAATAATCACTCAGTGATTATTTTCTCATGTAGCTTTGGTTATTTTGTTAATCACCATTCCATGCCCCTTTGTTCTGGACATCTCTGACAATGGGAACAGTTTCCCTGCCCAGCCAACAGTTACAGATCCATCTGAAGAAGGGTCCCGACCCTAAACTTCACCCATTCCTTCTCTCCAGAGATGCTGCCTGTCCCGCTGAGTTACTACAGCTTTTTGTCTATCTTCGGTTTAAACCAGCAACTGCAGTTCCTTCCAACACATTAATCGGTTTCAAATATAGGTGGGGAATTGGCAGATAGTTTAATACAGGAAAGTATTAAGTGTTACACTTTGGGAGGTCAAATGGTGGAGGAAAGTATACAGTTAATGATAAGATACTGAACAATATTGATTTCTTGGGATCCAAATCCATATTCCCTGAAAGTGGTAACACAAGTAAATAGAGTAATGAAGGCATACGTACACTTGCTATCTTTATTTAGGACATTGAAAGTAAGAGTTAGGAAGTTCATGTTGTAAACTTATAAATGTTTGGTGAGACAGCATTTAGAATATTGTGCACAGTTCCAGTTGTCCAATTACAGGAAGGATGTGTAAGCTTTGGAGAGGGTGCAGAATTTTTTTTTTTTCTCAGGATACTTCCAGGATTAAAGAGTATTAGCTATTAATTGAGTTTGGCATTGACTACAAAACAGATCAGTGTGTCCATATACCATTATATAAATATATACACACATGAATAAATAAACTGATAAAGCGCAAATAACAGGTTAATGTTCAGAATTTTGTCCGAGCCAGGTTTAATAGCTTGATGGCTGTGGGGAAGTAGCTATTCCTGAACCTGGTCGTTGCAGTCATCAGGCTCCTGTACCTTCTACCTGAAGGTAACAGGGAGATGAGTGTGTGGCCAGGGTAGTGTGGGTCTTTGATGATACTGCCAGCCTTTTTGAGGCAGCGAGAGCGATAACTCCCCTCAATGGAAGGAAGGTCAGAGCCGATGATAGATTGGGCAGTACTTACTACTTTTTGTAGTCTTTTCCTCTCCAGGGCGCTCAAGTAGCCAAACCAAGCCACGATGCAACCGGTCAGCAAGCTCTCTACTGTGCACCTGTAGAAGTTAGAGAGAGTCCTCCTTGACAAACCAACTCTCCGTAATCTTCTCAGGAAGTAGAGGCGCTGATGTGCTTTCTTGAAAATTGCATCAGTGTTCTCGGACCAGAAAAGATCTTCAGAGATGTGCAAGCCCAGAAATTTGAAGCTCTTTCCCCTTTGAACCATCAACCGTTGATATAAACGTGACTGTGGGTCCCCATCCTACTCCTTCCAAAGTCCACAATCAGTTCCTTGGTGTTGCTGGTGTTGAGGGCCAGGTTATTGTGCAGGCACCATATGGACAGTTGATCGATCTCTCTTCTATACTCTGACTCATCCCCATCAGTGATACATCCCACAACAGTGGTGTCGTCAGCGAATTTGATGATGGAGTTTGCACTATGACCGGCTACGCAGTCATGAGTATAGAGTGAGTACAGCAGGGGGCTGAGCACGCAGTCTTGAGGTGCTCACGTGCTGATTGTTATCGAGGCTGACACATTTCCACTAATACGAACAGACTGTGGTCTGTGAATCAGGAAGTCGATGATTCATTTGCAGAGGGATGCGCAGAGAGCCAGTTCTGCGAGTTTGGTAACCAGCATGGAGAGGATGATAGTATTAAATGTCGAGCTGTAATCAATCAACATATGAGTTTTTGTTGTCCAAGTGGTCCAGAGCGGAATGGAGGGCCAGCGAGATTGCATCCACCATTGACCTGTTGTGGCAGTAAGCGAACTGCAGTGGGTCCAGGTTTTTGTCGAGGTAGGAGTTGATTTGCACCATGATCAACCTCTCAAAGCACTTCATCACCACACGCGTTAGTGCCACAAGTCGATAGACATTGAGGCACGTCACCTTACTCTTCTTGGGCACTGGTATAATTGATGCCCTTTTGAAGCAGGTGGGAACCTCAGATCTCAGAAGTGAGAGGTTGAAAATGTCCGGAAAATCTCCAGCCAGTTGGTCCGCACAGGTTTATAGAACATGACCAGGTATACCATCAGGTCCAGGTGCTTTTCGAGGGTTCACCCTTCTGAAGGATTTCCTGATGTCGGCCTCTGTGACTGAGACTGAAATACCATCACAGCGAATGGGGCTCAAGAAGGCACATCGGTGTTCTCCCTATCAAAGCGTGCGTAAAACGCATTGAGCTCATCAGGGAGTGATGTTTCGCCGACATTCAAGCTGCCTCCTGATTTCGCCTTGAAGGAGGTGATTGCATTCATGCCCCGCCACAGCTGCTCCAGCTTGGAGCAAAGGTTCTTTTTGGCCTTTTTGATGGCCTTACCAAAGTTGTATCTGGACTTCTTGTAGACCACTGTATCATCAGACATGAATGCCCGGTGTCTAGTCTATCCAAGGCTTCTGATTGGGAAACGCTAGGAAGGTTTTGGTGGGGACGCAGTCCTCCACACATTTCTTAATGAAGTCTGTAACGACTGTGGCGTATTTATTCAAGTCCGTTGCCGAGTCCCTGAACATTGCCCAGTCGACAGACTCCAAACAGTCCTGTAGTTGTTCCTCTGCCCCCCCCCACCCCCCGACCAGCTCTGTACTGTACTCACCTCTGGGGGTGCGCTCTTTAATTGCTGCCTGTAGGCAGGAAGAAGCAGCACCGCGGTATTTTCGGATTTACCGAAGTGAGGGCGAGGGATAGAGCGATAGGCATTCTTGATGGTGGTGTAGCAGTGGTTGAGGGTGTTTGCTCCTCTGGTGCAGCAGAAGAGATGTTGGTGGAAGTTAGGGAGTGATTTCTTTAGGTTTGCCTTATTGACGTCCCCAGCAATGGTGGTAAATGTCTCGGGGTAAGATGTCTGGTGTTTGTTGACCAAGGCGTGCAGCTCCTCCAGTGCCAGACGGACGTCTGCCTGGGGTGGAATGTAGACCGCGGTCAGGATGATGGAGGTGAATTCCCTCGGAAGGCAGAAGGGACGGCACTTCACTGCCTGATGTTCGAGGTGTTGAGAGCAGGAGTTGGACAGGACTGCCATGTCTGAGCAACATGCAGAGTTGACCATGAGGCAGACGCCCCCTCCTCTCCCTTATCCAGATGCCAGTGTATGGTCCATACGGTGGATGGAGAACCCTTCAGGGGGTACATTTGTCTTCATCAGTCAGGGAATTGCATATACAGTGGCTTGCAAAAGTATTCATACCCCTTGAACTTTTCCACATTTTGTCACGTTACAACCACAAACATAAATGTATTTTATTGGGATTTTATGTGATGGACCAACACAAAGTGGTGCATAATTCAGCCCCCTTTACTCTGATACCCCTAAATAAAATCCAGTGCAACCAATTGCCTTCAGATGTCACCCAATTAGTAAATAGAGTCCACTTGTGTGTAATCTAATCTCAGTATAAATGCAGCTCTGTGAAGGCCTCAGAGGTCGGAACACACCAGACAGGTCAGGGATAAAGTTGTGGAGAAGTTTAAAGCAGGGTTAGGTTATAAAAAAATATCCCAAGCTTTGAACATCTCACTGAGCACTGTTCAATCCATCATCCGAAAATGGAAAGAGTATGGCACAACTGCAAACCTACCAAGACATGGCCGTCCACCTAAATTGACAGGCCGGGAAAGGAGAGCATTGATCAGAGAAGCAGCCAAGAGGCCCATGGTAACTCTGGGGGAGCTGCAGAGATCCACAGCTCAGGTGGGAGAATCTGTCCACAGGACAACTATTAGTCGTGCACTCCACAAATTGGGCCTTTATGGAAGAGTGGCAAGAAGAAAGCCATTGTTGAAACAAAGCCATAAGAAGTCCCGTTTGCAGTTTGCCACAAGCCATATGGGGGACACAGAAAATATGTGGAGGAAGGTGCTCTGGTCTGATGAGACCAAAATTGAAGTTTTTGGCCTAAATACAAAATGCTACATGTGGCGGAAAACTAACATTGCACATCACCCTGAACACACCATCCCCACTGTGGTGGCAGCATCATGCTGTGGGGATGCCTTTCTTCAGCAGGGACAGGGAAGCTGGTCAGAGTTGATGGGAAGATGGATGGCGCCAAATACAGGGCAATCTTGGAAGAAAACCTGTTAGAGTATGCAAAAGACTTGAGACTGGGGCGGAGGTTCGCCTTCCGGCACGACAATGACCTAAAACATACAGCCAGAGCTACAATGGAATGTTTTAGATCAAAGCATATATTAATGTGTTAGAATGGCCCAGTCAAAGTCCAGACCTAAATCCAATTGAGAATCTCTGGCAAGACTTAAATTGCTGTTCACAGACGCTCTCCATCCAATCTGACTGCGCTTGAGCTATTTTGCAAAGAAGAATGGGCAAAAATTTCAGTCTCTAGCTGTGCAAAGCTGGTAGAGACATACCCCAAAAGACTTGCAGCTGTAATTGCAGCAAAAGGTGGTTCTACAAAGTATTGACACAGGGGGGCTGAATACTTTTGCACGCCACACTTTTCAGTTTTTTATTTGTAATAAAATTTGAAAACCATGTATCATTTACCTTCCACTTCACAATTATGCGCCACTTTGTGTTGGTCATAAAATCCCAATAAAATACGTTTACGTTTAATACGTTATTTACGTTTGTGGTTTTAATGTGACAAAATGTGGAAAAGTTCAAGGGGTATGAATACATTTGCAAGCCACTGTTAGGATGTCATGTTACAGCTTAATAAAGCCATATTGGGAATGATACGTACAGTTTTGGTTATCCTGTAATAGGAAAGATGTTTTTTTAAATGGAAAGGCTACCAATAAAAAAATACTATGATGTAAAGGGGCTGTCCCACTTGGGCGACCTAATTGGCGAGTTTAGAAGGGTTTAGGAGAGTCTGAAAAAATGTCATTTTGAAGACCTCCTTCGACTATGTCGAAACCTCCTTCAACTATGTTGAAGACCAGCTTCGACTAGCCACAACTAACTTCGGGAAAATTGGACACCGAATAGTGGAGTGTGAAGACAACCTCCTACGATCCCCTTCAACCTCCCTTTGACTATGATGAAGACTATATACGACTACCTTTCACTATCTTCGATCACCTTTGGCTATCCTCGATTGCCTACGACTAACATGCCGACCTACTACGACCTACTGCGACAAAGCCTACGAGTAAAAAAATGTATAGATTTTTTCCATGGTGACCTATTTTTACTCGCGGGCATTTTTCAGCATGTTCAAAAATATGCCACAACCTAGCTGAGGCCTTGAGTACATGAGGACTACGAGCATGAAGGAGAGTTACAAAGACCTTGTGTCAACCATGCTGCAAGTATGAGTCGAGGGCAAACTCGTCAGAACTCGCGGATTAGGTCGCCCAAGTGGGACAGGCCCTTAACTGGGTCTGGAGGGTTTGAATTCTAAAGGGAGGCTGGATAGGCAGAAATTTTATTTCCTTTGGAGAGAAAGTGGCTGAAGTGTGAACTTATAGAGTTATATAATATCACGACGTGACATAGATAATATGATCAACCATAGTCTTTACCCCAGGTTTAGAGTGTCAAAAACTAGAGGGTGCAAGTTTAAGATGGGGGAGGAAAAAAAATTAAGAGAGACCAGTGGGCCAACTTTTTCATGGAGAGGTGGTGTGTACATGAAATAAGCTGACAGAGAAAGTGAAAAAGGCAGGTACAATTATTATGACATTAAAGACACTTAGGCAGGTTTATGCAGAGGAAAGTATTGGAGGGATGTGGGGCAGGTACAGGCAAGTGGGAATAGCTTGATTTGCCAACTTGGACGAGTAGGGTCGATCAGTCTGTTTCAATGCAGTACACCTCAATAACTAAATTAATCCTCTTCAAAAATTCCACATTTTTCATAAATGAAGACATCAAGTACTACCCAAAATTAGGCCAAACAATATTTTACAAAGATTCTTCATGGCTTCCTTGTTCTTGCATTGTAAAATCAAACGGTGCTTTCTGTGACAACTGTTTAATCAATCTCTGCTCATCATTTGACTACTTTTTGACAACTGATCATCATTTTTCTTGTTATTCTACATTTACCTGCCTCTTTGTATTTATATAATGTAAATAGTCATGCTATTTATCAGCATGCCTCAGACAGTAATTATGATAAAGTATAAAATTACTATAGATACCATCCTTCACTTGAGGCAGTAAATCAAATCCCCCCGTTTTCCCATTCAAATTGATAGCAAGAATTAAATAGCCTTATGAAAGAGATTCTATTTTTGTGTTTCCTCTGAAAAAAATATTAACTTGACATATATCTTATGCTGCAATTCCTGCTTTGTGAAAAGTTATTATTTTTGGCTGTAACATTAGTCCCTACATTCTATCGATCATTCTAAAGTGTTTTGTGAGGTTAAGAGATATGATAAAATAAAGGGAAAAAGGAAAATATATATTTTAGTGTTGTACTTAGTCAATGTGTACAAGTACTCCAAAGTAATTTTGTTCATCTGGGTAAAGCCTTGAGAATAAGCATTTTCTCACCATCATATTTGGGTCACCAGGTTTCTATATTCTGATACATTTTGGCATTGTGCTTTGGATGTCATATATTGATCTTAATATTGCAATTTCATTGTAATAAAAAGGAAAGACAGATGCTGGTTTATACCTAAGGTGGGCACAAAATGCTGGAGTAAATACAGAGCCGTCCATAATATTTGGGACAAAGACCATCATTTATATATTTGCCTCTGTACTCCGCAATTTGAGATTTGTAATGGAAGAAAAAAATCACATATGGTTAAAGTGCACATTGTCAGATTTTAGTAAAAGCCATTTTTATACATTTTGTTTTCACCGTGTAGAAATTACAGCTGTGTTTACACATAGTCCCCCCGTTTCAGGGAGAAAGTGGAGAAAAATATTTAAGATCCAACTTGATTTAATTCCATAATGCATTTTGTTTTCCTTTTAGCCAGATTGGTATAATTACTAAATGTTACTTATTCTGTAATATAATTAAATAGATTAAATTAGTTAATGCACCAGGGCTTTGTTATTATTTAGTTGTATTTGAATCTCAAACTCCCTGTAATATATAAATACTTTTCACAACATTTCTTGCAATTTCAAGTGCTGTCATCTGATTCTCTGCAATGAACAATATTTGTTATGCCTGGATCAGCAATATCATCTCATGACAATTGCTTCCTGCATATGGCTTGGGCCCTAGAGCAGTGATTGACTTTTGACTGCCCTGCAAAGTAGCCAAACAAGCCATTAAATTCAAGGCCAATTAAGGACGGGCATTGAGAAGCACCCTTACTATTAATATTGACCAAATTAAAGACACTATAAAATGGAGGATCCCTGTATTTGTAAGATTTGTTCCTCCTTTGTCAGTGGAAAATTACAAGCTGTGAATGGCGCCAACCAATCTGAGACTTAGATTGATATGCAGGATGGGGAAATATCTAGGTGTCCTCCTAATTTCATCTTAATTGATAATATGTAAGAAAATTCTGCAAAGAAACTTAAATGCATTGCTTTGATTGGATTGCTGCAAAGGGATTGTAAATAAATTCAATAATGTTGCAAGACAGTTACCCTGCTGTTTGTTGAGGTAGGGGTAAGGGGTAAGCTTTAAGAGCATAGTTACATTACCAATGATGTCCACATTATGTGAATAAATAACAGAAGAAACCAATGATCAATTTCTCCACTGAATTATGCTTTCCTTTATCACAACACTGATGCCATGTAATGCAAATAATCGAAGATATTACACTGACATAATGACAGAAATGATTGGCACCAGAGATCTCAATCAAATTAATGGTAAACAAGATTATTTTAGGTTATTATCAGGAGTAGCCCGAAAACGAATTGCTCAGATTACTTTCCAATTAACAACCTTTAAATTATGGAAGAGCATAATATATTAAAGTATCCCATTGATGCAAATGTAAGCTATAGAGATTTGGAAATGTTTGCAACAATTTGAATATATTTTATCCCCGACTAGTCAAATGTTTTCAGCAGCTAATGTAAGATAGACATTTGTGTGAGAAGAATAATATGCTTGGATGGTTCAACACAAAGCGCTACTACAAGACAGTAAGTCTGGGAAGGCCTGAAAATGTAGAATTTGTTGAGAGGACATTCACTGCAGAAGGAAAAAGAGATTCTTCCTTAACATATGCAGTTTTGTGTGTGCTTGAGGAAGTGAATAGGAGAATTGAATCGTACAGTTACGTAGATCTGGAAGCTTAAACTTTCCAGTTAAGGTGGTCCTAAATCTGAATGGTGGAGCCTTGAGTGGTGGCAAAGTCATAGGAGAGGTCATCAGGTAATTTGGATAGGTTAGGGAAAGTTATTTCTGTCAATGAAGAATCTGAAAAATAAGATCCAAGTCACCTAGCTAGGGTGTTATTAAGAAATACCTATATTTGGAAAGAAAAAGATGGAAGTGTGAAATCCTCTTCCAGATGTTTTAAAAAAATGCTAGATTAATTATTTTAAATCAGATTCTGTTGAGCAAAAATATGAGGGGTTAGAGTTAGATAGTAGATTAGCCACGAGTGGACTGAACATCAAATCAGACTCGATGTCCAAAATAAGCAGTTTGTTTTCCTTTCCTTCGCTCACCTTCAATGAATCAAAGACTGATAGCGCCCGAGTGGTCATTCCCACATTGTGGCTGTGCTGACAAATTGAAGGATCTCTTCAAGTATTCCCTTTAATCTGTTTTTTTTTCCCCCTCATAACATCAAAAAAAATATTTTGGTACTTTCCAATTCCCTTTTGAAAGTTGCCATTGAATCCTTTCCTCCAACTCCTTAAATGATGATACATTACAGATCATACAGGTACATTACAGATCATACAGATACATTGAAATAAATCCTTCTGTCCTTGCACCAACAGCACACTGATATATTATATCAAATATGGCATTATGTTGCAGCAATATTTACTTTTCATTGGACCATATAACCTAGATTTTCCTTTATTTCCACTATTTTCAAACATTATTTAATACCATTATTCTCTCAGTTTCTTGTTGACCTCATGTTATCCTTTACAATATGATGGTTATGTAAACTAAAGTTGCATTTGAATAATACAAATCTTAAATCATAAAGAAGATACTGTTTTTATTATATGTTTTCCTTGGCACAGTGGTTAAAAAAACAGAGTATTCAGACTTTTTTTTAATTACTTGCATTGTGGAAGAATTATCAGCTGGAGCAAGGTTAACATATTTTGTTCCAAGCCTATTCCTTTAATAAACGTTGGACTTGTCATGCATCACCCATATCTATTTAATGAATTATGGAACTGCTCCGTCTGTAGTTGGGTCCACTTTTAAATGCACAATGTCAATTGTAGAACCATAAACATCTCTGAATTTTAGTTTCAAGGTGGCAGAAAACCACGTTGAAGTTTTTGTCTTTTGTGGATTGGTCTCTGCGATAACAAAGCGTGGGATTTTAAACCAAACAGATAGCACAGGGTGCTAAACTTCATGCAAATTGTTAATCAGAAATACATGTTAATAATTTTTCACACTAAAATTTAATGTGCCTGCATTCCCAGGAGGATTGATATCAGAGGCTATTGAATACAACAGTCCAACAAAGCTGAGCATTAACATTGCATAGAACACGAGTCCAGCAAACTGTCAAGTCACAGTTAATAATTATTCACTGGCCCTTTGGATGTATTGTCACATTTAGAAATTTATACCAAATTGGTTTAAATGTTGTGAGAAAGTAGGTACTCCCATTAGTGCTGTCAAAACATTTAAAATATACCAAATCTAAGTAGAGCCATGCTCATGCACAGAGAGATTGCTTCTGGCTGTTAGAATACAATTGGGAGCAATGGAACAGATTGCACAGCCACCAGTCTCACACCAGTGGTTACAATATAAAAACACCCTGAAGCCCAGTGCTTTAAGATGCCATCTCACATTGTATCAATTCATTTCAAGCCAAAAGTTCACTTAAAACTGCCTTAGTGGCCCATTTAATCTTCAGCTAAAAGTTGAAACCTCCAACCTGTTTTCATTTAACAAGAGGAATGAATGACAAGGAATAAATCTGAATGTGCCTTGATACAAAAACCTGAAATGAACACAGCTTCATAAAAAAAACAAACACTTGTGAAATGTACCAGTTATGACAAATGACTAAGAGATGTAGGATGGCACAGTAGTGCAGTTGCTGCCTAAAGGGCCTGTCCTACCAGCATCCGACTCCATGCGGTGAGCGCGACCAAACTGAAAGCGGGGGCCGCGTGGAGGTCAAGTGATCCCTGTACAGAGCCGATCCCACCAGCATGCACCTGCAAGCGGCGAGCGCGACCATACCGGCAGCGGGGGCCGCACGGAGGTCAGGTGAGTGGCGCGATGAGGTCCACAGGAGCCGTTGGAAGAGAAGGAGGGGGAGGAGCAACACCCGACCGGTAAGCTTTAAAATCAAGCGCGGGGCTTGTTTTTCTCAGAGGCCCACAGGAGCTGTTGGAAGAGAAGGAGGGGGAGGAGCGACACCCGACCAGTAAGCTTTAAAATCAAGCGCCGGACTTGTTTTTCTCAGAGGCCCACAGGAGCCGTTGGAAGAGAAGGAGGAGGAGGAGCGACACCCGACCGGTAAGGTTTAAAATCAAGCGCGGGGCTTGTTTTTCTCAGAGGCCCACAGGAGCCGTTGGAAGAGAAGGAGGGGGAGGAGCGACACCCAACCGGTAAGGTTTAAAATCAAGCGCGGGGCTTATTTTTACCGAAATCCATAACATTCCATTCGGAGAAGTGGTTTCTTTGAGGAAGCCGCTGATTGGTGGGAAGTGGACTAGGGTAAGCAGCTGATTGGTGGGAAGTGGACTAGGGTAAGCAGCTGATTAGCGATCAGATTTCAGCAGTTTGTAGTGATTTCGTATTGTGTTGATATTGTATCCTGTGTAAGGGGGGAGTATGGAGGCCAGGGCAGTGTACTGTTCTGGATGTCAGATGTGGGAGGTCAGGGAATCTGATAGCCCTCCAGACGTCCACATCTGCGCCAGGTGTGTCGAGATGGGGCTCCTAAAGGACTGTGTTAGGAACCTGGAGCAGCAGCTCGATGACCTCCGTCTGGTCAGGGAGAGTAAGGAGGTCATAGAGAGGAGCTACAGGGAGGTAGTCACTCCCAGACCACTGGAGGCAGACAAGTGGGTCACAGTTAGGAAGGGCAAGGGGCAGAGGCAGGGGCTAGAGAGTACCCCTGTGACTGTACACCGGGAAAATAGGTACTCAGGTTTGAGTACGATTGGAAGGGACAGCCTACCTGGGGGCAGCAACAGCGGCCGGGTCTCAGGCACAGAGACTGGTCCTGATGCTCAGAAGGGTAGCAAAAATAGGAGTGCAATTGTAATAGGGGACGCTATAGTTAGGGGGTCGGATGGGCAATTCTGTGGACGCAGTCGGGAAACCCGGATGGTAGTTTGCCTCCCTGGTGCCAGGGTCTCGCATGTGTCAGAATGTGTCCAAAAGATTCTGCAAAGGGAGGGAGTGGAGCCTGATGTTGTGGTACACATAGGTACCAATGACATAGGCAGAAAAAGAGACAAGGTCCTGAAGGGAGAATTTAGGGAGTTGGGGGGAAAGTTAAGGAGAAGGACCAAGAGGGTAACAATTTCAGGATTACTGCCTGTGCCGTGTGACAGTGAGAGTAGGAAAGGAATGAGGTGGAGAATAAATGCGTGGCTGAGGGACTGGTGCAGTGGGCAGGGATTCAAGTTTCTTGATCACTGGGACCTCTTTTGGGGAAGGCATGATCTGTACAAAAAGGACGGGTTGCACTTGAACCCGAGGGGGACCAATATCCTGGCAGGGAGATTTGCAAAGGCTACTGGGGAGACTTTAAACTAGAAAGGCTGGGGGGAGGGACTCGGGTAGAGGGGGCTAGGGGACAGGGTGTGGGGCAAGAGGCAGAGAAGGGAAGCACTCGGACCCAAAATGTAGGCGAGAAAGGGGAAAAAAATATAGACAGAAAATAAGGGATAGTGGGTTTCTAAAGTGTATATTTTAATGCTAGGAGCATTGTAAGAAAGGTGGATGAACCTGGAAATATGATGTTGTGGCAATCAGTGAAACATGGTTGCAGGAGGGCTGTGATTGGAAACTAAATATTCCAGGATTTCGTTGCTTCAGGTGTGATATAATTGGAGGGACCAGAGGTGGAGGTGTTGCATTGCTTGTCAGAGAAGATATTACAGCAGTGCTTTGGCAGGATAGATTAGAGGGCTCATCTAGGGAGGCTATTTGGGTGGAACTGAGAAGTGGGCACGGTGTAGCAACACTTTTAGGGGTGTATTATAGACCGCCAAATCGGGAGCGAGAATTGGAAGAGCAAATATGTAAGGAGATAGCAGATATTAGTAGTAAGCACAAGGTAGTGATTGTGGAAGATTTCAATTTTCCAAAAATAGTCTGGGAAACACATTCTGTAAATGGGCTGGATGGTTTGGAGTTTGTAAAATGTGTGCAGGATAGTTTTTTGCAGCACTACATAGAGGTATCGACCAGAGAAGGGGCAGTGCTGGACCTCCTGTTAGGAAATGAGGCAGGTCAGGTGACGGAGGTATGCGTTGGTGAGCACTTCGGGACCAGTGATCACAATACCATTAGTTTCAATATAATTATGGAGATAGTCAGAACTGGACCTAGGGTGGAGATTTTTGATTGGAGAAAGGCTAACTTTGAGGGAATGCGTAAGGATTTAAAAGGAGTGAATTGGGATACTTTGTTTTATGGGAAGGATGTAGAAGAGAAATGGAGGACATTTAAAGGGGAATTTGTAAGAGTACAGAATCTTTATGTCCCTGTTAGGTTGAAAGGAAATAGTAAAAATTGGAAAGAGCCATGGTTTTCAAGGGAAATTGGACACTTGTTTTGAAAAAAGAGAGATATCTACAATAATTATAGCAGGCATGGAGTAAATGAGGTGCTAGAGGAGTATAAAGAATGTAAAAAGAATCCTAAGAAAGAAATTAGGAAGGCTAAAAGAAGACATGAGGTTGCTTTGGCAAGAAAGGTGAAAGTAAATTCAAAGGGTTTCTACAGCTATATTAATAGCAAAAGGATAACGAGGGATAAAATTGGACCATTAGAGAGCCAGAATGGACAGCTATCTGCAGAGCCAAAAGAGATGGGGGAGATATTGAACAATTTATTTTCTTCGGTATTCACCAAGGAGAAGGATATTGAACTCTGTGAGGTAAGGGAAAAAAGTAGAGTAACTATGGAAACAATGAGATTCAAAGAGGAGGAAGTACTGACACTTTTGAAAAATATAAAAGTGGATAAGTCTCCAGGTCCTGACAGGATATCCCCTAGGACATTGTGGGAAGTTAGTGTAGAAATAGCAGGAGCTATGACAGAAATATTTCAAATGTCATTAGAAACGGGAATAGTGTCGGAGGATTGGCGTGCTGCGCATGTTGTTCCATTGTTTAAAAAGGGTTCAAAGAATAAACCTAGCAATTATAGACCTGTTAGTTTGACATCAGTGGTGGGCAAATTAATGGAAAGGATACTTAGATATAATATATATAAGCATCTGGATAAACAGGGTCTGATCAGGAACAGTCAACATGGATTTGTGCCTGGAAGGTCATGTTTGACAAACCTTCTTGAATTTTTTGAAGCAGTTACTAGGGAAATTGATGAGGGTAAAGCAGTGGATGTTGTCCTTATGGATTTCAGTAAGGCCTTTGTCAAGGTTCCCTATGGAAGGTTGGTTAAGAAGGTTCAATCTTTGGGTGTTAATGGCGGAGTAGCAAGATGGATTCAACAGTGGCTGAATGGGAGATGTCAGATAGTAATGGTGGATGGCTGTTTGTCAGGTTGGAAGCCGGTGACCAGTGGGGTGTCTCAGGGATCTGTGTTGGGTCCACTGTTGTTTGTCATGTACATCAATGATCTGGATGATGGGGTGGAAAATTGGATAAGTAAGTATGCAGATGATACTAAGATAGGTGGTGTTGTGGATGTAGGGAATTGAGGAATGCTGTGGAACAGAGGGATCTAGGAATAACTGTGCATAGTTCCCTGAAGGTGGAATTGCATGTAGATAGGGTGGTAAAGAAAGCTTTTGGTGTGCTGGCCTTTATAAATCAGAGCATTGAATATAGGAGTAGGGAAGTAATGTTAAAATTGTACAAGCATTGGTAAGACCAATTTTACTTCGGAGTGACTACGTGAAGAAGCCCCGCTTGGCGCTGGAACGGCATTACGTCGACGCTGACGGCAGAAGCAAGAGTTGCAGAGCGCAGCTCCTCGCAGCGGCCGGAACGGACCCGCAGGTAAGTGTAAGGAAAAGTGGGGACGTTCTAAAAAAGACGTTACGCTGGTAAAACCAGCAAAAGAGAAAGTAAAAGTTAAAATCAGAGTCACGCTGGCGTACTGATTTAGCCAGATAAATGGAAAAGAAAAATGGAGAAGTCTCCATGGTTTTCAGGTCTGTGTCGATCAAGTGGTGTTCAAGCTCCTGGTTATCTATTTGGAGAAAACCTGCCTAAACAAATAAGAGAAATGGATGAAGAGGCTAAATCTATTAGCCACATGAGACCTTTCGTCTTTGGACAAAAAAGGTATTTTTCGTCAAGAAGGGGATTTGATTTTGGAAACAGAGGCAGGAGTATGATAAGAAAATATTATCATCCGACACAGCCTAATGTTCACCTGTATACGGGGAGAAGGAGACCACCACGTTCATATGGAGAGGTACAAAAAAATTATTCTATGCTTAAAGAAAATGTGGACAAATCTCCAGTTGGAGGGAGATTACAAATGTTTTATGATGAATGGCTTGCCATCACATCTGATCGGTTTAATTTACAAACAGTTTCAGGAGCTACTATTACATTCAAAGAAGGTGTTAATTCTCTGGTACAAAATAAACCTGCTTATGGTTTCATGTTTTCTGCAATTGAAGAGGCAGAAATTAATGTGGAAATTGACCAATTGTTTAAAAAAGGTGTTATTGAAAAAAACTGTTGAACATGAGCATCAATTTGTGTCAAATATATTTCCAAGAAATAAAAAAGATGGTGGTTGCTGAATTATTCTAGACCTTACAAATCTTAATAAATTTGTCGAATATAAACATTTTAAAATGGAAACATTTAACACTGCAAGACATTTGATATCAGCAGGTTGTTATATGGCTACAATTGATTTAAAGGATGCGTAATATTCAGTACCAATACATCAGTTCTTTCGAAGGTATTTAAAATTTAATTGGCTGGGACAGCTGTGGCAATTCAAAGCTTTACCACATGGGTTTTCAGCTCCCAGGCTCTTTACAAAGCTGTTGAAACCAGCTTTAGCACAATTAAGAGCACAAAAGCACATCATTATGGCTTATCTGGATGACATTTTAATCATCAATAGTAATCAGGAATCATCTGAAAAATCAGTTTCAGCAACTAAAACTTTATTTGAGAAGTTAGGTTTCTTGATTCATCCAATTAAGTCCCAGCTGCAGCCAGCACAGTCAATTAACTATTTGGGGTTTGTGATTAACTCAGTTACTATGTTAGTAACTTTGCCAACAGATAAGATTGATGATATTTTAGTGACTTGTAGGGGTCTCATTCACAAACCTTATCCCTCCATCTGAGAAGTAGCAAAGGTTATTGGTAAATTAGTAGCAGCATTTCCTGCAGTAGAATTTGGTCCATTACATTACCAAACCTTCAAAGGGACAAAATAAGAGCTCTAAAAAAGAGAGCAGGCCATTTTGATAGGCCTATGCAATTAACAAAAGAAGCTTTATTGGAATTACAATGGTGGATTGAAAATGTCCCACAAGCTGCTAAAAACATTCTGATACAACAGCCTGAAGTAATTTTACAAACAGATGCTAGTGCTCTCGGATGGGGGGCGACAGATTCATTCACCAGCTGTGGGGGCAGATGGACCGTCCAAGAGGAAATGTTTCTTCAAACATATGGTATTAACTATTTAGAATTATTGGGTGCATTTTATGGGTTGAAGGCATATTGTTCTACAAAAAAGAATCTGCATGTACTGATACAATTAGACAATAAAACAGCTGTTGCATATATTAATCACATGGGTGAAGTCAGATCGGTATCATGTGATTGTTTTGTCAATCAGATATGGCAATGGTGTATTAAGCACCAAATTTGGATTTCGGCAAATTACATCCCAGGTAAAGACAATGTGGTGGCAGACAATAGATCAAGGATGCTTAAAGACAACACAGAATGGATGTTGAACCCAGTAATTTTCAGTAAAATTGTGACTCAATATGGGTTACCAGACATTGATCTGTTTGCATCAAGACTAAATCATCAATTGCCTAAATATGTGTCTTGGGAACCAGATCCGACGCAGTAGCAGTAGATGCTTTTTCACTAAACTGGGGGAATATGTTCTTTTATGCTTTTCCGCCATTTGCTCTGGTTCAGCAATGTCTGAAGAAAATAGAACAAGATTCTGCCACAGGATTATTGGTAATTCCAAATTGGCCGACACAACCATGGTTCCCATTGATGTTAAACATGATTAAAGAACCATATATGTCAATTCCTAGCAGCAGTGATTTATTGATAAAACCAGTAACCAAAGAAATACATCCATTACATGCTTATATGAATTGGTTAATCTGCAGGTTTTGACCAGACCACTACAGGAGCTTGGATTGTCGGATAGAGCTATGGATATTATAGTCGCATCATGGCGAGATAGCACTCAGAGACAATTTATGACACATATAAAGAAATGGGAAAATTTTTGCAGACAGTCAAATATATCCTATCATACTGTGAACATTGCAAACATATTGGAGTTCCTTGCTGAGTTGCATTTTGAACAACACTTAAGTTACAGTGCCATTAATAGTGCACGTAGTGGCTTATCATCTTATTTAGGACAAATCTCTGACCAGAAATCAATTGGATCACATCCATTAATATCCAGATTTATGAAAGGAATCTTTAACAAAAATCCACCCAAACCAAGATATACAGAAATTTGGGATGTTAGCATTGTACTTACCTTACTTAGGCAATGGACTCCAATCGAAGTTTTGTCATTGGAAAAGTTAACATTTAAATTAGTAATGTTAATGGCATTGGTTTCAGCTCAAAGGGTGCAAACATTACAAATGTTACGTTTAGACTGTATGCATGTGACTGCAGATAACATTGTGTTCTATGTTTACGATCTGATCAAACAAAGCAGACCAGGGAGAACTGGAGCGAAGGTAATGTTTCAAGCTTATCCCATTGATCCAACGTTGTGTGTAGTTAAACATTTGAATCATTATGTAAAAGTTACCAAAACTCTTTGAGGAGATGAAAAAACAGTAATTATTATGCATAAGAAACCACACACAAAAGCTTCAGTGCAAACAATCTCAAGGTGGTTAAAACAGGTGTTACTTTTAGCAGGAGTAGACACTGATGTGTTCAAATCTCACCAGGGCAGCAGCTACATCCGCGGCGAAGTTACAGGACGTACCACTCGAACATATTTTAGAAACTGCAGGGTGGTGTAAAGAAGAAACTTTTTCAAAGTTCTACAATAAACCTGTTCACACAATGACAGGCTTTGGACACGCGGTGTTGGGTTCACTATAATCACCTGCTTTGTTTCACTATTGATTGATATTATCAATTATGTTATCACTTATATCTTTTATCACTTTGTAATGGTTCCCTCAGGTGTAAAAAGAGGGTTATTATATGTTCTTTTATCATTAAAAGATTTATGGAAAGAACTAAAACTAGTCTGGTTTTTCTCATGTATGTGTTGACCTAGCCGGACTGTCGTATGGAAGAATTCTACGACATGAAAAACACAGAAGCTTCAAAATCTTCACGTAGTCACTCACGTGACTCCGAAGTAAAATAGTAAGATTAAATGAGAACTTACCAGTTCGATGTGTGATCTTTATTTTATGAGGAGTAATGATGAGGGATGCCCTCCACTCCACACCCTCATAAAATAAAGGATCATCTGGTAGTTCTAAATCTACGATGAGCCTTACTATCTTACTCCGGCTATTGTGTTCTGTGTTTTTCATGCCGCTGCTTTGAAGTATGCCGTCCCAGCGCCAGGCGGGGCTTCAGCACTTAATCCCTCATCGTTACTCCTCATAAAATGAAGATCAAACTTCGAACTGGTAAGTTCTCATTTAATCTTACTATTCTGGAGTATGGTGTACAATTTTTGGTTGCCTAATTATAGGAAGTATGTCAACAAAATAGAGAGAGAACAGAGGAGATTTACTAGAATGTTGCCTAGAATGTTGCCTGGGTTCCAGCAACTATGTTACAGAGAAAGGTTGAACAATTTAGGTCTTTATTCTTTGGAGCACAGAAGGTTAGGGGGGACTTGATTGAGGTCTTTAAAATGATGAAAGGGATAGACAGAGTTGACGTGGATAAGCTTTTCCCATTGAGGGTAGGGAAGATTCAAACAAGAGGGCATGACATGAGAATGGGTAACGTGAGGGGGAACCTCTTTACTCAGAGGGTGGTGGCTGGGTGGAATGAGCTTCCAGCAGAAGTGGTGGAGACAGGATCGATTTTAACATTTAAAAGTAAAGTGGATAGGTATATGGACGGGAAGGGAATGGAGGGGTGTGATCTGAGTGCAGCTAGATGGGACTAGGGGAAAACAAATGGTCGGCATGGACTGGAAGGGCCGAGAGGGCCTGTTTCTGTGCTGTAATTGTTATATGGTTATATATGGAAGTGGTGCGAAGTTGGAGCAAATTCTGCAAGGTAAGTTCTCAAGGACAGAGAGGGACACACCGAGAGGGGCACGGAGGCACAGAGAGAGAGGGCAATGGAGACACACACAGAGAGGGTCACGGAGGCACATATAGAGAGGGTCACAGAGGCACGACGTCGAGGCGGTGGGTAATGCGTTGTGGCGACTGCGGGCCGACAGGCCGTGTGGAATTTTTGAACACGGTCAGTTTTTCGGAGCCCCGCGCGATGTCAGGACGAGCTCCGCACAACTCCGGCGATCGAAGTGGGACCGGCCCCGCGAGGACGGACGGTTCAAGCGACCACGTTAGGTCGCGCTCACCGCATGGAGTCGCATGCTGGTAGGACAGGCCCTTTACAGTGCCAGAGACTAGCTACTGGTGGTGTCTGCATGGAGTTTGTAAATTCTCCTTGTGTCCGTGTGGGTTCTTTCCAGCTGCTCCAGTTTCCTCCCACACTCCAAAAACTTACAGATTTGTACTATAGGTTAATTGGCTTTACTAAAATTTTAAATTGTCCCTCAAACATAGGATAGTGTTGTACGGGGAGATCACTAGACGTTGTGGACCCAGTGGGCCGAAGGGCTTGATTCTGCGCTGTATCTCTAAAGTCTAAAGTAGGTTTTAAAGAACAAATTAAATAAGAGGTAGGGCACTGAAGATGATTAGGGATGGAATTTTAGATCCTAAAGCTCAACAATTAAAGGCATGGACGCCAATGAAAGAGCAAGGAAATCAAAGTGGGGAAAATGTGTTTTTTTTTTGTAGGATTGGGCTGCAGCGGGTTAGAAAAATAAAGGGACACTGAGATCATGGAGGAACTTGATCATAGGGGTTGAATCTTTAAGTATAAACCACTGAGAGACCCGGAGTGAATGTAAATTGTTGCATTAATGGATACTGACAGAACTATACATTGCAATGTCACTTGAGAGATTTGCATAAACCCATGTTTATAGAAAATGTAGAAAGACCTTGCTAAACTGCACTAATTACAGTGAAAAACAGCATGATGATTACTTGAGATAAAATATGAGTCTGAACAGCAATTAGTCTTCTCTCCTATTCTGAATGTTCTTATGTAAGTTCATCTGAAATTAAAATAACACAGCAAACAAGCAGAAAAATATAACAATTTGCAAAGACAAAGTATCAGGACCAAAGCTGACATAAATTTTACTAAATACTCAGCATGTCTGTTTTTTTTCTCGGTGTATTCTCACATTTCTCCATTTTGCAACATACAAGATTGATATCAATTTCAGTTCAATACTCAACATAAATATTGGCCTAAATTACATATTCTAAACACTGATCATCCTACCACTGAATTCTACACATTTGAATCATAACATATAATTACAGAGACATGGCTGCACTTCAATGGAGACATGCAACTGAATATTCAGGGGTTTACGTCCTATCGAAAAGACAGACAGGTGGGCAGAGGGGGTGGTGTAGCTCTGTTGGTGAGGTATGAAATTCAGTCCCTTGTAAGGAGTGACATAGAACAGGAGATGTTGTTCAGTATGGATATAACTGCGGAATTGTAAGGGTAAAAGTACCCTAATGGGAGTTATCTATAGGCCCCCAAACAGTAGCCTGGATATTGGGTGCAAATTGAATCAAGAGTTAAAATTGGCATGTCGTAAGGGTAATACTACAGTTGTTTTGTGAGATATCAACATGCGGGTAGAATGGGAAAATCAGGTTGGTACTGGACCCCAAGAAAGGAAGTTTGTGGAGTACCTCCGAGATGGATTCTTAGAGCAGCTTGTTATGGATCAAACCAGGGAGAAGGCAATTCTGGATTTAGTGTTGTATAATGCAACAGATTTGATAAGGGAACTCAAGGTAAATGAGCCGTTAGGATGTAGTGACCATAATATGATAAGTTTTAATCTACAATTTGAGAGGAAGAGGGGAAAATCAGAAATGTCAGTATTACAGTTGAGCAAAGGGAACTATGGAGGCATGAGGGAAGAGCTGGCCAAAGCTGACTGGAAAGACACCATAGCAGCGATGAGAGTGGAACACCAATGGCAGGTATTTCTGGGAACAATATAGAAGGTGCAGGGTCAGTTCATTCCAAGAAAGCAGGAAAGATTCTAATGGGAGTCAGAGGTGACCGTGGCTGACAAGGGAAGTCAAGGACAGTGAAAAAATAAAAGAGAAGTATAACATAGCAAAAATGAGCGGGAAGCCAGATGATTGGGAAATTTTTAAAGAGCAACAGAAGATAACTGAAAAGGCAATGCAGGGAGAAACGTTGAGGGACAAAAGTAAGCTAGCCAAGAATATAAAGGAGGATAGTAAAAGCTTCTTTAGGTATGTAAAGAGGAAAAATTAGTTGACACAAATGTAGGGTCCCTTGAAGACAGAAACAGGTGAATTTACTATGGGGAATAAGGAAATGGCAGACAAGTTGAACAGGCACTTTGGATCTGTCTTCACTAAGGAAAACACAAACAATCACCCAGATACACTAGTGGCCAGAGGATCTATGGTGATGGAGAAACTGAGGGAAATTCACATTAGACAGGAAATGGTGTTGGGTAGACTGATGGGACTGAAGGTTGATAAATCCCCAGGGCCTGATGGTCTGCATCCCAGGGTACTTAGGGAAGTGGATCTAGAAATTGTGGACACATTGGTGATCATATTCCAATGTTCTATAGATTCAGGATCAATTCCTGTGGATTGGAGGGTAGCTAATGTTATCCCACTTTTTAAGAAAGGCGGGAGAGAGAAAACAGGGAATTATGGACCAGTTAGCCTGACATCGGTGGTGGGGAAGATGCTGGATTCAATTATAAAAGATGAAATAGCGGCACATTTGGATAGCAGTAACTGGATTAGTCTGAGTCAGCATGGATTTACAAAGGGGAAATCATGTTTGTCTAACCATCTGAAATTATTTGAGGATGGAACTAGGAAAATGGACAAGGGGGAGCCAGTGGATGTACTGTACCTGGACTTTCAGAAATCATTTGATAAAGTCTCACATAGGAGGTTAGTGGGCAAAATTAGAGCACACGGTATTGGAGGTAGGGTACTGACATGGATAGAAAATTAGTTGGCAGACAGGAAACAAAGAGTAGGGATTAACGGGTCCCTTTCAGAATGGCAGGCAGTCACTAGTGAGGTACCACAAGGCTCGGTGCTGGGACTGCAGCTATTTAAAATATACATTAATGATATAGATGAAAGGAATAAAAGTAACACTAGCAAATGTACAGATGACAAAGCTGGGTGGCAGTGTGAAGTGTGAGGGGGATGTGATGAGGATGCAGGGTGACTTGGACAGATTGGGTGAGTGGACAGATGCATGGCAGATGCAGTTTAATGTGGATAAATGTGAGGTTATCCACTTTGGTAGCAAAAACAGGAAGGCAGATTATTATCTGAATGGTGTCAAATTGGGAAAAGAGGAAGTACAACGAGATCTGGGTGTCTTTGTTCATCAGTCACTAAAAGTAAGCATGCAAGTACAGCAGGCAATGAAGAAAGCTAATGGCATGTTGGTCTTCATAACAAGAGGATATTAGTATAGGAGCAAAGAGGTCCTTCTGCAGTTGTACAGGGGCCTTAATGAGACACATCTGGAGTATTGTGTGCAGATTTGGTCTCCAAATTTGAGGAAGAATATTCTTGCCATTGAGGGAGTGCAGCGTAGGTTCACAAGGTTAATTCCCGGGATGGCAGGACAGTCATATGTTGATAGAATGGAGCGGCTGGCCTTGTGAACTTAGAAGGATGAGATGGGATCTTATTGAAATATATAAGATTATTGAGGGATTTATTGAAACATATATGATTATTAAGGGATTGGACATGCTAGAGGCAGGAAACATGTTCCCGCTGTTGGGGGATTCCAGAACCAGGGGCCACAGTTTAAGAATTAGGGGTAGGCGATTTTGAACGGAGAGGAGGAAAAACATTCTCACCCAGAGAGTTGTGAATCTGTGGAATTCTCTGCCTCAGAAGGCAGTGGAGGCCAATTCTCTGGATGCTATCAAGACAGTTTGATAGAGCTCTTAAAGATAGCGGAGTCAGGGGATATGGCGAGTAGACACAAACGGGGTATTGATTTTGGATGATCAGCTATGATCATATTGAATGGCAGTTCTGACATGAAGGGCTGAGTGGCTTAATCCTGCACCTATTTTCTATGTCTGTTTTGTGCCTTGCATTTCTGAGATTTAGGTTTTGCAGATAATGGAATTCTCCTACTTTTTCAACTGTGGTTATTTTAGTTTAAATAGATTTGCATAAGAAAAGGAAGGAGAATTAACAACATTTAGGAGGTATCTAGATAGGTACTTGAATGAGCATAGCACAGAGGGATGTGAAATTAATGCATCCAAGGAGGATGAATATTGATGGGCATGATAATTGGCAGAGATGCGATGGATTGAAGGTCTGTTATATGCTGTACAACTCCATGGCATTAAAATAAATGGGAGCAAATGTAAGCCATTCAGCCACATGAATCTGGTCGATCATTCAACAAGATTATGGCCCAGCTTCCATCTCCACACTAGATTGCTGCTGCATCCCCATATTCCCATATTCTTCAGATACCCCTTGTGGCATGGTGGCACAGCTGTGGAATTGCTGCCTTACAGCGCTTGAAGTGCTGGAGACACGGGTTCAATCCCAATTACTGGTGCTGTCTGCATGGAGTTTGTACATTCTCCCTGTGACCGCGTGGGTTTTCTCTGAGATCTTCAGTTTCCTCCCACGCTCCAAAGACGTACAGGGGTATAGGCTAATTAGCTTGGTATAAGTGTAAATTGTCCATAATGTAGGGTAGTGTTAATGTGTGGGGATCGCTGGTTTGTGCAGACTCGGTGGGCCAAAGGGCCTGTGTCTGTGCTGTATCATTAAACTAAACAACCTATGAATCTAATGATCTTTGTTTTGATTACTGACAAGAACGCGCCTCGACAATCAATCATGCTGAAGAATTCCAAATATCCTTTGTCCTTGTACTGTAGAAATGTCTCCTCAATTGGATTCCAAGCAGTCTATCCTTTAATTTGATACTGCATTTCCTGGTTCTGTGTGGCAAAGTGAAACAGCTCCAATGACCCAGACTCATTGCTTTCCTCAAGTGATGTCTGTGCAAAATGTGTACATTCTTCCCTGGGCACTTTGGCTTTCTGCTGAGTTCCAAATGTGTGCTGGTAGGTTAATTGCTGTAAATTCCTCCTTTGAGTGGGTTCATGGCATAAGATTCAAAGGGGATTTGATGGGGGTGTGTTTAACCCATCAGAGACAAAGTTGTAGAGGCATACAGCAGTAAGGATGCGGAATAATATTAATTAGATTAATGTGACACTGTTTCACAGATTTAATCAATGATGCATAACAAAATCTCCTGCTGATCATCATTTCTCCCTCAGCTGACAAATCATTCCTGGCTCATATCAAACATTATTTGCAGACAGTATTGTTTAGTGCCAGGGAAGCACACTATATACTGACTTGGTTGGAGATGGGCTCTTCAATTAATATGACCTGCAGCGCCTCTTCAATACCACCTCTGACCAAGTTGTTCATGCCTTGATGGGCATGATCACCAAATTAGGTTTGAGGAAAATTACAAGTGAATAACCTCTGTGACCTCATCTGTACTAATTTACTCCTCATAAATGGACCTGCCCATAACAACATTGAAAATCGTACAAAAGATCAAGTCCTATCTTCACACTGAAACAGCTTTGATTTTTCTCATCTTGATTGAAGGGAACTTGGAAAAAAGAACACTAACATAAAAGATAGTAAAGCTAAACTGCTCTATCTTAGCTCAAACAAGCAATATATGGATAAATATGTTCCCTTGTGTTTATTTTAATTATGATCCAAAGCGATGTTTTAAAATAGATTGAAAAACATAAGGTCACAGACCAAAATTGCCTGATATATATGAAATTGATGTGCAAAGCTCTGCATTATTCCTTACAGCTATAAATAAAAGTGTTTCCATTTACAATCTGGTACTATTTCAATTGGAAATACATACAGTTTGGCATTCCAATATATACTTCAGCAAATATTAAATCTCTGAAACATTTCGACTATTTCACCACTTACAAGCAAAATTGGTTGAAATTGCTGCCTTTGCCAATTCTAGCAGTATATTTGACACAGAATGGTGTAAACTACTTTTTAACTATTGTTGTGTTTCTTTAATCACAACAGCATTCCAGATATATTTTTGTGAATACATTTCTTGAGTTATTTTTAACGCTGATAATTGTAAGCATTAACCCAGAGATAAAATATGACACTTTTCTTCCATCAAACTGCAGAAGTTTTATGGAGGTTGTTTTGTTCCATTTTACGGTTTCTTGCAGATTTCAGAGCTGTAATAATGACAGTGATCTGCTGCTAACATTACAACTACCCTACTTCTTATTTAGTAAGATTGAGAAGAGGTGTTCCACATTTATGGTACCACATTGGTACCACGATACACATGACAATAAAAGACCTTTGAAACCTTTGAAACAATAACACCCAAGACCTTCTTGCCACATATCCAAGTTGAGCGATCCAAACTGGCATTTGCTATATTTATAACATTAGCTTGGTGGGAGAAGTGTGAACGTTTCTGAAGAAAATTTGATCTTTATATTACCTGTCAACATTTCAGTCTGTTGATTCCAGAAGCCAATTTCAAATTTAGATTGCAATGTTATTTTGAGAAAAGCAAAATTATGATCTTGTTAATGGTCTCTTCAATAATGCTCAAATCATATATTAAAGACTATTAAAAACTATTTGTGGAGGAAAGAACTGCAGATGCTGGTTTACACTGAAGATTGACACAAAATCCAACGGGACGGGCAGCATCTCTGGAGAAAAGGAATGGGTGATGTTTGGAGCGAGTCTGAAGAAGGATCTCAACCTGAAATGCCACCCATTCCTTCTCTCCAGAGATGCTGCCTCCGGCATTTTGTGTCTATTAAAGACTGTTTGGAAACATGTTTTCCAATGTGTAACCCACGCGCATGTCGTTTAATCTCTCGTAGCATACATTACATGCATATGATATATTATAACATCCCCCTTTTTTCCAAAAGAGAAAAACTTACAGATGTACAATGTATGCTCGCTTGGCATATATCTGTCCAGTGAGAAAAGACCACTTTTTTTTAAATTTTTCTAAAGTAAATGTTCCTTTCCTTTTCATTATCTAATTTTTGTAAACTTGGTTAACATACTTGTAACCTTATACAGATCATCAAATCACAATGACAGCTTTATGATGTACCTTAAACATTGAGAGCCTCTAAAAATTTGAAAAAAATTGCTTCTTTACTGTGCAATGTGAATACGCATATCAATTACCATGAAATTGTAATGTGTGTCAACAAATGATGAGCACAGCTCATAAGCTAAAGTAAATGCTTTTCCATGACCGTTTTGTTTAGTCATTCATAAAAACGCATCATCAAATATAACAATTGATAATGATAAAATCAATGTGTCACACAGTTTCTGAGATACTTTGGTGGTCTCACTGTGCGACCTGAATGAGTTTCCATTGTTTTGTTCATGTCCATGTCATTGTTTTTGTCAGTTTGCTTTGTAGCTGTTTTCTCTTCAGTAAGTGCTGGCTGTTGTTTAAACGCCTGTGTCGTGTTAGTTGTGGTCTGCGTTGTAGACAAGCTCTGGTCATTGATGGTCTGGCCATGCTTCGCGTGTTGGCGTGCGACTAGCTCGTCTGGTGGATTTTCGTGGGTCTTGCAGAGATGTACGTGATTGCGACAGTATGAATGAATGAATACGTTTATGAATGAATAGGTTTATTGGCCAAGTATTCACACACAAGGAATTCGCCTTGGTGCTCCGCCCACAAGTGACAACATGACATACAGTGACAGTTAGGAATGACACATAAGACATTAAACATTAATAATAAAACATTATTGGCTAAACATGTGAATTAAATAAAATATCAGGGCAAAATGAGGCTACAGACTTTTGGTTATTGAGTAGAGCTACTACTCATGGGGAAAAAAACTGTTTTTATGTCTGGCTGTGGCAGCTCGGAGATGCCTACCAGAGGGAAGTGATTCAAAGAGATTGTGGCCAGGGCGAGAGGGGTCAGAGATGATCTTACCCGCTCACTTTCTGGCCCTTGCAGTGCTCAGTTCATCAATGGAGGGAAGGTTGCAGCCAGTAACCTTCTCAGCTGATCGGACGATTCGCTGCAGCCTCCGGATGTCGTGCTTGGTGGCTGAGCGAAACCAGACCATGATGGAGAAGGTGAGGACAGACTCTATGATGGCAGTGTCGAATTGGACCATCATTGCCTGTGGCAGATTGTGCGTCCTCAGCTGCCACAGGAAGCACATCCTCTGTTGTGCATTTTTGACTGTGGTGTCGATGATGGCTCCCCATTTAAGGTCCTTGGAGATGATGGTTCCCAGGAACTTAAAAGACTCCACAGATGTGACTGTGGTGCTGTTGATGGTGAGTGGGGTGAGGGGAAGGGGAGCTCTCCTAAAGTCTACAATCAATTCCACCGTCTTAAGAGCATTGAGCTCCAGGTTGATGTGATGATACCAGGATGCCAGCTGTGATACTTTCTCCCCATCCTGGATCGATCCTATCAGGGTTGTGTCATCCATAAACTTAAGAAGCTTGACGGAGGAGTCAGTGGAGGTGCACTCATAGGTGTAGGGAGAGTAGAGGAGAGGGGAGAGTACGCAGCCTTGCAGTGCTCCTAAGCTGAGGGTCTGCAGGTCCAAGATGTGTTTTCCCAGCCTCACATGCTACTTCCTGTCTGTCAGAAAGCTGGTGATCCACCAACAGAGCGGTTCAGGCATAGTCAACTTGGAAAGTTTGGAGTGTAGTAGCTCTGGCAATGGTGTTGAATGCAGAGCTGAAATCAACAAACCAAATCCTCGTGTAGGTCTCCTGGCGGTCTAGGTTCAGGAGAATGAAGTGCAGACCCAGGTTCACTGCATCATCCACAGATCTATTGGACGGATATGCAAATTGCAGAGGGTCCAGCAGGGGGTGCATGATATTTTTCAGCTTGGCCAGCACAAGCCTTTCAAGGGTCTTCATGAGTACAGATTTCAGTGCGACAAGCCTGTAGTCATTAAGACCAGTAATACTTGCCCTTTTGGGACAGGGACAATAGTGGAGATTTTGAGGCAGGCAGGGAAAGTGTAGGTTTGCAGGGACTGGTTGGAAATGTCTGTGCGGTGCTAGTAGTTCGGCACAGAGCTTGAGAGTAGAGGGGGAAACATTGTCCGGGCCTGGAGATTTCCGGCTTTTCTGTCTTCTCCACCTCCTCTATTTTTATTGTTGATGATGGAGAAGTGATGTGGTGCAGCAAGGAGGGATGGGTAATAGGGGTTAAGTGGTGATTGGAGAGGGGTGGGTGGGAAAGGGTCCAGTCTTTTCAGACTGGAGTCTTGCTTTAAGTATGTGTGAAGTGGTGAATGGGGAGGAGTGGATGTAGAAGGGTCAAGTCTTTGTGACTGGGGTCCGGCTGTGTTGGTTGGGGAGGGGGTACCAGGGTTACGTTTCTGCTTGTCAAACCTGCAGTAGAATTCATTCAGGTCTTTAATCAGCTGCCGATTGCCCAAAGAGCGGGGGGCTTTCCTCTTGTAGCTGGTGATTTCTTGTGAGCCCTTCCAAACTGAAGAGACACTTGCTGAGAACTTGCTCCTCAATTTCTCAGAGTGAACTCAACAGAATATTTCCGGTTTGTCTTGGGGTTGAGCAGGTTAACCCTGCAAACTCTCTCCGTGTCCATCGCAGTTTTATTCCACATCATGAGCTTCTTTTGACATGGGACAAGTGTGTGGTCTATGCCGTGAAAATATCTGCGTGGCAAGATGTTCACGCTTGCTCCACTGTCCACTTGGAAGTCGACCTGATTCCCATTGATGAGCATTGATGCGTAGGTCGCACAGTGTTAATTGTGAGCATGATATTATCGATTAACTCAATGCTCATGTCACTTCCGGCCTGGTCATCCACTTTGTGCAGTTTCCTCTTTCTGCACACGCTGGCAAAGTGGTTGTGACTGCAGCATGCCTTACAAGTCTGTCCGTAGGCTGGACATTGCTGTTTGTCCATTGCATGCTCTTTGCCACAATACTTGCACGCTTTCGATTCCTGATTGTGTTTGCCTTAGCTTTTCTTTTCCTTAGCCCAACTGCTTTGCTTATATGGATGGTGCACAACAGCATCTCTCTTGCCGCATAGCTGTGGACTGTAGCTGCAGACCTGCTACTTTCACCGTCGGTGAAAGCTTGGAGATGTGACTCAGCAGTCTCGGCACTCTTGCAGATATGGATACATCCGCTGAGAGTGAGCGTCCTTTCTTGCAGCAAATGTTTCCTCGTCTGAAAGTCACTAATGCCAAGCACGATTTTGTCACAGAACAAGCTGTCGGTCATGCACTGGCAGAAATTATAGAACTTCGCTAGTGTTCTCAGGTTAGTGAGAAATGATTCAAACTTCTCACCTGCTTCTTGCTGTCTCCTGTTGAAGATGTACTGCTCATAAGTCTCATTCTTTGCGCTAATGGCGTAGCTCTCGAATGCGCGAATTATGTCGGCTCTCCTCCTCATCGGCGAACACTAAACTGTTATAAATCTCCTGGCCAATTGTATGGAGAAACAATGGGCCAATTGTATGGAGAAACAATGCCGTCTCAGAAGCTGATGTTTGCCTGTCCAGCTGTTTGACAACGCTGTAGTTTGTCCACATCTGTCGCCATGCCAGGAGGCAGACCGGTAGCATGTTGTGGAGTGCGACCAGTGGCTAGCTGCATAGCCGCTGGTTGCCCGTCCCCTCATCCTTAACAGTTGTCTACACTTGCTGTTGAACGGTTGTCTGCACTTCCCTTCGCATGGTCATGTCATTTCGCAGCTGGAATTATTCTTTCTTTGCCTTGAATCCTGCTCACACACTTATCCTTTGGCATTTGACAATTACGCTAGTCCTTAGCTGTCAACTGTCCTAGCCGGGACTTTCAGCATTGCGGCAGAAAAAACAATTTTCTAAGGCACCACCGCGGCCACCATGTTTGGAGACATGTTTTCCAATGTGTAACCCATGCGCATGTGTGGACTTAATAAAGTCATTCAATCTCTCGTAGCATACATTACATACATATGATATATCATAACAAAGACTATTCTACTGGAACAATAGCACCCAATCAAAAATAACAATAATTAACAAGTTAGAAATACAAATTATTGCCTGTTTAATTGGTATTATCCAGGAACCATTTGGTGATTATGAAGGGTTACTGAGATAGGAAACCATTTTGACAAATGAGACAGGCACCCTCCTAAATGCCTACAGATGATTAGAGTAACATCTGCAACTTGATTGGAGGGAGCTTGAGGCCCATGTAAAAGTCTCAGAAATGCTGGAAGAAATTATTACTTTTTCCATGAGAAAACCTATTCCCTGCACACTTCAGTACTTGCCCATTTGATACTTTAGCATCCTTTAAACTTATCAGCCTTTTAGGGCCTATTTGAACAAGTATCTCAAGCTACACTGTATCCAATCCACTGCCACACTGGCTGCCTGAAATACTGGCTCCCAGTGATGACATTCTGGATTTAGAGAGTAGAGTTTACTGCTCTCCCACACATGATATGTGTCCTGCAAAATGGAGTAAGCGCTGCACAATGACAAGGCCTCCTTCAACATCCCGAGGCCCGGTCCTCGGAATGGGTTAGCGATTCTTCATCTGTTAGTGACTATAATAAACTTACAAGCAACTTTTTTTAAATGCCTCAGATAGTCTAGGAAAGTAATTTAAATTGTTTTAAAATAAAACTTACTTTGAAACATTAAAAGAAAATCAAACCAAAACATACTTGAGTGCTAATAAATTATTGAAAACATTAAGTGTAATTGAGTATAATTAAGTGCTTACATGGAGCTCGGAGAAGCAGTAATCAAGGAGAAGCAGGGAAAAGAGCTTATTGGCTGAAACCCATGGGAAAGGTGAGGGGAAAAACAGTTTTAAACTGTGGAATTTGATTTGTAAATTGGCAAATTAGGCAATTTATCAGCCAATATAAGCAAGGCTGCTCTAAGGGAGTGGCCTTGAGAGGGCAGTGTGAGTCTTTGGCGAGGAGGCTGAGGAGACAATGCAAAAAGCTGGAGAGGACGGGAAGCGGTGAACACATGATGGGTAAGATGAGACTGTGTGATGCTTGCAGGATGTGGGAGGCCAGAGACACAGATGGAACCTCTGGCTGCTACAACTGTGGCAAGTGCATCCAGGTTCAGCTCCTGAAGGACCGTGTTGGGGCACTGGAAAAGCAGCTGGATGACCTCAGGGCCATGTGGGAAAATGAGAGTTTCCTGGACAGGACCTATAGTGAGGTGGTCACACCAAGGATACGGGAAGAATGAAGGTGTGTGACTGAGAGAAAGGGTGGTAACCATGGAGTGCAGGAGACCCAGGTGGCTGTGCCTAATGAAAATGGGGATTCTCCTAGTGGAAACTTTGTTTGCTCCCTCAACTTTTAACTTCTTGCCTACCACTCTTTCAATGTTACTTGTTATTACTTGATTTCAAGGCATGGTTTCAACTTTCTTGAAGTATTGGTAACATTTTTGTATGCTTCAATCGTGTAAAGGATGGAGACAAGAGGAAAATGAGCTTCTCCAAGGAAGGAGCATGGGGATGGCGCAGCCTCTGATTCTGGTGTCTTAGAAGCAATATCAAACATGAACGGAGAAATGAAAACAAGATTTTGCAGTTTGGAAGAAATGATGAAAGGAATTTTGAGCAAATTGAAGGAAGTTCAAGACAAGCTGATATATTACAAGATGAATCTCATGAACAGAAGGAACAAATTGATAACTTGCGAACCTTGGGCCAGGAAAGATATTTGAAGATTGAAAAACTGGAATGGAAAATGAATGAAAATACTCGGGCACTCGAGCAATACAAGATTAAAAACATGGATCTGGAAAACCAAAGCCGTCGACTGAATTTGCGAATTGTTGGTTTGCCAGAAGGGGATAATGTTATAAAATATCCCTCTAAAATGATAAAGGAGACTTTCAACACGGAGAAAGTCTTTCCATAATGTAATGTCTGAGTTTAAGAAACAGTTGCGCTCCACCTTGCTCTATCCAGCTAGACTGCGTATACGACTCTTTAATGGTAACAACCGATTTAAAAAAAAAAAACTTTTTAATTTTTTTTTAATTTTTTTTTTTTTAACAATCCGCAAGAAGCTTCCAGCTTTCTGGAGGCTTATGGGGCTGAAGCCGCGACGGGGAGTTACTGATAGTCGATTAAGTTAAAATTGGAGATTTATTGTTCCTGTTTTGACAATATATCGGTTTGCAAATTATTAAAAATGTAATTGGATGAGTTATTCTTTAATTACTTTTTAGAATTTTAGTATGATGGTATCAAACCATAACTTATACCTTCTCTAAGATACTGTTAATTTGATGTAATGGTATTATATATATTAACTTTTAAGATCTTCTTTGTTTGCTCTTCTACTTTTAAAATGTCCATCAAATATTTTTTTCCCCTGTCTTTAGACAAAAAAATTGAAGCAGTTCTTTTTTTTCATATTTTAACCTTGGATAAATAATATGAAGTAGCTCTTGTTTTTCACAGTTAACATGCACTTTTTAATCATAACATTAATTTGTTTTGGCTAAAGTGCTAAATATGCCATTTTACATTGGGTGCTGTCATTAGGAGAGATGGAGGTATGGGAGGGATTAGGTAGTGTACTGACTGTCTACTGGTCAGTTTCGGGTTTTGCATAGGTTGGGGGGGGGAACTTGTGCTTTCAGTTTAGTTTTTTCTATATGGGCAGAATTTAAACTACAAAAATGTCTGAAATGTCGTCACTTCTGGCTCCGCCTTAGATTCTTCTCCTTCCAGTATCATGAACTGTTATGCTTTAAGAAATTAAACCTTTACATTCCACATGATTTTTACAATCAATATGGATAAAGTTATTAACTTTTTATGGAATATGAATGGTCTGAACCATCCCATTAAGAGGAATTTTTATTTTAAATACTTCATAGACTAAATGCTCATATTATCTTCAGGAAACTCGTGTAAGGAAAGATGACAATCAATGATTTTTTAAATTTTGGAGAGGACAGCGACAGCAGTTTCATTCAAATTCACAGGCTAAGGTGTCTCTATTTTTATTGGCGACTCAATTTTGTTTGTTCATTATGAAACAATTTCTGATCCAAATAGGTGATTTTTGAGGATCACTGGTGTTCTTCATAACCAAAAAGTTGTTATGGTGAATGTTTACACACCTATTATAGATCACCCTGAGTTTTTTTAAATGGCTAATCACACCCTTTCCTAATTTAAATGAACATCTTTTGATAATGGGTGGAGATTTTAACTGATGTTTGAACCCCTCGATGGACAGATCTTCATGTGCTTCTAAATAAATCAGCTAGTTTTATCAATTCTTTTTTACTTGACTCTGGAATGTTAGAAGTCTGGAGATTCCTACACCCAAATGACAAAGAATTATATTTTTTCTCTCATGTATATCATAGTTACTCCAGGATTAACTACTTTATAATAGATTCTCAGCTAGTTTCATCAGTCACTGCATACGAGTATGATGCAATTGCTATTTCTGATCATGCACCATTGAAACTATCAATTAAACTACTTGATTCCAAGTTTAGTGCTGAACAATGGCGATTTAATACTACTCTGCTACAAGATCTAAATATCTTTAATTTTATTAAAGATCAGATTGCTTTTTTCTTCTCAACAAACTCTACTGATAAACTATCCAATGGTGTAGTCTGGGATGCTTTTAAGGCATATATTTGTGGACAAATTATAGAGTACTCCACGGGATTAAAAAAAAATTAAAAATGAAATGCGTATATTGGCTGATGAGATTAAAGAAATTGATAAAAAATATTCAAAAGCTCCTGGTCTAGAGCTCTATAAGAATAGAGTTGAACTTCAATTGAGACATGATTTGTTATTAGAATCACCGATTGTGAATCAGCTACTTAAAACCAAAAGTCAATTTTATATACATGGTGATAAATCTGGCAAAGTACTCGCCAATCAGTTGAAGCTGTGTCAGATTACTAAAGTGAGTAAACGGGATGGTATATTGACTGTAGACCATGATGAAATTAAGAAATCCTTTTAGGAATTTTATACCTCCCTATACCAATCAGAATTTCCTACTGATCCCAATATAATGCATGAGTTTTTAAATAAACTGATCTTGCCAAATTTACTACATAATGAGTCTCTGTTAAATGAACCCATCATGGAGAAAGAAATACAGAAAGCAATCCTCTCGATGAATTCTGGTAAAACTCCCGGTTTAAATGCATTTACAGTGGAATTTTTAAAGTATTTCTCAAGTTTACTGTCTCCCTGGCTATGCAAGGTTTTAAAAGAAGCCTTTTTAATGAATAGATTACCACAATCCTTTTATGAAGCATCTATTACTTTCATTCTTAAAAAAGATAAAGACCCTCCTGAAGTGACAATAGCCTATATCACTGTTAAATGTAGATTCCAAAATTCTTTCCAAAAATTAGCTATGAGATTGGAAAATATTTTACTGCAAATTATTTCTGAAGATCAGACAGGTTTTATTAAAAATCGTTACTCATGCTTTAACTTTAGGAGATTAATGAATATCGTATATAGAGCATCAAATAAAACTCCAGAATGTGTCATTTCACTTGATGCTGAGAAGGCATTTGATAGAGTAGATTGTGAATACTTATTCAATACACTTGAAAAATTGAATCTCTTGAATCAAGCTGATATATCATATACCTCAGGCTTCTGTACTTACCAATAATCAGAGATCTCTTTTTTATGAAACCTTTCTTCAGACCCTTTTTTCAGGCTCTTTCAAAGTACTAGACAGGGCTGTCCTTTAAGTCCTTTACTGTTTGATATTGCTTTGCAACCTTTGGCCACCCTATTAGGGAATCCCCTAATATTTTTGTTATTGTCCATGGGAATAAGACACATAAGGTATCTCTCTATGCAGATCTGTTATTATTCATCTCTAACCCAGATAAATCTATTCCAACAATAGTATTCTTGCTATTGTATATAATAATATAGTATATAATAATAGTATTCTTGCTATTGAGGGAGTGCAGCATAGGTTTACAAGGTTAATCCCGGGATGGCAGGATTGTCATATGCTGAGAGAATTAAGCAGTTGGGTTGTACACTCTGGAGTTTAGAAGGATGAGAGGGTTATTGAAACATAAGATTGTTAAGGGTTTGGACATGCTGGAAGCAGGAAACGTGTTCCCAATGTTGAGGGTGTCCAGAGCCAGGGGCAACAGTTTAAGAATAATGGGTAAGCCATTTAGAACTGAGGTGGGACACACTTTTTCTCACAGAGTTGTGAGTGTGGAATTCTCTGCCTCAGAGGGTGGTGGAGGCAGGTTATCTGGATGCTTTCAAGAGAGAGTTGGATAGGGCATTTAAAGATACGGAATCGGGGGATATGGGGAAAAGGCAGGAACGGGGTACTGATTGGGGATGATCAGCCATAATCACATTGAATGGTGGTGCTGGCTCAAAGGGCCGAATGGCTTACTGCTGCTATTGTCTGTAGCACTACTTAATCAATTTAATAGTTTTTCTGGTTATAAACTAAATTTACTAAGATTACTGAGTGAGTGTTTTCCATTAAACAATCTAATTTCGAATTATGGACAGTTTCCATTTAGATCAACACCCGAATGTTTTACTTATTTGGGCATTAAGATTACCAAGAAACACAAGGATCTATTTAAAGCCAATTTTACGCCTCTAATTGACCATATCAAAAACAGTTTACTAAACGGTCACCAATGTCCTTATCTTTAATCGGCCGAATCAATGCTGTTAAAATGTTTATCCTACCTAAATATTTTTGTATTTATTTCAAACGATACCAATTTTTATTGCTAAATCTTTCTTTGATATCATTGACACCAAAATGTCTTCATATATATGGCAGAATAAAAATTCCAGACTAAGTAAAAAATACTTCCAGAAATCAAAAGACGGTGGTTTGGCACTGCCGAACCTTAAATTCTACTATTGGGCAGTTAATGCTCGCTATCTAATGTTTTGGACATACGATTTAGAAAATACTCAATGCCCAGGATGGATAAATCTTGAACATGATTCTATGCAAGGGCTATCATTGGCTCTTATTCTAGGGGGCTCGTAACCTTTTACAATTACGGGATTTAATAAATATACTACTAACCCATTAATAAGACATACATTCCGAATATGGTTTCAATTTTGTAAGTATTTTGGATTGAATGATTTTATCTTATCGAGTCCTATCATATCTAATTTTTTTTCTTCCAACCTTCTAGTACTGATCAAACCTTTCTGTTATGGAAGAGGAAGGGATTATCAGCTTTTCGTGTTTTGTTTTTGGATGGTTGTTTTATGTCTTTTGAACAATTATCCAATAAATATAATCTACCTAACACATTTCTTTAGATTTACAAATTAGACTTTTTTGAAGGCTACTCTACCCTTTTTTCTGTTATCACTTCAAACTGAAATCTTGGAAAAAAATTACATTTGAACCCTTATCAGAAAGCTTTAATAACTACTATTTATGAGTTGATTTTACAAATAGATACATTTGATAAAATTAAGAAAAACTGGGAAAGAGAACTCCAAATTTCTCTACCTATAGAGAAATGGGAGAGGATTCTTCAATTAGTTAATAGTTAATGTGTGCAAGACACTTTGATACAATTCAAGGTGGTTCAGAGCTCATATGTCAAAAGATAAGTTAACTCGTTTTTATGGTCATATAAATCCTACCTGTGACAGATGTAATTCTGAACTGGCCTCATTGACTCTTATGTTTTGGTCCTGCCCACTTTTGGAAAAATATTGGAAAGAGATTGTTGATACTATTTCTGTAGTTTTAGGTATTGATTTACAACCTCATCCTATTACTGCAATTTCTGGGCTACCAATGTTAGATTCTATTCATCTGTCCCATTCTGCCCATCGGCTGATTGCTTTTACCACATTAATTGCCAGAACATCTATTTTATTTAAATGGAAAGAATCTAATTCTCTGACCACACTCCATTGGTACTCTGAAATGATATCATGTTTAAATTTAGAAAACATTTGGAGTGACATTGTTGAACCCTTGTGTAAATTTGATAGGACTTGGGGAAGCTTTATTCCACATTTTCACACAACATATTGTCCCCTCTCCCCAGGGGAGACAATGCTTCCAGTCCAAGCGGCGGACACTTCGGTGGCTCCAATTCTAGAGATGGGACTCAACCGGTCAGACCGACATCGGGCAGAGCCATAGTGGTGAGTGACTACATTGTCCGAGGTGCGGACTGGAGATTCTGTGGAGGCAGGCGAGACGCGAGGATGGTCTGTTGCCTCTCTGGTGCCAGGGTGCAAGATGTCACGCACCAAGTTCAGAACATCCTCGAGAGGGAAGGTGAACAGCCGGCAGTAGTTATGCAGGTGGGCACAATCAACATTGGGAAGAAGAGGAAGGAGGTTCTGCAATGTGAGGTCAGACAGTCAGGAAGAAGACTGAAAAGCTTCCAGTACCTCATGCTGGTGAGGATAGGAGCAGGGAGATAGGGGATCTGAATGTGTGGCTGAGGTGTTGGTGCAGAGAGCAAGGATTTGGATTAATAGACCACTGGGATCTCTTCGGGTAAGACCTGTACAAAAAGGACGGGTTACACCTTAACCGGAGGGAGACCAACGTCATGGCAGGCAGGTTTGCTAGGGCTACACGTGTGGGTTTAAACTAAATAGTGGGGGGGAAGGGATTAATAAATTGGGTGTATAAAGATGGAGTTGAAGGGGAAGTAAGTACAGTGAAAGTTGCAAAAGACTCCCAAATTAATGGGAAGGAAAGTTTGAGAAGGGATAAGAGAGTAAGGTCGGGGCCAATTGCGAGAGGGGAGGTGAATAACGAGGTCAAAGTGTTGTATATGAATGTGCTAAGTATAAGAAATAAAGTGGACGAGCTTGAGGCTCAGTTAGAAATTGGTAAGTATGATATTGTGGGAATTACAGAGACATGGCTGCAAGAGGGCCAGGGCTGGGAATTGAATATTCAAAGGAATACCTCCTCTTGAAAAGACAGGCAAGTTGGCAGAGGGGGTGGGGTAGCTCTGTTGATTGAAGAATGAAATTCAGTTCCTTGCAAGGGGTGACATTGAAACCGGAGATGTGACATCAGTTTGGATAAAACTAAGGAGTTGTAAGGGTAAAAACCCTAATGGGAGTTATCCACAGGCCCCCAAACAATACTATGGATATAGGATGCAAGTTGAATCTGAGTTAAAATTGGCATGTAGTAAAGGTAATGCTAAGGTTGTTATGGGAGATTTCAACATGCAGGTAGATTGGGAAAATCAGGTTGGTACTGGACCCCAAGAAAGGGAGTTTGTGGAGTGCCTTGGATGGATTCTTACAGCAGCTTGTTTTGGAGCCTACCAGGGAGAAGGCAATTCTGGATTTAGTGTTATGTAATGAACTGGATTTGATAAAGGTACTTGATGTTAAGGAGTCATTAGGAGGTAGTAAACATAATATGGTCAAGTTTAATCTACAAGAGGGAGAAGGATATATCGGCGGTGTCAATGTTAGTTTAATAAAGCGGACTATGTAGCCATGAGGGAGGAGCTGGCCAAAGTTGACTGGAAAGATAACCTAGCAGGGATGAGAGTGGACCAACAATGGCAAGTATTTCTGGGAATAATACAGAAGGTGTTATCAGTTCATTCCAAAGAGGATGAAAGATTCCAAGTGGAGTAAGGGGGGACCGTGGCTGACAAGGGACGTCAGGGACCATACAAAAATAAAAGAAGTACAATGAAGCAAGAGGATTGGGTAATGTTTAACAAGCAACAGAAGATAACTAAAAATGCAATACGGGGAGAAAAGATGAGTTATGAAGGTAAGCTAGCCAAGAATATAAAGGAGGATAGTAAAAGCTTCTTTAGGTATGTGAAGAGGAAAAAATTAGTTAAAACCAAAGTTGGACCCTTGAAATTTATTATGGGGAACAAGGAAATGGCAGATGAGTTGAACAGGTACTTTGGATCTTTCTTCACTAAGGAGGACACAAACAATATTCCTGATATATCTGGGGTGACTGAGGAACTAAAGGAAATCCACATTGGGCAGGTAATGGTGCTGGGTAGACCGATGGGTCTGAAGGCTGATAAATCCCCAGAACCTGATAGTCTGCATCCCAGGGTACTTAAGGACGTGGCTCTAGAAATTGTGGACACATTGGTGATAATTTTCCAATGTTTTATAGATTCAGGATCAGTTCCTGTGTGTAGATGGTTTATATATGCAACCAATAACATAGTTACCTCAGTACCATTAACCCGCCTAGTTAACATCAATCATAATGCCTTCCCCTTCCTGGGTACAGTTCAGTAGAAGAATGTAGCCAGTGCTTGAGGATGTATGTAATGCCCTGTGCTATCATTAAAAGATGTTGCACACTTTAAGAGTTTGTGAATTGCTTATTTACATGGTGTCAGAAGTGGGATTCGAACCCACACCTCCATTCGAGCATGACCTGAACCTCTGCCGCATCCTGGATCGGGCGCGGAAGGCCAACTTGAAGCTGAATCCCAAGAAGTGCCGGTTTCGTGTCTCAGAAGTCACGTATGTTGGACACGTTTTCACCTCTAATGGACTAAAACCTGACCCCTTGAAGGCAGCTGCTATCTCCGAGATGGCAGCCCCCACCGACATGCCAAGTCTACAATGATTCTTGGGCATGTTTAACTACCTTGGGAAGTTTGTACCAAACCTCAGTGAGCTGAATGCTCCCCTTTGACAGCTGAAAAAAAGGATATCGCCTGGGTCTGGCTCCCACATCACCAGCAAGCCTTTGACTGCCTCAAGTCGAAACTGATTAACACTCCGACATTGCAGTTCTTCGACGTAAGTCGCCCCATCACCGTCGCCTGTGACGCTTCCAAGTTCGGTCTGGGTGCGGCTTGCCTTCAGTCTGTCGATGGATCGCTACATCCTGTCTTCTATGCCTCCCGCACCATGACGGACACCGAGCAGCGGTACGCTCAGATCAAGAAGGAGCTGCTCGCGGTGGTGTTCGCCTGCTCCAAGTTCAGGGAGATTTGTGACCTGCCCTCGAACCACATTCTAGAGAGGGCACGGTTCTTTACAAGGAAACAGTTGCCGGATGAACCTGTTGAATGTTTTATTGCTGATTTGCGTTATCTCGCCCAGCGGTGCCGTTTTGGTGACATGACAGACCAGCTCACTAGAGACATTTTAGTAAATGGCATGTGTGACCAGAAGCTGCGATGTGAGCTTCTAAGGGATCCAGATCTAACGTTGCAAAAAGCCATGCATGCCTGCAGATTGTCTGAGGTCGTTGTATTGCCAAATGACCACTGGGACTCGGGCAATAAATCTGTCAACCTGGCTGGGTTTAGGAGTCACAGCCTAAGATGGAAAACAATGCTTCTCTGCCACGTTCCAACCCAGGTCCTGGTGAAGTGCCCCCAAAGAGGTGCCCAAACTGTAACTACATGCATCACAGACTGTCGACGTGGCCGCCTATGGCAAGGCCTGTTTCTTTTGTAAAAAAACTGAATCACTTCTCTGCCTCCTGTCATTCATTCCGTTCCCATGGGAGACGGGTACAGATTTCCAGACCCAGCCTAAACATGCTGAGGCAATCTGATGTCTGTTACGACTCACAGCCCAACATAGCTGAATCCTATGATGCAGTTCCAATTAATTCTCCTGAGGATTCGAATGTGTTCACCCTCCTCCAGGCACCCGGCCAACGTTCTGATCCCTCCGTATCTGTGACTGTCAATGATGTAACCTTCCTTGCAAAGTTAGACACAGGTGCGAAGGTCAACGTTTTGTCAATAAATCTTTTCAACAAGATAAGGAATAATGAGTCCCTGGTTGCTGACAATGCTACCCTGCACGCCTATGGTGGAGAAATTCGAAGGCCTGCGGGCAGGGCCACTTTAACTTGCGTGCTGCAAAAGGCCACAAGAAACCTGGGTTTCTATGTTTTGAACTCTGACTGTGTAACCCTGTTGGGCAACCGTGCATGCCAGGATCTTGGCCTGGTGTCCTTCGACTGCACCGTCCACAAAGTGCAACTGTCGTTTAACCCGGTTGCAGAATACCAGGACATGTTCAATGATGACCTGGGAAAGTTACCACTGACATACCATATTTCCATTGACCCAAATATACAACCTATGGTTCGCGCACCTCACAGGGTGTCTCACGCCATGAAAGACAGGGTCGAGGCGATGCTTAACAACATGGTCGAAAAGGGGGTGCTAAAAGCGGTTAGCGAGCCCAACAATTGGGTCTCCACCATGGTTGCCACGATAAAGAAAGACAAGAACAAAATACATGTGTGTATCAACCCGAAGGACTTAAACCTTGCCATCAGGTGACCACACTACCCCATGCGGTCTGTTGAGGATGTGGCGGCTCAGGTCGGGCAAGCCACCATCTTTTCGGTCCTAGACACTAAGAACTCGTTTTGGCAGATCCCGTTGGACAAAGCGTCTTCTGACCTGACGACCTTCACCACACCGTTTGGCAGATTCAAGTTCCTGCGAATGCCATTCAGCATCAATTCCGCTAGCGAGGTGTTCCAGCGAACGATGGAGCAGATATTCCCGGACCTGCCATGTGCCATCATCGTGGATGATATCCTGGTTTATGGGAAGGACATTGCCGAGTTACCTCGGTTATGTTCGTTATGGCTTATTTACACTGTGGATTGGAGGGGAGCTAATGTTATCACACATTTTAAAAAGGTGGGAGAGAGAAAACTGGGAATTATAGACCAGTTAGCCAGATGAAGGGATTCAAAGTAACATTAGCAAATTTGCAGATGACACAAATTTGGGTGGCAGTGTGAACTGTGAGGAGGATGCTATGCGAATACAGAGTGGACTGGTTGGATGAGTGGGCAGATGTATGGCAGATGCAGTTTAATGTGGATAAATGTGAGGTTATCCACTTTGGTAGCAAAAACAGGAAGGCTGAATACTATCTAAATGGTATCAAGTTGGGAAAAGGGGAAGTAAAATGGGATCTGGGTGTCCTAGTTTATCAGTCAATGAAAGTAAGCATGCAGGTACAGCAGGCAGTGAAGAAAGTGAATAGCATTTTGGCCTTCATAATAAGAGGAGTTGAGTATAGGAGCAAAAAGCTACTTCTGCAGTTGTACAGAGCCCTAGTGATACCACACCTGGAGTATTGTGTGCAGTTTTGGTCCCCTAATTTGAGGAAGGACATTCTTGCTATTGAAGGAATGCAGCATAGGTTTACAAGGTTAATTCCCAGGATGGCGGGACCGTCATATGCTGAGAGAATGGATCAGCTGGGTTTGTATACTCTGGAGTTTACAAGGATGAGAGGTGATCCTATTGAAACATATAAGATTATTCAGGGTTTGGATATGCTAGAGGCAGGAAGCATGTTCCCGATGTTAAGGGAGTCCAGAACCAGGGGCCACAGTTTAAGAATAAGGGGCAAGCCATTTAGAACAGAGAAGAGGACACACTGTTTCTCAGAGTTGTGAGCCTGTGGAATTCTCTGCCTCAGAGGGTGGTGGAGGCCAGTTCTCTGGAGAGAGAGAGAGAGAGCTAGATGGGGCTCTTAAAGATAGCTGAGTCAGCGGATATGGGGAGAAGGCAGGAACAGGGTACTGATTGGGGCTGATCAACCATGATCTCATTGAATGGAGGTGCTGGCTTGAAGGGCCGAATGGCCTACTCCTGCATATATTGTCTTGCTAATAATGTGTGATTGATCACTAAGTAAACATTTTATTTTTCCTCATTCGTAGAAGTTGCAATTTAACTTTCATAAAGTACCATCATTTGATTTAGTCATGTGAAATACAGAACCTTCCCATCAAAAATGCACAATGCCCACCCGGAAGTGCTGGGATAATAGGCTGAAGTGCACATGAGAAATTTCCACCCCTCCAAACAAAAGTTTAAAAATAATTAAAATACCAGAAAATCAAACTATAGTACATAAATATAATTACTTCAGCAATTAAGTGCATTTCTCATATTTAACTCTCTATTTGAAAACTGTAAATGACCTGCAATTTAGGAATCTTGCCCATTGACCCGAACTAGGAATATATGTGGGTGGCCAAACGGGCTTGAATTCACCTACCCACCCAACCTCCCTGAGGCATCAGGTAGCAGGGTGTAGTGAAGTCACAGTGACAACAAGGCCATATGTGGCATCCTGCAGACTGCTCTGCCAACCTTTGATTTGAGGGAACACAGGTAGAGAGATTGGTTACGAAGGCATAGGGTGTGTTGACCTTCATTGTTTGGGGCATAGAGCATAAGAGCACATCTTAACAGGACTTGGTTAGGTTGCTGTGCAGGTTTGGTCACACCATTGCAGGAAGGATGTGGAGGCTTTGGAGAAGGTTTATTAAAACCTATCTTCTGTTTAAACCAGCATCTGCAGTTCCTTCTTACAAAAATGCTACAGTGCATTCAGAAAGTATTCAGACCCCTTCACTTTTTCCACATTTCATTAAGTTACAGCCTTATTCTAAAATGGATTAAATTAATTTTGTTATCAATCTACACAGAATACCCCATAATAAAAAAAGTGAAAGCTGGTGTTTAGAAATTTTTGCAAAGTAATTAAAAATAATTAACTGAAACATCCCATTTACATAAGCATTCAGACCCGTTACTCTGTTGAGGCACCTTTGGCAATGATTACAGCCTCCAGTCTTCTTGGGTATGACGCTACCAGCTTGGCACACCAGTATTTGGGTAATTTGTTCCGTTCTTCTTTGCAGATCCTCTCAGGCTCTGTCAGGCTGGATGGGGAGCGTCGATGCACAACTATTTTCAGGTCCCTCCGCCCCAGTCTGAGGTCCAGAACACTCTGGAGCAGGTTTTCATCAAGGATTCTCTCTGTAATTTGCTCTGTTCATCTTTCCCTCAATCCTGACTAGTCTCCCAGTTCCTGCCGCTGAAAAACATCCCCACAGCATAATGCTGCTACCACCATGCTTCACCGTAGGTATGGTATTGGCCAGGTGATGAGCGGTGCCTGGTTTCCTCCAGACGTGACACTTGGCATTCAGGCCAAAGAATTCAATCTTGGTCTCATCAGACCAGAGAATCTTGTTTTTCATGCCTTTTGGCAAACTCCAAGCGTGCTGTCATGTGCCTTTTAGTGAGGAGTGGCTTCCGTCTGGCCACTCTACCATAAGAGTGCTGCAGATATAGTTGGCCTTCTGGAAAGTTCTCCCATCTCCACAGAGGAACTCTGGAGCTCTGTCAGGGTGACCATTGGGTTCTTGGTCACCTCCCAGACCAAGGACCTTCTCCACCAATTGCTCAGTTTGGCCGGGTAGCCAGCTCTATGAAGAGCCCCGGTGGTTCCAAAGTTCTTCCATTTAAGAATGACGGAGGGCACTGTGCTCCTTGGGATCTGCAATGCTGCAGACATTGTTTTATACCCTTCCCCAGATCTGTGTCTCTACACAATCCTGTCTCGAAGTCTACAGACAATTCCTTCCTCTTCATGGCTTGGTTTTTGCTCTGACATGCACTGGCAACAGTGGGGCCTTATATAGACAGGTGTGTGCCTCTTCATGTCCAATCAATGTAATTTACCACTGGTGGACTCCATTCAAGTTGCAGAAACATCTCAAGGATAATCAATGGAAACGGGAGCTCAATTCTGTGTGTCATTGCAAAGGGTCTGAATACATGTAAATATGATATTTCAGTTATTTATTTTTAATTACTTTGCAAAAATGTCTAAACACCTGTTTTTTGCTGCTTCATTCTGAGGTATTGTGTGTAGATGGATCATTAAAATAAAAAATAATTTAACCCATTTTTAAAATAAGGCTGTAACATAACAATGTGGAAAAAGTGAAGGGGTCTGAATGTGCTGTACCTGGATTGGAGGATATTGGCAATAAAGAGAAGTTGAACAGACAAACTCTCTTTCTTGGGGTCCTGAACCAACCTGATTTTCCCAGTCTACCTGCATATTGAAATCCCCCTCCCCCTGTCGATAATTCGGCCCAGATTTTGTGCAGGTCTGAAATGCATTCACCTGGGAGCAACTGAATGTCAGTGGAGTCAGCCCTCCAGCTAATTTTGTTGTAAATATCCAACTCATTGCAGTGCTTACACATTTTATTTTGTCTGCACTTTCTCTCTAACTGAAATGCTATAGCGCTGTCACAATATATTCTGCACTTTGGTAGTTCCCCTGTCAATATTGTACTTGTGCAAAAAGCTTGATTGTCCTCATATGGTATGATTTAATCATATAGCATAGGAATAAAGTGTTTCACCGTACCTTGGAACACGTGACAATGATGAATGAATATCAATAAATCACCATTAATAAATACAATTCAGAATGAATGAGTCGCCTTACATATACGTAATGTTGCTGAGCAATCATTAGAGCATAGTATGCTGCTAAAAATTTACTTGCACTCAAACTCAACAAGTTCTATCCCTTTCTAGTTAAGTTTACTGCGCTTGGGAAAGTTGTCACATCAATGCATTTCAATAAATAATTTTTCAGTGAGTTACGTATTTAACAAGTTTTGTGGAGGAAAAGGCAAATTGGACCGCATCTTCCTGATTTGTGTTAAACTATGTGAAACACTTTGTGTTCTATTGCATTTAGTCCTGAGCAATGCAATTCTTACAAAGGGTCATATTTACTATTCTTTGGATCAGTCAGTACCTCTGAATTTTCTTTCTTCTGTTTGCCCTGACAATATATGTGCTTTTGATATTTAAGAAGAAAATATATTCCGTCACAGAGCCTTCTGGACTGCCTTGAAACTCATTTCATTGCAACATGCAGATATTAAATCTGCTGAAGAAAGATTTTATTTCCATGTATTCTTTATGTTACTCCCAGTGTTTGCTTTGAAAATTTTATTTAATTACATTTGGGGGGGGGGGAAATAAAAGTGCACCATTGAAAGACAATTTCACAATCACATTTGCAACAGTTTCTCTGTAAAATCATACCAATTATGAAATTCAACTGGGTATTTCCTCTCATGAATTACCGATGCAACCACGACATGTTGAACTTGGATCCGTCTGTTCAGAAGCAACTAACATTGGCCAGTTCTGAGACAAAATGGTCTTTATCCTGTAGTGCCAACCTAGGCAGCCAGTAAAGCATGCCTACCTCGAACTTGAGTCCCCCAACTCCCTTACTGCAACAACTCCCTTACTGCAACAACTCCCTGGTCTCTTATCACCACATATCCGAGTGTAAAGGCAGCTGCCTGACTCCATCAGCTAGTCCACAATCCAAACCTTCATCATGATTAACTCTTTCCTCCTTGCATCGAATGTCATACTGCCTCTGGTCAATCTCCTGAGCCTGGCCTGAGGAGAGGAAGACCAGGTGACCTCATGTCTGAAAATGTACCAAAGAGGATATCCAAGATTGCCATTCTTTGCATTAGAATTTTGAAGCAATTGTTTATATTTCACAAGTGTAAAGCCGCAAGCTCTAAAAAAATAATTCAGCAAGAGAGATCTATATTCACATTTGAAATGCCTGTTAGAATTACCATAATCACATAGAAACTTCATCTTAAATTAAGGCTATGTTTCACTCAGTAAGGAAGTGTTAACAAAATTAATATTAAAGTGAATCAAGAAATGAAAAAAAATAAACTGCTTAAAATTATACCAAAGAGAAAAAGGAAGATGGATGTAATATTTAGGTACAATCATTGTGTTCATGATATTGTTGGGAAATTCTTTGCATACGTTCCTATTTCATCAATAAATTTCAAACCAGCATGAGCTTTGGAATGTGATTGTCCAATGACAATCACATTCCTAGCCTTATGACATTCTCAAATCTCCTATTATTGAATCAAACTTGCTAGGTTACATTAAGTGATGGAAAACATATAGATTAAACTGACATTATTCATTCCAGATAAGTACAAAATAATATCTTTAACAGAACAACTACACCCAGACCTCTGGAGAGCCTACCGTTGTCAAGCTTTATATGCACCACTGAGTGTTTTTCCATTAAAATACTTAAGGTGACCTTAATTATAAGCTTAAATGGAGGAGTCGTATCATTATTGACAGAATCATCAAGAGAGAAAGCTGCATTAGGACATGGGTTCAAATAGAAAATAAATTAGAAGAAAGAGAGATGATTTCATTGAAAATGAGAAACTTAGAAACAAGGAACAAGCAGATGCTGGTTTACATAAAAAGACACAAAGTGCTGGAGTAACTCAACGGGTCAGGCAGGGATGCTGCCTGACCCATTCAATTACTCTGGAACTTTGTGTTTTCCTCTGATAAGCTTCTGAGGAACACACAAAGTGCCAAAGTAATTCAATGGGTCAGGCAGCATCCCCGCCTGACCCGTTGAGTTACTCCAGCACTTTGTGTCTTTTTTTAATGTAAACCAGCATCTGTTGTTCCTTGTTTCTAAGTTTCTCAGAGGATGTGATAGGGTAGGTGCTCAGTTGGTGTTTCCAATTAATCTATCATTGGGATATGGGAAGAAACCAGAGCACCTGATGATAACTAGTAAGGGTGTCAGAGGTTATGGAGAGAAGGCAAGAGAATAGTGTTGATAGGGAAAGATACATCAGCAATTTTTAAATGGTGGAATAGACTTGATGGGCCAAATGGCCTAATTCTGCTCATATAACTTATGAACATGGTCTGGGCAGAATATGGAAATGGTACCCTCAAGGTCAGGATCAAACCAGAGTCGGTGTTAGTAACAGCACTAGCTGCCCGCTTTTTCTGAGCCCTCTGTTATCAGAGAGGACAAGATTAACAAATTCATGGAAGTATCAACATCCTCAAATTTTCTTCCAAGCAGAAAACGAGGTGAAGAATTGCCTTTCCATCTCAGCTGCTTGAAACCCCAATCTAGTATAATGCTTCAAAGAGAAGATGGTTATTCTCAGTGAATCTGTTGACATGCCCATCCATATTATCTCCCACAGCTTATAAGCAACCAAAATGAAACACTTTCTCCCAAATGCTAAAAAATCAAACATCAAACTCTGCCAGCACAATTAACTTTGTCATCCTGTGCATAATTGTTAGCTATACTTTATTTTGGAGGATACTCATTTAAATGTTTCTTTATTTGTTCCTGTTCTGCTGAAATCAACACTCAAAGGACAATTATAATTTCATATTTATTAATTTAAATTATGGGGCAGCTATTCATTATTAGTAATTATCCCAATTTGATGCTGACATTTCTAATTTAAGGAAATATTAATTGATACAACTTGTACTGAACAAGCAGAAGTAAGTTGAAGTAAAACATACTTCCATAGCAAATATATTTACCAATAAATAGTTGGATCATCAGCGATTGTTCCTGCCACTGTAATAATTTATTGCTGTCCAGCCACAATAAATACCTATCCAGAAATACCTATCCTGACAATTTTAACAACACAATGTTTTCACTCTTCCAATTTATTGAATGACTCTACATTGTAAGTGATTTTCTTCATGTGATTTTGCATTCAATATGAAGTGTATTAAAATTGCTTTGCTTGATATCCTATCAATTTTCAGTTAGTTGAATTGTTCATGCCATCGGTGTAAATAAATGGGTAGTTTTACAAGTTAAAATGTTATTCCTCTCTAAAGCCTAGAATTTGATGATTTTCAAAAAGCCTACCCTAAGTTTGTAGTTAAAACAAAACATGCTTTAAGAAACATGGACATGTCTAATGTTAATGAAGTTTACAATAAGAATGACACAATTCTTCAAGCTGATAATTAGGAAAATAAATTATTTTTTTAACTTGACAAGTAATTGGGAAAGCAAACCATGAGGGACTTATTTAAATTTTAAAATACAATTTGTCTTTCAGCATTGGAAATGTGAATTTTAGGAATTTATTTGGTTGGAATGTCTTAGGTGGCTTATTTGATGTATAACAATATTTAAAGACATGCAAATTTGAGCTTGATACTTCAGAAATACTTAATTGGCAATAAACTGCTTTGGGATATCCAATGGTCATAAAAGATGTTATGGAATTGCAGTTTTCCTCTTTTTTTATTTCTCTTTAATTACAGGCTGGAAACCATTTCTATGATGGGAAAGAGAAAGTGTCTATGACTGGAACTCTGATTATAATCTCTATCCCAATTATTCAAACAGAAAAATAGAGCTGCTGATGAATGTCAGATGCATGTACAATGGTTAGTGATCCTGAATACTAAAAGCAGAGGAACCATGAACATTGGGGGAAGCAAAGCCCAAGAAAGATAAATAAAAAATGGCAGATTATATAATAGACTCCAGAGAATGCCCAGAGGGCATGAGCCAAAATAGTACCAAAGATAAATGATTTAATTGGAAAGATTAGCAAAGCCATTCACATTTGATTAGAGATATTACAAGGAAATTTAATGTAGATGTTAAAATTATCATGGATGTTTGATGATGGGACAGAATAATAAATTGCTTGAACTGGAACCAGAATGGTGAGAGGGTGTTTTTTATTTGATTCTGAAAATTGTTATGATTTGGAATCCAGCGTCAGAAAGGAATATAGAAGCACATTCAGAGGGGGGGAAGAGATTGATGTTTGAATTGGCTAATTGAAGGGAAAGAAACAAGTGAGGCTAATCTGATAGAATACAAGGGACTGTATTAACTTAGTGGTTCAGACAGCATCACTACAAGACATGGATAGGTAAAGTTTGGGGTCAGGTCCCTTCTTCAGACTGATTTGTCTGAAGAAGTATCCTCACCGAAAATGTCACCTATCCATGTCCTCCACAGATGCTGTCTGGCCGACTGAGTTACTCTAGCACTTTGTGTTCTACGTAACAATCCAGTACTTGGAAGTCCCTTGTGTCTGCATTGGGCTATCTTGGTAGATCTTTGTAAAGGCATGATGGGCCAAATAGCTGCAGATGAAGCAGTAAACCAAGACTCCAGCCTTATGCCCAGGTACAGTGTATGTTAAAGATAGCCAAAGAAAAGATCTCAAGAGTTATTGTTCCATCTTTCTTGTACTTGTTGATCATTGTTTGATGTTAAATTAAAATGACCATCCTTGTTTTCATACCTCTCTGTGGCCTTATGCCTTTTAATAGCTATGATTACCCCCACCCATACAATGCCTGAGAATTTCATTTGACCGATTCTTGCATTATGTCCTTTACGCATTAGTTTTGCCTCACAATTAACAGTTTTACTTTCACCTGTAAGTCTGGAATCTCCTCCTTTGCTGACCTCCATTAGCAGCCTCTTAAAATATTATTTCAAGAGTGATAACCTGCTCAAGTTTGTGTCACATTTAATCTGATAAGGCTGCACTGGATCATTTGTGGTATAGTTAATACATTGAAAATGCTGGATACGTTCAAGCAATAGTATGGTAATCAATGATTGCATGCTCTGATTTGATATGCTATTGAATTTCTGAAGATAGCTACTGGCAACTTATGTTACGATAGTAAGAAAGCTAAGGAATTCAGACAATTGCCAGTTCTGAATCCATTACTCATTTCCCGTAAAGTAATAATTAGCAGATCAGGAAGCCAATCAAAGTAATGGATGGCTGTGTAGTTTGGCAGGTAACTAGACTTACTAAGAGAGGAGACCATCTTTCATTTTCCCAACACATTAACAAAATAAATAATCTCATGCAAGCACATTTTTCCATTACCTATGAAAAACACCATCAATGTTAAATCATCACTGGAATATTTTGCTCTTCAAATTTATTGGACTATTGCTTCTTTGTGCATGGTCTGCCCTCACTTTATTGTGATTGGCAGTGGTTTGTAGACCCCACTTTAACAATCCTGGCCAACTACAACCTTATGGGAACCATGGTAAGTCACATTTTGTTACCTCATGAATTTCTTATGAATGTAGTGTTAAAGTAGAATAATTTAATTGCATCACAGAGAGCACAAACATTTAGCTCAAACAATCTTCAGATGAAATAACACTTAACTCAAATATTTATTGTAGTTATTCGGTTTGTTCAGGGACTTTTTAAAACTAATTGCTCAGTAGCCCATCGATCACAAATGTGTCCATTACCTTTAACACGTAAAATACAGCAGCGTCTAGTAATTTGTGATTAAATGCTTGGCAGCAGGCCAAGGGATCGTGTAACCAGTCATCTGTCAGTTCTTTAAGCTCATTTGCCTTGATGCGTGACCATTTTATATTTTTATCTGCCAATTTCTCAGTGGATTGCCAGCCACAGCATGGCATTCAGAAAAGGAATATGTTGCTAATGGCTCTTTTCATTTAAGACTAATTTCAGTTGAAAAATCTCAAATCATGCAATCACAAGCTATTAATCAGATGATTAATCTGCTGCCTTTTTAATTCCTGGAAAGTTGTCTTGTCTTTATTTCATTTTTGGCCAGGAAAGTGGAACAATGAAAAAGTTACATATTTGCATTCCCTTTGTATTAGATCTGCAGACCAAGTAGAACCGTACAAGTCTGTGCCACCCTTTGGAGGTATAAAATGGAAAAAAAAGCATTTCTGAACATACTTTGCACAATTCACTTTACTTGTAGCTGTCTGGATGACTATGACCAAAACATATTATAAATAAAGTATCTTTAGCTTTAGCTTGAACAGTCTCTTTCCAGGCTAAAACCAGAGCAATTTGAAACATATTACAATGTGCTAACTGGTATTACATAAGTGACAAGGTATGCATGCAGTTTCTTACTCCCTCGACTGTCTGAAGAACCCATCCAAGTACAAGTCTTAACCACAACATAAATTCTTCATTTACAAGCGGACCCACTCTCTTGACCAGAGAGTGAACATATACCAGACAAAATCAAGGTTTTTAAGCATGTTTTCAAATCTGATTATGCAAACATCTACTGTATATTGTAATTAACTGGACAACATTTAGCCATTCTGCTCGGGCTTTTTTCTTGTCAATGACCATTAGTGGTGTCTGTTCTGATTCTACCCAGACTTTAGCGATACAAACCAACACTTATCTTTACCTCCTCTTCAAGGCTTCCCTTGATTTGTTTCATACTGAGGAGCTTCTTCCCTCCTATATGGAGCATAAGTTAATTTTCCTGATCATTTTCAGAATGCATAATCTGTGTACAATACACCTCACCTTATGAGAATTCATTCAGCTTAAGGAAGTGCAGTGCAGAGATGTGCTGCTAACATGCCCAATGAATAGACAAACAAATAGTCCAATGCAAAATGCTGCCGATACTGTAAAGTTGAAATCAAATGATCCTGGAATTACTCAGCAGGCCATGTAGCAGAGAGAGAGAAACAGCTACATTTACAGGTCTATAACTATGGATTAGAATATTTCTGATGTCAAAACACCAAAACTGTATTGTTAGCATCTATGGAGCGAAGGAATAGGTGACGTTTCGGGTCGAGACCCTTCTTCAGACTGATGTAGGGGTGGGGGGCGGGAAGAAGAAAGGAAGAGGCGGAGACATTACGCTGTGGGAGAGCTGGGAAGGGGAGGGGAAAGAGGGAGAAAGCAAGGACTGCCTGAAATTGGAGAAGTCAATGTTCATACCGCTGAAGTGTAAACTACCCAAGTGAAATATGAGGTGCTGCTCCTCCAATTTACAGTGGGACTCACTCTGGCCATGGAGGAGGCCCAGGACAGAAAGGTCGGATTCAGAATGGGCGGGCGAGTTGAAGTGTTGACCCACCGGGAGATCAGGTTAGTTATTGCGAACTGAGCGGAGGTGGGCCACAGTCTAAGGCCCTTCCACTGCTGGACATGGGGGGTACGGTATGGTGGAGATGCCCCTCAATATAAGGGAATGTATCCCACGCCATTGTGGCACGAGTGTGGGACTGATTTGTGGAAATTTGGGGGAAAGAAATGTCTAAACTGTATTGATCTATTGTACAGCCTCCGAAAATGTTGGATGGATTTTCCGCAAGGTTAATGTATTGTATATATTTATCATTTGAATAAAGTATATTTTGAAATTTAAAAAAAAACTGAGCGGAGGTGTTGGGCGAAGCAATCGCCAAGCCTACGCTTGGTCTCACCGATGTAGAGCAGCTGACACCTAGAGCAGCGGATGCAATAGATGAGTTTGGAGGAGGTACAGGTGAACCTCTGCCGCACCTGGAAAGACTGTTTAGGTCCTTGGATGTAGTCAAGGGGGCACATAAAGCGACAAGTGTAGCATTTCCTGCGATTGCAAGGGAAAGTACCAGGGAAGGGGGTGGTTTGGGTGGGAAGGGGCAAATTGACTAGGGACCAGCTCTCCCACAGCCCACTGTCTCCGCCTCTTCCTTTCTTCTTCCCGTCCCCCCACTCCCACATCAGTCTCCCAGCTCTCCCACAGCCCACTGTCTCTGCCTCGTCCTTTCTTCTTCCCGCCCTCACCCCCACATCAGTCTGAAGAAGGATCTTGACCCAAAATGACACCTATTCCTTCGCTCCATAGATGCTGCCTCACCTCTAGCATTTTTGTCTACCTTCAATTTTTCAAGCATCTGCCGTTCCTTCTTAAACAAACTGTATTGTTAAATCGGACACCTACTCCTACTTACCCCTGGACCATGACCCCACTGACGAGCACCAGGCCATCATCTCTAGCACCATCACCGACTTCATCAACTCCGGCTCCCTGCCCCTCCGAGCCTCCAATCTCATCGTTCCCCAGCCCCGCACGGGCCCAATTTTACCTTCTCCCCAAAATCCACAAACCTGACTGCCCCGGGAGACCCATTGTCTCTGCCTGTTCATGCCCCACCGAATTTATTTCCACATACCTTGACTCCATCCTATCCCCCTTGGTTAAATCCCTCCTCACCTATGTTCAAGACACCTCAGACACTCTCCGTTGTCTCCGCGCATTCCATTCTCCAGGCCCCCATCCTCTCATCTTCACCATGGACATCCACTCACTCTACACCTCCAACCCCCACCAGGATGGTCTCAAACCCCTCCGGTACTTCCTCGACTGGAGGAGCAACCCATACCCGTCCACTGATACTCTCCTCCACCTAGCGGAATTGGTCCTTACCCTCAATAACTTCTCTTTTGACTCCTCCCATTTCCTCCAAATACAAGGCGTAGCTATGGGCACACGCATGGGCCCCAGCTACGCCTGCCTCTTTGTCAGGTACCATATAACCATATAACAATTACAGCAGGGAAACAGGCCCTCTCGGCCCTTCCAGTCCGTGCCGACCATTTGTTTTCCCCTAGTCCCATCTACCTGCACTCAGACCATACCCCTCCATTCCCTTCACGTCCATATACCTATCCACTTTACTCTTAAATGTTAAAATCGATCCTGCCTCCACCACTTCTGCTGGAAGCTCATTCCACACAGCCACCACCCTCTGAGTAAAGAAGTTCCCCCTCACGTTACCCCTAAACCTCTGTCCCTTAATTCTCATGTACATCGAACAAACCTTGTTCACTGCGTACCAGGGCCCCATCCCCGACCTCTACCTCCGTTACATCGACGACTGCTTTGGTGTTACCTCCTGCACCCACACACAACTGACTGACTTCATCCGTTTCACCACCAACTTCCATCTGACACTTCCTTACCATTCCTTGACCTCACTATCTCCATCACAGGGGATACTCTCCTGACCGACATCCACTATAAACCCACTGACTCCCACGGCTACCTGGACTACTCTTCCTCCCACCCTGCTTCCTGTAAGGACTCCATCCCCTATTCCCAATTCCTCCGTCTATGCCGCATCTGCTCCCAGGATGAGGTGTTCCACACCAGGGCATCACAAATGTCCTCATTCTTCAGAGAATGGGGATTCCCCTCCCCCACAATAGATGAAGCTCGCACCAGGTTCTCCTCCATACCCCATAACACTGCCTTCTCTCCCCATCCCCCCCACTCGCAACAAGGGCAGAGTCCCCCTGGTCCTCACCTTTCACCCCACCAGCCGGCACATACAACACATAGTCCTCCGCCAGTTTCGCCACCTCCAACATGACCCCATCACTCGCCACATCTTCCCATCTCCCCCCTGTCTGCCTTCCGCAAAGACCGCTCCCTCCACAACTCCCTTGTCAATTCTTCCCTTCCCTCCCGCTCCACCCCTTCCCCGGGCACTGTCCCTTGCAACCGCAAGAGATGCTACACTTGTCACTTTACCTCCCCCCTCCACTCCATTCAAGGACCCAAGCAGTTGTTCCAGGTCTGACAGAGGTTCACCTGCACCTCCTCCAACCTCATCTATTGCATCCGCTGCTCTAGATGTCAACTGATCTATATCGGTGAGACCAAGCAGAGGCTTGGCAAACGTTTCGCCGAACACCTCCGCTCGGTCCGCAATAACCAACTCGACCTCCCGGTGGCTCAGCACTTCAACTCCCCCTCCCATTCCGTATCCGACCTCTCTGTCCTGGGCCTCCTCCATGGCCAGAGTGAGCTACACCGCAAATTGGAGGAACAGCACCTCATATTGGAGGAACAGCACCTTGGGGAGTCGGCATCCTCTTGGCATGAACATCGAATTCTCTCAATTCTGTTAACCCTTGCTGTCTCCTCCCCCTCAGCCCTCGGGCTCCTCCTCCTCCTTTTTATTTTTTTCCGCCCATCCCCCCATCAGTCTGAAGACGGGTTTCGGCCCAAAACATTGCCTATCTCCTTTGCTCCATAGATGCTGCTGTACCTGCCGAGTTTATCCAGCATTTTGTGTACCCTCGATTTCCAGCATCTGCAGTTCCTTCTTTAATAATGTATTGTTAAATCTGTTTGTCTTTCTATGAGTACAAGCAGCATTATGGATAGCTGTCACAGGATAGTTAAAATTAGCATTAAATCACCTATGGTACATTAAACAGGTTACATTCCCCAAGTACTCTGATCTTACATCAATTTTCAAGAGCTATCCTACATATCCCACTTTTCGACCCATCATTGAGCCAGTGTGGATATTAAAGAGAAGACATGCAATAAAATGCCAGCCCATTATCCATCTTGCTACGAACACTGCTGGGTAAAGTTTCTAACATATGATTCCATACATAAAGGTAATCATAGACTAGCAATGAGCAGTGTATAGTATATTTTTAGTTTTGGGAGAAAAATCTCCATTATTGGCCACAAAATGAACTATCCTTATAGTTAACAAACAACACAGGTGTATGGTTTATCAGTGTGATGTTTCCTACCTATATTGAGAAATCAAGTTTTTTCAACACCCATCCATGCTATTTCCAACACCCTACTTATTCCAAGATTCAGTTCAGAGGAGCATTATCCTTGCACACAGCTCAAACATATTGGGTGGTAATTCGAAAACCAAAAACACCGTCATGAACAACCTCAATTTTACTCCTTAAATTTGCACAAAAAGTTGAAAACAGAAAAATTGATAAATCAAAGGGAAGCATGCGTCAGAGGTTGGGACAGCTATTTTGGTTTTGGCTTGTAAAATAGTTCCAGTCAACTAATGCAATGAAATCATGCAAGTCTCAAAGCTTAGCGCCAAAGGAAACATCAAATTGATTTTCTTCTACTGCAGCCAAAATGGAAATCCCAACTCAAACAACGTTTATCACGTACCGCAGCAGAAACAAAATGTGTAAAATCATATGCTATTGAGTTTATTGAAGCCTACTTGGCAAAATACTTTATGTTTGCCTGGAGCCCTTAAAGTGATTGGCTGGTAAAAAATAACATTTTTACAAGACAAGTTGTGAAAGGATTTCACATATGGTATCAAAGCCTTGTATTCATTTTCAAAGGAGATTAATCAATGTTAATTTTCAGCACAATTAGTTTGCAATCTTCAATTACATCACAAACTATCACAAATCGTAAATATACTTGTATTATTCATTCACTGGATCTGAACTCACTGGTAATACCATTATTGTTGCTCAATTGATCTTGAGAATATAGTAGCTAGCAGCCTTGAATCTCTGCTGGCTTTGTAGCGAAGGTGCTGACACAATGCTTTTTGGGGGAAGATACAAGATTTTGACCCAGCTTTGCACTTATAACCCATATCTTTTTAGAGGGTGGAGGTTGTAGCTTCTGGAGATTCCAAAGATGCCTCAATAAATTGCAACAATTTTCTAAATTAAAAAGATGACAACAACAATGTGCTGATAGCGGATGAGAAGAATATAAAGGATGGTGAATGCGATGCCAATCAAACAAACTGTTGTGTGGTAGAGAGTATAATTTGTGGGTGCTTCTGAAACTGTACTCAAACAGGTAAATGGCAAGTGTTCCATTGCATGCCTTAATTATGTTTGTCGGTAATGGAAAGGCCTTAGGAGTTCCTCATCGCAGTACATCATGTCTTTAATTTTTTGCAGCTTTAGAGTAATGTAATTGATTCAGCTGATGTTGTTTCGTAATATAAAATATCAAGGGAAAGCAATAATTTGGCACAATAAATATAAAATCAAATCAAGGGTATTTGAAATAGAAGTTTACGAGAAAGCTTTGAAATCTGTTTAATTTTCCCACAGAATAGCTGTACTCCAATAAATTTTCTATTTGTTTTTACAGATGAGATGAGATAGACAGCCTTGTTTTCAGCAATGAACCTATGAATGAGTTGCCACTGTTAAATGATTCAAGGATTTTTTTTTTTTTGTTTGAACATTTAACTACTGCCAAAAATGGTGCCCAGTTGCATAGCTTTATGCATGATTTTTGCATTTAGCAGCATATAGTTTAGAGTGCAGTTTGTGCCCAGGTCGCAGATTGCCAGTTGGGAAGGACATGTCAGGTTATATTGAATTGGATTAGGGAAGTGGAGTTGTCAGCACACTCATTGCTGAATCACAGTGGTCAGATTGCAAGGACAGCTATTTGGCAGTTCCATAGAGAAATGTCCAACTCGCTGCAGTGCACATCTCAGCATGTTTAAGTCATTTGAGCATCTGTGCCGTAGCACAGAAATAACACCCTGCAGGCGAGACAACACTATATCAGATCTACTGCACTGCTAGAGAAATAATACTATGCATTTGTCATTGCTATTTGAGGAAACTTACATGAAAAACCTCCTAATGGGCCTGTCCCACTTGACAGTTGCCAGCAGTCGCCTGAAAAATCATCTAAATGGGACAGGCCCATAAGTCTTCCCACAGAACAATGTGCTTATGAATTTCAAAGATTATTCTCTGCAATATTCTTTGAGACATACTGAAAATATAAAGGCTTTCCCTCTCTCTCTGTCTCTATCCCTTCCCCCTTCTCAGTTCTCCCACCAGTCTTACTGTCTCTGACCACATTCTATCTGTCCCGCCCATTCCCCTGACATGTCTGAAGAAGAGTCTTGACCCGAAACGTCACCCATTCCTTCTCTCCAGAGATGCTGCTTGTCACATAAAGTTACTCCAGTATTTTGTGTCTTCCTTTGATTTAAACCAGCATCTACTTAACAAGATCTCTTTCGTTAGGTTAAGTAAGGGGGTTAGGTTAGGTTAGGTAAGGAGAGGTGCAGCGAGACCTGGGTGTCCTTGTACATTGGTCACTGAAAGTTGGCTTACAGATACAGCAGGCAGTGAAGAAAGCTAATGGAATGTTGGCCTTCATAACAAGAGGATTTCAGTACAGGAGTAAAGAGGTTCTTCTGCAGTTGTATAGGGCTCTGGTGAGACCACATCTGGAGTATTGTGTACAGTTTTGGTCTCCTAATTTGAGGAAGGACATGCTTGTGATTGAGGCAGTGCAGCGTAGGTTCACAAGATTGATCCCTGGGATGGCGGGACTGTCATAGGAGGAAAGATTGAAAAGACTAGGTTTGTATTCACTAGAGTTTAGAAGGATCTTATAGAAACATATAAAATTATAAATGGACTGGACAAGCTAGATGCAGGAAAAATGTTCCCAATGTTGGATGAGTCCAGAACCAGAGCCACAGTCTTAGAATGAAGGGGAGGTAATTTAAGACTGAGGTGAGAAACTTTTTCACCCAGAGAGTTGTGAATTTATGGGATTCCCTGCCACAGAGGGCAATGGAGGCCAAGTCACTGGATGGTTTTAAGAGAGTTAGATAGAGCTCTAGGGGCTAGTGGAGTCAAGGGATATGGGGAGAAGGCAGGCACAGGTTATTGATTGGGGATGATCAGCCATGATCACAATGAATGGCGGTGCTGGCTCGAAGGGCCAAAGAACCATATAACCATATAACAATTACAGCACGGAAACAGGCCCTCTCGGCCCTTCCAGTCTGTGCCAGTCAAATGGTCTCCTCCTGCACCTATTTTCTATGTTTCTATGTTTCTTTCCAAGCATAACATAAGCCTGCATTTGGGATACATCACTTTAAACCTGTTCTATCCCTGTACCTGTCCTAATTACTTTTAAACATTGTAATTGTACCTGCTTCTGCAGCTTCCTCTGCCAGTTTGCTCCATATACACAGTATTCCTCTGTGTGGAAACGTTGCTCATCTGTTCCATTTTAAATATTTCCCTTCCCTCCAGGGATGCTGGGACCGCCGATAAAAATATTGCGGTGCTGCGGGTCTGTGAAGCGGCCAGCTGCGGGCGGCGGCGCTGAACTTTACATCGGGAGCCTGGGATCTCTCACCGAGACCACCAGTGGTGGAGTTCCATCCAGTGCGGCCAGTTAGCTTCGGAAGTCCTTGAGAGGACTCTCCCAACGCCGGAGCTCCATCATCCGGCGAGAAGGGCCTGGAACATCCGGCAGCCGTAAAGGCGACTGCGGAGGCCTCAATAGGCCCGACTATGGGTGGACATGGGGATGGGGACTGGACTCTGTGCCTTCCCTCATAATGGGGAACCATTGTGGGGGGATGTTTTCATGTTTAAATTTGTTTATTATTGTTATGTTGTATTCTCTTTAATGTGCTGCAATTGGTGTATGTGACAAATAAAGAACCTTTGAACAATCTTTCTAATCTTGGAAAAAGACTGTGTCTATTCACTTCATATACGCGACTCATTATTTTATATACTTAATTTCCTAAGCTCCAGAGGGAAAAACGTTCCAGTCTGACCTTATAAATAAAGCCGTCCATTTCTGGTAACAATCTAGTGAATCTTCTCTGCACCCTTTCCTGCTTAATGACATCCTTCCCTTGGCTTAAAGAGGGCACTGAGGAAGTCCTTTCTGAATGCATGATCATAAAATTAAAACTGCTTCTCCCACACAAGAACTGTATGAGGCAACGTGGCTGAATGCGAAGAAGAATTCCAGCCAAGCTAAACAATTGGAGCACTACATACAGTGCTGGCTGCCACACTATGAAGGCACTACAATTGCACGAGAGAGGGAACAGAGCAGAATAAATCGAGACGCTGCCTCGGTTGGAACATTTGAGCAATGAGTAGAGGCTGGATGATCTGGGTTTGTTTTTTCAAAGCCACGGTGATTTAAAATGTATAAAAAGGTATAACATTCAGAGAGTAGTTGTCATTTGGAAATCCAGATGATGGTGGCATGTGCTTCCTCATTTCGAGTCATCATCAAAGCCTACCGAGTGGAAATAGGCCCTTTAGGTCGAACTTGCCTAAACCGTCCATTGTACACTTGTCCCACCTGTCTGCATTTGGCCCATATCCTTCTAAACCTGTCCTATCCATGTACCTGCTTAAATGTATTTAAACACTGCAATAGAACTTACCTAGGACTTCCGGTGGCACTATGGAGGACTAGAAGGCAACGCCAGCCACCTCCGTGGAAAAACGAGAAAAAACCGGGGAGAAAACCTACCTGCTGCTGCTGATTCTGTATCTGCTGCTTCTACACCGGCTGCCGTGAGTGATGTCATCAGACGTGCGACCCGTAATGGCAACACAGCGCAGCCTACCTCCGGGGGAAATCCAGACTCCGGTACCAAAAAAGAATGGCTGAACAAGAACAAGGCCCGACTGAAGCCTCGGCCTCAGGTAGGACAGTCCCTAGAAGATGTGTCTAAAAAATCAAAAAAAAAAATCGGAATTGGAAGAACTTAAAAAAAAATTTGTGCTAGAAATGGCAGAATTAAAAAAAAGAAATGAAGTTTGAATTAAAGATGGAATTGGAAAAAATGAATGTTATGGATGAAATGAAGAAAATCAAGATGGAGATGAAGTAGTTAAAGTCTGAAATTAATTTTCGACTACGGAATTATCAGAAATACTGCGAAAGGAAATTGCAGAAGTAGTGACGGAAAAATTTGCAAGTATAATGGAAGAGTTGCATGAAAAAATTGAAAAAAAGGTGGAAATGGAAATGGAACCTGTCCTGGAAGAAATTAAGTTACAATCAACATCCATAAAAGACCTTGAAGAACTGGTCGAAACAAATACTCAGACTACGAAAACACTCGTCAAAGAAAGTCAACGATTATCCGACTTACTGGGCAAAGTTACTGATAAGTGTACTGAGCTGGAAGGACGCCAGAGAAGGCAGAACCTAAGGATCATGGGTATTCGAGAAGGGAGAGAAAGGAACCCGAGAGTTTACTGCAAACTTACTACAAAAGGTTTTATCTCTGGAAGAAAAGCCTTTGCTAGCCCGAGCACACAGAGTAATGAGACGTTATACAAAGCAAGATGCTCCTCCAAGACAAATGATAGTAAAAGTCCAGTATGATTATGTTTTGGAAGATATGATGAATAAAGTTGTAAAAAGTAGAAATCTTAACTATGAAGAAGATTCGATCAGCATCTACCGAGACTATCCAGCAGAGGTCTCCAAGAAACGAAATGCGTTTAAAGAGACCAAAAGAATTTTGAGGGAAGTGAAGAATCTGAAGTACAGTCTGAGATACCCAGCCACACTGAGAGTCACCTACAATCAGGAAGAACATTATTTTAAAAATCCAGAGGACGTATTGAGATTTGCCCAAGGGATTAAGGAGCGAGAAGAAGACTGAATGTAATCTTCAAAGATGAATTAAACGAACAATTAAACCATACTTTCAAGATTGATTGAAGATTGCAATAGACTATGAACTTGTTTCATCTAAAGAAGATGGAGAAGGAGGCAGATGGGTAACTCGAGGAGATATGGATTGAAGACTATTCCATGGATACTAATAATTAGAATACTAACAGTACTAATTTAATAATTAACATATATTAACATATATAAACATGTATTAATTTTAATACACTGGTATCATTACTAATTAGAGTTAATAACTGCTAATTATTGATTGATAATTAATAATTAATTATAGCTGACTAACTTAGAATTAAGTAAATAGTAAATATAAATATACAAAATATAAACTTTGACTTCATTTATCCCCCCTGGTACTTTTTATTTCTTTTTTACTTTTTATTTTTTCCATAATTTGGGTTTTTTTAAATTCTTTATTTTGTATTTTTTTTATTATATATTCTTATTATTATAGTTTCTAATAGGCATTAAGTATATATATATATATATATATATATATATATATATATATATATTACTATATACTTGACTATGAACTTTGTACACATCATAGTTTAGTACCCCCGGTTTTAATAATATTTTTTTTTATGGAATAATAATTTTAGTGAATCATGGAGATGGATAAATATTTAACATTCACTACGGAAGTCTTTAGATTGCTAGCCATGTTAGTATAGCTAACACTAACTACACTAATCTTCTCAAGCATTTTATAATAAAGAGAATTGGAAGGTACAACAGGCATTGGAAAGAGAGATTAAACAGTTAGATACAGAGAACACTGTTAATCCAACCATGATAAAACATAATAAAATCTTTGCATTGAAATATAAGTTAAATAAAATACAGTCAGACCAAGTTGTAAAACTATACCAATATACTAAACAAATACAATTTGAATATGGTGACAAACCACATAAACTATTGGCTCGTCAATTAAGAAAATTGGAAGGAGAAAAATTAATTTATAGGATTAAATCAGATAAAGGGGAATTACTAGTACAAACTAAAGATATAAATGAGAGATTTTTGCAATATTATAAAAATTTATACTCAGCTAAAACAAAAGAAAATCGGATAGGAGTAGAAACATTTTTTAAAAATTGTAATCTAAAAGGACTGGATTTAGAAGATAGAGAATTATTAAACGTTGAAATAACTACTAAAGAAATTGAAGAAGCTATTCGATCATTAAAAATGGTAAAACCCCAGGACCAGATAGTATTGGAGCAGAATTTTATAAAATATTTTATGATATGATAGCTCCATGTTTGAAGACACTATATGAACACATTTATGCACAACGGAAATTACCAGAAACGTTAAATGAATCTATTATAACCCTTATACCTATATTAGATAAAAATCTTGATGATCCAGGGTCATATAGAGCTATATCTCTTTTAAATACTGATCAAAAAATATTAACCAAAATACTAGCACAAAGACTAAACACAGTGATTAATAAACTAATTCATTCAGATCAAACAGGATTTATACCAAAACGATATTCCTCAAACAACCTGAGAAGATTATTTAATATTATATATTCAAAAAGAAACATTCATAAGGATTTACCAATTATTTTGTTGGACGCAGAGAACGCTTTTGATCAGATTGAATGGTCTTATTTATTTTCGGTTATGGAATTTTTTCAGTTGGGGGAGAAGTTTATAACATGGGTTAAATTACTATATACCAAGCCAACAGCCAGAATATTAATAAACCAAATGTTAACAGCTAAATTTAACTTATTCCGAGGCTGCAGACAAGGTTGCCCTTTATCTCCACTACTGTTTGCACTTGCAATAGAACCACTAGCAAAATCTGTGAGATTGCATCCTGAAATATATGGGTATGAAACTAAAGAAACTGAAAATAAAATCTCTTTATACGCAGATGATGTATTACTTTATATCACAAAACCGGAAATTAGTATTCTTAACTTGTTAGATTTAATAACTCAATTTGGATCGTTTTCATGATATAGAATTAATTGGAATAAAAGTGAACATGCCAATAATGGGAAATAACTTACATATATTACAACAATACCCTTTTAAGATTGCAAATGAAAAAAATAGATATCTTGGAATTTATGTAACAAAATATATGATTCTATATTTAAATCTAATTTCCCACCCTTATTGAATAAACTACTTAAGAATATCCAATATTGGAAAACATTACCTATTTCAATGCTAGGTAAGATTAATGCGATAAAAATGATTTTTCTTCCACAATTATTATACTTGTTTCAAATGATCCCATAGAAACATAGAATCATAGAAATTAGGTGCAGGAGTAGGCCATTCAGCCCTTCGAGCCTGCACCGCCATTCAAGATCATGGCTGATCATCCAACTCAGTATCCCGTACCTGCCTTCTCTCCATACCCTCTGATCCCCTTAGCCACAAGGGCCACATCCAACTCACTCTTAAATATAGCCAATGAACTGGCCTCAACTACCCTCTGTGGCAGAGAGTTCCAGAGACTCACCACTTTCTGTGTGATAAAAGTCTTTCTCATCTCGGTCTTAAAGGATTTCCCCCTTATCCTTAAGCTGTGACCCCTTGTCCTGGACTTCCCCAACATCGGGAACAATCTTCCTGCATCTAGCCTGTCCAACCCCTTAAGATATATCCCGATATATCTTCCTAAAATTTTTTTTAAGAAAGCGGACTCTATATTTACCAATTTTATTTGGGATTATAAGAACCATAGAATAATTAAAAAGCATTTATGTAAATCAAAAATGAATGGAGGTTTTGCATTGCCTAATTTTATGTTTTATTATTGGGCAGTTAATATAAAACATATGAATTTCTGGTTGGAAGAACTAGATAAACAACCAAACTGGTTAAAAATGGAAAAGGAAGACTGTTTACCTTTCGAAATTAGCTCGATTTTATTTGCTAACACTACAATACATAAGAAAATTTATAGAGGAAACCCAATAATAGAAAGTGGTATACGTATTTGGAAACAATTAAAAAAAACATTAAAATTACAGAATACACCACTAGCTCTTCCAATTGTAAATAGTATTACTTTTAAACCTTCATTGATGGATAAAGGTTTTTTAAAATGGAAGAACTATGGAATAAATAAGATTGGTGATCTCTACAGGGAAAGTTTATTTCTCTCATTTCAGGAATTACAACAAAATTATGGATTACACTCCAAAGAATATTTTAGATATTTACAAATTAGAGATTATGTTAAATCAAATACACTAGATTTTAGGAATAGAAAGACAAATTTTAGATGAATGTCTAAATGAACATCCGAATACAGAAAAATTAATATCATATATTTATAATATTTTACTGGAAAATGATTTTCCAAATACGGATAAATATAGACAAGCATGGGAAAACGAATTAGGTCAAGTAATTAGTAGAGAAGTATGGAATGAAAGTTTACAACATATACACCACTGCTCATTAAATGCCAGACACTCCTTGATACAATTTTAAAGTTATACATAGATTACATTTCTCAAAATCCAAATTAAATAGAATTTTCTCAAATGTTTCCGCTATATGTGATAAATGTCAACAATTAGAAGCTAATCTAACGCATTCATTCACAAAATGTATAAAAGTTACTAATTTTTGGACAGAAATTTTTAAGATAAGCTCAATTGTAGTTAATGCAAATTTAATTCCAGACTCAAAATTAATTATATTGGGAATATTAGAAATGAATCAGATACTAACACCACAACAAATAATTTTTATTTGTTATAGTTTAATAATTGGTAAAAAATTAATACTAAGATTTTGGAAAGGTCCCATATCCCCTACAATCAAAATGTGGATTACAGAAATGTCAGAGACACTTCACCTGGAACGATTAAGACTTTTCCAAATGGACAGGTTAGATCAATTCAGAGGAATATGGTCTCCATTTACTGAATATTTAAAGGGTTAAGATGGTCCGGTTTGAGGCCATGACTGAAGCCTGAATGAAGGAATAGATGAAGAATTATATACAATAGATCATGAATATATCTCCAATGAAGAATATCTTGTTTAATACTCCACTCATTTTATTTATCTCTTTTTTATTTCTGTTTCTCTTTATTACCTATCTTTATTTCCTACTGTTATAAAATAAAAAAAATATAGAAGTATAAATAAGATTGACTGTAAAATTTAAAAATATTAAGAATGTATATGACGATAATATTTTCTTTTTCTTTGATTTTATATTATTTCTTAATATGTAATTACTTCTAATAAAAATATTTTACAAAAAAAAATAGAACTTACCTAGAATCAACCTCCTCTGGCAAGCTCGTTCCATGCACCTGCCACCTTTTGTGTAAAAAAAGTTACCCCTCAGATTCCTATTAAATCTTTCCCCCCTCACCATAAACCTATGTCCTCCGGTTCTCAATTCCTCTACTCTGGGCAAGAGACTCTGTGCATCTCCCCGATCCAGTCCTGTCATGATTTTATACACTTCTAGGAGATCACCCTTCATCCATCTGCGCTCCATGGAATAGAGTCCTAGCCTGCATTTAAGAAGCATTCAGATGAAATACTGTACCATAGAAACCTATGGTCTGAATACTGGAAAATGGGGACTAATAAAGAGTAGATACTTGACAGCCAGCATGAACACAATGAACTGAAGGTATTGGTTCTACGCTGCATGACACCATGTCCTAGATGGTATCAACATACTGCTTTCTGCCTTAGGAGTGGCCATGAATGGGAATCTGACCTTTATGTTCCACAAAGGCAAACATTAACAGCAAAACCCAAGGTGCTGCAGTAACTTAGCAAATCAGGCACCACCTGGAGAGAACATGGATGAGCGACCTTTTTGGTCAAAATCCTCCATCAAACTTTTAAAGGCTTTGTCTATTTAGTAGAAATTCTAACATCTGCATTGCCAACAAGTTCCAGTTAGGAGAGCAATCAGTTCAGTTTTCCACAATGTACCACCAAATAATAAGAAGTCAAGAAGTTCCTTAACTTCTGCAGATTAGTGGAAGACACAGGCTCCAGCCACTCAGGATTGATGACATAGCTATAGGTCCGGGTTCTAGCATGATTGCACTTTCATCCCTTTTGCACACATTATCCTGCCAGTGTGCCAGCAGGTTAACTGGCCAGACTATTCCAGCAGCTACAGGGCCCACACAAGAAACTCAGCAATCCCTAGAGGGAGAAACCAAATTAAAGTTTCAAATCAATGTCTCTTTGTGAGAACTGGAAAAGTGAAAAAATAACAAGTTTCTCTTTAAATGTCAAAGATGGGGAGAGCTGGAGATGTTGTGATAGATGCTCTTCCAGATGAAGCAGTGTTCAGTTGCAGTTCTTCCATTTTAGTTAACCTCATTCGAGGTTTACAGTGTGGAGAAGCTAAATTATTATTTATTTATTTTTTCTGTGTTTGGATGCATGTCACATAAATTCTCCATCCAAATGTGCCTGGAGCAGCACAGTGGTAGAGTCGCGTTACAGCACCAGAGATCCGGGTTCGATCCTGACTATGGGTTCTGTCTATACAGAGTTTGCCTGTTCTCCCCATGACCTTCGTGGGTTTTCTCCGGGATCTCCGGTTCCCTCCCACATTCCAAGGTCGTGAGGGTTTGTAGGTTAATTTGCTTCTGTAAGGATGGAACTTGTGTACGGGATCGTTGTTTGTCGGCGCGGACAGGGTGGGCTGAAGGACATGTTTGCAAGCTGTGACACTAAACTACTCCATCTCTGACATATTAGGCATTGGCCTAGTTTGTTTCAATAAAGTCCAAAGTACCTCACCTCTCATCCAGGGATATTGCAGGACCTGGTGCACAATGCTGATGGCACCTTTTTCAGGTAACGCAAATTCTTTCTTTACCTCTAAAATTGATGAGGTCTGATACAAGGTAATTTCCCTGCACCATTACTTAGTTTTTCTGCCTCTACAGATGTTACCTCATCTTGAGTATTTGCAGCATTTTCTTTTAATTCAAATTTGCAGCAGCTGCTGGGAGCAGCATCTCACAATTCCGGCACAGTTGATTTTTTTTCTTTCCCTCTCTAACTGTTCTCCAACCTCTCATGAAATATAGCAAAATAGTTGTTTCCAAGATAATCTTGGACTCCACCCCAGACATCTTCTTCATTATAACCCCCCCCCCCCCCCCACCTTTTTTATAACCATTTAAAACTTACTAGTTTTCTCACTTTTGCAGTTCTTGTCATTCATTGTCTTGAAATTTGAATTTTGTTTTCTTCACACGCTGCTTGACCTGCTGAGAATCCGAGCATTTTCAAATTTTCTTTTTCAGGTTTCCAGTATCTGATTTTTAATTTGTTATTGCTTTTCAAAGCGTTTGAGCATCTTTGCGGGCTTAGGATGAGAAGCGGTCTTCAATATGCTTGAAAACAACCCCCGGAACACCATAGCTAGCAAAGCTGTGTTGTGATCTGAAATATTTTAAACACTGCATGGGTTTAAATCAAAGGCTCGAGCCTTTCGAGTGCCTGCCAGGAAGAATGAATTCTACTGATCCCCTGACATCAAAAATAACCTTTTATGTTTCCTATCATTATAGTCGACACTTTTTATCAGCGGAAACAAATCTGAAAAGCAACTGGTGATAGACACAAGAGTGTGCTTAAGTTTGAGTGTAAATGACTTTGTGGATTTCAAATTGCAGCCTCAGTTTATAAGTCTGAGTGAAATAAATGAACACTATATTCAATTCCTTTGTTTAAGCATGCTCGATTACACCAGGCAGATACAAAATTTGCTCTGAAAAGGTACAACATGATTTTACTTCGGAGTCACGTGAGTGACTACGTGAAGAACCCGCCTCACGCTGTCAACGGCATGACGTCGACGCTGACGGCAGAAGCAGGAGCTGCAGTAAGGAGCAGCTCCTCGACAGCGGTAGGTTCAGAACCGGCAGGTAAGTACTGTTGAAAAACTTTTTAGGACTAGAAAACTCCGTGCCTGGTGGAAACCAGGATTTTAAAGGTTTTAAAAACTAACTAAAAGTTTAAATTTAACAGATATACTCTGTTAAAATAACGGAGTTTTAAAAGAACGTCCCAGGGGAATACCCAGCGATCGGGACGAGAGATTAATTACGGGGCCGGTTCCGATACTGGTACCGTTTAAAATACGGTAGAAAGGTTTAAATGCTCCACAATTTTGGACAGGATATTTTAAAAAGTCAGAAAGACTGTATTTTTAAAAAAAGTTAATAAAATTCGCGATATGGAGAAAGTACTCTCCATAATATAAAAGAGACTAGGGTCACCGTACCCAAACAGTTCCCCAAAAAAGACCCTGAGGGGCTTAAATGTACTAAAGACCAGGGTCACAGTACCCAAACAGTTCCCCAAAAAAGACCCTGAGGGGCTTGAATATACAAAATATGGCTATGTGCCAAATTGAAAAATAAAAACTCTGACCCTGGATAGGTGGAGGAAGTCTCTTTGGATATAATTCCAAGTGGATCAGGGCTGCAAAGACAGACCCTGCAAGTGGTGATGTGAATTATCAATACACACTACAAATAAAATAAAAATAAAAGTGAGGCCAGGTGTGCCTGAGATAGCAAAAGTTTTGCTATATCTAAAGGAAGTGGTGAGGCTATGGAAAAACCTAGCTACCTACATTATGTATATGGTATCTCACCAACTTCATGATTCTGTGATGATTGAAATATTAAAATTGCACAGCACAGGAAATTGTGCCTCATTGGAAGAGCCTACGGTTTATCCGTTAATATGGGCATTCATGACTCCAAATATGAGAGCGTCAAATAGTGAGGTTTAAAAATCCTCACAAATTACTCTGCTGCTATTATGGCTTTTGGGCAGATGAAAGGAAAACATAAAATAAAGACGCTATTGTGCAATTTTTTCTATGAACTTTTGTATAAAATAAATGGCTATTTGGCCCATTTTTTACCCAAGGTTGCATACCTGTGTCGAGCAAGTGGTGTTTAAGCTCTTGGTTATCTGTTTGGAATAATCTGCCTAACTTATTGAAATTGGATGAAAAGCTAAAAATATTTTAGCTGCATGAAACCTTCGTCTTTGGACGAAAAGGTATTTTCGCCCAGAAGGGGATTTGATATTGGAAATAGAGGCAGAAATATGTCAAGGAAGTTTTATGGTATTGCACAACCAAATACTTACCCGAATTCAGGGGATAAGGAGACCACCACGCTCATATGCAGAGGAATTAAAGACGTGTTCCCTGCTTAAAGAAACTGCGGATTAATCTCCAGATAGAGGGAGATTACAAAAAGTTTATTAAGACTGGCTTACTATTATTTTTGATCAGTATATTACGAGCAGTTTCATTAACTACTATTACTTTTAAAACAAGAGGTTAATCCTCCTGTACAGAATAAACCTGCTTATGTTTTCGTGTTTCTGCATTGAAAAAGCAGAGTTTTATGTCCACATTGCCTAATTATCTGGAAAAGGGGTAATGGAAAAGATTTTGAACACGAGCATAAATTTGTCTTTAATGTTAGAAGGCATTACAGATGATGGTTTGCAGAAGTATTCTGGACCTTACAGGTCTAAATAAGTTTGTAGAATACAAACATGTTCAAATGGAGTCATGGAATACTGCAAAATATTTAATTCAGCAGGTTGTTATATGGCTAAGATTGATGAAAAGACGCCTATTATTCTGTACCTATGTATCAGGTTTCGGTGATACTTAAATTTTAATTGGTTGTGACAATTATGGCAGTTAAGCTTTGCCAAATAGACTGAGTTCAGCTTTTTACTCTTTACGAAACTGTTGAAACCAGTTTAGCCCAATTAGAGCACAAAATGCACATCATTATGGCTTATCTCAATGACATTCTGGTCATTAGTGATTATCAGGAGTCAGCTGAGGACTCAGTTTTCAGTTACTAAAGCTTTGTGGTAAGCTAAGGTTCTTAATTATCTAATTAAGCCCCAGCTGCAGCCAGCACAAACAATTTACTTTTGGGGTTTGTAATTAACTCAGTGACTATGTTAATACCTTTACCAACAGTTAAAGTCGATGATATTTTGGTAACTTGTCATTATCTCATTCAAAACCTTATCCTTCCATCCGAGAAATGGTGACAACCATTGGTGAACTGCTAGCAGCATTTTCCTGCATTAGAATTTGGTTCATTACATTTATTGATATCTTCGAAGGTACAAGATACAAGCTCTTAAAGAGAAGGCAGGCCATTTGACAGGCCTATGTAATTAACAAAAGAAGCTGTATTGGAATTTACAATGGTGGGTTAAAAAAGGAAAATGTCCCACAAACTGCTAAATAAATATTATGATTAAACAGCCTGAAATGGTTTTACATACAGATGCTAGTGCTCTCGGATGGGGGGCCACAGATTTATCCTCCAGTTGTGGAGGTAGATGGAAAACTGAAGAACAAGTGTTTCTCCAAGAGTATGGTATTAACTATTGGGAGTTATTGGGGGCCTTTTATGGGCTTAAAGCATATTGTTGTGCTAAACAAGGTCTGCATGTGTTAATACAATTACACAATAAAACAGCTGTGGTTTACATTAATCACATGGGGAGAGTTGGATCAGTATCATGTGATTGTCTGGTCAATGAGATATGGCAATGGTGTATTGGTCGGCAGATATGGATTGCAGTAAGCTATACTCCAGGTAAAGACAATGTGGTAGCAGATGAAAGGTCCAGGATTTTAAAGATAATACGAAATGGATGTTTTAAGCCACCAATATTTAAGAATATTGTTCGACGATTTGGGTTGCCAGAAATTGATTTTGCATCCAGGCTTAATCATCATTTGCCTCATTATGTGTCTTGGGAACACGATCCGGACGCAGTTGCAGTAGATGCATTTTTATTACACTGGGGAAAAATGTTCTTTTATGCTTTTCCACCATTTGCTCTGATCCAGAGATGCTTGAAGAAAATAGAGCAAGATTCAGCTTCCGGATTGTTGGTAGGGCCAAATTGGCCAACTCAACCTTGGTTCCCAGTTATGCTGAATATGATTAAAGAACCGTATATGCAGATTCTTAACTGTAGTGATATCTTGACTAATCCAGTAACAAATGAAGATTATCCATTATATGCATATATGAATTTGTTAATCTGCAGGTTTTGACCAGACCACTACAGGAACTGGGATTGTCGGACCAAACTTGACAGTTATTGGCACATCATGACGAGATAGCACACAGAAACAATATATGACACATATTAAGAAATAGGAAGAATTTTGCACACAGTCAAAATATTTCTGATGATTATGTGAATGTTACTCATGTTTTGGAATTCCTTGCCAATTTGCGCTTTGGCCAACATTTAAGTTACAGTGCCATTAACATTGCACGCAGTGCCTTGTCGTCCTATTTAGGACTTATGACTGGTGAAAAATCAATTGGGTCGCATCCATTAATATCACGATTCATGAAAGGAATTTTTCACATGAATCCGCCAAAACCTAGATATACAGAGATTTGGGATGTGAGCATAGTACTTGCTCTACTTAGAGAATGGACGCCAATTGAAGGTTGTCATTGGATAGGTTAACATTGAAATTGGTCATGTTAATGTCACTGGTCTCAGCCCAAAGAGTGCAAACTTTACAAATGTTGCGTTTAGACTGTATGCATGTGACTACAGATAACGTTGTATTCTATGTTTACGATCTGATCAAACAAAGTAGACCAGGGAGATCTGGAACAAAGGTAACCTTTCAAGCTTTTCATATTGAGCTTGCTTTGTGTGTGGTTAGACATTTGAACCAATGTATTAAAGTGACGGACACTTTTCGAGGAAACGAAAAGACATTGCTGCTTACGCACAAAAAGCCACACACAAAAGCTTCAGTTCAAACTATCTCAAAATGGTTGAAACAGGTGTTGGTTTTAGCGGGAATAGACACTGATGTCTTCAAATCTCACTCCACCAGGGCGGCAGCTACGTCCGCGATGAAGGGGCGGGACGTACCTCTTGAGCATATTTTTAAAAATCGCAGGGTGGAGTAAAGAAGAAACTTTTTCAAAGTCCTACAACAAACCTGTTCACACTATGACAAGCTTTGGACACGCGGTGTTGGGAGCACTATAATCACCTGCTTTGTTTGCTATTAATTGCTATAATCAGTTGTGTAGTCACTGATATTTTTTGTCACTTATAATCATTTTTTCCCTCAAATATAAGGAGGGTATTATATGGTTTTTCAGCCATTAAAAAACTTGATTGTGAAAAGATCTAACATTTGTGTGCTTTCTCATGTATGTGTTTACTTAGCCGGATTGTCGTACGGATTAATTCTACGACATAAAAAACACAGAAAGCTTTAAAACTCTTCACGTAGTCACTCACGTGACTCCGAAGTAAAATAGTAAGATTAAACGAGAACTCACCTGTTCGAAGTTTGATCGTTATTTTACGAGGAGTTACGATGAGGGATTACGTGCCCTCCGCTCCCACCCTCGTAAAATAAATGATCAAATGGTGGTTCTAAGTCTTTTTATGAGCCTTACTATGTTACTCCGGCTTTGGTGTTCTGTGTTTTTCATGCCGCTGCTTTGAAGTATGCCGTTGACAGCGTGAGGCGGGTTCTTCACGTAATCCCTCATCGTAACTCCTCGTAAAATAACGATCAAACTTCGAACAGGTGAGTTCTCGTTTAATCTTACTATTTTAAAGTCCTTACCTCGACAATGATATCCTTCATCAAGCCCATCCACACAATCATTTATGCCATTGCAGAGTTTGCTCATGTGAATACATCTTCTCGCCCCAATGCAGTCAAAATGATTCACAGGACATGTAAATTCCAGGTGTCTGGTACCTATTGTGGAAGAAAAATAATTAATTTTTATGTAATTAAAAATAGTCACATTCTGAATGAAATTTATGCAAAATATTGCCCCTCCCCCACCCCCCCTATATGGATACCTAAATTACCTGCAAAAGTCCAAATGGACAACACTTTGCAAAGCCTATTATTGTTATGATAAGTGGCTGTTAATTATAAATAATGAGATGGGATTAGGATTCCACTTTGTCACATTGAGTATTATAAAACATTAAACAAGTATAGAAAGAAGTATATAGGCTTAAAATGAATTAGCAGGTTAACTCAGCATTCTTTATGCTAATTTAGTTTTACATGGCGTGCCCCTCCATTCTAATTTGTGCAGGTCTGATATGATACATCAATTCTACAGTATTAAGGTTCCAATTAAATATCAGGGGTAATAATCCTGTCCAGTATTTGCTATTATTCCTAAATGGTCACATAAAATAATCCAATGATGTATATTAAGCAATTTTGTTACATCACTAAGAAAAAAATAGCTGGGAGCTCTCAGCATGTCAAGCAGCACATGTGGAAAATGTGTAATGTTGTTTGATCTGTAACGTTAACTATGTTGTTTTTTGCTTCATGCATATGATCTACTAAGTATTTGCACCATTTTCTGTTTTCTTTTAAAATCTCCAGTTACTACAGTTTCTTTTTGATTTTCAAGAGAATAAAATACGATCAAACAGATGAGCTCTAATTCAAGAGAGAAATATAACAAGGTAAACATGGTTTAAGAGGTATAACAAGATATTGCAAAGGAAGCCAATTGTGCATTACAAGCCAATCAGCCTTTGGATGACATCTCCAAAATGGCGGCACACAAGGAACCACAGATGCTGGATTCTTGAACAAAAAGTGCTGGAGGAATTCAATGGGTCAGGCAGTAACTGTGGAGGGAATGGACATGCAACATTTGGGGTCTGTCCATTTTTATCTTGAAGAAAGGACCCCTGACCCAAAACCTAACCGATCCACACTTTTCGCATAAGCTGTTTGACCTGCTAAATTCCCCCATCATTCTGTGTTTGTCCAAGATGCCGGACTTGAAAGAATTTAAAAACACATTCACCAGGATGTGGTCAGAGATGGAGGTTTTTAGTCTTGAGGAGAGACTGACTAGGTTGTTTGTGCATGTTTACTTTGGAGCACAGGAAGCTGGAGTGTAAGGAGGGATGGAACTAATTGAGATATGTAAAGATATGTGGGACATAGATGGGGTATATTGAAAGATAGCTCTCCTCTGACCGAAGTGTATAAATCCAGGGGACAGAGGTCTAAGTGGTAAGAGGTAGAGTGTGGATTTAAAGAGGAATTTGTTCAGCCAGAGCATGCATGCAATCTGCAATGCACTGCTTCATGAAGAATCAGAGGCAGAGTTTCTCGCAACATCGATATAGTCATACAATGTATGCCCTGGTTTGATTTACTCACACTTGTCTGACTTAAATTACATCTGCTACTCCTTGGTCACTACCATAATTGTCCCAGATCTTTATCGAAGAAACTTAGATCGCTTTCTCAAGTCAATGTATCCTTTATTGTCATTCAGACCTTTCAGCCTGAACGATATTTTGTGCCTGTCCACTTTCTTCACTATACGATCAACATCACGTTAACTGTATTGCCATCCAAATCTTTAACAGATAACAAATAACTGTGGATGCAGCACAGATCCCTGCTGCACACCACTAGTCACAGACTTGCAATGAGATAAAGATTTATTCACTTGTCACAGACTTGCAATCAGATAAAGATTTCCCTGTTACAACCATCTGATTACTTCCACCCAGCCAATTTTGAAACCAGTTGGTTAGCTCATCCAGGATCTTATGTGATCTGGTTTTCCAAACCAGCCCACCAAGCGGGACCTTGTCAAAGACCTTGCTAAACTCCATAGAGAATATGACCACTACCTTGCCTTCGTCAATCCGCTGATCCCATCCCCTCCCCCATTTATGCAAATGTAAACCAGGACCCCGGCTATTTCTTCCCTATTTTCCGACAATGTCAAAGGATACATTTGGTCAAGCCCTGGGGATTAACCCACTTTAACAAACTAAAGAACTGCAAGCATCTCTTCCTTTATAATTCAGACCTTTAAGTGCCTGGACAAGCACTTGAATTGTCAAGGCTAAATGGCTACAGGCTATTTACATGTTACAGGATATTTACATATACATGGTAAATGGGATTATTAATGATAGTTATTGATGATTGCCTTGACAAGGCAGGCCAAAGGGTCAGTTTCTGTAGAATACAAAGTGCTGGAGTAATGCAAAGGGTCAGGCAACATCTCTGGAGGACATGAATAGGTGACATTTTGGCAACAGTTTCGGAGCTGTCACCCTGACTTTATTTAAAACAAATATGGGAGTTACATACATTAGTACTGTAGAGTTTGCTACTGTAGTTGGAAATGCAATTGCACAGTGAATGTGTGGAAATTAGCTGTTCATACTAATGCCAATTCGCTTAAATATTCATCGTAGCTTATTGATCATTTTGCTCCTGAATGATCCTGTGTTTCACTGTGAACGTATCAATTTTGACCATCTCACAATTAAAAGATGCACATTGGTGTCTCTTGAGAAGTCATGGCGGGGCTAAAACCTAACAAGCTAAACGCATTTAATATATTACCTTAAATCTAGAATGCTGTAATTACACATGTTCACAATTTAAAAAGATTTTTTTAATTTATTCCACATTTTCCAGGATAGCTTGGGAGAAACAATTCCATTTGTTTCTTTCTATGTCAGATCTCAGCTCAAGGATAACTGCATGGTATGAACATATTGTCAAGTTTAATTCAGGAAAATAGGTTTCTCCAGCAATTTACCAATTAAGTTAGGAAAACCTAATCATAACATGAATTGTTCATTCTATCCAACCTTTTCTGGAAGAGTAATTCTAAACTTTCAGCAGTGTCCAATGCAACTATGTACTCAAATTTCTACCATGAGTGCAGCCAGTCTTAAAAGGCGTAAACCCTTCCATACACTACAACTCTTCTGTTGTTAAAATAAAGCATTACACCCCCTAAAAAAAACATACATATATAAAATTATAAACTATTTACAGCAGTATACAACTATACATTTAAACTAAATATAAATTCACTGGATTTTTTTGTCTCTTCATTTGCTACAAAATACACCTGACAACTCTGCTATATCTACTTCAGGCACTCATAACTCCAGTGGAGCACATGTCCACACAGGCTTCCTGCTGCTCTAGAGATATATTCTGTTCTGCAAATCGTCCCTGAATATATTGTTTCATAAGTCTAAATACATCATATTAAATATTCTGAAGCACCATCTTCTTGGGAGTGATTGAACAGACCAAGCTTTTACCACAAGATGCAACGCATATACTCAGAGAAGTTACAATTATTTATTAAGGTACGATTGATATAAGCAATATATACCGCACTGAAACAAACTCGTCAGTCCACAGGATCTGCACTGACTGTCCACTACCAATGATCTAATAACCATTTAATTCTCTGCATTTTCGGTTGCCCCCCCCCACCTCATCCCCAACACCCACCACAGATTTTACCAGTCACTCACATGCTAGAGCAATTTACAATGGCCAATTAACTCACTAACCCACACTTCATTGGGATATGGAAGAAAATTATGGGCGCCATGGTGGCGCAGCAGAGAGTTGCTGCCTTACAGCGCTTGCAGCACCAGAGACCCGTGTTTGATCTTGAATACAGGTGCTGTCTGCTGGAGATTATGTTCTCTCGGTTTCCTCTCACACTCCAAGGACGTACAGGTTTGTAAGTTAATTGGCTTGGTAAAAGCGTAAATTTTCACTAGTGTGTGTAGGATAGTATTAATGTGTGGTGATCACTGGTTGGTGTGGAAACAGTGGGCCAAAGGGCCAGTTTCCACACTGTATCTCTAAACTATATTAAAATTTGAGCATTGAGAAAAAACTCGTAGTTACAGAGACAATATGCCAAAGTCAGAGCTTATTGGAGGTGCGAGGCAACAGCTCTGATCAATGTGTTCAATTCAGACCATTCAGTATTCTACAATTAATGAGAGCCTTATGCACATGGAACTCTTCCATTGCACAAGTGCAATGTAATATATTTTTTCCCCATCAGCGTCTGTATCAGACTCAGTTAATATTAATTAATTCTAAGCTTTTTGTTTCTCATCTTGTTTGTGGATTATTTCATAGAAACATAGAAAATAGGTGCAGGAGGAGGCCATTTGGCCCTTCGAGCCAGCACCACCATTCATTGTGTTCATGGCTGATCATTCCCTATCAATAACCCGTGCCTGCCTTCTCCCCATATCCCTTGATTCCACTAGCCCCTAGAACTCTATCTAACTTTCTCTTAAATCCTTCCAGTGATTTGGCCTCCACTGCCCTCTGTGGCAGGGAAATCCATAAATTCACAACTCTATGGGTGCACCATTCTTATGGTGACATAACCGTTGTCTTGAGATTTTATGAATTGACGCATTAAGACACTTCTTCAAATTGTATGTCGTCAGGATTGTGAGTAGCCCATCGCTCTCCAATTGTCAAGTCATTAACTATTGCCTTTGATTGAGGCTACTCATAATTGACCATCTGCCACCATCTCTGGACTCAAAACATCTTTCCCTCTGGAACCCTTGCTCTGATCTAATTGTTGATAGGTTTGTCATTGCTTTGCAGTTATGTTTTTGTAATCTCTTGGTGGACCCTCCAGATGCCCCAATAGTCAAATTATTTTGCTTATATTTCACTGTCTTTATAAACGATGGCAATGTTACCATTAAGGGTATGTAGCAACCACAGTAGCGCAATAGTTTGAACTACTGGATGAGTTGCCAGCATTTGAGACACTGCTCCAGCGAAATGAGCTTGATTTCTGCTGTCAAACAGGGGGAGTTTAAATTTGATCTGGAACTAAAAGGTTTTTATAAGTGTAACATTTTTAAATACTGTACTGACAGAAAATAAATCCATCTTGTTCACTAATACCTTCAGAGGACGAGATCTGTCATCCTTGCCTAATCTGACCTAAATGTAACTCAAACCCTTTAATATGATTAATACCCAACTGCCTCCTCAATTCAAGGGTAATTAGAGATATAGAAAAAAAGTCCTATTCTTGTGAAAAAAGTCCTATTCTTGTGAAGCACACTTGCTTTATTCCAATCTGAAGAAGAGTCTCAACCCAAAATTTCACGTGTCCATATTTTCCAGAGATGCTTCTTGACCTGTTGAGTTACTCCAGCTCTTTATGTCCTTTTGTATAAACCAGCATCAGCAGTTCCTAGTCTCTGCACTTGCTTTATTAATTGACCCATGGTAAAACAGCCAAATTTCCAATTGTGACAGGCAGACACCTGAACATATTCTGAGCAAACCAGTCTCTTGGGGAGGTCACACATTTTGCAGTTTAGTTCTCATTTCTCATTAATCTCATAAAGATTAACATCCTTTTCAAATGACCTATTGTTAAATTCCACCTGCACTAGAAACATGTTTAAGAAGGAACTGCAGATGCAGGAAAAATCGAAGTTGAGGCAGCATCTATGGAGCGAAGGAATAGGCAACGTTTCAGGTCGAGACCCTTCTTCAGACTGATGTTGGCTGGTGGGGGTTGGGAAAAAGAAAGGAAGAGGCAGAGATAGTACGCTGTGGGAGAGCTGGGAAGGGGAGGGGAAGGACGGAGAAAGCAAGGACTACCTGAAATTGGGGAAGTCATTGTTCATATCGCTGGGGTGTAAACTACCCCAGCAAAATATGATCGCAGGCTTGGCGATCGCTTCACCCATCACCTCCGCTCAGTTTGCAATAACCAATCTGATCTCCCAGTGGCTCAGCACTTCAACACCCCCTCCCATTCCAAATCTGACCTTTCTGTCCTGGGCCTTTTACATGGCCAGAGTGAGGCCCACCGCAAATTGGAGGAACAGCACCTCATATTTCGCTTGGGTAGTTTACACCCCAGCAGTATGAACATTGACTTCTCCAATTTCAGGTAGTTCTTGCTTACTCCCTCCTTCCCCTCTACTTCCCAGCTCTCCCACAACCTACTATCTCCGCCTCTTCCTTTCTTTCCCCCCGACATCAATCTTAAGAAGGGTCTCGACCCGAAATGTCACCTATTCCTTCGTTCCATAGATGCTGCCTCACCCGCTGAGTTTCTCCAGCTTTTCTGTCTACCTGCACTAGAGTAATGATGCTTGATCATTGTTCATCATAGTTGCCTCCCACGAGAAAGTTGTCTATAGTTATTGCTTTTTCATCATAGACAGTACCATCTCTCACAATTTCCATAATTATGAAATCACTTTGGTCTGACAGAGTCTTTGACCTGAAACTTTAACATTGTTTCTCTTTCATAAGCGTTTTCTGATTTTAGATTTCCAGCATCAGTGATTTTTCTTGGTGTCAAAATATATTGAAAATTCTGAAGAAAAAATGCAAAAGTAGGTGAAGCGTTTTTCTCTATGTTTTATAATGCCAGCATAAATAACATCAATGCCCAAATGCACTCAAAAAGTTATTCAAGCAATCATTAAATATGAACCCATTCTCATCTTGTACGTCTAGACATATAAAAAGGAAATAAATAAGAGTGCATGTCACTCCTGGTATATATAACCTCGAAAACCTCAAATTGGGACCATTTTTTGAAGCATTATGGCTATCATTCATTGTGAAATGAATATTAAAAAGGTCACATACATTCTTGCAATTATTTATCTCTTAATATTAAATGTTTCATTTAGTAATTATATGGAAGTATTTAAAGAATAAATCTTAAAAGTCTTTTGGTAAAGTGATGACCTTTTTATTTCAGTCTTTAACTTTGCGAGAGATTTGAACCCACAAACTGCTGATGGACAGGAACAATAGGTTTCATTTAAGGAAAGCAAGCATTTATGTACTAGCTCAAAATACATTAATTTAATATCTTCTGGAAACAATTAAAGAAACACAACAGAAGTGTAATTGACATTGATAAATTTACAAGCATACATTTCCACATAGTTATGTTTGGAACAGTTCTGATTTTCTTGTGATCACCCGATCAGAGTAATTGGAAGTATGACCTAAAACATCAGTTGTTGAATGTCAAACATATATGCATATGTTCTAATATACTATTAAATGTTTAATTGCTCCATGATTTGTATGTGCACATTGACATTAGACACAAGGAAAGATACAAAATGCCGGAGTAACTCAGCAGGTCAGGCAGCAACCTTGGAGAACATGGATCGGTGACATTTTAAGTCGGAACACTTCTTCAAATTGCTGAGACTGAAAAAACAGTCTGAGGAAGAGTCCCAATCAAAATGTCACCTATCCAAGTTCTCCAGGGATGCTGCTTGACCCGCTGTTATTCCAGCATTTTGTGTCTTTCTTTGGTAAACCAGCATCAGCAGTTCCTTGTTTTGACATTAGACATAAATCAGCTATGAATATTCAAGCTAATAACTTCAAAACTGAATAACTTCAGCATCATTGGGCTGACTACCTGCATACATGCATGAGAGAGCTGGAGCAGTTTAGTCTGGAACATAGATTGTACCACTTGGACAAGTAGGTGGATCAACAGTTAGCTGACATTGGGATTATGTGGACCAGTTGGGGGGAATATAAATAAGACAATTCTCTGGCATTTCCTATACTCAGCAGCCTTTTTAAAATTGTTATATTGTTTCTCCCAAGAGATAACATGGTTGCGTGGGAGGGTGGTCATGCCCCAGATAACTCAAGTATGTGTGAGACATTGTGGCCCAGATTGTTTCTTCCTGTCCATCTTTTCCAAAAATGTGTATGTTTTTGCCCTTTTTGACATTTGTTAGTTTTATACTGTATATTTTTGGATATAAGCAAACTGAATTTGTGGCACGAATATTTAATCATAAACCCCATAAATATTTGAGACTCTTTGACTTTATTGTGCACACTCAGTCATATTACCTGGTAGCTTAGCAGCAATCTTTGTTTCTGAATGTTTTAAATTTCTAGTGATTCAATCCAAGAAATTGGAAAAAGTATATAGATTCTAATTCTATCAGATAAAATGTACTGACAACACTATAATAATATAAATCAAATTTTCATAATAAATAACCAATTGCTTAGCAATCCAATAGTTTTAAGGAGTTATTTATGCAATGTTATGTTTTGACACTCATAAATATGAAACAGAGATAAGTTCATGAAACTTATAATTTGTAAGCTTGGCAAATTAAGTTTAAAAGAATCAAAGTTTAGACCTCCGGCAGTTTACAAATCATGAAAGTTAATAATTGAGTCAGAATATTTGTTTATTTTTTAGACTGGAAGTATGTTAGTAGGTGGAATACGCAAACATTGATTTTTTTAGACCTAAATTATTTATTGTCGAGTCATAGATTTATGCAGCATTATGCAGGTCGATTGACCAAACATCCATGACCACCATGCTCTTCCTCAGCCAATCCATTTTGCCTGTATTTGGCCCATTTCCTTTCCTAAGCCTTTCCTATTTATACACCTTTCCAAATGGCGTCAAGGAAAGAGCGTTCATGTCGCAGCCCTGTTTCTACCAATCTTTCCACCACCACGCACAAGAAGCACAAGAAGCGCAAGACAGACACCATTGTATGCAGATGCCGAGAAGTGTGTTCAGCTCTGGCTGAACAACTTCTAATCTTGTGTGTTAACTCGATAAGAAGGAGACCTTTCCAAATGCATTTAAAATGTTGTAATTGTTCTCACCTCGACCACTTCCTCTGGCAGCTTGTTCCACTTACCCACTAATCTATGCTAACTGCCCAATGACATTTCTTCTTCAGATCCCCATTATACCTTTTAGTCCCCATGTTAAATCTATTGCCAGAGGATTAAATGCCATCTGCAATTGCCCTGCCCAGTTTACAAGCTATTTAATGGCATATCATCGCTTCAGACTATCCTTCTCACTATCAACACTACCACCACCAAAGCCGTCCGAACAATCTCCCCCCTTTCCTCCCAGAGAGCATCTGTGGTTTGTCCTCCTCTATGCTTTCCGAGGCATCCAATGCTCCCTCCTTTAATATTAGCATGCCCCAGAAATTGACAGTCGAAAATGAAATCTCTGTGTCTTAAATGAACTGTTCTAATAAACTTTGGGTCATTTTCTGACTTGGAATGTTACAGCACTCAAGACTGTTTGGTCAATACAACAATTTCAGATTGGCAGCCTTTGCAGTTTCTATATTGTAATCTCCATTCACTCTTGCTGCAGATGCTACCTGTCTTTTGGGGTATTTCAGTCGTTGTCCATTACTTGATATTTTCATTAAACACAGTGTGACTTACAGATTTCCAGCACGCTCTGATCTATCTTCTGTCCTCAATCATATCCGGCGATTTATATCTTCTCCAGACAGATCAACTATGATTAACTAGACATCAAATATACTCTTTCAGCCCATTTGCCCACAATTCACACCACATACTCACTTTTGGTCTCCATCCCATCACAAACATATTTTTTGTTTTTCCTACCCCACCTGCACCACTTCATATTGGACGTTTCTTAGTGCTCCTGAATGGTCATCAATCTGAAACTTTAATGCTGTTTCTTTCTTCATAGACGCTGACTAGCCTGCTATATATTTCCAATATTTTCTGTTTTCATGTCATTTTATGTAATATTTTGTGATAAAAGATTAACAAATGAGCAGTGAGGTATGAGACTCAAGGCTGCACAAATTAATTGAGAACCTTAAATCCATCACGTGGAAATGTTTCTGTACCATTGTGAGCATCAATTTGTCAGTGGCATTCAGCTAATCAGTGGTAAACAGGGAGGTCAATAGTTTGAGGTTAAATTTAAGATGTATATTTTGTTAAATCAAGAGAATTAATTGGCAGTCATCTTTCAAGATGTTAAATTGTTAGGTTTCAGATAATCTGGGGAATATTCAGTTTAATTTGCTTTTTTTAAATCTGTCATGATATTTCATTTGTCTGTTACCATAGATTTTGCAAATTCAAGTTCAGATTCAGTTAACAGTTTGACAATGCTACTTTTTAACAATCTTGTTCTCAGCATTAAATATTTATATATTTCTGTATGGAATATATTAAAAACAAATTGTAAATTGAAGCATGGTCTGAAACGTTTGGTACATTCTTGATCTCCCACATGATTTGGACACCTTGTCAATGTATCAGCCACACTTCACTCCTGTTGTTGAGACGTGGAGGGTGGAGCTGTTTCAGAGTAGTGGCTACTATTTGCTGGTACCTGTTAGGATGAACTGATGGATCTCTGGATAGAAGATCTTGAATGGACAGCAGTTAGATTGAAGTTGAGGCCTTTTTTCCCTTTAAATAAAAATTCCTAGTTTTCTGGATGATTTCATAACAGGTTCTAGTTGCACTTTTAACAATTCATATGTAGGCTGCAGAATTCCTGTTAGAAATTATTGGTGCACATACTGACTATGAGAATTTAAACAGCAATCGTAAGTAGACCTCTTTGGGTATATTTTAAGCAGTGTCTTGCCAATAGGCAAGCTCCTCCCGTATTTACAGACTGCTGAGAGATTGCATTTGGTGAGCCTTGGACATTAAGGAGATTTTCAATGGCAGACTGCCTGTCTTTCGATCGAGGAACTTGCATCCTGTTGTTAAAAATCAATCCTCCTACACCCAGTATTGGGCGAGTCCTTCGTTAAATACATAGTGAATGGTGAGCAAATCAAGTGTGAAACTTGATAAATCAGCACCTACAATGCATTCACATGTAAACCTTCAAATCATAATTTCTTATAAACAATTATTTACATTCCAAAAATAACTACTCCCAAATTAAAATTCAAAAGCAGGAGATAAATTGTTATTCCTTAACAGATGGTGAAAAATTAGTTTGCAATAATTCCTTTTCAAAAAGCCATGCACTAGAAAATCAAACAATGATACATTAAATGATTATTCTTGAAAATTTACATTTTATAAATGAAATTTGAATTTTATGAGAGTGATTTCACAGTGTGTGTGTGAAATGCACAACGTTGAATACAATAAGAGCATGGAATAATTTGAATAGTCAGCTAATGAGACAAGATCTGGGTGAGAGAAAAGTTGACGTGTCCTGTCAATAATTTTTTTCATCAGGAGTAGGAAAATCTAGAATTAAAAACATGCCAACATAAACATAAAAACATACTTATTAAGCTCGACCTAAAACATACCTAATGATCTGGTCTCTATCAGCTTCGGGGGCAAACAATTCTAGAGAGTCACTACCCCGAGACAAGAAATCACTAGTTTTACATGATTTACTCCTTATTTTCTAGCTATCTTCAATGGCCTATGACTACCACTGATGGAAACATCTCAACATTTACTCAGTCAAGCCTACCCTTAGGATATTCTATATCTGGAAAAGCATTGAATGGAAGGGAACATATAATAATTAATGGCAAGCCCTTTAAGAATATTGATGTACAGAGGTACTTTGGGGTAAAGGCCGTAATGGGCCTGTCCCACTTAGGCGATATTTTTCAGTGACTGCCAGTGACTGTCATAGACGTAGCAGGTCGCCGAAAAAACGGCGACTGGACCCCCCTACGACCATGTCTACGACAATGTCTACAACAACTTACCACCTAGTTAACGTCAAGCTACGGCAAGCTACCGACAACTGGCGACCCATTAGAACGACCACCTACGAACACACCTAAGACAACCTACGTCCACCCACAATAAGATACGACCCTGTCGGCAACAACTGAAGACAATTCAGTCATTGGTACCTGTCGCCGGTTGGCGAAGGCTGACGTAGGTAGGCACCAATGTAATTCACCAAAGTCAGCACCGGCGACAACCTACGTCACCTGGCGACGACCTACGTCATTCTGGCGACAACCTACGACAGCACCTACATCAAGCTACGCTCATTGGTGTCAAGCCAACTGTCGCCGACTGCCTCTGAAAAGTTTAGAACATTTCAAAATTCAGCGGGGACCAGAAAAACGCTATGATTCTTTGGGCGACTGAGAGGACTACTCACGACAATACAGGCGACACCCCATTGACCATGTGGCTAGCCTACTCGCCTGTAGATGCCCCAGAAATTACCTAAGTGGGACAGACCCATAACTTCTGGAAAGTGGCAATACAAGTAAATTAAGTGGTAAAGAAACCACAGAGTATGCATGCCTTTATTGGCGTTCCAGCTTCCAGCGGCGGCGGCGGCACAGCTTCAGAGCTGCGGTGCTCCAGCAGCGGCCCAGCTTCAGAGCTGCGGTGCTCCAGCGGTGGCCCGGCTTCAGAGCTGCGGTGCCCCAGCAGCGGCACGGCTTCAGAGCTGCGGTGCCCCAGCAGCGGCACGGCTTCAGAGCTGCGGTGCTCCAGCAGCGGCCCCGCTTCAGAGCTGCGGTGCTCCAGCGGCGGCCCGGCTTCAGAGCTGCGGTGCTCCAGCAGCGGCACGGCTTCAGAGCTGCGGTGCTCCAGTGGCGGCATGGCTTCAGAGCTGCGGTGCTCCAGCGGCGACAGAGCTGCGGTGCTCCAGCGGCGACCCGGCTTCAGAGCTGCAGTGCTCCAGCGGCGGCCCGGCTTCAGAGCTGCGGTGCTCCAGTGGTGCTCCAGCGGCAACTCGGCTTCAGAGCTGTGGTTCTCCAGCGGTGGCGTTCCAGCGGCGACCCAGCTTCAGAGCTGCGGGGCTCCAGCGTTCCAGCGGCGGACCCTGCTTCAGAGCGGTGGTGGCAGCCTGGCGTCGGAGGTTCGGCCACGGGCCTAGTGGACGATAACATCGGAGGCCTGGATCACCTCAGCGCAGAGGGAGATCAAGGAGGGAAGAAAACAATTCTTTAAGACTTTTGCCTTCCACCACAGTGAGGAGGTGCTTGGTGAACTCACTGTGGTGGATGTTAAATATGTGTTTATTGTGTGTTTTGTTTTTTATTATATGTTATGACTGCAAGGTAACAAAATTTTGTTCAGACCGAAAGGTCTGAATGACAATAAAGGATACTTTACTTTACTTACTTTACTTTACACAAAAATGCTGGAGAAATTCAGCGGGTGCAGCAGCATCTATGGAGCGAATGAAATAGCCAACGTTTCGGGCCGAAACTCTTCTTCAGTCAGATTCCTGTGAACTTGTTTCATTTATAGTCTCTCCATTAGATATTGTTCCACCTTTTGATTCCTCATACCAAAGTACACAACTTCACGCATTAAACTCCATTTGCCAGGTCTTTGGCCAGTCACCCAATCTGCACTGACTTGTTGGGGAACCATGATGAACTAAAGCCCAGATGTCCACTTCTATACATCGAGGTTTCCAATATGTGTTAATTATTTATTAAAGGAATTAGTGGCATTCAAATTAAATGACAATGCTGACTGTCTCTTTATTAAAATTCCACAAAGCTTATGGCAGTAGCTATTACCTCTAAGAAATATTATTCCATGCATTATAAGAATAATTCAAATGCATCAAACTGATGCACACAGGTACTTAAAGCAGCCAGAAATAGAAATGCAAATAAATAAGCTTTTTTTTTACTTTGAGGAACTTCAGGCTTCAATATGAGCAATCATTTGTTTCTGAAATCCCTGAACGATGAACAAAAAAATAAGCTGGTATTCAGACAATGAAACCGAATTATATTTGCTTGATTGCCCAATGCAGATGGGAGTCTGAACAAAGAAGTATTGAAATAAGATAAATATTGCCATACTGTAGAGGGAAATTACATGCCGAAGGAGCTATCATCATAATAGTTAACTTGAAAATGTTGAGGAAAAAAGGCACCTGTGCAAATGAGCAGGCACAATTCAGCAGCAAAACTTGTCAGCAGGAATTAAAGTAAGAATACTATCTATCATGAGATGTTGGGAGATGATAGTCACCCCAGAGTGTTTACAAAACTACATTCCATGGATTTCAACCTGCAATGTCGATAAAGGTTAATACAAACCAATATCAATACCATAAGACATGTTGTGGTGGCCATTTGGCTAATTTTGTGTGTCATTAATTATGGCATATGTCTTTAATCCTATGGTGTATTGTGTCTTTTTTCTTCTTTTTTATTTTATATGGATGTATGGTAATCTATTTCTTTTTCTCAATAAAGCACTTTTGGCTTCAACATGATTTGATTTAAAAGTGCTATATAAATAAAAATTACTTACTTAAAATTTTAGACTACCCGTAATTATGTGGGTGGTATTTATAACATATTCTAGGGTATGTTTGGAACTGGGTTTCTTGCGCAGAAGCTTAGTTTTTAGTTTAGTTTTTGACTTGCATGAGGAAGGCATACCTTTTGACCATACGAGCAGTTTTCTAACCTTTCAAACGAAATGCTGGAGTTCGATTAAGATTATAGTGTTCGAGTTGGAAGAACGTTGTATGTATACCTTATTGTTTTTCTTCATCAATGAAGAATCTATTAATCAAAATACTGTGTTATGAAGATTTATCTGTGAAGAAGCTCTGAAGGTCTCTGACGGAAAGCTCACATGCATATTACAATATATTCCAAAATCATGTAGTCCACTTAGTGGCTAGAGGGAGTAATCTCTTGAACGATATAAACATCTGCTGCTATATTAAGTCAAATGGTACCTGATGGGAGGTGAAACCCAGTCCCAGAGAGTGGGACAAAAGATTTGGCTAAGATCTCAAAAGAGGTTCTGGCCAGAAGAACAATTCCAGCCGAGGAACTGAAGACAATAGATCTCGGTCAGAGATGGCCTTGAGGTCTAACGACAGCGACACGACTTATCTGAAGACATTATCACGAAAATTGTGAGTAAAATCGACTATTATTTCTTTGAATTTTGAAGCTGCAAAGCTTTAATTTTAAACGGCTTCTGTAAGAAGAGCCAGAAAGCTAGCCACTAGCTTGGAAGATAGCCAATACAAAAGTGTTTTCCACTGTCTGGAGATATCCAGCCAGTTCAACCTTGGATTGTTTTGAAGACTAGATTAAAGCACATTTATTTTGAACTAACATCATCTTTAAGCCCATGGATGTTTGAGAGAAGTTGGCTACAATCTCAGTTTGTTGTTGTTCCGATGAAAATGTTGACAAAACAAAATGAAAGCAACCAGCAGAAGACTTTGTTTGTTCAATTTAAAGACTTGGCAATCTGCCAAGACCTGTTTAAAGTCATGGACATAGATGATGAAGAAGAAGCCACACCAGAGGAACCACAAGGTGGTGAAGTTAAGCTTTGACAAGGACAAGCTGCCAACCTGAAAAAAAAATAAGGAGGAAAACTTGAAATGGGAACAAGTTTATGAGTCAATTGAAAACTACAGAAAACTCATGTATCGAGAAGATGCAGATAATACACAAGCTGCCCAACTGAAAGAAACAGAGAAGGAGAGAAACAAATTATGGTGTTTTAAAGAAGGAACTGCAGATGCTGGAGAATCGACGGTACACAAAAGGCTGGAGAAACTCAGCGGGTGCAGCAGCATCTAAGGAGCGAAGGAGATAGGCGACGTTTCGGGTCGAGACCCTTCTTCAGACTGGTCAGGGATCAGGGAAACGAGAGATATAGACGGTGATGTGGAGAGATAAAGAACAATGAATGAAAGATATACAAAAAAGTATCGATGATAAAGGGAACAAGCCATTGTAAGCTGTTTGTAGTGTGAAAATGAGAAGCTAGTGCGACTAGGGTGGGGGAGGGACATAGAGAGAGAGGGAATGCCAGCGCCCGAGGGCTGAGGGAGAGGTGGGAAGGGGAGGAGACAGCAAGGGTTAACAGAATTGAGAAAATTCAATGTTCAAGCCCAAAGGATGCAGACTCCCCAAGCGGAATATGAGGTGCTGTTCCTCCAACTTGCGGTGTTGCTCACTCTGGCCATGGAGGAGGCCCAGGACCGAGAGGTCGGATAAGGAATGGGAGGGGGAGTTGAAGTGCTGAGCCACCGGGAGGTCGGCTTGGTTATTGCGGACCGAGCGGAGGTTTTCGGCGAAACGATCGCCAAGCCTCCGCTTGGTCTCACCGATATAGATCATCTGGCATCTGGAGCAGCGGATGCAGTAGATGAGGTTGGAGGAGGTGCAGGTGAACCTCTGTCAGACCTGGAAGGATTGCTTGGATCCCTGAACAGAGTGGAGGGGGGAGGTGAGGGGCCAAGTGTAGCATTTCTTGCGGTTGCAAGGGAAAGTGCCCGGGGAAGGGGTAGAGCGGGAGGGAAGGGAAGAATTGACAAGGGAATTGCAGAGGGAGCAGTCTTTGCGGAAGGCAGACGGGAAGAGATGGGAAGATGTGGCGAGTGGAGGGGTCACGTTGGGGGTGACGAAACTGGCGGAGGACTATGTGTTGTATTTGCCGGCTGGTGGGGTGAAAGGTGAGGACCAGGGGGACTCTGCCCTGTTTGTGAGTGGGGGAATGGGGAGAGAGGGCAGTGTTGCTGGGTATGGAGGAGACCCTGGTGCAAGCCTTATCTATAGTGGGGGAGGGGAATCCCTGTTCTCTGAAGAATGAGGCCATTTGTGATGACCTGGTGTGGAACACCTCATCCTGGGAGCAGATGCGGCATAGACGGAGGAATTGGGAATAGGGGATGGAGTCCTTACAGGAAGCAGGGTGGGAGGAAGAGTAGTCCAGGTAGCTGTGGGAGTCAGTTGGTTTGTAGTGGATGTCGGTCAGGAGTGTATAACCTGCAATAGAGATGGTGAGGTCAAGGAATAGTAGGGAAATATCGGAAATGGTCCAAGTGTATTTGAGTGCCGGATGGAAGTTGGTGGTGAAATGGATGAAGTCAGTCAGTTGTGTGTGGGTGCAGGAGGTGACACCAAAGCAGTTGTCGATGAAACGGAGGTAGAGGTCGGGGATGGGGCCCTGGTATGCCGAGAACAAGGATTGTTCGACGTACCCGACAAAGAGGCAGGCGTAGCTGGGGCCCATGCGTGTGCCCATAGCTATGCCTTGTGTTTGGAGGAAATGGGAGGAGTCAAAAGAGAAGTTATTGAGGGTAAGGACCAACTCCGCTAGGCGGAGGAGGGTGTCAGTGGACGGGTATGGGTTGCTCCTCTGGTCGAGGAAGAACTGGAGGGCTTTGAGACCATCCTGATGGGGGATGGAGGTGGACGTCCATGGTAAAGATGAGAGGATGGGGGCCTGGAGAATGGAATGCGCGGAGCCAACGGAGAGTGTCTGAGGTGTCTTGAACATAGGTGGGGAGGGATTTAACAAAGGGGGATAGGATGGCGTCAAGGTATGTGGAAATGTGTTCGGTGGGGCATGAACAGGCAGAGACAATGGGTCTGCCAGGGCAGTCGGGTTTGTGGATTTTGGGGAGAAGGTAAAATCGGGCCGTGCGGGACTGGGAAACGATGAGGTTGGAGGCTCGGGGGGGGGGGGGGGGGGTAGGGAGCCGGAGCTGATGAAGTCGGTTATGGTGCTTGAGATGGTGGCTGGTGTTCGTCAATGGGGCCATGGTCCAGGTGTATGTAGGAGGAGGTGTCCGAGAGTTGGCGCGCGGCCTCTGCTTTGTAGAGATTGACGCGCCAGTCGATCTCTACAACGGCACCTCCCTTGTCGGCGGGTTTGATTACCCAGTCTGGGTTATGGAATTATGGAAGCAGGTTACCAGATAAATTGAAAAACAGAAGAAACAAATGGAATCAGTACAGAACGTAATCAAAGTGAAATCTAATATGAGCCAAATATGGAATCTCTGTCAAGAGGTTGGAAAGAAACAAAATGTGCTGCTGTGTTCACAGCCGCCTCTGGAACAATGTGTAAGACACATCCAGTGGTGGGGAGACAGGGTGAAGATATTCAATGGTTTCATGGATAAGGCAGAGGAGTGGTTATCTCAAATTATACCATAACTTACGCGCTTAACAGCTGGAGGTGCTGAAATGGAAGATGAGATTACACCACGAGATGGCATCTCGAATATATCTACACGAAGATCAGGACATAAATCTGGTTATACAGCCAGTTCGGTATCATAGGTTTCTGCTCGATTGGGAGTTGAAGCTGATCTAGCTGTGCTCTCAATAGATTCCTTGAAGAAGAAACATAAGATTGAGCGAGAAGAAGAACAGATGAAAAAAGAGAAGATGCAACAGAAACATGAGATTGAGCGACAAGAAGAACGGAAAGAAAAGATGAGGCGACAAGAAGAATAGATGAGGCGACGAGATGTACGAATAAGGCGACTAGAAGAACGGATAAAGGAGCTGAGGCGACAAAAGGAACAACTAGAACTAGACACAAAGATGGCGGTGGCCAAAGCAAAGAAGGAGATATTGGAAAGAAAGGGTTCAAGATGCAGCTCTAGATCATCGAAGACAAAGAGCTTTGGACCAAGAGGAAAAAGTGTTCCAAGTGAGTCAGCAGTTGGATCAATTCCACAATCGAGGTCCACCGGATTTCATGGTGTTGAAAACCCATTGGAACAGGGTAAGATGGGTAAAACTTAATCTCAACTAATGAGTGCTAGATCGAAAAAAAAAAACTACTAATGGAGCATCTGTAGATGCTCAGGACAAACCAATAGCAGACCACGCTTTCCCAAAGAGGGCTCTCTCAAACTTCTACAGGTGCACAGTAGAGAGCATGCTGACTGGTTGCATCGTGACTTGGTTCAGTAACTTGAGCGTCCAGGAGGAGAAAAGGATAGAGAAAGTTGTGACCACTGCCCAGTTCATCATCGACTCTGACCTCCCCACCATCCAAGGGATCTATCACAGTTGCTGCCTCAAAAAGGCAGCCAACATCATCAAGGACCCACACCATCCCGGCCACGCACTCATCTGTCCGCTATCATCGGGCAGAAGCTACAGGTGCCTGAAATCTGTTACATCCCCGGTTCAGGAGCAGCTACTTCCCCACAGCCACGAGGCTATTAAACTTGCCAACACACCGACTCCGAACTGTAACAGCCTATTGCAGTTTATCTGCTTATTTATGTGTATATTCAACTGAACTGTTCTGTATTTTTGCTTACAATATTCTGTTGTGCTGCAGCAAGCAAGAATTTCATTGTCCTATCAGGAACACATGACAATAAACTAATCTTGACTTGACGATATAAAATTCTTAAGGGATTGGACAGGCTAGATGCAGGAAAAATGTTCCCAATTTTGGGGGAGTCCATAACCAGGTGTCACAGTTTAAGAATAAGGAACTGGCCATTTAGGACTGAGATGAGGAAATATTTTTTCTCCCAGTGTGTTGTTAATCTGTGGAATTCTCTGCCACAGAAGGTAGTGGAGGCCAATTCACTGGTTGTTTTCAGGAGAAAATTGGATGTAGCTCTTCGGGCTGATGGTATCAGGGGATATGGGGAGAAAGCAGGAATGATTTTGGATGATCAGCCATGATCATATTGAATGGTGGTGCTTGCTGGAAGGGCTGAAGGGCTGAATGGCTTACATCTGCACCTAGTTTCTGTGTATCTGTGCCCATCTGCACCTAGTTTCTGTGTATCTGTGCTCCCAATTGATTATTTAGACTATTGACTTGCGCTAGGGGGTAATTTACAATAACCAGTTAACCTATTGGAATCTATTTAGGAGGTTAGAGATAACTCCAAGTACATGGAGGATACCAACATGGTTCCAAAGAAAATGTGAAAACGCTGCACTGTCAACATGTGATGTCAGGATTAAATTCAAACTCAGGTCCATGGAGCAGTAAGAAAGCGGTGCAAAGAGTTGTATTGCCATGTTGATTAAAAGACTGAAGTCTCGTATTTGGTGACGAGGATGTATAGGTTGGCCTGAATGGCTGTAACTACTTCTTAGATTACAGAATAAAGTAGTAGCTTAGAATAAAGTATAAACAAAAATGAATACAAAATGTTGGAATGAAACAGAATTAGTTTTTTTTTTAATGATTCTCTTAAAATGATGTTACTTATGTATTGTAAATATATTTGATAAATCTATATTTACATTGCTCCATCAACTGCAAAGTTCTTTTTTCACCATTTTAGGATTTTTTAAAATTTAATTTTGCTGTCAAAATTGAAAAATCTAAAAGGAACTACCTTCTGTGGGGAAATAGATTGAAAATCTTAAACGCATTTATGAAATGGAAGGGATGAAAATGAATAGCAAAGGGTTATCATGCAGACTAAACATGGAACAATTCCTGAACTCAAGATTGGGCCTCAGCCACATTTATATTAAACCGTTGAGCTGCAAGTAATTGTAAGGTCAGTGGCAATAATCTACAGAAGGCCATTAAGAGAGGAGAGCAAAGTGATTGAGTGGGATAATGGGAAGGCTTTCTCCCAAGAAATTCTGAGGAATTGTAGATGAACCCCAGGTCAAACAGCTTTTTATATGTGAATTATTTATATTCATTCCTTTGCATGTGGCTACTTTTCAGGTCCACTGTTCAGAACACTTGCACTTGTCTCTGGATTCTCTATTACAGTTAATGCTGGTAGTTTATTTTTGCTTTCCTAACTGATTCTATATCAATATAAATATAACATGGTCTCAACTCTGTTATACCCATTGAATGACTAAGTGCAGTAACCTTAGTTTTATTAAACTTCCTCTGATTAAATAAAAATAATTGAAATGCATTACTTTCTAATTCTCCAAAACATATTTTGTCTAAGTTTAAAAAATATATTTGTTCTTTTTAACCTGCTGCTAAAAGGAAATAATTCTTGTATTAAACATGCCTGTTGGCATCTCTGAAGGAGCAATAAAACCTTCCATCTGTACATGAAATCATTTAATAGGAGAGTTGCAAAGTCCTGTGCTCCACTTTATCAGTATATTGAGACCTTGCAGTTGTTAATTAATCTTGTGGTGGAGGGCGGTGGTTGGGAGTGAATCTTGTTGTTTGATCATTAGTACTCAAATCTGTGAGATGTTCATTCTTCACTGAAATATTGAGGTCAAATATTGAATAAACTACAAGTCAGAAATCTATGCATTTAAAATTTAGTTTTTACTCAACTTCCTGGCAAAATATTAAACCTGTGAGTGATGTCTGGTCCTTGAAATGTGTACAGATGGTAGACATGGTTAATGAACAAAAGTCAGAAGCATGTTTTTACCTTAGAATCATATAGTGATGCAGTGTGGAAACAGGCCCTGTGGCCCAACTTGCTCACACCAACCAACATGTCTCAGATATACCAGTCCCACCTGCCTGTGTTTGGTCCATATTCCTCCAAACCTGTCCTATCCATGTACCTGTCTAACAGTTTCTTAAATGTTGGGATAGACCCTGCCTCAACTACCTCCTCCAGCAGCTTGTTCCATACACCCACCACCTTTTGTGTGAAAAAGTTACCCCTCGGATTCCTATTAAATCTTTTCCCCTTCACCTTAGACTTATGTCCTCTGGTCCTCAATTCACCTACTCTGCCCGATCAATTCCTACTTACAAAATAGAAATATATCCAGCTTCACACTATCAAAAACCTTCTCAGCAAAAGTACATGCTCAATAGAAAAGACAAATCAATCTGTTTTTCGTCAATATTTGCAGATACATTTGAAACTGTGCAGTTGAAATGTTTGATTCATTGTAGACATTAAAATAAATATTGGATGAAGGAAAATAAACTTTATTCCATTGAGCAAAATTGGACTCAATGGAATAAATATATTCCTGAGAACAAAATGAAAATGTTTCTCATAGATAGAGTTCTCTGTGAAAAAAATAAATGAACTGTTTTTCTGTGAAGTCAAGTGTTTACATAGTAACCAAAGATCATGCTAAATGTATGCAAATATTTTCTCAAATGCTGTTTAAAAAATCATATGAAATGGTAGAAACATAATTGCAAAAATATAATTCAAAACTTCTGATGCCGAGAGAAATACAATTCCCATTATCTGTAACCATTACGCTATTATGGGACATAAATGGTAAAACCATTCTGCAAATAAACAAAAAGCAAAATCACTGAATTTCATTGGCTCTGTGATGCCATGGCTCTGTGATACTCCCTATTGTTTATCCATGTGGGCTTGTAAAATAAACTACTAGAGGAACTGAGCAGGCCAGCTAAAATCTATGGAGGCAGAGGGACTGCCCTCAGGTCAACACTCTGCATCAGGACGTGAAATGCCGATTTTTACCTCTGCCTTCACACACCAAGTTCTTCCAGCAGGGTGTGTTTTGCTCCGGATTCCTGCATCTGCAATCTTGTGTCTCTATGTTGAAGCAATTCAATAAGGCGTGTGTGTATTTTTCATTGGGCATATCAATTCAAAAGCATGAGAAAAGGGTGGTGATACTTGTCAACCTTGTGACAAAGCTCTCAAATCCAAAACCCGCAAAATAGCTGCCAAGTTATTAATTGAAAAACTAAACTTTGTCATTGTCTTCAATTATCACATTAAACTGATTCACACACTTTCTCTGTTATAGGCACCATGATAAGTTTTGACTGTATAAATAAAATACATGTTCTGTAACACTGAGGTGAAAGATGAAACTAGTTAACTGTCCAGTCTATTCCAAACAGTGTTCTCAACAAGAAGTCACTAAATGTAAAATTTCCATATTATGTTCATCATAACTCTTGTAAATCAAGTGGTTCTTCCTCCAAGAATTTAAGGCAGGTGTAACTCTTATTAAAAAGATTTTGATGTAGAAAAATTGCTCTCAAAACTCAAAAATCATAACATGTATTTTAGTGTATTTCTCTTACTACATTTCTTCAAATAATATTACAGTATTTAGAGAGGTTTCCAACACTCATGTGTGGAAATAGAAATGGCTGGTACTAACGTATAGTTTGTCTGCTAACTCTCTTATTTTGCAGTCAGTTTCTCACAGGTGCCACACCACAGATTTCATTCAAAACTCAGCTGAATCCCTCTTTTCCCTCTCCTGTATCGTGTGATGAATCCTGGAGTAATATTTTTTTGTGTTTCCATTCGTCTGTTTCATATTGTTCTTATTGATTAGCAATTGCATACATTAAATGCTAATTGTTTTTGTTGGCTTACCATCTTACCATCGTTATGATGCGACACATTTGTTTTCAGATGTTTCAGCACCTTTTTCACCATTTTGCTTCAGCTAAACTTCAATAGTTTTGTTTATATCCTTAATCATTTACATAAACCATTAAAAGCAACATCACAGCAAAGGTTCCTATTGCAGCTCCTAGAGACCCCTCAAAGTGATGCAGAGATAGGACATGTAATTTTCAATCCACATGTACCTTATAACATGTATAGCAGTTTGTGTTAACTTTTTATTGTGTATTGTGTGTTCTTTTTAAGTGGCAAATTCATTTCACTGCATGTGATGTGCATGTGACAAATAAAATTGACTTTGACTTTGAAGAAGGAACTGCAGATGCTGGTTTAAACCAAAGATGCACACAAAATGCTGGAGCAACTCAGCGGGACAGGCATATCTATGGAAAGAAGGAATGGGTGACGTTTCGGGTCGAGACCATTCTTCAGACCTGCGGTGTTGCGTTCCTCCTGCACTTTGCTAAGATTCCAGTATCTGCAATTTCCCATAGCAGCACTTATACCCTCAACACAGCTGGTCCACAGTGTTAGTGTTATTCAGCAGTTCCATTATTTTCTTTCTTCCATCAAATGCCTTCCTGCTCCCTCACCTATGGTGGCCTATCATTGAGGTTACTTACCAATGAAACAACATGTTAAAACTCTCCACCATCCCCCATCACTCTGAAGAAGGGTTTCGGCCCGAAACGTCGCCTATCTCCTTCGATCCATAAATGCTGCTGCACCCGCTGAGTTTCTTCAGCATTTTGTGTACCCATGTTAAAACTCTCATCCTTTCACATTATTGCCTGATGTCACCTCCAATCATGTTCTAACATTGCAACCTTCTAATTCTGAATTATTTGTCAGCCTTGAATGTATTTCTTTCACCGTTGTCTGTTTAGTTTAGTTTAGAGATACAGCGCGGAAACAGGTCCTTCAGCCCGCTGAGTCTGCACCGACCAGCAATCCCTGCACATTAACACGATCTTACACACACTAGGGACTATTTTACCATTTACACCAAGCCAATTAACCTACAAACCTGTACGTCTTTGGAGTGTGGGAGGAAACCAAAGATCACAGAGAAAACTCACGTTGGTTACGGGAGAATGTAAAAACTCCGTACAGGTAGCATCCATAGTCGGGATTCAACCTGGGTCACTGTCGCTGTAAGGCAGTAACTCTACCGCTACACCACCATGTCTGCTGTGGCTTCAGCCACTAAAATGTTCTTCCTCAACTCGCTCTTCCTACTATGCATTTCCTATATTGATCATTTGATCAATTTGTAATCTCTTCCCATGGTGATGGTGACAAAATGTTGCGATAAGTGAACAACTGGTGAAGCCTTCGGAGTTGAGCTGTAATATAGGATCTGGACATTGCACATGCTTAGCACGATATTGTTCCAAACGTCATAGAAATAAGCATTCCTTTTATGACAGAATATGTAAGGTTTTTTTCCCTCTCCAGACCCCAGAGAACTGTGCTTTTCAATCAAATATTCTTATAAATGCCTTTTTCAGAATAAACCCCATCTGAATTCTTCCTTCCTCATGAAATTTCCCAATCTGGTAATACACTCAAATCTCATTTATACCCTGTCTGGTGTTTTATTTTAACATTTGCTTCTCCTTAATTACAACAAATGTATTATGTTTAAATATATTTTATAAAAATGGTAAAATATTATTTTCAGGAAGAAAAGATTGATAAAATATTAAGCCACGTATTTCTACAAATATCACACAAGTGAAATTAAAGTCTTAACAACTGCCGCTTGATCTGGGTAAAACCTGCTCATCAATACTTTTCATTACTTTCAACTAATCTTATTAACATAATGCCTAGATTTTGTTGCACTGAAATTAGATTTTCCTATTATATTCATGCTGTGTACTTTTGAAATGTTTATCTATTTCTCAGTGATTTTAGTTTGTCTCTTTAATCCATGAGTTTAACATTGACTGGAGCCTGTCTTCATTATACCTTTTTGGTAAGTTTGAGCCATTCTGTAAACATCTACTCATTTTGCAATAAATGCCAGTCTAGTTCTGCCATCAGTCACCTTTAAGTCCCTATTTTGCAAGTTATCGTAAAGCTGTTATTCTGTTCTCATTTCCTAGATTAGAATTTGTGCTTGGTAAAACATTAATCGTACATGTTCTAGTCATTTAATTAATTTTAATGTGGACATTTGTTATACCATTCCTTCCGTCCTATTGAATTTTCATCAGTTCTTATGTCCGTTTCTCATTTTATCAAGAGTAACAACCTATTGTACAATTTAATTAGAAACACAACCAGAGGGGATATCAGGATGATTTTCTTTAAACACTAAGCCATTCTGACATGATACCAGTTTCTGAACAGACATCCCCTCCAACATCTCGGCTACCTCCTTCTAACATTGTCTATCTTCTCAGATCATCGGATGCTGAAACCTGCTTTTAATACCTCCAGACATAATATTTCACTTCTCTGTTACACACAACCTCCCATCATTCACCTTTCAAAAAACTAAATCTTGCCATACTCTGCTCACCCACACCTTGCAAACCTTATCTCCTAACACAGCAACATGATAATTTAAAAATTGCTGATCACTTTTTAAACCCTTTCTTGGCCTTGAGGATCCATATTTACAGCACCTCTCACCCCCCATTATCTCGGAGATTACTGCATTCTGGTCCTGTGTGCAATGTGCAAGTTTGACCCATCTCAAAACCTGATCAAACTTTTTGGCCACCAGCGTTGATATCTTAATACATGGTTCTTGGTCTAAATTTATCTATATACAATTCCATGAGGATTGCTGCATTAAAGATGCTATATAAATAAAAATTGCAGTTCAAATGTGACGTTGGAGAGTAATGGTTGCAAATTCAATACTAACGTTTCATCAAGAATATTGAATATATTTGCAAAAGGATAACTGTTATGGATTTGGGATAGGAGCAGAGTAATAGGACTAATTAAGTAAAGAATTAACATAATGACCTCCTTCATTTCGGGATCATTTCATGATTAATTCTATAGATGTGACGTAGAAAACATTTTATAAATATGCATCACAGCCTAGTTTGGAAACAGTTCAATCCAGACCGCAAGAAATTGCAGAGAATTGTGGACATAGCCCAGACCATTATGTGAACCAATCTCCCTTCCAGTGACTCCAGCTCACACTTCACGCTGCCTTGGCAAGATCACCAGCAAAATCAAGGACAGTCTCTCCCCAACCAATCCCTCTTTCCCCTCTCCCATCAGGCAAGGGGTACAGAAATTTCAAAATGCACACCTCCAGATTCAGGGACAGTTTCTCCCCAACTGTTATCAGGCAACTGAACGGTCCTCTCATCAGCTAGAGTGCAGTCCTGACCTCCATCTACCTCATTGGAGACCTTTGAATTATATTTAATCAGATTTTACCTTGCACTAAATGTTGTACCCTTTATCCTTTACTTATGCTCTGTGGATGGTTAGGTTCCAAAGATGTTTAGCCTTCTCATTGACTGGGTAGCATAACAAAAAATGTCATTATACCACATGACATTAATAAACTCAACTAAATGAAAATGTAATCTTCTTAAATGGACTTTAATTGATCTCATTTTTAGTCCCCATCAATGATGTTTTATTTTTACCCTATCGATATTTGTTATGTTAGTCATTTGAGAAGCTTGTAGAGAACAGTTTCCTCCTACATACCAAAGACATGCATACTTATAAGATAATTTGCCTCTGTAAACAGCCCCTAATGTGTAGGTAGTGGATGAGAAAGTGGGGTGACATAGAATGAGTGCAAACAGGTAATCATTGGTCCGCGTGGACCCAGTGTGCTGAAGGGTCGGCTTCTATAAAAAAATAAGAGAAACTAAAACTTCCCAGATGATGAACATACCAAATATTTATCGAGCTCTTGCCACAGAGTTCTTTTAAAAAAAACCTGGCAATAAAACTTGAAACATTGCCACATACGGCACATCCTTGTTTTCAAAAATAATAACTGACTGGAAAGCAATGTTTCTTTAAAAAAAGTGCCTTTCTAAATTTAGCTTTAAATTACAAACACTGCATGGTTTTGGACTTAGAATTATATTTCACCCTTTAAGTATTTGCAGGACAACCTTTATATTTCACTGGTCAATGATTCATTGGTTACCATGTCAATTTATGCACCAGATCTTTTATCAGCTATTTCAAAAATAGCATTGTTTCTGGTCATCAGTATTGTTGATCACCTCTCACATCAAAGCCATACAGTACCTCACATTTGTCATTTTCACTTCATCTCATTTGTCTCACTTTTTCAGCCACTTTCAAACTCTACATTGGTCTATTTAGGAAGTTTGCACTGGATATATCTATACCAAGGAGTTATTATGTTGAAGGTAAGAAAATGAGTAAAGAGATGTATATATTTCTTGGACAGTTTCCTAATGCAATTGTTGCTGGAATTAATCCTACATAGTCTTCTTTTGGAAAGAAGATTAAGGTTTGGATGTGATTTTTTCTATTGTTAAATAACACTGCAATATGTAAAATCACACAATAACAATGGTGACTGAGTTGACACAAAGGATAACTACCAGCAATGGGACCACACTTTGGCATGTCATCAAGATTTGTAGAATAAAAGGTGGATGGCAAAATGCTCAGGGAGGAAGCTGAAGAAAACAGAATGTTAATTGGAAAATCAATGCCGTTTAGCATATTTTTCTCATTGGAACTGGAGATAATTCAGATTGGACTCTGCATGGGAATCATGTACAAAGGTTGAACCCTCGAGGTTTCTGAAGCCTGTGCCTCATTTCTTCATGTTACAAAGCTAATAATAATTTGACCTTGATTCTCTCTTTCAAGTATTTCCAACAGTGTAAGTGCTAAGTCAGTTGAATAAAATTTGTATTTATTTGCATATATATTAATTTATTTCCTGTTCTTGCATGACAATGAATTTACATTTCCCAAGTAATATATCCCATTATAATAGAAAGGATGAAAGAAGAACATTGTTAAAATAGTTGTGAAACAGATAAAATATTTGATAAATTCCCTCCCAAGATCAAATTCCTTTCTGCTAAGATTTGGCACAGTATCTGAGGCAGTCTATGAGATTAAAATGTACAATTAAAAATGAAGGAATAATAAGTCAGAAGTTAAAGTCTGAAAAGAAAACATCCGGCAAATTATTCAGGAAGAAAATTCTGAGCAAGTACAAAAGGCAGAAACAATCTAAGAGCAATAATCAAAGTACCCTTTCCGGTAGAAAGGCAATTCAATGCAAATAATTGAGGAATTCTAAATTCAGAATTCTAAAATGTCAGACATTTAGAGTGACACACATAATTAATTCATGATGCATGGGGTTACAACGGATTTGTCAGAAATAGCTTTGTGAAGATTTCAACTAACTTTTGAATGAAATATTAATCCAGCCTTGTGTGCAAGAACATTTTGGTTAAAATAAAACAGATTCTGTATTGATAGTAAGATCAGTTATTCAATTGAGGTGCTGTTTCTCTTTAGTTATGTTTTTTTTTTAACTTCGTAGAAATTTCATACCAAAAATGTTGTGGGAGAAAAGATTTTAAAAATACTTTAGAGATAGATTTCTATCTTTGGTTTGTGTTTCCCTGCAAGAGATTATCAGCAAAAACATTTCAATATATTAAAGATCTGCATCTAAATCCTAGTCCTGGTACAGAAGCGGCTCCATTTGTTGAAAGCCCAATATCTGGAGTCAGACTCATTTACCATCTACCCTAATAGCAGCATATTTGACTACAAACGTTTGGGTTGTTCTCCATGATTTTTTTCCCAGCTAAGAGTAGGATGGATTCTCTGCTACATGTTAACAACTCATATTGGTTGCAGAAGAAACAAAATTCGACTTTATCTTTAGCTTACTTTATCACTTCCAGATCCTTAGAAATCTCTAGACTGCCCCAGCATTTAAAATTTCACAGTATTACTTGTTATTTTATTCCATCTCTACCTGACATGCCTCAAGCTGGAATGACCCAAGACAATGGAATCAATCCTAAAAATACCCTTCTCTCTCCTCTCCAAAGTTGCAACTTACAACCTCACTTCTTGTTCAAGCTTTGGATGGCTTGTTCAAGGTTTTGATGACTTGCCTGAGTGTGGCTGATTGCTTTTTGCAACTCAGTTTCACATTCTGTGTCTTAGTGCTCCTATGAAATTCCTTGGACATTTTTACAATGTGAAAGCATTGATTTCAGTGCAGAAAAAGTAGCTTACTTTAATTATTAATGATAAATAAAAACAGAAAATTCTGGCAACACTCAGGACAACAGAGAAATAATGTTTCAGGCCAAATGCCATTCGTCAGAATTGATGGATGATTGCTGCCGAACCTGCTGAGTCTTTCCGTGTTGGTTCATATTCCCAGCACTGGCAGTTCAAACACTAAAATTCAATTGGTTTAATAAATAGACAGAGGAAGGCTAAAAGGTGCCGGAATAAATATTTTATATTGGTATATTCTATTAAATTTGGAGAGTACATTTTCATTATCATTTAAATAAAAACATCTTGATCCCTGTGGCACACCAATTTCTTGTCTCAAATCCCCAACAATATTTGTGTGGCCCTCTCCCCTTCCTCACACTGGACTGGCAGGGTGAGATCAATCATGCATTTGGTCCCTTGGCTGGGCACATCCACAGCAGGTACCTTTTAATTATATGAGTTATTGAAATAATAACCACTTCAGGAAATATAACAAGCTCAATGATAAGTCAGCAACAAGAAGTCCCTCTGTGCACTTTTGGTAAGTGAAGATAGGCAGTTTACATTGTTGTTACTTAATTTTAATTAATAAAACAAGGCATATAAAGGTGTGTAAAATTATGACAGGCATTAATAGGGTGTATTGTCAAAATCTTTTTTTTCCCCATGGTCGGCATGTCAAAACCAAGAGACCAGAGGTTGAAGGTGAGATAAAGATTTAAATGGGATTTGAAGGGAATGTTTTCCACACAGACTGGTTGATATTTTGAATGTGCTGTTACAATCCAACAGTATGAACACAATGCTCCAATTTCAAGTAGTATCTCTCCCTCCCTCTTTTTTTCCCCCACCTTCAACAGTGTGCACATATTACTCTAACCATTTTCCACCACCCTAGTCATCCTGCTCAGTTTCCCTCCTCCGTAGGGTCATCCCCCATTCCTGTGACCCAAACTTCCCTTTTATCCCCCCTTCTACCCGTCACCTTCCACCAACATCCATCCCACTCCTATAATATTATACCCCCTTGGTCTCTTCCTCCGTCTCTACCTTCAAGCAAATTATGTTTCCAATTGGCTAGTTTGTCTTGGATTCCATGTGATCCAACTTTCCAAATAACCCTACAAGTGGATGCCTCACCAAAGTCCACATGGACAACATCTACTGCATCTTCTTGCCCTCTTCAAATATCTCATTTTGAGGAGAGACAATTTCCCATGCACAAAGCCATGCTGACTATCCCTAATTAGTTATTGCCTTTCCAAATGCATGCAGATCCTATCCCTCATAACCCCTTTCAATAAATTACAATCACTGATGTTAGCCACATGGGTCTGCAGGTTCCTGCCATTTCTTTGCAGCATTTCTCAAATAAAGGCTCCACGTTAGCAACCGACTGGCCTTTCGGCTTCTCACCTGTGGCTATTGATGACAAAAATATCTCTGCCAGTGGCCCTGCAATATCTTCACGAGCTTAGCACAATGCCATAGGAAGCATTTGATCAGGTGCCTAGGGATTTATGCATTTTAAGACCCCAGCATTTATTTTTCTGTCATAGGTAATTATCTCAGAGATCACTGTTAATAACTCAAATTTTTCTACCAACCACGTCTTTCACTGTGATAACTACAGAGCAGAAACTATCATTTAGAATCTTTCCCACCTCCTGTGACTCTACACACAGATGACCTTGCTGATCCTTAGGGTACTTTGGTCTCTCCTTATTCAATTGAATCGTTTGCGGCACATGAGCCACGTACAGCTGCTTGGCTCTGACGCAGCCTTGAGATATACTTTGTTTTGTGTCCCTGGCAGACTTCTTCCTCTCATCAAAAAGGACTAATATTGCTCTTGCAAGCCCTAACAGAATCAATCGAGGAATTACTGCATTTTTGGGTAGTCTTGGCTTATCTTCTGTCAATTTCCTTGTCTCCTGTAATCAACAGCATGTTGAACAAAATTCTTGTTGACAATTTGTTTCAAAAAAGTGGAAGTGAAATTTAGCTGCAAGTCATTGCTGCCTGATTGACCAGGAAATGTGAAATAAGTTATTATAATAAATGGGTCAAGGAGAATGACAAACTGACTGCAAAGTGGCATTTAAGAGGCTTGGATAGGCACATGGGTATGGAAGGCTATGAATTATGTACGAGCAGCATTTTGTGTCTATCACATAATCAGTCTTGCCATCACAATCGATGCAGACATTGTGGGCTGAAGGGCCTGTGACCATGCTAAGCATACCGGGCCTGCCATTTGTTAGCATCAGAACTTCCTTCATATTCACACTCTGCCACACATTGGCACCCAATGCAAGTCACCTCATCAGGTAGCTGAAATTTGTCACTCAGACTTTAGAAAAATGCATATTGATCTCTTCCCAACTATATATAGCATGCAGCCATATTGACACTCTTCTCTTTGCTATTACATCGTTTATTCAAAACAGTCAAGAATGATTCTTTAAACGCTTATTGTCAGTTTTATAAAATCAGGGCACATTCATTAGGAAGCTAATTATGCTCAATGAAATGTAGCTTGGCTAATCACTCCTATTTTTGATGGAAAATTAAGAATGTGATTGCCAGCAGAAAAGCCTCATTTGAAAGGTAAAACAGTGGAGAGGGCATGTTGAATAATAACTAATCTTGTCATGCATACTAATCAGTTTTTACACCTGTAAATGATTTGTGCCGAGAGAGTTTCTCCTTCTTGGAGATTTTCTAACAGCATCAATAGCAGTGTGCAAATGAAATTTGATCAATTAAAATGCAAGTTGGAACAGGAGTTTCAGATTTTATTTCTCCATTTTTTGAAGGAAAGTTAATCGGATGAAATCTAAAACAGTGGCCGAATCATGCTTAACTGAGGCCAATGATGCTCTAAGGTATTGGCAGTTTTAAGTTCAAGATTTTTATTTTTATTCTCTGCACCAAGTGTGGTGAAAAGCTTTGTTTTGGATGCTATTCAATCGGATCAGATAATACAATACATAAATAAGATCAAGTCAAACTCAAGTTCAATAGGTAGAGCAAAGGGAATGACACAGTGTGCAGAATATAGTTCTTATCATTGAATCCATAAACAGAGTTGCATGTCCGCAACAGGGTAAAGGTGAATCGGACAATAGTCTAGTTTGTGGAAGAACACTTCAGAAGTCTGATAACAGAGGGGAAGAAGCTGCTCCTTAGTTTGGTGGTTTACGCTTTCAAGTTCCTGTACATATGACCCTTCCACCTTCACTAAGTCTTGGACACAGATGTTTGAAATATTCGGATGTCCTCCTGCCATTGACTCGCTTTATAATCCAGTAAAAAAGCTTTGATTTGCTGAAGAAATGCACTGGATGTCTACTTTGAATAGCATTGCCAACTTACTGGAAACTGATACGCATAGGTACTTAAAAAAAATAAATCACTTTTTCACTTTTAATTATTTGTTAGTACTGAAGATGATGTTAATTATATTTTATATTAAAAAATATATATTTTGAAATATTTTCCAAATGTCTGGGTGTTTGAGACATTTGAAGGAGCGTTATGGTCTGAGTGCAAGTAGATGGGACTAGGTGGGAGTAAATGTTCGGCACGGACTAGAAGGGCCGAGATGGCCTGTTTCCGTGCTGTAATTGTTATATGGTTATATGAAACCACAAATTACTTTGGCAGCGGGTGAACTGACTAGTGCTTTCTAGAGGGAAGAAGTTTTGATGAACCTTCAGTGGTTTCTTTACTACTTGAAGACTGCACCACCTCACAGCCAACTCTGTATGCGAACTACCCGACAAACGGACTTTCTATGCTTAAGAGAAGATAAGACCAGATAATTGGGGACTGCAGGTACTGAGTCCAACACAATCAGGTCTGATATTTTAAATTAAGCACTTTAAATTAACACTTTAATGTTCACTATTGTATTTTACCATGTTGAATTTCAATGATTTTAAATGTTATACTTGCACTGGATTGGTACACATAGGCAAACAACTTTCCAAATCAGTGACCGACTATGTCTCCCAAATGTTCTGTTTCATTGGACAAATCAGAGAGTGTGCACAAGTGCTGAATTCAATAGTTTTGATTGATTGAATGAAAGATACAGCATGAAAACAGGCCCTTTGGCCCACCAATGTTCATGCTGAGCATCAACCACATGTTCACTCTAGTTTGAGATTATCCCACGTTCTCATCCACTCCCTGTACATTAGGGGTAATTTTAGAGGCTAATTAATCTACAAACCTGCACTTCTTTCTGATGTGGGGGAAAACTGGAACACCCGAAGGAAATCCATACCGTCACAGGTAGAACACATAAACTCCACAGAGACAGGAACTGTGGTCAGGATTGAATCTGTGTCTCTGGCACCGAGAGGCAGCAGCTCTACCATATGCTGCAATGGTGAACCAAGTAATGGTTTAAATGCAACTCCAACTCAAACTGATTGATCACTTTTTCCTTTTGCTAAATAAGAACAACTCACTAAGATTTTAAAATCTTAGTGAGTTGTTGGAAAACATTTTTCTGTTAAGTTTCAATTGTTATGCCAAGTTTACTAGAAATGTACACACCTTTGTGCGTACAGATCAAGGAGAATATGAATTTGCATTAATTAAGAAATTAATTTACTATGATTGTGAGAGTAAAGCAAATGATCCTGGAGAACTCAAGCCTAAATGTGTGGGCTTCAGATAAACAGTTTAAGTCCATTCTGTCATGCATAATTTATTGGAGTAAGATAAAATTGTGAAATAAAATTTGTTTAAATGAACTGGGAGCAGCAGTGTTCACTGCATGCTAGCTGAGTGGAATAGAATTTATGAGTAATTTGGTGCAATTAACTGCAGGCAATTATAAACAATGCTGTATCTTTATCTTCAAATTATTATAGAATTCAATCAAACTGTCACATATCCAAACTCAGCTCAACTGAAATAGGGAGAAATATGCTGGAAGGTTGAATAAAGTGGTGAATGCAAAATGTAAGAAGTGAAATTGTCCTCTGAGAATTAGTGCGAATGAAACAGATCTGGATGACGTACATTTTGGTTGGATGAAGGAAATGGCCTACTTTTCCAAAGACTACCTCACAAGGCCGGAGGATGTCTCAAATTGCTTAACAGCCAATAAAGTAATTAAATTACAGGTAGCCACAAGCATTTCTGGAGAGAAGGATAAGGGCGACATTTTGGGTCAAGAGCCTTCTTCAGTGATGTCAGAGGAGGGGTCTGGACAAAGATATGGGCACTTATAGGGTACGTCGAACAATCCCCGTTCCAAGTGTACACTGACTCTATACCCGAACTCTACCTCTGCTACATTGACAACTGAATTGGTGCAACCTCCTGCACCCATGCAGAACTCACTGACATCATCAACTTCACCAATAATTTCCATCCTGTACTCAAATTCACTTGGACCATCTCCCTAACGTTCCTAGATCTCACCGTCTCCATCCTGTACTCAAATTCACAAACAGACTATTGACCGACATCTACTACAAACCCACTGACTCCCATGGCTATCTTGAATCCACTTCTTCCCACCCTGCTTCCTGTAACGACAATTCCCCTATTCCCCGTCTACCCTGCATCTGCGCTCAGGATGTGTTCCATACCAGGGCATCAGAAATGTCCTCATTCTTTAGGAAAAGGGGGTTCCCCTCTTCCATTATAGATTAGGCTCTCACTAGGGTCTCCTTGATATCCCGCAGCTCTGCTCTTACTCTCACTCCCCCATTCGTAACAAGGATAGAGTCCCCCTTGTCCTCACCTTCCACCCCATCAGCCGTCGCATAAAGCATATAATCCTCCAACATTTTCGCCACCTCCATCGGGATCCCATGACTGACCACATTTTCCCATCTCCACCCCTTTCTGCGTTCTGCAGAGACCATTCTCTCCAAAAGTCCCTGGTCAACTTGTCCCTTCCCACCCAAACTACCCCCTCCCCAGGTACTTTCCCCTGCAACCACAGGAGATGCAACACCTTTCCCTTTACTTCCCACCTCGATTCCATCCCAAACAGTCTTTCCAGGTGATGCAGAGGCTCACTTGCACTTCCTGCAACCTCATCTACTGTATCTGCTGTTCCAGGTGTCAACTTCACTACATCGGCGAGACCAAATGCAGGTTTGGCGATCGTTTCGCTGAACACCTCTGCTCAGTCCATCTTAACCTACCTGATCTCCCGGTGGCTCAACTCCCCCTCCCATTCCCAATCTGACCTTCCTGTCCTGGGCCTCCTCCACTGTCAGAGTGAGGCCTAGTGCAAATTGGAGGAACAGCACCTCATATCTCGCTTGGGTAGTTTACACCCCAGCGGCATGAACATTTACTTCTCTAACTTCAGATAGCCCTTGCTTTCTCTCTCCATCTCCTTCCCAGTTCTCCCACTAGTCTTACTGCCTCTGTCTACATTCTATCTTTGGCCCGCCCCTTCCCCTGACATCAGTCTGAAGAAGGGTCTCGACCGGGAACATCGCCCATTCCTTCTCTCCAGAGCTGCTGCCTGTCCTGCTGAGGTACTCCAGAATTTTGTATCTACCTTTGATTTATACCAGCATCTGCAATTCTTTCTTACATAATTAAATGACAGTATCTGCAGAAAACAAAAAACACAAAACCCCCTTTTTATACAAGTTTCCCCAAAACAGGTGTGTGGTAATTATCAATTAATCTGTTTTTCAAAGAAAAAATATTGGCTAGAACACTGAGAACAACTTAGCATTCTTCTTAGTAATAGTACCTTGGGATTTTTCAAGAACAGTTTAAAGAGCATTTGGGAAATTATGTTAATTTAACATCTGGCATTGTAACTCTCACTTAGTAGAGGTGAGGAACATCAACCTCAATGTGTGTTTCTCTCTGGAACAATATTTGAACCCAGAATCTTTGACCCAGAGCTCCTTACTGGCCAAACCTCGAAGTGTGTGCATAAAGTTTATAGTTAAAGGTGGAAGGCATTTTTTTGTTTTGTGAGACATACCTGTTAGTGAGGAATTAAATGTAATGTAATTTGATGTTGACAACATATTTCAATAGGAAACCAATAAATTTTAAATAAGTGTGTGTACCTTATCCCAGTCTAATAACAAAACACATCGTCCATGTCGCTTATATTATGTGCCCACTTTATGTTCTAAATCCAGAAGATCTGTGCACATATAACAATAAGTATACCTCATTACAGTTGAGCAGCTGATAAAGAATATGGCTTTTATATTGTTACAACGGGTCCAAAAATGATTCATGAAATGTGCTTGTAAAAATATTTACTACTGAAAACTGAATTGGGCTCCTGCATCTTTTATAATAAAAATAAACAATTATTGTTATCATCTTGGAATTTATAAGCTTTCGTTAACAAACTTCTATTGGAAAGAAAAATATGGTGTTTAGATTTATGTTTAGGCTATTGAGAGTCATGTGTACAGAGGATCAATGAAAAGCTTTGCTTTGCATTGCCAAGGCTGAGCAGCAGCCTTGGGCTTGATTGCTTTGGGCACCACTTCAAGAGGCCGAGTGCATGGACTGGACATGGCCTACAGTGGCATGGAGTGGTGGACGCAAACGACTTTGCTTGGCCTGGCCGACCCTGCAATACTGCCAGCATAATGGGAGTTTTTGGCAAAGTCAAGAACTCTACTTTTACAACAATTTGCAGACTTGAATCTTGATAGATGACACCAAAACATGGTGACTCTTGTATAACATCTCAGTATGCTATTCCTATACACTTGAAATTAACTAACATTGTTCTTATGTATCGTAATACTTTTACCAAACTGTATGCAAAAAATGGCATTTCACTGATATTCGGAACATGTGACAATATAGTACCATTGATCATTGAAGTAATACTATACATAAATACATTAAGCCAAACACAAAATGGATGAAACAACACTGCATGTCCAATGAAAAAAAGTGTGTTCACTATCAGCACAACCCAGTAACTTCCAATAATCTTTTGTATGTTATTGAATTTTCAAGAATGTTACTGCAAGTAGGGAAATTTAAGGCAGTGTCAAGCTGGCTGACAGCTATTGGTGTGCAGGTGATTATAAATGTAGAGGTTACTGACCAAATGAGTACATCAAAAATCACTGGGAGATCAGGAATCAGCTGATCTGAACTCCAATGCTGGGACCAGCAGCAGATCAGAAAGGACTTTACTTTAACCTTTATCAGTTGTATACCAGGAGTGTTGATATACAAAAAGCAATATTTATACACATGGAACTATTAACAAACAATTAAGGTAAACCTAAGATTGACAGACAATGCTGGAGTAACTCAGCGGGACAGGCAGCATATCTGAAGAGAAAGAATGAGTGACATTTCGGGTCGAGACCCTTCTTCAGTCTGGAACCCTTCTTCAGTCTGAAGACATTTCTTCAGTCACCCATTCTTTCTCTCCAGAGATGCTGCCTGTCCCGCTGAGTAACTCCAGCATTTTCTGTATATCTTCGGTCTCAACCAGCACCTGCAGTTCTTTCCTACACATAATCTTAAAATTGTTTGGATTATTTCACTTTATCTCAAAAGGACTTTCATTTTTATCAGTTTTTACATTGCTTTTTAATATTATGTATTCATTTTTCAAATTATTCTCATCTATTTGAATACTTTTTAAAATCTATGACTCTCAGGGGGATGTGGAAGCAAACCAAAAGCATTCATTCATGGCAATCTGTCAAAAGTAGGCAGGAGATTATAAGGATGTGGGTCCTTGGCAAGATGCCATCCAAGGGCAGGTTGCCACTGGGAATTCACTCAACTTCACACTTTGGATGTGGAGGAATTGGTTTGCTCTCCGCATCTGGGAATGATATGCAGGTGATGGAGTATTTGGTGTGTCTTAGCTGGGGATGCAGCATGATTCAGCCCATAAGTGTGTACCATTGATTTTCTGTGGTTAATGTGTGTTCTTATCTCCTGAATGCTCTTCCTGTGACTCACCACAAGCTGGACATGCAAGCTAAATGACCCTGGATAAGCAAAGCAAACAAAGAGGAAATAAATTATATTAAATATAGTATTTGACAGTCAACTGAAATTATTCAGTGCCCTGGAAGGAGCTGCACGTGTGTTAGAGTAGATATTTTGAGTAAAACAAAGATCAATTGCTTGATCATGCAGAACATTGAAGTTGAATTTTTTTTTGGATGTAGGGGGAGGGTGAGGAAATGGTTTAGGCGAGTATAAAATGTTAAGTACATTAAAACCCAAGATTATAACAGTGAACATTATCAAAATTGAATTTTTCACGGCAACCGTTGCATTTATTATAAAAACGATCCTAGTAAAAAGCACACAATTGTAAAAGCTCAAAAGTCCTTAAAAAACATGCAAAATTATCCAGAGACGTCTTTTGTTCTAGTTCATGGAGGCATAAAAACAGACGAGACTGGGAAAATATCGATCTCTAAACATATTCCTTGAACTTTGCATACTCTTCAACTTCCAAAGCTTATCACCTTGCCAGATTGCAGATTATGGATTGTTATCTACTATGACATTTTTTCAGCAGTTCTGTTTTTACATTGGGGAAGCCAATAATTAAAAAAATACAGAGAGATGTTGGAGAGGCTAGGACTATTCTCTTTGGAGCGCAGGAGTTGAGTAATCTTATCAAGGTGCACAGAATCATGAGAAGTATGGATAAAGTGAATGCTTACACAGTCTTTCTCCCCACCTATGTAGAGTGTTCTAAAATTAGAGGGGATAGGCTTAAGGTGAGAGGAGAGAATTTCAAGCGAGACCTCATGGCGCAACTTTTTTACATAGGCCAAAGTTCAATCTGGAATGAGCTACCAGAAGCAGCTATATTTGGACGCAATTACAAGTTTTAAAAGACATTTCAGCACATAAATAAATCTGAAGTGTTTAGAGGGTTATGGGTTAAATATAAGCAAATGGGACAAGGCCAGTATGCAAACTTGGTAAGCATGGGCAAGATGGGCCAAAGGGCTCTATGATTCTATTACTCTAAACAGATAGCCATCTTGGTTGGAACAAAGAAACATTGAAAGAACAAAATGCTACAAATCTTTAACAAAATCAGACAATTCTCTATAGATCATGCAGCATCAGCATCAACATTTAGCTTTTCAGAATAGTAACATTCACCAGAACTGAGAATGATTATAAATGAACTGTAAAGGGGGAAGTAAGAGAGAAAATAAAAGGTCAGCCTTAGCTGGTAGGCAGGGTGAATTACATGAGTAAAGGGTAATACTGTGGAAAAATTCAAATCCAGTAGAGGATTAAATGCAGAATTATGTCCTTAAATTATTAGTGCTTGCAAGAAATCTGAACTTAAAAAAACAGAAATGCTGGTAATCTAAAATTTGATTAATTCAATGCTGAACTTGGATGGCTCTAATGAGTCTTGAGAAAAGATGAGGTTTTGGTTCTTAAGTTTGTGACACTGGGATAACACAAGGACATAGATGACTGTAGGTGTGGATCAAAGAACTGATGTGCAAGTGATAAGAAGCCTGTCTCCACGATAGCAGTCTGATTGAAGGTGCTCCGTAAAGTGGCCCCTCAATCAGAGTTTAATCTCCTCAATGTGGGAGGCTTGAGCAGCAAATACATTATATGGAATAGAAAGAAATACAAATGAATTGCTTACTCATGTGAGAAGTGTGTTTGGGGGGGATCATGGGTTGTGGGGCGGAGGAGTCAAAATGGCATGCACTTCATCTCCTTTTTGCTGTGATTGCATGGTACAACTTCCCAATTATTATATATCTGGGCCACAGAGAGCAACAGAGCAGAGGAGTTGGTTACAAATCTATAGGCTTCATCTCTCATTTCTGACACTATGTTTTATAAACTGAACTTCTTTTCATTAAAGTCCCTAGGTTTTAGCAAGGAGTAATTCCTGTGCCGTACTGTTCTATGTTCTGAATGTTGCACCATACACCATATAAAAAATCTTTTTAAAAAGCAAGAGAGATGGATTGTGCATCTGCTTTAAGACCAATTTTATGATGAATGCTCTCAGCAACAGAATCCATTGAACACTTTGGGAGCAATTTAAACTTGCTGGAGTGGGTGATGGAGGCTCTCCTCTGGGCATAAGCAGCTGTGTACACTTCAATCAATCACAGGTTGCAGAGCTCCAGGAACAAGGGGCAGAGTCTGACCAAAGTTACAGAGGCAGTAATAGGCTGTTGAAATGAAAACAGACTTGCTCAGCGGAGGTGTTGTTTAAGTGATATTGACTCAAAACATAGTTAATGTCATTGGTGTTTTTTTTGCAATTAGCATTAATATGAAATCACAATTAGCATCAGGACAAGCATCAGGACCCTGGGAGCAAAGGGTAAAGCATATTTTGTGCTATGATTAGTATTTTTTTATTGATAACACCGCCGTATAACCAAGTCTCAATCCCTTAGGGGAAATCCTCAGCTCTCTTGGAATGAAGCTGAATGAGGCTAAATCCCAGAACTTTCTGGCTCAGTTTGGATTCTGTTAACTGTCCTCCCACAAAGCCATGAGCGATCAGGGGGAGTGGGGGAGAGGGGGGAGGTTGGGTGAGTGGCAGCTGTGGAAACAGAAGCTTGTTTTCAGAAGTGGGATTTTAAGAGGCATTATCGGCCTCAGAAGGCAGTGGAGGCCAATTCTCTGGATGTTTTCAAGAGAGAGTTAGATAGAGCTCTTAAAGCTAGTAGAGTCAGGGGACATTGGGAGAAGGCAGAAGGGGTACTGATTGTGGATGATCAGCCATGATCACAGTGAATGGTGGTGCTGGTTAAAAGGGCTGAATGGCCTATTCCTGCACCTATATCTATTGTCTATAAAATTCAAAGCAAATCCAGGCAGACGCACACAAGCAAAGAAGATGCACAAACTCCAAATCGCTCTGCCAGGAGAAAGGCATAAATTAGTTGCCATTTCGAAAATATGCATCATTTTAACTAGATAAGTGAAAATGAATGTCACCATCTTTTTTTTGAGTATTATAGTTGATAATAATTTGCAATACAAATAACTTCAAATCAGTAGTGTTAACATTGCCAGATTGCGACGTCATAGGGTGTGCACCTAACGTGAGGGTTGAAGAGCAATTGCATCAATACATGATCATGTATTGTTTTCCATCTGTCCCTACAGACAGAAAATATAATGAAAACTGGTGACGAATGGGTGGGATGCCCAGTATCTTTACACTGGACCTAATGGTGATCTAGTCATGCAGTCATACAGCACTGAAACAAACACCCACTTTTATAATTCCTACACTAATCCAATTAAATCTCTGCACATTCTGATCAGTTGGAGGATAAGTGGCAACACAAAGAATCATAGTCATAAGAGTAATCGAGCATGGAAACAGGCCCTTCAGCCCAACATGCCCACGCCATCCAACAAGCCCTATCTACACTATTCCCACCTGCTTGCATTTGGTCCATATTCATCTAAACCTATCCTTTCCTTGTACCTTAAATGTTTCTTAAACATTGCAAAAGCACCCATCTCAACATTTCCTCCGGCAGCTTGTTGTGCAAAAAAGTTACCCCTCAGTTTCAATAGACAATAGACAATAGGTGCAGGAGTAGGTCATTCGGCCCCTCGAGCCAGCACCGCCATTCAATGTGATCATGGCTGATCATCCCCAATCAGTACCCCGTTCCTGCCTTCTCCCTACATCCCCTGACTCCACTATCTTTAAGAGGCCTATCTAGCTCTCTCTTGCAAGTATTCAGAGAACCAGCCTCCACCGCCGACTGAGGCAGATAATTCCACAGTTTCCTATTAAATCATCCCCAGCTCACCTTCGCGATTCCCTTGCAAAGTACTTTGTGCGTTCACCTGATCTATTCATCTCATGATTTTGTACACCTCTATAAGATCACTTTTCATCCTCCTGCGCTCTATAGAATAAAGTGCTAGCCTGCTCAACCTCTTCCCATAGCTCAGGCTCTCAAGTCCTGGCAGCATCCGTGTAAATTTTCTCTGCACCCTTTCCAGCTTGGCAACATCTTTCCTAGATAACAGGGTGACTAAAACTGAATACAAATGTGGCACCACAAAGGAGATCAAAGTTAGAAAAAAATACACATGGTGCTGGAGTAACTCAGCGGGGGTCAGGCAGCCGTGGGGGGAAAAATGACATTTTGGGTCACACTCACATAAATTCACACACAAGTTACAGGAGTAGAATTAGGCCATTCGGCCCATCAAGTCTACTCCACCATTCAATCATGGCTGATCTCTGCCTCCTAATCCCATTTTCCTGCCGTCTCCCCATAACCATTGACACCGTTCAATCAAGAATTTGTCTTTTGCTGCCTTAAAAATATCCACTGACTTGACCTCCACAACCCTCTGTGGCTATGAGTTCCTCAGATTAACTACCCTCTGATTTCTTATCGAGTCCACACACAAGATTAGAAGTTGTTTACCCAGAGCTGAACACGCTTCTCTGCATCTTCATACAATGGTGTTTGTCTTGCGCTTCTTGTGCATGGTGGGAGACAGATTGGTGAAAACCAGGCCGTGACGTGAATGCTCTTTCCTCGACCCCACCCTCTGACTGAAGAAGTTCCTCTGTACCTCCTTTCTAAAATAGCACCCTTTTATTCTGAGTCTATGATCTCTGGTCCTAGACTCTCCCACTAGTGGAAACATCTTTTCCACATGCATTCTATGTATGCCTTTCATATTGTTTAAGTTTAAATGAGGTCCTCCCCCCCCCCCCCCCCTTAAAACCTTCTGAACTCCAGTGAGTAGAGTGATTTAAGAATGCATTCCATCATGCACACAAATTTGTTTACAATAATTTAGAAATAAAGAAAGCTTTTCAGGAGTCTGGAGAACAGATAATTATTTCTTTGGTAAATAACCTAGCAAATGTCAAACCTTCCATTTGTGTGTATGTGCCTGTCTTTTTCATTCTGCCATGCAGTTCCCATCAGAATCTATTTACATTACAGCTTTGTGTCTGAGTGAGCTTTTTCCATCGCAGCCATATTTAACTTACCTCAGTGAATTCATCCCTAACTAAACATTAAATGTAAGCCCAAGTAAAATATGCATTAACTGAGACTCAACACATTTCTAAAATAATGCTTTTTGGAAGAAATGTCTCCATTAAAATAAGAGACCAAAGAATGACTCGTGAACCCAATCCTAATGCATGAGACAAGAAATATCTATTGAAACTGCTGCAAAACTATCCACATTCATAAGGAGAATCCTGTAAATAAATTAGCAGCTTGACTTGTGCAAAAATTAAATATGGAATTTGAAAGCAAAAACCCACCAGTCTTCTCAGAGAGAACTAACAGTGAATCAAAGAGCTGATGTTCAATTTTTAAGTACTATGCTTAGTGTGAAAATCAAAGTAGTTGTTAACCCCTGTTGAATATGGTACAAGCAAATTTTAAAATGCTACATTAGTATATATTTCAGATCTGTCTTCACTAAGGAAGGCACTAATAATCTCCAGAAATACTGGAGGACAGAGGATCTAAGGGGGTAGAGGAACTGAGATAAATTTTCATTAGGCGAGAAATAGTATTGGGTGGGCTAATGGCCGATAATGATGATAAGTCCCCTGGGCCTGATGGTCTGCATCCCAGGGTCCTCAGGGAGGTGGCTCTAGAAATAGTGGACGCATTGGTGGTCATTTCCCCAATGTTCAATAGATTCAGGCTCAGTTCCTGTGGATTGGAGGATAGCTAATGTTATCCCTCTTCTCAAGAGAGCAGCGAGAGAGAAAATGGGGAATTAGCTTGGCTTCGGTGGTGGGAAAGATGCTGGAGTCAATTATTAAAGAGGTAATAACGGGGCATTTGGATAGCAGTAAAATGATTAATCCAAGTCAGCATGGATTTATAAAAGGGAAATCATGCTTGATTAATCTTCTGGAATTTTTTATGGATGGGAGCCAGTCGATGTAGTGTATCTAGACTTTCAGAAAACCTTTGATAAGGCCCCGCATGGGAGACTGGTGACTAAAATTAGAGAACATGGTACTGGGGGTAGAGTGTTAACGTGGATAGAAAATTGGTTGGCAGACAGGAAGCAAAGAGTAGGAGTGAACGGGTCCTTTTCAGAATGGCAGGCAGTGGCGAAGGAGTGCTGCAAGGCTCGATGTTGGGGCCGCAACTGTTTACCATATATATTAATGATTTGGAAGAGGGAATTAGGAGCAACACTAGCAAGTTTGCAGATGACACAAAGCTAGGTGACAGTGTGAACTGTGAAGAGGATGTTAGGAGGTTGCAGGGTGACCTGGACAGGTTGAGTGAGTGGGCAGGTGTGTGGCAGATGCAGTATAATATAGATAAATGTCAGGTTATCCACTTTGGCGCCAAAAACAGGGGGCAGATTATTATCTCAATGGGGTTAGGTTAGGTAAGGGGGAGGTACAGTGAGACCTGGGTATCCTTGTACACCAGTCACTGAATTTTGGCGTGCAGGTACAGCAGGCAGTGAAGAGCTAATGGAATGTTGGCCTTCATAACATGAGGATTTCAGTATAGGTGTAAAGAGGTTCTTCTGCAGTTGTATAGGGCTCTGGTAAGACCACATCTGGAGTATTGTGTACAGTTTTGGTCTCCTAATTTGAAGAAGGACATCCTTGTGATTGAGGCAGTGCATCGTAGGTTCACGAGATTGATCCCTGGGATTGCGGGACTGAAAGATAGAAAAGACTAGGCTTGTATTCACTGAAGTTTAGAAGGATGAGTGGGGTCTTATAGAAACATATAAAATTATAAAAGGACTGGACAAGCTAGATGCAGGAAAAATGTTCCAAATGTTAGGTGAGTCCAGAACCAGGGGCCACAGTCATAGAATAATGGGGAGGCCATTTAAGACTGAGGTGAGAAAAAACTTTTTCACCCAGAGAGTTGTGAATTTGTGGAATTTCTAGCCACAGACGGCAGTGGAGGCAAAATCACTGGATTGATTTAAGAGAGAGTTAGATAGAGCTCTAGGGGCTAGTGAAATCAAGGGATATGGGGAGAAGGCAGGCACGGGTTATTGATTGGGGACGATCAGCCATGATGACAATGAATGGCGGTGCTGGCTCGAAGGGCTGAATGGCCTCCTCCTGCACCTATTTTTTATGTTTCTATGTTTCTATATTTACCGCTGAACAACCTTTTTGGCCCAAATAAACATTAAGTAAAGATAAAGGTGTAGCCATTTGCCCCCTTACACCTATTCCATCATTCAATAAAATCACAGCTGATCTTTCAGCTCAGCACAATTTTCCTGCAGTTAACCGTTATCTCTTAGCCATATAACCATATAACCATATAACAATTACAGCACGGAGACAGGCCCTCTCGGCCCTTCCAGTCCGTGCCGACCATTTGTTTTCCCCTAGTCCCATCTACCTGCACTCAGACCATACCCCTCCATTCCCTTCACGTCCATATACCTATCCACTTTACTTTTAAATGTTAAAATCGATCCTGCCTCCACCACCTCTGCTGGAAGCTCATTCCACACAGCCACCACCCTCTGAGTAAAGAAGTTCCCCCTCACGTTACCCCTAAACTTCTGTCCCTTAATTCTCATGTCATGCCCTCTTGTTTGAATCTTCCCTACCCTCAATGGGAAAAGCTTATCCACGTCAACTCTGTCTATCCCTTTCATCATTTTAAAGACCTCAATCAAGTCCCCCCTTAACCTTCTGCGCTCCAAAGAATAAAGACCTAACTTGTTCAACCTTTCTCTGTAACATAGTTGCTGGAACCCTGGCAACATTCTAGTAAATCTCCTCTGTACTCTTTCTATTTTGTTGACATCCTTCCTATAACTAGGCGACCAAAATTGTACACCATACTCCAGAATTGGTCTTACCAATGCCTTGTACAATTTTAACATTACTTCCCTACTCCTATATTCAATGCTCTGATTTATAAAGGCCAGCACACCAAAGGCTTTCTTTACCACCCTATCTACATGCGATTCCACCTTCAGGGAACTATGCACAGTTATTCCTAGATCCCTCTGTTCCACAGCATTCCTCAATTCCCTACCATTTACCATGTACGTCCTATTTTGATTTGTCCTGCCAAGATGTAGCACTTCACACTTATCAGCATTAAACTCCATCTGCCATCTTTCAGCCCACTTTTCCAAATGGCCCAAATCTCTCTGTAGACTTTGAGAATCTACTTCATTATCCACAATACCACCTATCTTAGTATCATCTGCATACTTACTTATCCAATTTTCCACCCCATCATCCAGATCATTGATGTACATGACAAACAACAGTGGACCCAACACAGATCCCTGAGGCACCCCACTGGTCACCGGCTTCCAACCTGACAAACAGCCATCCACCATTACTCTCTGACATCTCCCATTCAGCCACTGTTGAATCCATCTTGCTACTCCGCCATTAACACCCAAAGATTGAACCTTCTGAACCAACCCTCCATGGGGAACCTTGTCAAAGGCCTTACTGAAATCCATATAGACAACATCCACTGCTTTACCCTCATCAATTTCCCTAGTTACCGCTTCAAAAAATTCAAGAAGGTTTGTCAAACATGACCTTCCAGGCACAAATCCATGTTGACTGTTCCTGATCAGACCCTGTTTATCCAGATGCTTATATATATTATCTCTAAGTATCCTTTCCATTAATTTGCCCACCACTGACGTCAAACTAATAGGTCTATAATTGCTATGTTTGATTCCCCTAAAACACAAAGTACTGCTGTATTTTACTCAGCAAGTCAGGCAGCATCTCTGGAGAACATAGATATGCAACGTTTCAGGTCGGGACCTTCCTTCAGACTCAGTTTGTATTTTGTATTTTATTTAAGATGCTGGATTCTGTGGTTGCTTGTCTCTCCTTTCTCCTTCCTTATTTGGTGGATGATCACACTTCCATTTGTGTAGGAAGGAACTGCATATTCTGGTTTAAACCAAAGATGGGCGTAAAAAACTGGAGTAATGCAATGGGTCAGGCAGCATCTCAGAGAAAAGAAATAGGTGATGTTTCGGATCAAGACCCTTTCTCAGTCGCACTTCCATTTGATTGGTTCCTGTCATTACTACATTGATCCTAGACAGCACAAGTCCCCTATAGATGGCGCCAAATCGCAAGTTGTGTCAGCGAGGAAAAATCAACATCCTTGAAGTTGTTTAACTTTTGCAGGCAGGTTTTATCCCCTCAAAGTTCTATGGTGCATAGCAGCCTTTCATAACATATCACAAAATAAAGGGCCTTGTGATTTCCTTTTGTTAACAAAAACCATGATCAATGCTTTTCAAGTTATAACTAAAATGGCATGACATAGGATTAGTAAACACTATGGCATTTGCTGAACCATTTACTTAGAGTTTGCTGCCCAAGAGAGCCAAAATAAAGTGATTAAATGCATTAAACTATTTTTCTGAAGTCTGGCCCATATTTGTATAAATTCTTATACAAATATGCTTTAGGTTTAAAATAAAGCACGGGATAAAAATGTAATTTCCTCTTTGTTTTATTTGTTGCAGCCAGCAACTGAGCGTAAAATGGGGACAGGATCTTTTAGTTATGTGGGTTGAAATTTAACTGGAATGTCATTTTCTCTGTTTCAATTCACAGCAATGAGCTGTATAATATTGCCGTCAAAGTTAAATGGTATTCAAAAGCTACAAATGATTTCTGCAAAGCTGCAAATGGCTGCTTAAAGAATGGAAGAAAGACTATCCATAGTCACAGGCATAGTGAGAAATGTTCAGCACTTTAATTAAATTTTATTTGGAAACTGTAATTTCCATTCAATTGACACATGGTAATACCACGAAGCATTATATGAATAATGCCCTCCATTAAGCAACATTAAAATCCAGAGTGTTCTTAGAATTGAACATGTAGTCAAAGTCCAAAAGAAAAGATTAGAGAAAAGATGAATGTTGTAAGTAGAATAATTTGTTCAAAATATGTTTTTTTTGCTCCTTGGATGAATACTGTAATTACAGTGGAACTAATAGACTCTCACATTCTCTTTATTAAAAATAACCAGATCACCTGTAAAGGAATCTTAAACCTGCTCAATTTGATTGCCAACATGCTGGATAGCATGCAGCAGCTGATTTTACTGTCTTTTCTCCCCCTACTTCCAAAGCACAAAGGTCGTTTTTTTTTCAATGCTACGGGAGATCCTGTCTAAAAAAAATGGAAGGTACTTTCAAAATACTGACCATTTGCACCACAGGTGTGCATGTGTCATCAACATAAATCAATGTTCTCCTTTATTAATAATAAGCTTAAAAAGTTATTCCAGCTTTCTTTCTATTTCCAAGTCCCTGATTTACTGAAAGCTGTCCAGCTCATGTGGTTTTGCCAGCTGGATGGACTGACTCCATACAGCCAATGGGTACATGTTGGCTCTTGGTTTCTGACTGTTTTTTTAGTCTTTCTTGAAGATTTTTAATGAACATGCGATAGATTTGATTAAGAATGTTGGAAACTAAGCCAATATTTGTCTTGTCACAATTTCAGACTGTTTTCCAAAGCAGCTGAGGAAATATAAAACTGAATACAGATTCCATTTTAAAGTGAAGAGGTTATACATTGCACATTAACCCAAGGAAAACAATTTTGCATCAGTGTGCCTGCTTTTAAACTGTGCAGCTTGCATTGTGGAAATTAAGGTTATCAAAAGTAGAGTTTTAATGTTAGCATCATATCCTTATAACTGTAAAACTCTTATCTTGGATGTGTATTTATTTGTGTGTGTGTGTGTGTGATTCACATCTTCTCGAAAAAAGGAAGCGCTAATGATGATTTTTTTACATATTCCGATAGAGATTTATGCCATGAAGTCAAAAATCGCCTTATCTGAGAATTTCATACATTATTTCTCGTTATTAATCAAAATGGTCAAAAATCTGAAAGAAATTAGAAAATGAAACCGACTGGCTTTGGCTGATGACATCACAATGGCTGCACGCTGTGTTCACGCGTTGCGAGTGACGTCACCTAGCTGCCCACTCACAGCAGCCACGCCCTCCTCACTCGGGGTCCTCGGGTCCATGACCACCTGGCCGATTCACGTGCTGCGAGTGACGTCGCTTGGCCACCCGCTCGCAACGGCCAAACCCCCCTCGCTCGGGGTCCTCGGGTCCATGACCGCACGCGGCATCCCTCGAATCCACATCCGCCTGCAGCCCTCTCTCTGTCTCTGCCCTCTCCCTGTGTCTGCCCCCTCCCTGTCTCAAAAGATGCCGCAAATCAGAGACCCCAGCTCTAAAAGGCAACGGACACACGGAAACTCCAGCTCCAAAAGACTGCAAGCTCCCCTCTCCCTGTCTCTGCCCTCTCACTGTCTCTGCCCTCTCTCCCCTCTGCCTGTCTCTCCCCTCTCCGTGTCTCTGCCCTGGTTGCAGGGTGACTTGGACAGGTTGAATGAGTGGGCAGATGCATGGCAGATGCAGTATAATGTAGATAAATATGAGGTTATCCACTTTGGCGGCAAGAACAAGGAGGCAGATTATTATTTCAATGGTGTCAGATTAGGAAAAAAGGGAAGTGCCATTGTACACCAGTCATTGAAAGTAAACATGCAGGTACAGTAGGCAGTGAAGAAAGCTAATGGCATGTTGGCCTTCATAACGAGAGGATTTGAGTATGGGAGTAAAGAGGTCCTTCTGCAGTTCCACAGGATCCCTGGTGAGACCACATCTGGAGTATTGAGTGCATTTTTGGTCTCCTAATTTGTGGGAGTGCAGCGTAGGTTCTTGAGGTTAATCCCCGGGATGGTGGGACTGCCCTATGAGGAAAGATTGGAAAGACTGGGCTTGCATTCACTGGAATTTAGAAGGATGAGAGGGGATCTTATAGAAATATATACAATTATAAAAGGACTGGACAAGCTAGATGCAGGAAAAATGTTCCCAATGTGGGGGGAGTCCAGAACCAGGGTCTAAGAATAAAGGGGAGGACATTTAAAACTGAGTTGAGAAAAAAACATTTTCACCCAGAGAGTTATGAATTTGTGGAATTCTCATCCACAGAAGGCAGTGGAGGCCTATTCACTGGATGAATTTAAAAGAGAGTTATGGGCCTGTCCCACTTGGGGGTCATTTGCACGTAATTTACGCAACATCATTTACGTGTCACGACGCACGAGTATGACATAGGCAGTGACGCGCAATCGCGCGTGGCGCCCCAGGATATTGGGATGTACAAAATCTTTGCGCGCCATCTGTGTGACACACAAGTGACACCCAAGTGGGATTGGCCCATTAGATAGATTTGGGACTAGCGGAATCAGGTGTATGGTGAGACCACAATCATGGGTTACTGATTGCGGATGATTAGCCATGATCACAATGAATTACCAAACTTACATAGGCTCATGGTTTCCATCCAGTCACTATTGTTGATAATATATTTTTGTTCTTGATTGATTTAATTAACTAAATTTAAATCCTTATCTAATTTTGTGGTATTTGAACACGTGCATTTAAATTACCAGCATATGTTTTAGGACACTAGTTCAGTGGCTTAACTATAAAGTTGCTGGGCTTCCCTTCAGAATTTAGCTGCACAATGTGATGCCTTTTTTGCATCAGAACCGCCAACTCTCCAATGCTTCAGCAATTCTGTACATTATGGTCAGCCAAGAATTTTATGTTCATGTCATTGGAGTGGGACACTAATTCCCAATCCTTCTGTTTTATTTGGAGGATTATCACCACCTGAGACACAGTTGACACAAAACCAAAGCATTGCTGACATTTTGAAGACCACCACATGAAGGTCTTGACTTGGGCACAGTTGCTGGTTTTGCTGCACAATATGCACAAGCCTTTAGTCTGAAGAAGGGTCTCCACCCAAAACATCACCCATTCCTTCTCTCCAGAGATGCTGCCTGCCCCGCCGAGTTACTCCAGCTTTTAGTATCTAACCAAATGGTTTAAACCAGCATCTGCAGTTCCTTCCCATGCACAAGCTTTTGATCACTGACTGCAAAATCTATTGTTAACTAAGAAAATAGGGCAGTGTCTTTTAAACAGATTTAATTGAAAAATGAAGTATTAAAAATATTAAAACTTAAAGAACTTGAAATGACTTTAAAACTAAACAGAACGATCATTAATTAAAATGGCAAATGGAATCAATTGTCCCTCAGTTATGGAAAAGATACAATACATATTTAAAAACTCAATCATCATGCTGATTACTTAAATTCTAAGCTGTTGGTGAAAATCCAGACATGTTTTATTAACAGAAGCATAATTTGAGTTATCTTCTCAATTGAGAAACCCTTCTCACCTGTATCCACATCACATCCCCGGCTATGCCCTGCCCCCCACCTATTTTTCAGTTTCCCCAACTATAATCAGAGAAATGTTTCCGAACCGAAATGTCATCTATCGATTCGCTCCACAGATGTTGCCTAACCCATAGATACTCCAGCACTTTGTGTTTTGCAAACTGATAATTTATTGTATTATTATTTATTGTATATTTATGTTGTTGCATTGAATTTCATAGTTACAATCCAAGTGCATGTGACAGATAAATGCTCAGGACTGTTGACACTTAAGATTCAACCACAATGGCAAGTCAGTATACGAGCAGCATTAGGCTATTCAGCCCATCATGTCTACTCCGCCATTTAATCATGGCTGATCTATCTCTCCCTCCTTATTTTCCTGCCTTCTTCCCATAACCCCTGACCCATACTAATCAAGAATCTATCTATCTCTGGCTTAAAAGATCATTAGTCTGGATCCATATACATAGGAGGTTGGGTAAGGATGGGAGCTTTTACGGAGGAGAGAGTTAATGTAGTTAACTTGACATTCAGTACAATTTTGCTCAAGTATACTGATCCTAAATATTTTGTTTAATTTATAATTGCCACGTGTACAGAGGTACAGTGAAAAGCTTTATTGCGTGCTATCCAGTCAATGAAAAGACTATACATGTTTACAATCAAGCCATCCACAGAGTTGAGGATAAAAGGTATATTTAGCACAGATGAAATCAATCAAAGATAGTTCAAATATCTCCAATGATGTAGATGGGAGTTCAGGACTCCAGCCGTTGAGAAGACAGTTCAGTTGAGTGATAACAGCTGCGAATAAACTGTTCCTGAATCTGAGAGTATGTGTGGGAAAGGGGAGAAGAGGCAGTGACCAGAGTGGGACTAATCACTCATTAGTCCCACTCTGGCCTTGTCGAGGAAGCAAGAAGTGTACATGAGGTCCATGGAAGGGAGGTTGGTTTGAGTGATGGTCTGGGCCATGGTCGTGGTTATGGTATGGTTATTTACTTAACTGAATTCAAATAGCCCCTGTGAACAATAGGATTGGAACACATGTTTCCGAATCCTTCATTCAGGCATGCAGATCTTAAAAGAGTAATTTAAACCCTGCATCCAGACTAAAATAGGGCACACTTGGTTAATAGAATCATAGAAATAGGTGCAGGAGTAGGCTATTTGACCCTTCGAGCCAGTACCGCCATTCAATATGATCATGGCTAATAATCCAAAATCAGTATCCCATTCCTGCTTTCTCCCCAAATCCCTCGATTCCATTAACCCTAAGAACTGTATCTAGCCTTTTTTGAATATGTCCAGTGAATTTGCCCGCACTGCTTTCTGTGGCAGAGAATTCCATAGATTCACAACTCTCTGGGTGAAAACATTTTTCCTCATCTCAGGCCTCAATGGCCTACCTCTTATTCTTAAACTATAAGCCTTGGTTCTGGACTCCCCCTACATTCTTCCTGCATCTAGGGTACACTAAATTTTGGAGAAACTCAGCGGGTGCAGCAGCATCTATGGAGCGAAGGAGAAAGGCAACGTTTCGGCTGAAACCCTTCTTCAGACTCATCTGCATTTTCCTGCATCTAGCCTGTCCAATCCCTTAAGCTTGGCATAAATATTATCAATGATCTTGCAGGACCAACCACATTGAAGTGACAGCCAAAAAGGCTTGCCAGAATCACTACTTCCTCAGAAAACTGAATATATTTGACATGTCTCCAATTACTCTTACAAACATTCTACAGAAAGCATACTATTGGGTTGCAACACAGCTTGGGTTGGGAACAGTTCTACCCAAGACTGCAAGAAATTGCAGAGAATTGTTGATGTAGCCTATTCCATCACACATACCAACACCACTACACTTCATGCTGTCTCGGGAAAGCAACAAACATAATCAAAGACCTTCCCCACCCTGGTTAATTATTTTTCTCCCCACTTCCATCAGGCCGAAGATACAGAAGCTTGAAAGCTCACACCACCAGACTCAGGAATAGCTTCTTCCCTTCTTATCAGTCTTCTGAACAGACCTTCCATATGGTAGGGTACAGACTGATCCTCTCTCCTATTGGGGACATTGGACTTTGTTTTTGGTATTGTTACATTACAATGATGAGAACTCAATTCTGCACTCTTTCCATTTGGTCTACTTATTGTACTCTAGTTTGGCTTGATTGTATTTATGTACAGTACTACCTGATTAGATTGTGTGGCATACAAAACACAGCTTTTCTCAGTAAATGTCACAATAATATACCCAAATCTAATTGCATTGAATCTGAAAAATGGGTTTCATTTGACACATTCACTTGCCAGTGGGTTTTCTGCTGATGACCATATTCCAGCTTTTCTGTTTCTGGTATACTTTCATAATCATTTTAATATAATCCAATTTTGTTCTTATCAGCATGCAGTTAATTATCTCTCTAAAAATAAATTTGAACTGTAATTCTAGTTCATGGTTAACAGAATAGGTTCACAATGGTGTTGCAAATGGAAATTTAAAAACAAAAACTTTGGAAATTAGGATAGAAAAATACTAGCTGAAGCAATTATTTGGCCGCTAAAACAAATAGAACTGGAAAAGGTGTAGTGGACTTTCAAATAATTGAATTGTTCAGCACTGAAACAGGCCCATTCAGCATTGAATTGAAATTCTTGTTTCATGGTTTTCATGTCTTCTTCATGTTCCATATCAACAGGAGCAACTTGTTATTGTTTTTATTATTTCAGTGCTCTCGCTCACACCCTTATTATGACCTGTTACTCCTACATATTCAGGTAGCATTGGTAACTAGATTCTAAAGTTTGAATTTAATGTGTTCACACAACCGAGTCTATTAAAACAGGATTTACAGTTAGCAGCACAGGAACCACTTTACTCTGTCGCTCAGCCCTGGCAACAAAACATAATGTTTATTATTTTAGAGCCAATTGGTCAATTTCTATGGTTTAAAATATTTCTCAGTTATGTTGGAATATATGTTAAAACATAAGAACACATGTATTCAGAACTAGGGTTAAGATTGAGGTGCTTAACAAAGGCACACATCTATATACCTAAAAGTCTCATCTTGACCTTTTCCGGTCTGCGCTCTATATTGGTTTTAGAAAAAACGCTACACTATATCGCTACAAAATTTGGCCATCTTACTCACAGTCCTCCTCCACTGATGCAGCCCTGAGGATTATTCCGATCGATGAAAAATAAAAAATCATGAGTGTTTAAGAAATCTTGAGATCAGCTGATTGGACCTCTCGCCTGTCAATCGCCACAATGAAGGTAACGCCCATTCCGGGGGGGGGGGGGGGGGGGGAGGGGCAGGACTATAAAACCCCGGAAGCCTGGATGTGAGTCAGTCATTCCAGAAGATTGTGAGGGAGAGTCCATGACTGTGATTTTAAGTTGTGAATGAACTGAACTGTGAGTCTGCAATGTACTTGCAATACATTATTTGTTAGGAGGCTGAAATGCTATGAAATTGAATTTGCTGGCCCGCGCTCTGCTTGAAATGCTATGAAATTAAATTTGCTCTCCTGCGCTCTGCTTGAAATGCTATGAAATGGAATTTCGAGGAAAAGCCGTGAGTGAACTGCCAGCCAACCTGCCCTGAGTGACTGATCTGCCAGCCCACCAGCCCTGAGTGACTGAGCTGCCTGCCGACCCGGCCTGAGTGACTGAGCTGCCTGCCCACCAGGCCTGAATGACTGAGCTACCAGGCCTGAGTGACTGAGCTGCCAGCCCACCAGCCCTGAGTAAATCAGCTGCCTGCCCACCAGCCCTGAGTGACTGAGCTGCCAGCCCACCAGCCCTGAGTGACTGAGCTGCCAGCCCACCAGGCCTGATTGACTGAGCTGCCAGCCCACCAGGCCTGAGTGACTGAGCTGCCAGCCCACCAGGCCTTATTGACTGAGCTGCCAGCCTACCAGCCCTGAGCGACAGAGCTGCCAGCCCACCAGCCCTGAGTAACTCAGCTGCCAGCCCACCAGCCCTGAGTGACTGAGCTGCCAGCCCACCAGGCCTGAGTGACTGAGCTGCCAGCCCAAGCATCTATTTGGCCCACAACGTCCATACTAGCCCTCTGGAAAACAGACACTTCGGCCCACAACACCCATACTTGCTCTCCGGAAACCCCCCTCCCCCTCAGTGGGCACCAATATTGGAATTGGTGGAGAGGTGGAATATTGCATTGGGGGACCAGCCCTCCCATGTGAACATGGGACCCAATGGGTCCCACTTAATCTAATGTCACAAATAAATCTTTCTTTTCTGCACAACGAGCTGTGATGATTGCAAACAAATATTTGAAGCATAGCATTTGCAAATAAAAGGGCAGGAGAGTGGGATTAATTAGTTACTGTATTTCCACCATCGCAAGGCATGAACACAAATTACCACCTCCTTTGTTGCATTCATGCAAAAAATTGCGACTGCATTACTGGTCAATCACTTCTCGATTTATCCATATCATAAATTCAATTAAATGCTAACAAAGAGTAGTTTTGTTGGTTAGTTTAAATGTGATCTTAAAAATAACCATATAAAATCACATAGATTGAAGACACGAGGGTACACAAAAACTGGAGAAACTCAGCGGGTGCAACAGCATCTAAGGAGCGAAGGAGATAGGCGAGGTTTCGGGTCGAGACCCTTCTTCAGACTGAAGAAGGGTCTCGACCCGAAACGTCGCCTATCTCCGACCTTATCAGTCAGTCAAAACTAACAGTTTTCATCACAGATAGATCATTATCTTCATTCTACTCTCTCCATGGATACTGCCAACCACTTGATGAGTCTTACCAATGTTCCCTTATATCTCAATTTTCAAGCAACAGCATTGCACTGCATCTGACAGATCCAGAATTGTATATTTGTTCTTGTTCTTTTTCTCTCTCTCTCTCCCTGTTCTCACTCATGTCCCTCTAATTACATCTCCTCTAGGCAGATTAGCTGCAATTAACGAGCAATCACCACTCTCTCTGAGCCGGCACTGCCACGATTTGCATAATTCAACATCTCTTGTTTGTCATCCTTTATCACAGTCATTCCCATACTTCTCTGAGCACTCCATCTAGCAGTCATGTCAAGAATCATGCATCGTGTTTTTAATTGCAAAATACACCAGGAATGGAACAATTACATTATTTCATTTTTAAAGAGATACAGCGTAGAATGAGGCCCTTCAGAACACATCAACCATCCATTACCCGTATACTAGTTCTATGAAATCCTAGTTTTGTTTCCCACACACGAGGGAGCAATTTACAGATGTCAACTAACCAACAAACATGCATTTCTGAGGGACAGAGAAAAAAAACAGAGAAAACCCAGGTGGTCACAAGGAGAATGTACAAACTCCACAGAGACAGCACCCATAGTCAGGATCGAACCCAGGTCTCCAATGGCTGCACCACTGTGCCAACCCAAATTTAAAATCCATCTCAATAATTTAAAACAAGTTTTCCCAGGATTAAACAAACAATCCCCTAAGTTAATTTCTCACTCAACAGATGCTGCATGAGCATTTCCTGCACCTGAATATTTTCTATTCTTGTTAATTTACGCATTGATGATTAGATAAACATTAGGAGACATTGAAAGAAATAATTCATAATTTCCAAGAAATAACTCAGTCAATGTGCAACCATGCATTAAATTGGAAGACAATATATTCAGACCAGACTCGACTATGGTGTGCCTGTGCTTTGCATTCATCATACATCAGTATTTCCGTGACCATAATGACCTAACATGGCCCTTGGGATCCATTGTATCTGAGACGTCCAACCTATGGCCCTTCCAGAGGATGAAAGAGGTTGGAACGACAAACAGTACTCCAGCTGTAGGACTTGATCACACATCAAGACTATCTTGACTTCTTTCGATTTTCATTGACATTTAAAATTTTGGATTAAAATTAATCAAAAATATAAGCTACCAACAAAATCCCCCCAAAAATCCAATATAATAAAAAAAATCAGTTAAAACACATTAAGTATTTTATACTGTTGAAGAATATTGATATAAAGTAAAATTAAGAAAAAAGATCAACAAAACTTACATGAAGCTTAATGAGCCTCTCCAATTGTCTGCTGGCCTCCATTCAGCAATGATTTCCAATTGTTACAGGACTCACGGCTGAGTCCAGGTAAACATAGAAACATAGAAAATAGATGCAGGAGTAGGCCATTCGGCCCTTCGCGCCAGCACCGCCAAAGTAGGAAACCAACTGTGAAGGTCATATGCCAGCACAACCCTTAAACTTCCAAGGTGCAATGAGTAGATGTGGATGCCAAACACATGCCAAATGTCAGATGGGCAGTGATCCCTTTGGGACCATCCCATATAAGGGAAGGCACAGAGGCACAGCTAGTATCAGAAACCTGGTTTCAAACTTAAGCTTTCTCTGTGTGGAGGAAGCATGTTCTCCCTGAGACTGTGTGAGTTCCCTCCAGATGGTGAGTTTCATCCAACATCCCAAGGAAATGCAAGTTTGTGGGTTAATATGCCTCTCTAATTGTCCTTAGTGTGTGGGTGACAGAATCTGGGAAGAGTTAATGAGAATGCGGGGAAAATAAAATAGGATATAATTAGAATTAATTTAAAATGAGTGTTAATGGTATTGTATCTCTCTATACTTAAATAAAACTTCATCAACCTCAGATTTGCTGAAAATATAGCAACCTGATGATTTTGTTGGTTTTAGGATTCAGATGTTAATCGCACAATTGAAAAAGATAGAGAAAACAGACAAAGTAAATATGAAGAAATATTTAAAAAAAACAGACTATTGAAGCTTCTATGAGTCTGCAAATACAATATATTTGTATTGCAAATGTTTGGGGAAAAAGGCAAAGAATTTAAGAAAACTTGTGTTGGGAGCCAAACAACGTAAAAACAATTTCTAGGACTGAAAGCAGACAAATTCATGGAATTTTGTGGCTTGCATTCTAAGACAGATGTTAGAGTTAGAGCATAGAACATTACAGGAGAAGAACAGGCCCTTAGCCCAACAATATGTGTGCTACATATGATGCCAAGACCATCTCTTATCTACCTGCACATGATTCATATCTCTCCATTCCCTACATATCCATATGCATTTCCAAACATCTCTTAAATTGGATAGGTGGAGGATTCCTTTTTCCTTCTTACAGGAATTAAGATGGCTTTGAAAGATTGTAATGGAAGAAATGTAACATCACTATTCAACAAAGAGGGAATTAGATACATACAGAAATACTGCCATAGTGCAACTAGCAATGTGTCTAAGGCGGAACTGAGGTTACGATTAATTTAGATTATGCAATAACATTAAATTAGTCATGCGAGCAGTATATGGACACAATTTAGGCCCATGAGATTGGGGGTAATACATTCATACAAATTGTGGCTTGGCTAACAGCAAAAAAAAAACACTTTTTCCGAGAGGGTGGGTTTTAACTTGGGGAAACTACAATGATTTCAGCAGTTAAACAACGTCACTTAAATGAAGGGCCCCAAGGGTAATGCCCCAAGATTGGACTTGATGTATATCTTGGAGTGAAGGTATACTGCAAGGAGACTGTGAAGGTGTGACAAAGACAATCAGCAGTTTGGATGAGTAAACATAAAAAGTGACAGAGGAAATTGTATGTGAAGAAATGTGGAGTTATTCACTTCATTAGGAAAAACAGCAGTACAATTTATTTTTCCCCAAAAGGTGCAAGACTGGAATGTGTATGCAGCTATCAACTGATGGTCGTTACATTCAGAAGGACCAAAGAAGGTCCATTCTTAATGAGCCAGTCATGAAAGCTATTTTTAATCTTGTTTTTATTACTGCCACTTTGTAGGGCTTGGGCACCACCTTATCTAGAAAAGTACAGTTGTAGTTTGTTTTCAGAAGAATTTATATGCTTGCATTCAAAGAAATGTAACAAAGATTCCTTAATTGAATCTGAAGTAGGGTCTCGACCCAAAATGTCATCCATTCCTTCTCTCCAGAGATGCTGCTTGTCATGCTGAGTTATTCCTGCATTTTGTGTCAATCTTCCTTAATTGAGAGGTCTGCTATGCGAGGAATGATTGAATAGACTAGGGTTATGTTCTCTGGAATGTCTAATGGAAACAAATATGTTGGATGTTGGGAAAACATTTCCTTTTACTGTTGAGTCCGAATGATAATCATTTTTACTATTTTGGACAGTTGAGGAAATCTGTTTTTCACTCAAATGCTCATGAATCTTTGGAATTCTCTCTCCAGAGGATTGTGGGTCAAGTGTTATTGTGGACATGAGAAGTTGAGCGGTCGTGAAGGGGTAAGCAAGCCTCTCCAGCAGCTGTTCATCTTTTTTTGTTTTTAGTATGTCTAAAAGTGTGTTTTAGTGTGTTTTAGTGTGGGGCGGTGGGGGCAGTGAATAGGAGGAAACTGTGTTTTAGTCATTTACCTTGGTGGAATGCAACTTTTCTCCTACTCGCATTTCACCCACCCTCACGGCCTAACAGCTTGGACTGTTGCGGCCTCTCCCGGAGTTGGGCCCAGAGCTTCAGCAGCGGGCTCGGTGCGGACTTTCCATCGCGGAGTCTGGGGTCCCTCAACGGGGATCGCTGGAAAAGAGCTCCCACCGCCGGCCATTGGCCTATATCATCGTGAAGCCGCAGTCTCCGGTAGGAAGCTGCCGATTTGTGACTTCTAACGCAGAGTGTCCGTCCATCCTGACGACGGAGTTTCGAGCATCCCAACAAGAGGGCCTGTACACCGGCCGTCCGTAGCGGCGACTGAGGAGGGTTCATAGCCCTGACCACGGAAGAACAAAGGAGGACGACTGACTGAACGTTATTGCCTTCCACCACAGTGTAGAATGTTGATTCCACTGTGGTGGATGCTCATGTTGTATTCTATTGTGCTCTTTTGATTGTGTGGCTGCATGGTAAGTCAAAATCCATTGTACCTCAATTGGTGCATGTGGCAATAAATGTCAACTTGAACTTGAATATTGCTGAAGGTCAAAATGAGGTTGATTAAATTGGCCAATATTTTGTTAATGGTAGAACAGGTTTCAGTAGTCAAGTTGTAAATCCTGCCCGAAACAGAGTTAAAGTAAAGTAAAGGATTTATGTATCTACAAGGCATGTAGCCTTTTTTCTGTAAGAAGCCACAAGATTATCACATTATCACAGGTTACAAAAAGTAGTTTACTACAAAAAGTAGTAAACACTGCCCAGTCCATCATCGGCTCTGACCTCCCTTCCATCGAGGGGGATCTATCACAGTCGCTTCCTCAAAAAGGCTGGCAGTATCATCAAGGACCCTCACCATCCTAGCCACACACTCATCTCCCTGCTACCTTCAGGTAGAAGTTACAGGAGCCTGAAGACTACAACGACCAGGTTCAGGAATTGTTACTTCCCCACAGCCATCAGGCTAGTAAGCTTGGCTCAGACAAAACTCTGAACATTAATACCCCATTATCTGTTATTTGCACTTTATCAGTTTATTTATTAATGTGTGTATATATTTATATAATGGTATATGGACACACTGATCTGCTTTGTAGTCAATGCCTACTATGTTCTATTGTGCTGAAGCAAAGCAAGAATTTTATTGTCCTATCAGGGACACATGACAATAAAGTCTCTTGAATCTTCAATCTTGAGATCAATATATCAGATAAAGTGAGGCCCAGATGTCCTCCCAATTGTTAGAATGTATGAGGACTTTGTAAAGAAACTCCAAGGTGTTGTAGGTGCATTGTCTTGATTGGATAGCTGCAAAGGGATTGTAAATAATGTTAATATTGTTGCAGGACTGTTGCACTGCTGCTTAATGATTGGCTGAAGTGTGAAGCCCTGGCTAGATTGTTTATACTGCTAGGGGAAATGTTGCATTATTCAGTTAGCTGACTACTTTCCAGAAGCTTCTGTAGAAACATTGTATTGGGACTCTTTGTAATTGGGTTGGGAAATTGTCAATAATACTTTAATGTAATCAATATGCATGATTGGCTTGTAAAAGGGCGCCACCCCTATGTAGTTCGGCCCCATAGGGTTCGTTGACTTATAAAAGGTAGCCCCCACTACGATCGTTGTTGATCTTCTGGAAAGGTGCTTGGGACTGCATGGCCTTTTGAAAGTGTCTGCTTGCACGAGGCTGTAGGGCATAGCCAGACAGAGACAAGGATCAAACCCGTGGTGGTTTGGTATCATATAGAGGATTCGTTGTTCGTTCAAAAAATAAAGTTTAGTGGTCCAGTGCTTGACTCAGTGTTTCACTGAACTAGACTAAGGGGGGGTAAGCTTTAAGATTATAATTACAAAATGTCCTATACCTGCTATTGTTACTGTACTCCTCCAAGAACTTTTAGCAGAGCGGAAAGGTGTTCTAAGAGTTTGATTATCATAAGTAATGAATAACATCAGCAAGTTTATTAGTGAACATACTTTTACAGCAGCACAAAGGCATCTTTCTGTGAGCATTATGGACAAAAGTTATTAATTCACAGCCTCACTGAAGTGCAGCACTGGATTTTTGTTTTTGGAGCTCTTCCACCCTCTATTAATAGCTAGTCCCTCCAGAATCACTGCCGGCGATTACAATTTGCAGAGGGGAGACCTTGATAAGGTTATTTGGTAGACAAGATGATAAATCTTGGAGGTTTTACGGCTGCACAGAAGGATACTGTGAATCATTTTTCATGTCACCTCTCAATATTAAGGACAACTCAAACAATGTTATAAAATATGTTTGCATCCAGTCAAAAAGTGGTACAGAAATTGCTCAGATAATAATTTATGTAACTCCATATTAGACCAACTGAGTCTAAAGATGGAATCTAGCTGACCTAATTATTGATTAAAGCAGATCAAAACCTCTCTTAAAAGGGTAAGGGGCAGAGAGTAATGTTGTTTTATTTTTACATCTTTATAAGAAATAATTCTACAGATAAAAATATTATAATTTCAAAATTAAATTTCATTTGGTATGAGAACCACACAAAGTTAATGGTGCCCTTTTGATAACAGACCAATTTTTCCCTTTCCAGCTTCAGATATCAAATATAATTTGAATGTATTTTTCATGTGCAATCTGTGTAGGAATCATGGCAATATATTAATCTGACAAATAGTTAAGACTTTGACAGTGTTTGCAAATAAATTTAATAAAGAGCACAAAGATATTTATTTGTATAATGCAAATATTAAATTATAACATAAATATCATATCACAAATAATAGTAAATTCAGAAAAAAACTTTTCATGAGCATCTCCTGCTATAAAGTTTTGAGACTTTTTATATTATTTTTGTTATATGAAATGTTCAAAGGAAAATAGAGAGTATTTTGCTTTGAAACCCCAGATTCATGATTGAAGGGTATTCGAGAAATTCTCCTCTTTAATCCTTAATGTTCTACCAATAAAGAAGAACACTCTTATAATTAATTTGCACTGTTATCCTTTTGGACCACTATACAAGTTGCATCAATAATGTATTGTCTATTGTCTAAAAGCATTGTTCCCCAATTCTGAATACAGTCTCAAGCATCAGTGTCCATTGTATCAGTAGAAACAATGAACTGCAGATGTTGGTTTACCAAGGAAAGACACAAATGTTGGAGTAACTCCACAGGTTAGGCAGCACACCTGGCGAACATGGATTGGTGATATTCTGGGTCTGGATCTTTCATTAAACTGAAGGTGGCTGAAGAAAGGTCCCGATCTGAAACCTCACCTGTCCACGTTCTTCAGGGATGCAGCTTGACCCATTGAATTACTCCAGCATTTTGTCACCTTCCATTGCATCAGTGTTAATGATTGTTAGAAAAAGCAAGAAATTTAAACTTATCAGCACACAATTATTATTTAAACAAAAATGTAGTTATGATAACTTAACCTAAATATACAAATATATAAAACAGAAGTCCCCTGGCCAACCCTTGACCATCCATCAACCTCCAAAGGTTATATTTATTCTGGTTTAATCAGGATTCAGGTCAGCTTAGTTATACCCTTAGTGTAAGCATTAGTTGATGCTATCTAGTGCAAGGTCACACATATCTATTCCCTTGCCTTTTTTGTTCGTCTTCCGAGCATACAAAATGTGACATCAGCAGAGGTTGTGCATGTAAAATCTGCGTATGCTATAGTTATTTTTTAAAAGACTGCACACAAACATTTTGCATGGTCTATATGTGATCTGGATGACTTACATCAGTGCATATAAACAAAAGGATGTCTTCTATCCTCCTTTTACAAATAATATGAAAGAAAGTTTTAGACTCATGAAATAAAATGACAGAAGTAGATCTCAGTATTTTAAGAATGTGATTACGAGTCCAATGTGTAAATGTAACTACATTTCAACTCAAGGGAAAGCTGGTTAAAGTTCATTTTATTTGTTTCAGTTTTCAAGCGGATGCATGTTCTACCGTGATAAGCATGCTGCTTGAATATGCATGCAAAGACAGGGCATTTGGCCAACTTTCTCTGTGGAGGTCTTCATACTCCACATGATGCTCCTCCCTTCCATCTGCTTCATCACAGCTTTCTGCAAATCTTTTTATTCCCCTTTCTCTACTGCACTTGCCTAGTTTTTTCAGGAATCTTTTGCAGCTATTTGCCTCAACCACTTCCTGAGTAACACATCCTATCCTCTGACTGAATACATCTCTTCTTATTTCCCTTTTTGGATTTATCATCTCATATTGATGGCACCTGGATTCAGATTCTCCCACAGTTAGAATAATTCGCTCTGTACCTGCTTTAGATATGCATTTGCAGTTTTAAACTCCTGAAGGGACAGGGGGCGCTGCCATACCTCGACAGCAGGACTGGTTTATTCGCCGTGGAACCGGGAACCTCATGTGGAATCCGAGGCGAGTCTCCTGCCCACCCCCACGAATGGGAACCAGGGGGAGGGAGAGAGGCAGAGAGAGAGAGAGAGAGAGAGAGAGAGAGAGAGAGAGAGAGAGAGAGAGAGAGCGAGAGAGCGAGAGAGCGAGAGAGGGAGGGAGGGAGTGGGAGAGAAAGAAAGAAAAAGTATATCAGAGCGATGAGAGGAATCTTGGTTTGCAGGATGAATCAGGATGGAGGTCATGGCTGTAAGGGGCTTTCGCTGGGACTTTGAAAATGGCACCAAAACCTGGTGACTTTTGCATATGGACTCAGTGGGCTGATTCTATGCACTCAGTACTTAGTTGAGGATTACAGTTATGTATGACAATAATCTTACTGATTTGTACGAAAAAAAAGAAATTCACATTACTTTGGTATATATGATAATAAATAACCAATGCAATGACATTTCTAAAAGTTGTATCTTTTCATGGAGAAAAAGATCCAATCAGTTCTAACGTTACTGACAGTGAATTTCCAGTTTAAGTGCAAAAGTGTGTCCTTTTTTTATTTATGGAGACCAGAACTATGTCTAAATTGAAATGCAACCAGACAGCTTAGTATAATTTAAAAACTTAGCATACTAAATCTTTGGACAATCCATTGCTCGCCTTCACTTTTTTATTGCCATGCTTTGGTTCTTTGAAATGATTTAAGGGTTTCTGCACCCTTAAGCTACTTACTTTCTAAACTGTCGGTGACATATCTATTTGTCCTACCAAAGCACATCACTTCACATTTGTCTTTGTGAATGTATTTACAAATCATCCATCCAGTCTTCAAGTTTGTAAATGTCTTCTTATATTATACTTCTTTGCTCCTTCATTGTAATCTTTCCTAAGTTAATAAGTCATGGAAGAAGAAGTAGGCCATTCGGCCAATCGAGTCTACTCCACCATTCAATCTTGGCTGATCTATCTTTCCTCCTCAACTTCATTCTCCTGCCTTGACAGCCTTGCTAATCAAGGGTCTTTATCTAGCTTTAGGCCCCAGTTTGGTATCATCTGCTTTTTTTTAAAGTCTTTTGATAAATCTAACCTATTGCTGTGCATAAATAATAGCAATGATGATGCAATACATTCCAGGTTTCTCCAATCTAAGTAGTTGCTTGTTATCCCAACTCCAAGTTTTCTATTTCTCTCAGCCAGTTTGCTATTTATTTTATGTACCCTGCTATTTATTGAGCTGTTTGCCATATTAAAAACATACTGTGTGCAATATTTCAATGATTTTCTGAAAATTCACCAAAGGCTTTTTGAAATTTTATTTATGTTTTAAACATAATCTAATTCATTAAAATGACAAATCAAAGCATAAGCATTCCCTATCACAAATAAATGGCCAGTATCTAAATGGTTATTTTGTGAGGCGAATAAAATACATTTTTTTAAATTAACAGCTGGATAATATTTAGCTCAATAATTCTTTATGAATGATGTAATGGCGACCACAAAGAGATAATATGTGATTTAAAATAAAGTACTGCTATGTTCCACTACTATATTGAGTAAATATGTCAACATTTCTCACATTTGTGCAATCAAATGTCCGAGATTCTAATCATCATTGCAGTCAGAATAGCCCACCCACTATATACAAATATAAAAATACAGCTTAGAGAAAAATCTCCAGTTGTACCTACTGTAAGCACTTTCTAAATCCACAGGTGTCCAAGTGGGAAGGGACAAAATAACTCACATCCATAAGCAAATGGGAGCAAAAGACAGGTGAAACTGGAAATGCATTTTAAAGGTAGGCAAAATGTTTTATTTTAAGTACCTAGTAATTACCTTTGTCTACTTCCAAATATACTTACATTATTGTTAATGGTTGAAAATGGAGCTCAAAGATCTTTACAAAAGTAATATATACTGTAGGATATACTTAATGATATACTTAAGGATAGTAAGTAGCAAGTCAATCTGCTCTGCATATGTTAAAATATTCCCAATTGGGTAGTATATTTAAACAGATATATTTTGTAAATACATCTGCAGCAAGATAATTCTCACAAGATTAATAACCCTTAGAATATATAATTCAATGTCTTTCTTTTATAAATTAAAATGTTGCACTAGATCACTGATATGGTCCTCAAAGTTTTTCCTCATCTCAGTTCTAAATGACCTACCCCATATTCTTAAACTGTGGCCCCTGGTTCTGGACACCCACAACATTGGGAACATGTTTCCTGCATCTAGCATGTCCAATCCCTTAATGTGAAGTGCGAGGGGGTGGGGGGGGGGGGGGAGTGGAGGAGGAATTATATTGGGTGTGTTGTGGACCATTGTGATGACAATGGCTGTAAGTGGCCAACATAAGAAATAAATTAATATCTTTATCCTGTCAAATTTGAGAAGGATGATCCATAGTTTATAAAATAGAAGCTTTTCAAGACATCAGGTGGGAGACTGATCTCGGGCACTCTGAATAGGAAAGAGTTTCTGCAACTGGGCATGAATGGCTTCCTCGTTCTTGATATGAGCACGTTTATTCTTCACTCTCTGATTGAATCTATGATCTTTCGATCTATGGATGGCCTTGATCGTGCTGAAAGATCATTGCATGCAATAGACATTGACACTCGTTCCATCTACCATCTTTCTTTGGGGCATGTATTTCCTGGTGATCAATTGCTCTCAGATCCCAATGGAGCCCATTAACTAAAATGTGTGAGACTGATGTGGTCTTGATTGGTTTTCTAGGGAATGTTTTCAGGCCTGTTATGCTGCTGTGTTAGAATTCCATTGTTTTGTTTTTGAGTATATAGGGACAATTAAATAACCTTGACTTTTGAGGTAAAAGAGGTACAAGAGGTATCTGCAAATGGGTAGTTAAGCAGATGGGTCATACTTTTCAAATTGCAGGCAGAAACTGGACAAATCCAGTAAAATACCACCTCACAAAGTCCCGTGCCTTCAGATTAACTGATGGCTGCACACCACAAAGTGTTTTGAAACAATCTATTCATATCGACAGGGCAAAGAAACTTAAGTGTTATTTCACAACCTCTGAGATTTGTTACTGAGTACTCACACAGCTTAATCAATAAATTAACAGAGCTGAATAGCGGAAAAGCTCAGCACTTGGATGATTATATATACAGATACACACTTTTAGTAGGACAGGAAACAAGGAATAGTATGAAATTAATGAGCTGGAGGAGTTAGAAACACCATGCAAGTCTAGAGAAGCAAGAATTAAAAAGAGCAGGAACATCAATGGGCATTTGGCTACCAAATTGATTGAAGAAAACATGGAGGTAACCTCGCTGGTCTTGTTATTGTCATTTGCAAGTAAACATGCAAAGATTGAAGATATCTTTTGCAACACGGGCCAGTGCCAAACTCTATTTTGTTCCTCAAAATACATTGGGTCTAATTTCCCTTGAAGGTCCCGCTGGTCCAATTATAGTTTACCAAAACTAGCCATAATAATTCACGCTGAAAAATTGTTGGAGGAACTCAGCGGGTCAGGCAGCATCACTGGAAGGCATAAATAAGAGATGTTTCAGATTGGAACCCTTCTTCCGACTAATTGCTGAACAAAATATTACAAGCTGATTTCAAGATAAATATAAATCTTCAACCATTATTTGGAACCAGAGTAACCATTACACATGTAGACATAAGGAACTGCAGATGCTGATTCACAAAAGCAGGTGATATTTTGAGTTGGGAAAGTTCTTCAGACTAATTGATGAATTAGCCTCAAGCTGTCATGGTATTCTGGTTCCAAATAATTATTGAAGAATTTTTTGCTTGCCTTGCAGTCAGCAAAATCACAAGTTCAATGATAGCCTGGTGAATTTGTGGACAGCTATTGGAACAAACTCATGAAGATCAACACAAGCAATTAGATTGTCAAGATATGCCTTGTTCAAGTAATAGAGCTGTAAAGATTAGGGCGGGTGAGGAGAGAAGGAATAATATAGTTCAAATACTCTAAATACCAACAACAAAGTTTGTTTAGGAGGATATAAAAATCCTTTTAGTTGTTTTTCAAAACAACCAGGTTGTCTAAAAGAGCACTTAGGGTCATGCTTTAGGTAATTTGTCCAAATATACTTGATGGAATTAACTCACTAGCGGTTGAAATATCAAAATATAAGTAAGCCATGACCCGCACATGTGGACTGTCACAAGTCCCAGCCATTCTGAAAAATTGAAAGTTACTTGAGTCTGTCACAAGGCTCATGCATGATTTTTCACCGAGATTTAGGGAGAAGAATTAGTCCCCGAAGTGTTTGGGTTGATGTGGCCACTTGCCGAAAGCCCTCCACTGAATATTTTCCTTCCCTTGTGGTATTAATGGGCTATTTATCATGCCATGCTGTATTTCAAGGGAATGTCACTTATTGCAACCATTTCTGAAGACAACAGATATCTGAAAGCAGCACAATGCCCTTCAGTGACTACTTGAAACACATGCAGCGCAAGTGCACCAGCAAGAAGAAATCAACCTGTTACTCATTTGCAAGTAGTTGATAGTACATCTAAACAGTGCTAGAAGGGCTTTTTTTCTATTGTCAATGTGGTGAGCCCTACATATTCTGAGATAATGATATTTGATGTGCTGAGCTCCAAAACTGCATTGTTCATGTCAATTGATGCTGCATTTAGAATAATGATCTGGTTTCAGTGTGGAAAATGTCCATAACAGGTGTAGCTCATTACATGGATCTTGTTTAATTTGCATTATTTCACTGGTTGTTCAGTGTGTGCATATTATGTCACAAATATGACATCCATTTTAACGGGCCACACCTATCACAGACTATGAAAATAGTGCGCCAGTAGTAAAATAGTAAAATAGATTATCTTAATTAAGATGCATCCATTCTGTATTTTATTAGCAGCATGCCACAAATATTAAACTGTGCTGTAGCACATCAATTGTAGCTTAATGAAAAAAAGTGTGCAGAAGCAATTTAAGCAAGGAAAATACTGCAGGCCTGCTTATCCAATTTTCCAACACCATCGTGCTAGTTCTATACCTGCACAACTGAATTTTAAACCTACCCTCAAGTCCTTGTTAATATCTTTGGCATACATCCAGTTGAACTATTAAGGGTAAGCTTCCACAACGGCTTTGCTCAGTTTCCTATTTCAGGTAAACAATTCTTCACCCATTGGGTCCTGAGGATATTTCAGATTGCAACTCGGTGTATCTATTTCCGTAAGCTAATTCCTCTACATTGGAGCTAGCTGCTAACATTAGAGCTCCATGCTGGGTAAATATTGTGGGCAACCTGTTGATGTACCATTCCTTAGCTTCTCTCTCTTCTGCTTCTTGCAATGAACAATAAACAATTTAATTGCAAATTTAGTTTCCCTGAGTTTTATGAGAAAGGAATAATCTCCAAGATTCTATGGAATTGTGCATCCCATTTTATCTCACATCATCCTTCTTTATTTCTTTCACCATGCTACTAGGATCCAAATCACTGCCCTCTCTACATCCCAACCTCTTTGCAGGTAGATTCCTTTCATTTCCGTCTTATGCTATTTGGAAAATGCTTCATTTTTTTCATGTTGTTGGGCGGAGAGCCGGAGACATGATGTCAAGTATCCCGGCAGGCTTTGGAAGGTTACTGATAGCTCGAGAAAGACGGAGATAAATTTTGGGATTACAGAAACAGAGAAACACAGTGAAAATTGTCATGTAATTGAGATCTGCTGAGAGCATAACTGATAACTTTTATGGCTATGTAGTGTAGCCTAGAGAAGATAATGTGTCTGGGAAGGTCCATTTTGCTAAGGGACTTTATGATGAGAATGAAAATGTGAACAGACACCTTAATTAAGAACTCGATGGCCTGATAAGGAACAAAATAAGTTTTGTTTATTTAGCAGTTTCATGACTGACAACTTGAAATAATTGTCTTGAGTTGGAACAAGACATTAGAAGATTGAAGGAAATATGGCAAAAAGGGCAGTTTGAGACATCGGCAGTGACAGCCCAGGAAAAACCATCACAAAAAAAGAGGGAGCCAAGTTCAAAGCCCGGAGAAGATTACTTCCCACCAACTGAGTGAATCTGGCCAATTCATTCATGCAGGTAATATCTGAGTCCAAGTGAGTATAGTGTAAGAAGTGGTAAGCTAGAATAGTGAAGGAAATGAGAAGTTTTTCGAAGTCAGTGGTTTGCATGCATGCTTAAGTAACTTGAATAGTAATTCAATAACAATAACAAGAAGGGTTTTGACCCAAAATGTCGCCTATTCCTTCGCTCCATAGATGCTGCCTCATTAAACCTTAGTTTAAAGTATTTTGTTTGGCATGTCAATTGATACCCAAGGTTGGTAATAGGGTCAACAGGAGTATTCACCATCAAGCTTCTGAGAATTTCCCCCACATTCTTTTCCCATGTGGCTAGACATGTCAACACTTTTCTGCCTGATGTTATTTCTTCTCTCTCTATTCTACTGAGAAAACACATTCCATTTCAATCCTCTTTCACTGATTATTTCCAAAGCATTTGTGAATCTTTCCCCATTCAGAGAGGGTGTGTGGGAGCTCACGTTACTAGATATCTCGTCTTTTAATGTGACTGAAAATCCAAGCATAACCCTCCCCCACCATGCTCTCCATGATATACAACATTTCCATCACCTGCCGTTCCCCATTCTAACCCTACTCCATCTGAGTTATTCAAATAAATGTAGCATGTTTAGAGCTCAACCCAAAAAGCTTGAAATTGCATAATGGCTCAGTCGGAGCATTAATATCCATGTGACCAAACAACCACTTAATTGTCACAACAACCCCATGATTAATGCAAAAATAGAAAAGCCATTCTAGCCTACAGCATATAACCAGTAGATCCAAAAATACAGCAGTTCCAAAATCCTAACAAACTAAACAACAACCGAAAGTAAAACAAGCAAGTGCACATGATTTGGATAGAATAAAATTGTTCACTGTAGGCACAATAAATTATCTTTAACTAGATTCAACCAAATCATGCCAGGATCCCATGCTCCCTAAGTCACTCAGATGATTCATACAACTTTGCAGATTTGCTTATGCCCTGTTCCACATGTGCATGAACAACAGAAACTTTTGTCTAAAATGCAAAACTTTTCATACATGCTTCAGGGGTTCCATTTGGCACATAAGTAAAACTCTATGGAATCATGCATGAATGTGCATGATAACTGGCGTTTACAAAACAAAATTTCTAAATTTGGAAAGATATTCTTGATATGCTGGCAAGTGTGAGGAAACAATGATCATCAGTGGGGAACAGACAGATGGCATGTGCAAGACAATATGGTTGAATGAATTGACTTAGTTACCGCTGGAGATATTAAGACCCTTAACTGAATATTGATGGCTGAACATTTAGACTGATTCAAGGATCAAGAAAATTCTGGAATGGTAAAGGTGCTGACATATTTAACATAGGTATTCCTGAGCTTGGGCAAAGGGGACCCAAGTGATGTTTGGGACAAATCGACAGGAAATGTATAAGAAGCCAAAGGAGGAGTTTGCAGAGGGTTGCAGAACTGGAGTTAAGGGCCTGTCCCATTTTCACAACCTAATTCACGACTTCTGTCGAGTTTGCCCTTGACTCATACTTGCAGCATGGTTGTCACAAGGTCGTAGGAGGCCATAGGAGGTCGTAGGTAAGTCGTAGGAGGTCGTGATGCTAGTCGTAGGTACTCGTGGCATCAAGTAGGTCGGGGCATTTTTCTAGCATGATGAAAAATGAGTAAAAAAGGTTGTGAATTAGGTCGTGAATGTGGGACAGTACTGCTGTATGGGAAGGGAAAAAAGTATGAAGTTTTTGAACAGAAGAATGTGAAACTTAATCGGATGTGGAAGATAGACACAAAGTGCTGGAGTAACTCAGTGGATCAGGCAGCATCTCTGGAGAAAAAGGATGCATGACATTTTGGGTTGGAATATATAAAACTTCGAAGAAGTCTGAAGAAGGGTTCCGACCCGAAACGTCACGCATCTTTTTTCTCCAGATATGCTGCCTGATCCGCTGAGTTACTCCAGCATAGTTTCTATCTTGAATTGAATTGAATACATTTTATTTGCCAAGTATGTGTACATACAGTGCATTCAGAAAGTATTCAGACCGCTTCACTTTTTCCACATTTTGTTATGTTACAGCCTTATTCTAAAATGGAATAAATTATTATTTTTTAATCATCAATCTGCACACAATACACCATTAAAAAAGGTGAAAACAGGTGTTTAGAAATGTTTGTAAAGTCATAAAAAAGAAATAAATGAAATATCACATTTACATAGGTATTCAGACCCTTTACTCAGTACTTTGTTGAGGCACCTTTGGCCTCAAGATTACAGCCTCAAGTCTTTTAGATGGGCACACCTGTATTTGGGTAATTTCTCCCATTCTTCTCTGCAGATCCTCTCAAGCTCTGTCAGGTTGGATATGGAGTGTTGATGCACAGCTATTTTCAGGTCCCTCTAGAGATGTTCGATCGTGTTCAAGTCCGAGCTCTGGCTGGGCCTCTCAAGGACATTCACAGACTTGTCACAAAGCCACTCCTGCATTGTCTTGGCTGTGTGCTTAGGGTCGTTGTACTGTTGGAAGATGAACCTCCACCCCAGTCTGAGATCCACAACGCTCTGGAGCAGATTTTCATCAAGGATCTCTCTGTACTTTGCTCCGTTCATCTTTTCCTTGATCTGGACGAGTCTCCCAGTTCCTGCCACTGAAAAACATCCCCACAGCATGATTCTGCCACCACCATGCTTCACCATAGATATGGTGTTGGCCAGGTGATGAGCGGTGCCTTGTTTCCTCCAGATGTGACACTTGGCATTCAGGCCAAAGAGTTCAATCTTGGTTTAATCGGACCAGAGAATCTTCTTTCTCATGCCTTTTGACAAACTCCAAGCAGGCTGTCATGTGCCTTTTACTGAGGAGTGGCTTCAGTCTGGCCACTCTACCATAAAGGTCTGACTAGTGGAGTGCTGCAGATATAGTTGCCCTTCTGGAAGGTTCTCCATCTCCATAGAAGAACTCTGGAGCTCTGTCAGAGTGACCATCGGGTTCTTGGTCACCTCCCTGACCAAGGCCCTTTCTCCCCCAATTGCTCAGATTGGCCGGGTAACCAGCTCTATGAAGAGTCCTGGTGTTTCCAAAGTTCTTCCATTTAAGAATGACAGAGGTCACTGTGCATTTCGGGACCTGCTATGCTGCAGAAATTCTTTTAAACCTTTCCCCAGATCCATGTCTCGACACAATCCTGTCTCTGAGTTTTTCAGACAATTCCTTTGTTTTCATAGCTTGTTTTTTGCTTTGACATGCACTGTCAACTGTGGGACCTTATTTAGACAGGTGTGTGTCTTTTCAAATCATGTCCAATCAATTTAATTTACCATAGGTGGACTCCAATCAAGTTGTAGACACATCTCAAGGATAATCAACGGAAACAGGATGAACCTTAGCTCAAGTTTGAGTGCCATCGCAAAGGGTCTGAATATGTATGTAGATGTGATTTTTCAGTGATTTATTTTTAATTACTTTGTGAAGATTTCTAAACACCTGTTTTTGCTTCTTCTTTCTCGAGTATTGTGCGTAGATTGATGATAACATAAATGAATGTAATCCATTTTAAAATATGGCTGTAACGAAAAAAAATGTGGAAAAAGTGAAGTGGTCTGATTAATTTCTGAATGCACTGTACAAAGAATTTGCCTTGGTGCTTTGCTTGCAAGTAACAATGATATGCAGTAGACAATTAAAAATAAAACATTATAATTTAAATGTGAAGAATGAAATAAAATACCAGAGGAAAAGGAGGATACAGTTTTTAACATGAATACTGTAGTTGAGCCTGAAAAAGCTGTTTTTATGTCTGGCTGTGGCTGCTTTGACAGTCTGGAGTCACCTTCCAGAGGGAAGTGCTTCAAAGTGTTTGTTCCCAGGGCGAGAGGGGTCAGAGATTATCTTACCCGCTCACTTCCTGGCCCTTGCAGTGTACAATTCGTCGAAGGGGGGTATGGTTGCAGCCAACAACCTTCTCAGCTGATCAAACGATGCGCTTCAGCCTCCGGATGTTAAGCTTGGTGGCTGAACCGAACTAGACCATGATGGAGAAGGCGAGAACAGACTTTATGGCAGCATAAAATTGGTTTATCTTCAGAATAAACCAGCATCTGCAGTCCCTTTTTACACTTAAATCAGATGAGTTTGGAAACAGATATCTTACGATATTAATAGCAAAGTGTTAGCAGAACTCTGGCAGACTTGATGAGGATTAGCCTACAGTTATCAGTGCCTTGATGTGTCAGGGCAAGGGTTACCAACTTGGGGTAAATTTGACACAACAGGGTAAATTTCACCTACCCAAGGTAGGTAAATGTGTTGATTCTGGATGTGTATATATTTTTTTCACATTGACTGACTGTGTTTGGTTCGGGTATACCGGTATCTGTTCATCATTAGTTGTTCATAAATAAGTGAAATAACTTTGTTATGTGCTATTAAGGTTGCCAGCTCTAAATGCGACTAGAGCTTGGAACCTTAGTTGGGAACCTGTGTGTTAGGGGCATTCTCTGGAACAATACCATAGCTGCTATGGTAAAACATTCATGCTTCAGTTTACATTTTGAATATATTAATGTGCTTTGAATTCTGTTAATTGTTAAAGAAAAGTCCTGCATTTTAAGTTGCTTTAGCACAGTGCAACTGTATTAGCGATTAAGGTCTTCTTCACACTGTGGAATGCAATGAACAGTGATTGATAATTGAATTCCTTCAAGAATTCATCTAATTCTTGTTTTTCTTCAATGGTGAAAATGGAAGAATGGAAAACTAATGACCAAGAAGATAAGTGCTCGCAAGCGAAACACATTAGGGAGATTTTCCGCATTTGTACATGATGGCAGTATATTTCAGCAAATTGCACACCAATTGCCATTGATTTTAAGTCTATTAACATTAAAAATGATAGGAAGTGCACACTATCCTGGTGTCCTTTCCTGTCATGTGCCAAAAGTGGTCCATTCTTTCAGCATTTTGTACATGGGTTATTCTGCAAAATTTCTGGGTGGCAATCAGGTCAGCAATTAAGAGGAGTGTAGCCAAGGCAAGCTCTATTGGACTGCTATATTAGTGTTCATTTCATGCTTGTCCTGTCTGGAAACAATTGTCTGATGTTTGTCATAGATTAGATTTTAGACATTATTTCCTGTCATAAACCGTAATACTATGAAGCTTGAGTACAGAAAATGAATAGACAACCATGTAATGGAAAAGATCAGTTGAATGAAAATGGTACTATTAACTTTGAGTGAGATGACAATTTTATCCTTAATTCATCAGTTACAGAAGAGGAGGGCAAGGAAGTAGATTGGGATATCAGGAATACATCCACAGCATATGACAGGTCAGTTCAACAGTCTGATAACAGTGGGTACGAAGCTGTTCTTGAATCCATTGGGACATAAATCAACTTTTGATGGAAGGAAGAGAGGAGAGCAGGGAATAACTGGGGTTTGAGTAGACCTTGAATATGTTGTTGGCTTTATTCCTGAGGCAACGTGAATTGTTGATGGAAGCAAAAGGCAGGGTGGGGGGTGTTACTGCTGGATTGCATGATGGATATATATGAGTCCATAATTCTTTACAAAGAATAACAGATACTAAACTGCAGAAGATCTTGGACTTGAGTTTTAAGCACAAGTGTTAAAAGATCGAAATTGGAGAGATCTTTATATTTACAGAAAGTTCACAGATCAGAGGCTGAAGATGGTCCAAGCCAAGATTTAATGAGTAGGGATGCAAAGAAAGCCAAATAATCAAAATCCTCGAGTTCCCAGAGGGTTCCAGAACAGAAATAATTACTGGATAGGGAGAGATTAGAACTTCAGAGGCATTGAATGGAAACAAGAATTGAAAAAAAAAGTAAAAAATTGGGGAAACATATAGCAAAATCAATAGGGGGAAGTTAGCAGGATTGTGACTGATGGGCCTGCTGAGGATTAGGATGCTGTTGGCAGATCTTAAATGTGTTGGTATTGTGTTTTGACCTTGAAGAATGTTTCAACTGAAATCATGTCCAGCTGAAGGGGAAAAATGAATTTTACACCCAGCCCTCATAAGCAATATATGATACAATGGATTGAAATTACTTATTCTCTTAACTTACCCTTGTGAAAATGTTTTATTCATCCACTTTGCATCAATAATGTGAAGTCTGCATCCTACTGTATGAAATCAAAGTGGCAACTGTAGCACCCTTGTAATATAATGGTCCAGAATGCATTTGGGAACTAAGCTCGATACTATTCACTGTTGTATGAAATCATGGGCTGGAATTTAAAAAAAGGGAATAGAACAGTACTGGATATATTCAATAGAAATGTCAGCACAGAAATAGGCCCTTCAGCCCACCTGCTGACTTATAAGCATCAATCTACATAAACTCATTTAGTTTTAAGTAGTTTAGTTTAGAGATAGAACATGGATACAGAGCTTTCTGTCCACAGCGATTATTGTCATCCATTCACACTAGTTCTATGTTATCCCACTTTCTCTTCTACTTCCCACACACAAGGAACAATTTACACAGGCAAATTAACCGACAAACCCTGTAGGAGGAAATCGGAGTACCTAGAGAAAACCCACATGGTCACAGGGAGAACATGCAAACACAACGCAAATAGCAGCTGAGGTCAGGATTGAACCCTAGTCCCTGAACCCTGGCACTGAAAGGCAGCGGCTCTACCAGTTGTGCCACTGTGGCACCGTTTACCACAATTTGATCACAATTATTCAATGCTTGTTTCACTACATCTAAAATTTTGGAAAATTCTAAAATTTCCACCATTATGTATTTTGATATACAGCAATAAATTTAAAGCCTAACATGAAATCGTTGGTAAGTGAAGTAAAACAATTATTGTATAATACAGAGAATATTTGAATTTTAATGAATTGTTTTCCAAGCTATTCTTGACGTTATTGTTCTCTTAGGGATTGAATTGAATATTGTTTCTCACTGTCTATCTACTTGTTTACATTAACACAAAAAATGCTTCAGCAGTATTGCCTCAGAATAGGATCTCAGATAATCTATCTAAAAACTCCAGTAGGATCAACATCATATTCCAAAAGTGACTTGACGAAAAACTTTATTTTGCCACAAGTGTTTAGTCTTCCACTTGCAAGGGAAGGAGGCTGTTCAATTATAGCAGTGTAAAGGAAGCTGGATATAAATTTCAATGAAAAACATTTGCAGGGCTATTAGGAGAGGAATCTTTGCAGCAGCTACTTTGCTCTTATGTAGAGTTGAACAGAGTTAAGAGACTAACTAGTCTACTCACATGCCCCTGTCTCACTGTGCGAGTTGACCCACGAGGTACCCCGAGTGATAGACTCGTGGCTGCCCACGAGACTGCAAGTGTATGATCAAGTGTGTGGCCGAGTTCCCACGGGTATGTAATTGCTACGATGTTGCAAGTTCCTCTCCCGAGTTAGCAAGTTCCTCTCCCGAGTTAGCAAGTTCCTCTCCCGTTACTCTTGAGCCAACCGTGAATGAAGGTATGGTTTAATAAAGCAACAATGTTAAAATACATCTCCATCCTGTGGTTTTGAGTTATTTCAGCGCGGCCGCATCTATTGATATGACCTACAATGGGAAAATGCGCATTCTACCAAGCATTTCTTGTTTTTTTTATGTTTTTAAATACTTTTTTGCAATGGATCTCTATTTTAAATAATTTTAAAAAAGGAAGCAGCCCGGGTGACTGACATTGAGCGGCCGTTGGGACCCGACAGCAGACACACACACACACACACACACACACACACACACACACACACACACACACACACACACACACACACACACACACACACACACACACACACAGAGAGAGAGAGAGATACACACAGACAGCAGCTGGCCACCACTTCGGAGGAATTAAGCAGCGCGGGACTGAGCGGCCGCCAGGACCCGACAGTACACACACACACACACACACACACACACAGAGATAGACAGAGAGGGAGAGAGAGAGACACACACACACACACACACACACACACACACAGAGATAGAGATACACACAGACAGCAGCTGGCCACCACTTCAGAGGAATTAAGCAGCGCGGGTGACTGAGCGGCCGCCAGGACCCGACAGTACACACACACACACACACACACAGAGATAGACAGAGAGGGAGAGAGAGACACACACACACACACACACACACACACACACACACAGATAGAGATACACACAGACAGCAGCTGGCCACCACTTCAGAGGAATTAAGCAGCGCGGGTGACTGAGCGGCCGCCAGGACCCGACAGTACACACACACACACACACACACACACACACACACACACAGAGATAGACAGAGAGGGAGAGAGAGAGAGACACACACACACACACACACACACACACACACACACACACACACACACACACACACACACACACACACACACACACACAGATAGAGATACACACAGACAGCAGCTGGCCACCACTTCAGAGGAATTAAGCAGCGCGGGTGACTGAGCGGCCGCCAGGACCCGACAGTACACACACACACACACACACACACACAGATAGAGATACACACAGACAGCAGCTGGCCACCACTTCAGAGGAATTAAGCAGCGCGGGTGACTGAGCGGCCGCCAGGACCCGACAGTACACACACACACACACACACACACACAGAGATAGACAGAGAGGGAGAGAGAGAGACACACACACACACACACACACACACACACACACACACACACACACACACACAGATAGACAGAGAGGGAGAGAGAGACACACACACACACACACACACACACACACACACACACACACACAGACAGCAGCTGGCCACCACTTCAGAGGAATCAAGCAGCTCGGGTGACTTTGAGCGGCCACCGGGACCCGACAGCAGACACACACACAGATACACACAGATAGACAGAGAGGGAGAGAGACACACACACACAACTCAGCGGACATGGCAGCATCTCTGGAGAGAAGGAATAGAGTCGAGACCCTTCTTCAGACTTACCCGAAATGCCACCCATTCCTTCGCTCCAGAGATGCTGCCTGTCCCGCTGAGTTACTCCAGCATTGTGTGTGTCTATCTCCGGTGTGAACCAGCATCTGCAGTTCCTTCCCAATCCCACACTCTCGGCCCCGGGGGGGTGGATGGAGCATCACACGTGGACACATCCCACCCACCACCCCAGACTTGCCCCTTCGGCAGGTCTTTAAGCCGTTCATGGAGACAGAGTGAAGCCACGGGACAAGTGGCAGAAAGGCCGAAGATAGACACGAAATGCTGGAGTAACTCTGCGGGACAGGCTGCATCTCTGGAGCGAAGGAAAGTCTGAAGAAGGGTCTCGACTCTATTCCTTCTCTCCAGAGATGCTGCCTGGTCCGCTGAGTTATAAACTCCAGCATTTTGTGTCTATCTTTGGTTCAGTCTTACGAGCAAAAGAACAGATTATTAAAGTTCCCACGGTACACTCACGAGACACTAAGATAAACGCACGGGGCCACTACGTTATTGCAACGAGTTAAAATGTTTCCATTTTACACTTGAACAGTTAATTTGACTCGTGGAAAAAATCAAACATGTTTGATTTTTTTCACGAGTTAACAAGTTTCCCGAGTACCTGCCGTTAGCGCCACGAGTCGATAAGTTGCTCGTGCGAGTTCCGACGTTCCCGCTACGTGATCTCCACGAGTGAAAACTCGGGGTCACTCGTGGGCCAACTCGCACAGTGAGACAGGAGACTAACTAGTCTACTCACATGCTGCAGACATTGAGACAGAAGAGACTGCAGATGCCGGAATCTTCTATCATCCCTCTTTTCCTCCCTCCCTATCACCTTCCACCTATCCCTCCCTCGTCCTTTACAATTCATTGCTCATATTCTTTTCTTATTTCATACCCTTTTGTCTTCCTTTCACCTCCAGCCTTTGTCACCATCTCCACCCATCTGCCAAGCACCACCCTCATCTGCATCAACTTATCACCTGCAAGGCTTTGTCCCACACCTACCTCTCCTTTCCAGCTTTCTCACCCCTACTCCATCAGTCCAAACCTTCAACATCATCTGTCCATTTTTTGAATGCTGCAGACATATTATACTTAAAATAATCGACAGCAATTGTCCTCAAGAACCACACACGTTCAGTTAGATTATGTTTTGGAAATACAATAGTTTAAATGTATAACTTTTGTAGATTTTGTCGACAAAAAAACATTAGAATGGTAAGCAACAAACTGTACTGGAGGAATTGACTGGGTCAGACAGTGTCTGGAGAGGGAAAGGACAGACAAGGTTTTCAAATGAGACCTTTCTTCAGAACGATGGACTCAGATTTCACCTCAGATTACCCTTGGGTAGTTTACAACCCACCATAAGAATTTGTCAATATCAAGTAATACTTCTATGAAAAATACCCCCAGGAGATCCCAAGGGGGGTGGTGGGGAGGGGGGGGGATGAGATCTCCAACAGGACGGACTAAAGGTTATTGACCCACGCAAACGACCTGACTACGAGTATAAGATGCATTTGCGGAAAGCTGTGTAAGAACCACCGTGGCCTAAAAATCCATCAGGCAAGAATGAAATGCTCGGAGAAGGATAAGGAGGTGCAGCGCACAGGCCTTGAACCTGGTGAGATGCAGGAGGAGCCCGGCCAGGACTCACCCCACAGAGCCCAGTCCCTCCACACACTAGAGTCTCCCAACCCCTGCAGAGTAGTTCCACAGCTACGGATTGAGTGCCCCCCAGCCAGCCACTGGAATGAATGGCTGCAGTTTGACAAAAACGTGACTATGAGCCCATAAAGTTGGGCTGTAGAGGCTTTGCAGGATGCTCACTCTGCAAAGTCCTCAACCAGTTGGGCATTACGGGGCTGGCAAAGAAGAGGGCCATTCAAGCGAAGCCGCAGAGAAAGCCACTAGATAGCTTTGGATTAAGAGGGCTGATCCGTGGGAGGTTGCTGCTGGGACGCAAGTTGGGGCTTGATCAACCCCGACTGGGTCACCTGGGCGAGGGTGTCTGATGTTGTGAGACCCGAAACACCCTATGACCCCAGGTCACATCACTGAGGATGTGTCCCAGAGCATCTAGAATATGTATCTTTTTCACAGAAGATGTATCTTTCACACTCTAAGCCCATTTCCTCTCTTTCCCATCTCCCAAGTGTACATTTGTATCATCATCTCTCACCATTCCAATCACCGTCTCTTTCCCCTTCCACGTTCACTTGTGCCCCACACATCCCATTTCTTAGTTGCACCATTTCCCTTTTATCCCCCTTCTTTCCCTTTCTCCCACCTATATCCCTCCCTGCTGCTTTTCTTTTCACTCCACTTTTTCTTTCTTTATCGCTCATCCTTGTCTATGTCTTTTTTTCACATCTAGCCTTTGCCACCATCTTTACCCAGCTGCCTATCACCCATCACCCCACATGCACCTGCATCAATCGATCAAGTGCAAGGCTTTGCCCCACCACCCCCTCCCATTTCCAGCTTTCTACCCCCTACGCCATCAATCAGAAGGAAGATCTTGACCCGAAACGTCTGTCCATTTCCAGCATGGATGCCGCCTGACCTGCTGAGTTCCTGCAGCACTTTGACTTTTCCTCTGGATTCCAGCATATGCAGTCTTGTGCATCTCTGATAATAGACGCAATGATAATATTTTATATCAGGTAACCTTTACACACACATGCAAATAATCTTGTTTCTATATAAATGCTTCATTATTCAAACCTTTACATCTCTCTACTCTGCCACACCTACAAACTATTTGAGATTCATCCTCAACTGCCTTGCTCCATATGTAGCTAATATCAGAACAGGCAGCATTCCGCCCAAGAAAGTCCCCAACAAACCAGCTCCTCAACCTAATGCAACATATTGAAGATGACTTCGAACAAGGGTAAATCACGGGAGCAGTGTTTGTCGATTTGTCAGCAGCATACTATCAACCACAAATGACTCCTCTACAAGTTCTTGAGATGACAAAAGATCTGCATCTAATTGAGCTAATACAAACGATGCTCCAAAATCGAAGATTCTTCGTCGAGAAAGGAGAGAAACATAGCAGATGGCGACGACAGAAGAACGGCCTCCCCCAAGGAAGTGTTCTGGCACTGATCCTATACAATATCTGCACCAATGACCAGCCAACTGACTTGGTAACTAAGCGTTTCATCTATGCTGATGATCTCTGTATAACAGCACAGGGTACACAGTTCCAAGATGTTGAGAAAACGCTGACAGAGGCACTAACAAGTTTATCTTCATACTATGAGGAAAACCAGCTGCGTGCCAACCCATCGAAAACACAGGTCTGTGCATTCCACCTGAGGAACCAGGAGGCTAACCATCAACTACACGTCATATGGTCTGGAGTCCCACTAAAACATTGCCCAAACCCAGTCTACCTTGGAGTCACACTCGGCCGCTGCTTAACATTCAAGGCACATGTGGAAAAAACTAAAGCAAAGGTGGGCAACCGCAACAACATATTGAACAAACTCACCACCACCAAATGGGGTGCCATCCCAACAAAAGTACGTACTACCGCCTTAGCACTCTGCTTCTCTGCTGCAGAATATGCCTGCCCTGCTTGGGAGAGATCTACACATACAAAGAAGATTGACTCAGCCTTAAATGCCAGCTGCTGTAGCATCACTGGTTGCCTCCAATCTATGGACATAAACAACATCTACCTACTGGCTGGCATCGCTCCCCCAGACATCAGGAGAACTGTCGCAAGTAGGACAGAGTGTCTGAAATAACTGACCGGCAATAGACAACCATTACATAACCATGTGCCCCCTCCAAGGCAGTTAAATCCTGTAAGAGCTTCCTAACCAGTGTCACCCCATTGGAAACAACACCAGCTGAAGCTCGTCTCCAGATGTGGAAGAACAGACTAGCTACTGTCCCTATTTCCACCAAGATGGGTATACCAGCTGCAGAGCGTTTCCCACCAGGTGCTGATGAACACTGGCTGAACTGGAGATGTCTCAACCAACTGCGCACGGGGATCGGGTGGTCAAAGGTGATAATGCACAAATGGCACTACATCGAGTGTACAACAACCTGTGACCCAGACCCACACCTACTGCAATGCCCATTACTGAATAATTCATGTACTACTGCAGACCTTGCACTTAACACTCCAATAGCGCAACAATATGTATAGCAGTGGCGAGCCACTATATAGCATAAGGACACGAAAGTAGATTGCTTTATAATCATATTAAATGCATTCAGTGACTTGGGTCATTTTCCAGCAGAACCGGGAGTCACAAACATTGTTCCCCCTTTAAATGGTGCGAGTGGATAGGAATGGATCTCTAAGTGGTGAAAATTCTTGGAGCTTGAAAGATTTCCAAGGATAATTTGTTGACTGTGGAGGCTGGCAGGGTGGAAGGTGAGGACCAGAGAGAACTCTGTTCTTGTTCTGCCCATATGGATGAGATGGGGTCAAAGACTTCATCCACAGTTTGAATCCATGAACCAGGCATGAGTTGTGCCATGCCATTAAAGATTACATTACCTTAAAATATATATTGATTTAATGCTAGTCATTTATTGCCATCCAATTTATTACATTTGCTCAATGTTCTGGAAGTGGATACCTAAATATAACATGGCAGATATTGTATATTTTAAACCAAGCTGTTTTTGATGAAAGTTCTGCAAATTTTATTATGTTTCCAATCTTGGCAACATTCTTATAAATCTGTTCTGCATCCTTGATTTAAAAAAACTTTTTATTTAAATGACAGAAAAAACTCCAATTTATTTACACAAGTTTAAACACAAAATTGCAACTTAAAGAGCTGAAGTAATATTTTTGACATTCTCCATGAATTGTCACTAAAATCATTAAACCCATCACAAAGATCAGTTTGATTTTCAAACACCATTTGCACAGTTGCAGTTAACAATACACTAAACGATGATTACGCACTTTGAGAGTACTTCAAGTGCTAGTACAAATTCATCTCCCTTTTCCAATAAATAAATCTGATGTTAGAGTTAATTTCAAAGTGAACAAAAAAAGAGCAGTCACAAGATGACAAGCTGAATGACTTAATTCACATACTAAACCGATTCAGTTTTTTGACATGTTTCAAATATAGTCCTTGACTGTATAATAATAGATGATGCTTCTTTGGAATTGGCAGCATAATTGCAAGTCTTTCCCTATCTGTCAGTGGTCCAAAAATTGTACTCACAGTTTGACAAACAGTATTTTACAAAAAATTGCTTTAAAATGTTCCACTGTGCTTCTTTCATTTACAGGGTTGGAATAAAAATTAATTTAAAATTATAATAAAATTATATAACCAACCAAGCAGTACAATTAGCTAAACTAAACCTGTGATTAACACTAAAATGTTTATCTTTGTAAACAAGTTAATTGATAATATATTTGTCAAGGCCATCAGTGACTCTGCAGTTAATCATAAATTTAAGACAAATGATAATTATTAAAGTCAGCAGGGCTTTATCATAGACTTGGTGCAAACAAAAGGTGTAATTAAATACAAATTTTGATTGTAAACTGAAAATCTTTTTTTCGACTTTAAGGGCCTGTCCCACTTGGGCGACCTAATTGGCAAGTTTAGAAGAGCTTAGGAGAGTTGTCATGTTGAAGACCTCCTTTGTCTATGTAGAAGACCTCCTTCGACTATGTTGAAGACCAGCTACGACTAACTTCGAGAAAATTGGACACCGAATAGTGGAGAGTGAAGACGATCTACTTCGATCACCTACGACCTCCCTTCAACCTTCCTTCGACTATGATGAAGACTACCTATGACTAGCTTCGACTATCCTCGACTAACATGACTAGTACTACGACTAAAGCTACAAGTAAAAAAGTATTGATTTTTTTTCCATGGCAACCTTTTTTTTTTAACTCGCGGGCATTTTTTTAACATTTTGAAAAAAGCACCGCGACCTAGCTGCGGCCTCGAGTATGCGGAGACCACTCTCGAGCATGAAGGAGAGTTTTGAAGACCTCCAACGACCTTGTGGCGACCATGCTGCGAGTATGGGTCGAGGACTAGCTCGCCAGAACTCGCGGTAGAGGTCGCCCAAGTAGGACAGGCCCTTAACAATGCCAAGAAGTTAAGAACATAGATAGAAAATTCAGGGTTCAGAGTAAGCTATGTCAACAAAATGTTGTACAACCTTCCATAATCATATGTTAATCCCAAGGCAGCTAATGAAATAAAAATCAAATATTTTCACATGTATTCATTGTTAGGCGATTTAACAAAATGCATAAATCCATTATTGTTTTCCTCATTCGGAAACTTGTCATAACAGGGCAACAACATTTGTCACATTCAATAGTAACTTGCTCCAGACAATAAATAAAAACATAGCGATCTCATAAGAACTCTGCAGTAATTCTGAACTTGGATCTCTTAATTTGTCAAGAATTTCTAAGCTTGTTTTTAATTGGACACTGTCAAGATTTAAAACAATCTAAATTTTGAGTTGATTTTCAAAATGCAAAGTGGAGATGCAGCAATGTTATTTAACCTGCATACATGCAGAGTATATGAATGCTTCATTAATATATCTCACAAAAAAATAAACAATTTGCAGGATAAATAAGACCAGAATACTCAAATGCTTTATATTAGATTTTGTTGCATGGAGCATGAAAACATCATCACAAAAAACAATAGTTTTATATATTAATAAGTTTAGAGTAATATATTGAAATTAATTTGCAAAACATTTAATGTTCGAAGTATCCAAAACTGCAACCCCATGACTCTCATTTATTTATGTTATTTAATTGAATGTTTCTAAATTATCTAGATATCTAATGGGCCTGTCCCACTTAGGCAAATTTTTAGGCGACTGCAGGAGATTATGCAATCGCCACATGGTCACCACATGTTCACGGGTGGTTACCGGGGAGTTGCCTTCATGGTCATGAGGAGTTCCCGCATTCTGGGCACTAGTCGTGGCCTCATTATGGTAGCTGCAAATTTTTCAACATGTTGAAAAATTAGCGGCGACCAGAATGAAGCCAACATGGAGAGTAGCGAGAATTATCGTGCCCGTTGGTAGGTTGCCAGGAGGTCCTAGTGGGTTGCCAGGAGGTCAAAGGTTCTCATTGGTTGTGACCGGTGAATTTCATTAGCTCATTTGGGACAAAAATGAAATCAGTAGTTTTCAGAACCAAAGGTAACTGACCGGTAATGTTAATGTCTGCCGAGCTTCACAGCCGTGTATCTCTGGCTTCTTAAAAGTTGTCTCCACTCCTTCTCTCCTCTGTGTGTGTTCCACTCTGACAGTCGCCGTTCCAGTTGCCGGTTTTTCAGGCGACTGCCGGCAACTTAAGTCACCAGCAGTCGCCTGAAAAATAGACTAAGTGGGACATGCCCATAAAGATATCCATTCCATTTCTGTTACAGAGAACTTTTGGGAAGGAATCACCTGTTTATTCCTGTGTGAGTTATACATTTGGGAGCATGGGACCACATAATTCCTTGTACAATCACATTAAGAAGTTTGGACAAAGTTCTTTCAAGATCACGTGGGATACTTCTCAGACAACTACTGCAACACTGAACCAGGATTCCTACGAGGGCATGTTGATTATTTACTTCACCTCTCTGCGCTATTCCCACCAACTACCTCCCACATCATCCTTTCCATCCCCCCTCCATACTTTAGGAAACCTTTTCTGCATTGACCAAGTACCCCAACACCTTCAGCTCCTCAGCACAATTTACTACCTTAAACCCATGTCTCACTGTGCAAGTTGGCCCACGAGTGACCCCGAGTTTTCACTCGTGGTGATCACGTAGCGGGAACGTCGGAACTCGCACGAGCAATTTATCGACTCGTGGCGCTAACGGCAGGTACTCGGGGAAACTTGTTAACTCGTGAAAAAAATCAAACATGTTTGATTTTTTCCACGAGTCAAATTAACTGTTCAAGTTAAAAATGGAAACATTTAAACTCGTTGTAATAACGTAGTGGCCCCGTGCGTTTATCTTAGTGTCTCGTGAGTCTACCGTGGGAACTTTAATAATCTGTTCTTTTGCTCGAGTAAAGACTGAACCAAAGATAGACACAAAATGCTGGAGTAACTCAGCGGACCAGGCAGCATCTCTGGAGAGAAGGAATAGAGTCGAGACCCTTCTTCAGACTTACCGAAATGCCACCCATTCCTTTCGCTCCAGAGATGCAGCCTGTCCCGCCGAGTTACTCCAGCATTTTGTGTCTATCTTCGGCCTTTCTGCCACTTGTCCTTTATTACTGAGGCGCCTGCCCCGTGGCTTCACTCTGTCTCAATGAACGGCTTAAAGACCTGCCGAAGGGGCAAGTCTGGGGTGGTGGGTGGGATGTGTCCACGTGTGATGCTCCATCCACCCCCCCCGGGGCCGAGAGTGTGGGATTGGGAAGGAACTGCAGATGCTGGTTCACACCGGAGATAGACACACACAATGCTGGAGTAACTCCAAGGGACAGGCAGCATCTCTGGAGAGATGGGATGGGTGAGATTTCGGGTCGAGACCTTACTTCAGACTTCTCCAGAGATCCCGCTGAGCTTAGTCCAGTAGTTGGTGTCTATCCCGGTGGCGGGGAGCCCGGCTTGGCCGACCCGCCGCCTCTACTTGCCGGTCAGTCCGGTGATCATCGCCCTCCGCCCGGGATGCAGCGGAGGTTTCCATCCGGTGAGTTGTCCAGCGCTCACGGTGGACGAGGGAGGACAGCAATAGGCCAGGTGAATGAATACAGCACATAAATGAGTCGACCTTTAATATTTTTTGATTTTATGTTTTAATTTACAAGCTGCTTCAAGCGAGGCAAGTTTTATTTTCAGTCCGAAGAAGGGTCTCGACCTGAAACGTCACCCATTCAACGAAAAAGCTGGAGTAACTCAGCGGGTCAGGCAGCAACTCTGGAGAGAAGGAATAGGTGACTTTTCGGGTCGAGATCCTTCTTCAGAAGACGAGCCCTTATCCAAAACGTCACCTTCTCCAGAGATGTTACCTGGCCCGCGTTACGCCAGCTTGTTGCGTTTGCCTTCCGTTTCTGCCCCTAAAGCCTTGGGATCGTTGCCCTTTGTGTTGGCGTGGAGGGGGAGGGGGCTATTGTGCTGCTTGAATGCCCCCTGCTATCATAGGGACAGGGAAACACAGCGGCTTTTGAGGCTGGTGGGCAATCACTACCAAAGTGTCTGCCTGCAGTCAGCACTCCTCTCCTACACATGTCTCCCGCGCTAACCATCCCGCAGAGAATGATCCCAGCACCCAAGAGCCTTGTCGGGTCCCGGCGGCCGCTCAATGTCAGTCACCCGAGCTGCTTCCTTCCTCTGAAGTGGCGGCCAGTCCTGCTGTCTGTGTGTATCTGTGTGTGTGTGTGTGTGTGTGTGTGTGTGTGTGTGTGTGTGTGTGTGTGTGTGTGTGTCTCTGTCTGTCTGTGTGTATCTGTGTGTGTGTGTGTGTGTGTGTGTGTGTGTTCTCTCTCCCTCTCTGTCTATCTGTGTGTGTGTGTGCTGTCGGGTCCCGGCGGCCGCTCAAAGTCACCCGAGCTGCTTCGTTCCTCTGAAGTGGTGGCCAGTCCTGCTGTCTGTGTGTGTGTGTGTGTGTGTGTGTGTGTGTGTGTGTGTGTGTGTGTGTGTGTGTGTGTGTGTGTGTGTGTGTGTGTGTGTGTGTGTGTGTGTGTGTGTGTGTGTGTGTGTGTGTGTGTGTCTCTCTCTCTCTCCCTCTGTGTCTATCTGTTTGTATCTGTGTGTGTGTCTGATGTCGGGTCCCGGCGGCCGCTCAAAGTCACCCGAGCTGCTTCCTTCCTCTGAAGTGGCGGCCAGTCCTGCTGTCTGTGTGTATCTCTCTCTCTCTGTGTGTGTGTGTGTGTGTGTGTGTGTGTGTGTGTGTGTGTGTGTGTGTGTCTGCTGTCGGGTCCCAACGGCCGCTCAATGTCAGTCACCCGGGCTGCTTCCTTTTTTAAAATTATTTAAAATAGAGATCCATTGCAAAAAAGTATTTAAAAACATAAAACAACAAGAAATGCTTGGTTACTGGAGGATGCGCATTTTCCCATTGTAGGTCATATCAATAGATGCCGCCGCGCTGAAATAACTCAAAACCACAGGATGGAGATGTATTTTAACATTGTTGCTTTATTAAAACATACCTTCATTCACGGTTGGCTCAAGAGTAACGGGAGAGGAACTTGCTAACTCGGGAGAGGAACTAGGAACATCGCAGCAATGACATACCCGTGGGAACTCGGTTACACACTTGATCATAAACTTGCAGTCTCGTGCACAGCCACGAGTCTGTCACTCGGGGTACCTCGTGGGTCAACTCGCACAGTGAGACAGGGCCATAAGGCCTATCATCATCCAATTCCCAGTACCCAAGCTTCAATGTCATTTCTTAACATTGATCCTGGCATTCCCAATTCGCCTCCTACTCTACATTGCTAAACTACAGGACTTGAACCGCATCCTCCTTCCACCTATTCCCTTAGACACTGATGACATTTTCAGCAGAGAGCCATTGATAAATAGGGTTGTTGATGGCTCATTGCGCTCTCTTTCTGGTGCATTCATTGGGCTGTACTAAAAAATTCAGGCCGCTCACAGAAAATCTACAAAGTTCTCTGATATATCTTTATTTCCTTAATTAAATTCTTATGCAGGACTCTCTCTCACTGTAACATAAAAATAGAACAAAATATTTCAGAATATTCTACAGTTTAAATAAACAGATTTATACTTTTAACACACATTCATCTTCACAACTTTCCAGTTCAAAAGATACCTCATGATTTCATTCGTAATGAAAAATGTCCTCTTATTTAAATTTAAAAAAAAATGAGTTTACAGTACTGCATTTAACCTGATTTGTATGCTTGTTCATTGTTGCAGTGATATGAAAAATACATTTTACTGTTATTTCTGCGTGCAACAAAATACAATTTTTGCAATTATATCAAGGCATTAAATGGCATATTGAATGCAATAATTAAAATACTGGTCAAATATGATATAATGTCATTAACATTGTTTCATGCATGACTAGTCAATGTGTTAATAATTTTTTTTTAAAAAGACAATGCTGATAGACAATAGGTGCAGGAGGACGCCATTCGGCCCTTCAAGCCAGCACTGCCATTCAATGTGATCATGGCTGATCATCCACAATCATTACCCCGTTCCTGCCTTTTCACCATATCCCCTGATTCCGCTATCTTCAAGAGCCCTATCTAGCTCTCTATTGAAAGTATCCAGAGAACGGGCCTCTACCGCCCTCTGAGGCAGAGAATTCCACAGACTCACAACTCTCTGTGAGAATAAATGGTTTACCCCTTATTCTTAAACTGTGGCCCCTGGTTCTGGACTCCCCCAACATCGGGAACATATTTCCTGCCTCTAGCGTGTCCAAACCATTAACGATCTTATATGTTTCAATAAGACTCCCTCTCATCCTTCTAAACTCCAGAGTGTACAAGCCCAGCCGCTCCATTCTCTCAGCATATGGCAGTCCTGCCATCCCGTGAATTAACCTTGTAAACCTACACTGCACTCACTCAATAGCGAGAATGTCCTTCCTCAAATTAGAGGACCAAAACTGCACACAATACTCCAGGTGTGGTCGCACTAGGGCCCTGTACAACTGCAGAAGGTCCTCTTTGCTCCTATACTCGACCCCTATTGCTATAAAGGCCAACATGCCATTCGCTTTCTTCACTGCCTGCTGTACCTGCATGCTTACTTTCATAGACTGATGAACAAGAACCCCGGATCCCGTTGCACTTCCCCTTTTCCCAACTTGACGCCATTTAGATAGTAATCTGCCTTCCTGTTTTTATACTTAAATTTCAACTGCCATGCTTCTGCCCACTCCCCCAACCTGTCCAAGTCACCCTGCATTCTCATAGCATCCTCCTCACAGTTCACACTGCCACATAGCTTTGTGTCATCTGCAAATTTGCTAATGTTACTTTGAATGCCTTCATCCAAATCATTGATGTATATTGTAAATAGCTGCGGTCCCAGCACTGAGCCTTGCGGTACCCCACTAGTCAGTGCCTGCCATTCTGAAAGGGACTCGTTAATCCCTACTCTTTGTTTCCCATCTGCCAACCGACTCACCACCGCTTCAGTCTGCTAGATTGCGGACCGGTGGCAAAACTAAACACACGTCGTGTAGCCCCGCTGGAGCGGCTGGCACCGACTCCTCACCATCGCAGTCGCAATAGACAGGCGGAAAAAACCAACAGGAGGTTGTATAGCCCCGCAGGAGTGGCTGGCACCAGCTCTCCACTGCTTCCATCCGGAAGACCGCGGACAAGGGGCAAATCCGCGCGGGAGCCGTGTAGCCCCGTAGGAGCGGCTGGCACTGTCTCACCACTGCTTCAGTCTGCTAGATTGTGAGCCAGTGGCAAAACTAAACACAAGTCGAGTAGCCCCGCAGTAGCGGCTGGCACCGACTACCTACCTCAGTCCCATAGACATCACCTCGAAGAGGTGCGGACTGTCGGTAGAGGCCCCATTTGTTCATCAGAACTTGGGGAAGACGACTTGCCATCCGCAGATAGCGGCGGTGGTCGCGTAGCTCAAATGGAGCGCATGGTCGAGCAGCTGCTCGAAAGGGACCTACTCCATCAGGAGCGTGCGTCCCTATGATCCCGAACATCAACGGCAGGGACCATGACAGGGCTGTTCAACATCTCTCCCTCCTCAGTAGGGAGCGGCAGAAGTCAGGCACTAGCTGACTGCAAAGAGGGGTTGGCTGAAGACCTACAGTTGCAAGGGATGCAAGAAGAGGAACTTCTGGGAATGGTGTCTAAGTTTGTTCAACCATCCCAGAAAGGGCAACCTCTTCAGCCAAGGCTACCGGCAAGCATAAACTACCTGACAACACACCAATTTACAGGAACAGGTAATTTCGGAGACCACAAGCAAATACATGGCCCGGAAAATTGCGTGTCGCTGAACGTCCATACCGTGAACACACCCATATGGGGAAACATCAGCCCTGGGATAAGGGCACAGGGAAAAATTCAAAAAATCCTGAAATTACTGATCGTAGGCATCACTACGTTTGCCAGGTCAGGCGATGGTATGGACATGACGGAAGAGCAGCAGGATGCATCCATGAAGCGTATGCTCTGCAATACGCAATATGAGTTCAATTGCTTCGGAAAAGCTCTATCCGTCCTACACTCAACCCCAAAAATTGCGGGTTTGTGTAAGGCCACCGCTACGCCACCACCAAGACAGTTGTTTGGTGATGACCTGCCCAAACAGGGGAACGACCTAGACGAGGAAGTTAAAGCGGTAGGTTTGATAAAACCGCCTTCCTCTGGCAGACCTCCAGCGTATCGTCGGCAGCATCCATATGCCTCATCTAACAGGCCCGGGTTCAATCCGATAGAGTGACGGGAGCAAACCCAAAGGTCGCGCCTTATCATCAGAGGCCTGTTTCAGCCAAGGCCCACAGCGACCAGCATGAAAAATGCGTCAATCCTACACCCCAGCACCACAGCAACCCAAGAAAGGACAGAAACATGAACGTATCAAGTTGATATATTGGGATGATTTGGTAAATAACTTGACACTGGTGCATTGAAATATTTGGATATCAGCTACATACCTTCCAGGTAAGCTTAATACAGTGGCGGACACCAGGTCACGAGTATTCAAGGACAACACCAAGTGGATGTTGAACCCCCAAATATTTACTAATATTATAGCTAAGTATGGAACACCAGATATCGACCTCTTTGCGTCCAGGTTGAACCATCAGATACCAACATATGTCTCGTGAGAGTTAGATCCTGGGGCAGTAGCGATGGATGCATTCTCACTACTTTGGGGAAAATTGTTCTTCTATGCATTTCCCCCTTTCTGCCTCATCAGTCGGGTATTGCGGAATATCCAGCTAGATTCTGCATCAGGGATTCTGATAATACCCGTCTGCCCCACACAGCCATGGTTCCCGGTGGTCCTCGACATGGTAAAGTAACCATGGGTGTAGGGCCCTAAATGCCTGTACCTACTGATAAATCCCATATCAGGGGAGAGTCATCCGTGACGTGGTCATCTGAACCTGTTGGCTTGCAGGTTCCGAAGAGACCTTTGCTGGAATTCGGGCTGTCGAACAGGACCATGGATATCGTCACGGCAGAGAGTCCACGAGGGAGCAGTACCTTACCCATGTAAGGAAATGGGAGGCCTTCTGTTCCAGGACTAATATCACCTACGACTGCCACCATCACAGATGTGCTGGAATTCCTCGCTGTCCTTCTCTATAATGAGGGCCTCAGGTATAGTGCCATCAATAATGCCAGAAGCGCATTGTCATCGTACCTCACTATCGTAGTAGAATCCCATCAGTTGGTATCAAAACTCATGATGGGTATTTCAATTCTTACCCTCGTAGACTACGATACAATATGACCTGTGATACTGGGGTAGTGTTGTCCCTACTCAGGAGTTGGTCACCAGTTTCGGAACTCCCACTGGCCAAACTCACCTACAAAGTGGTGATGCTTATGGCACTTATACAGCTCAGTGGGTCCAGACCCTCCACAAACTAAACTGGACAGGATGGTCTTGACCCCTACCAAGGTAACCTTTCTCATTGATGAATTACTTAAACACCATAGACCTGGTACAACCGGTCTTAAATTGGAATTCCATGCATATCCCATTGTATAGCCACTTATCTCCGACATTATATTAATGTCACACAAAATATAAGGAGAATGGAAACAGGTCTATTCATCGGTTTTTAAAGCCCACTTCACAGGGTAACTGTGCTGACAATTCCAGGTAGCTCAGGGTGGTGTTGGATGCAGCAGGGGTAGACACTGATATTCAAATCTCATTCTACCAGGGCTGCATCCACATCAGCGGCGAGGACCATGTAGGTACCCATGGACCATGTCCTCGCAACAGCGGGCTTGGCCAATGGAGACGCGTCTCAATGGTTTTCTAACAAACCTGTGGCCACTCCTGCCACGTTTGCAGATGCTGTTTTAAGTTCTGTTCCCTGAACGGTTCCCGCTCAGGGATTTTTTGTTTGTATTAATGAATACATTATTGTTTTTCAGCTGTGTTACAAGTCTGAAATGCGTTAACACACTTCCTCCTTCAGTTATTACGGCAGTGTGTGAGCATGGACGTGGTCCAGGGCATGAAATCACAGAGCTTTGAAATCTTCACGACGTCACTCACGTGACTCCGAAGTAAAATAGTAAGATTAAACGAGAACTTACCAGTTTGAAGTTTGATCCTTATTTTATGAGGAGTTACGATGAGGGATTTTGTGCCCTCCGCTCCCAATCCTCTATCATAAGGTCAACTGGTATATGGTTTCTCTTAATCTTACTATCTCCAGTCAGTTCTGCTATCTGTGATTTCACACCGCTGCTTTGAAGAATGTCGCGCATGCGTGCTGGCGGGGTCTTCACGAAATCCCTCATCGTAACGCCTCATAAAATAAGGATCAAACTTCAAACTGATAAGTTCTCATTTAATCTTACTATTAATTCTAACAAAGCCAACATTGCCTGCCACTTGCTTGCAGTTGATATCACAGTGAACAGACAAAAGCAAATATTTTGCACTAAGATACAAAAGTAACTTCTCTAACTGCAAAATACAAGTTTCCCAAGTGTCCCATGTAATGTTGGCAGCACTCATACTTCCTCTCCTGCTATGAGCTTTGGCCCATCCCTGATATCTAATGCATTAAATTAATTATTTTGCTCTTTAGAAATGTCCATTGAAATAGTTTTCCTTCCTAGGAATTGGGAAGGAAAAATATTTCAATGCACATTTTAAGAGCAAAATAATTCTCCAGCTGCACTGCTTTGAGCTTGTCCTTCAAGTGATATTATAAAATCCATTACCCTCTGAGATTATTTGATTGTTAATTATTTTCTGTTTATGAGACCTTCATTTCAATCGGTTGTTGCATTTTCTGCATTGTTAAGGGAGCCACATTTAAAAGTACTTAATACTTGTTGAGTGTTGACCATGCAATAACAATACTTCACAAACTGACTGAATGTTCTAAGATTGTGAGAGATATTAATAAAATATGTATTTCAGTTTTCTGCCAACCTATTGACAACTGTTCAAAATTGACATGTTTTTTTAGAAACAAGGCAGGCTTGTCAGTAACTTCCCATTGAATGAATATAGAGTGTGATACTGATGCCATACCAGGTTTGATTCCCACCTGTGTATTATCAAGAGTGAAACAGCAAAATCAACGTCCCTAGTCAAGTAAAAAGGAAATATGCTGTAATTTCCAACCATAACTAACATGACCATTACCCATTTAGTATTTTGGAGATTCAAAAGAGGATCAAGGATTGACATCAAATATAGTCTGGCTGGATGCTCATTATTTGACTTACTCAAAATTCCTCACCTCTGCTGACAAAATCACCGCTTCAAAAGACTGCAACCCCATATCACTAATATGACAACTTTTCATTTTCCACATCAATTACTTCCATGACTCTCAGCGAGATTACCAATTTTACTCCAAAATTGAAACCATCTGTGTAATGCAGGCCAAAACTGACCAGGAATTAAGGTGACTGAACAAATTATTTTTGTGGGATTTCCACAGTTATCCCAGAGTTGGCAGTTAGATTTGAAGCTGTATTTATTTTATCAATGAAAGCACAGAATCATGTGTTGAACTTTCAAGATATGTTGCACAAGTTGCTTCTTTTCTTGGCAGAGTGCTTTAGAGTGAAAAAATGCAATTTTCTCGGCATAGCGAAATATTCTTAAATGATACTCTACAACTTCACATTATGCATTTATTATTCTGCTGCTCATTGACATAACCAAAAGTAGCTTCTGACGTATTCTGTATTGTTTTATCACCTTGCCCCTTGAGAGTGCTTGAATAATATCCATTCACATTGCGGGATTACACTTGGGGCCCTAAATCTCCACTATTTTTTATTAAATTCTTTCTTGTCACTTGCATATCGATGGAAAATTCAGCACTTATTTCCCACTCTGAGGTGTCTCTAACTCATTGGCTTTCTTGGACACTTCAGGGGGAATTTAAGAGTCAGTTACATTGCTGTGTGTCTCAGGTTATATGTAGGCCACGTAATGAAAAGCGAATTACAACTAAATGTGTCCATGTCTCCCATCATGATGATTATGTTGTCCACTTATTTTGTTCCAGGTCATTCAACCACCATCGATCTTATGGACAAGAAGAAACAAACTTTTGGAGTCTTTGTTCCTTTTCCAAAGGAAGTAAACTTTGTTGAAGCAGTTCCCAGAAAATATCCACATCTTTGTTCTAACATCCAATGTTTCATCCATTCATTATTCAGATCCATCTTTGCACCATGAGAAAGATGTACCATTATGACACATCACATATGTATCTTGCATGCATTTGGCTGTCAGTCTTGAAAGCTCATATCAATTGAATGTTGATGCTGAACGAAAATGTTCATCAACAGCAGAGCTCAGTACAACTCAGGGGACTGGTATCCAAAAAAATTGTGAGGCAAATGGGAGGCTGGATGATACAGAAGTCAAAGACAGCAAATTCAATGGACAAGACAGGCAGGAGCATGGCAGCAAGCAAGGAAAACCTACAGGATTAAATGGCATTTGTTTCATTGCAAGTTGCATAACAGATAAGATAAAATTAACTCAGGGCAAAGATGACAAGTGTTGTACATCAGGACTCCATGACACTAACTTTGTAACAGGATGCAATTAGAACCAACAAATAACAATCAAAAATAAATGAAATTTATCCATGTTACTTATTATTTGAACCATCCTTATTTATGCTATTAGAATGAAACACAGTATGTTATTAAACTGGATAGAATGAAGAGAACTCTTACAAGGATGTTGTCAGGGCTTGAGGGCCTGAGCTATAGAGAGATGCTGGGCAGGCTAGGACTTTATTCCTTGGAGCACAGGAAGATGGAGAGTGATCATATAGAGGCATCCAAGATTATAATGGGGATATGGTAAATGCAGAGTCTTTTATCCAGATTAGGGGAAACAAGAACCAGAGCACATAGGTTTGATTGAGGTGAGGGGGGATTGGAATCCAAGAGCACGTTTTTCCACACAGAGGGTTGAGTATATGGAACGATCTGCCAGAGGAGATAGATGGGCCATCTTGGTCGGCATGGACATGTTGGGGTGAAGGGCCTGTTTCCATGCTACATGACCACGACATGACAATTTATTGATTCCTTTCTCATGCTTCTTTGATCAAGGGAAGGATGAACAAAACGTTTGCTTTTCCATGTCTAATTATAAATATATACATTATTTGTTAAAAGTTTTCATTGAATAGTACATAATTTTACAAATTGTTGTTGACAGATTATGAAAAGATTGAGCGACAAGTTATGTGATGTTGAATAATGCAATTTTAACTTTAAGATAACTCCACTTGTGTATTTACAACTGTAACAATGCAAAATTATGCCTTAAGTGCCTTTTTATTGACAGGAGAAGAGTACCATTAGCAAGGCCAGCATTTATTAAACTTTAATTATCCATGAACTAAGCTATTTCAGAATAGAAATAATTCAACAGTTTCAATAAGTTTGAAGCAACAAAGTCCAGTGATTGCAAGGATGGTATATTTATCTCCTTGAAGAATATTAGCAAACATATTTTTTTAATGACAATCCAGTGGTTTTATGGCACCACTGTAAATAGTTTTGTTACAAATTTATCTATCCATTCCACATCTGTCCTACATTGCTCATTGTCCTAATTCTTGTATCCAGATCTGCAACCTTGAACAGTGATATGTTTGTTATATTACCTATCTCTGTATTTTCTAAAATTAAAGGTGTTTTTCACCGAACATTTGGTCACTATTACTTTGGTCTTTTACTCAATCTGGGTAATTTGTTTCCGTTTTATTTCAAGGACCATTCCCAAAAGGAAGCCATCACAACTTGTGTTCATCTTAGGCCCACAGAAGCCGTTGGAAGAGAAGGAGGGGGAGGAGCGACACCCGACCGGTAAGCTTTAAAATCAAGCGCAGGGCTTGTTTTTTCAGAGGCCCACAGGAGCCGTTGGAAGAGAAGGAAGGGGATTAGCGACACCCGACCGGTAAGCTTTAAAATCAAGCACGGGGCTTGTTTTTTCAGAGGCCCACAGGAGCCGTTGGAAGAGAAGGAAGGGGATTAGCGACACCCGACCGGTAAGCTTTAAAATCAAGCGAGGGGCTTGTTTTTTCAGAGGCCCACAGGAGCCGTTGGAAGAGAAGGAGAGGGAGCAGTGACACTCGACCGGTAATATTGTATCCTGTGTAAGGGGGGAGTATGAAGGCCAGGGCAGTGTACTGTTCTGGATGTCAGATGTGGGAGGTCAGGGAATCTGATAGCCCTCCAGACGTCCACATCTGCACCAGGTGTGTCGAGATGGGGCTCCTAAAGGACTGTGTTAGGAACCTGGAGCAGCAGCTCGATAACCTCCGTCTGGTCAGGGAGAGTGAGGAGGTCATAGAGAGGAGCTACAGGGAGGTAGTCACTCCCAGACCACAGGAGGCAGACAAGTGGGTCACAGTTAGGAACGGCAAGGGGCAGAGGCAAGGGCTAGAGAGTACCCCTGTGACCGTACACCTGGAAAATAGGTACTCGGGTTTGAGTACGATTGGAGGGGACAACCTAGCTGGGGGCAGCAACACCGGCCGGGTCTCTGGCACAGAGGCCGGCCCTGATGTTCAGAAGGGTAGCAAAAAGAGGAGGGCAATTGTAATAGGGGACTCTATAGTTAGGGGGTCGGATAGGCGATTATGTGGACGCAGTCGGGAGACCCGGATGGTAGTTTGCCTCCCTGGTGCCAGGGTCTCGCATGTGTCAGAACGTGTACAAAAGATTCTGATAAGGGAGGGAGAGGAGCCTGATGTTGTGGTACACATAGGTACCAATGACATAGGCAGAAAAAGTGACGAGGTCCTGAAGGGAGAATTTAGGGAGTTGGGGGGAAAGTTAAGGAGAAGGACCAAAAGGGTAACGATTTCAGGATTACTGCCTGTGCCGCGTGACAGTGAGAGTAGGAATGAAATGAGGTGGAGGATAAATGCGTGGCTGAGGGACTGGTGCAGTGGGCAGGGATTCAAGTTTCTTGATCACTGGGACTTCTTTTGGGGAAGGCATGATCTGTACACAAAGGACGGGTTGCACTTGAACCCGAGGGGGACTAATATCCTGGCAGGGAGATTTGCAAAGGCTACTGGGGAGACTTTAAACTAGAAAGGCTGGGGGGAGGGACTCGGGTAGAGGGGGCCTAGGTCAGGGTGTGGGGCAAGAGGCAGAGAAGGGAAGCACCCAGACCCAAAATGTAGGCGAGAAAGATGAAAAAGATAATAGACAGAGAATAAGGGATGGTGGGTTTCTAAAATGTTTATATTTTAATGCTAGGAGTATTGTAAGTAAGGTGGATGAACTTAGAGCCTGGATTGACACCTGGAAATATGATGTTGTGGCAATCAGTGAAACATGGTTGCAGGAGGGCTGTGATTGGAAACTAAATATTCCAGGATTTCGTTGCTTCAGGTGTGATAGAATTGGAGGGACCAGAGGGGGAGGTGTTGCATTGCTTGTCAGAGAAGATATTACAGCAGTGCTTTGGCAGGATAGATTAGAGGGCTCGTTTAGGGAGGCTATTTGGGTGGAACTGAGAAGTGGGAACGGTGTAGCAACACTTTTATAACACTATAGACCGCCAAATGGGGAGCGAGAATTGGAAGAGCAAATATGTAAGGAGATAGTAGATATTAGTAGTAAGCACAAGGTAGTAATTGTGGGAGATTTCAATTTTCCAAAAATAGACTGGGAAACACATTCTGTAAATGGGCTGGATGGTTTGGAGTTTGTAAAATATGTGCAGGATAGTTTTTTGCAGCTGTACATAGAGGTATCGACCAGAGAAGGGGCAGTGCTGGACCTCCTGTTAGGAAATGAGGCAGGTCAGGTGACGGAGGTATGCATTGGTGAGCACTTCGGGGCCAGTGATCACAATACCATTAGTTTCAATATAATTATGGAGAGAGTTAGAACTGGAGCTAGGGTGGAGATTTTTGATTGGAGAAAGGCTAACTTTGAGGGAATGCGTAAGGATTTAAAAGGAGTGAATTGGGACACTTTGTTTCATGGGAAGGATGTAGAAGAGAAATGGAGGACATTTAAAGGGGAAATTGAAAGAGTACATAATCTTTATGTCCCTGTTAGGTTGAAAGGAAATAGTAAAAATTGGAAAGAGCCATGGTTTTCAAGGGAAATTGGACACTTGTTTCGAAAAAAGAGTGATATCTACAATAATTATAGGAGGCATGGAGTAAATGAGGTGCTAGAGGAGTATAAAGAATGTAAAAAGAATCGTAAGAAAGAAATTAGGAAGGCTAAAAGAAGATATGAGGTTGCTTTGGCAAGAAAGGTGAAAGTAAATCCAAAGGGTTTCTACAGCTATATTAATAGCAAAAGGATAACGAGGGATAAAATTGGACCATGAGAGAACCAGAATGGACAGCTATCTGCAGAGCCAAAAGTGATGGGGGAGATATTGAACAATTTCTTTTCTTCGGTATTCACCAAGGAGAAGGATATTGAACTCTGCGAGGTAAGGGAAAAAAGTAGAGTAGCTATGGAAACTATGAGATTCAAAGAGGAGGAAGTACTGACACTTTTGAAAAATATAAAAGTGGATAAGTCTCCAGGTCCTGACAGGATATTCCCCAGGACATTGAGGGAAGTTAGTGTAGAAATAGCAGGAGCTATGACAGAAATATTTCAAATGTCATTAGAAACGGGAATAGAGCCGGAGGATTGGCGTATTGCGCATGTTGTTCCATTGTTTAAAAAGGGTTCAAAGAATAAACCTACCAATTATAGACCTATTAGTTTGACGTGGTCAAATTAATGGAAAGGATAGAGATAATATATATAAGCATCTGGATAAACAGGGTCTGATCAGGAACAGTCAACATGGATTTGTGCCTGGAAGGTCATGTTTGACAAACCTTCTTGAATTTTTTGAAGCGGTAACTAGGGAAATTGATGAGGGTAAAGCAGTGGATGTTGTCTATATGGATTTCAGTAAGGCCTTTGACAAGGTTCCCCATGGAAGGTTGGTTAAGAAGGTTCAATCTTTGGGTGTTAATGGCGGAGTAGCAAGATGGATTCAACAGTGGCTGCATGGGAGATGTCAGAGAGTAATGGTGGTTGGCTGTTTGTCAGGTTGGAAGCCGGTGACCAGTGGGGTGCCTCAGGGATCTGTGTTGGGTCCACTGTTGTTTGTCATGCACATCAATGATCTGGATGATGGGGTGGAAAATTGGATAAGTAAGTATGCAGATGATACTAAGATAGGTGGTGTTGTGGATAATGAAGTAGATTTTCAAAGTCTACAAGAGATTTGGGCCATATGGAAAAGTGGGCAGAAAGATGGCAGATGGACTTTAATGCTGTTAAGTGTGAAGTGCTACATCTTGGCAGGACAAATCAAAATAGGACGTACATGGTAAATGGTAGGGATTTGAGGAATGCTGTGGAACAGAGGGATCTAGGAATAACTGTGCATAGTTCCCTGAAGGTGGAATCGCATGTAGATGGTAGGGTGGTAAAGAAAGCCTTTGGTGTGCTGGCCGTTATTAATCAGAGCATTGAATATAGGAGCAGGGAAGTAATGTTAAAATTGTACAAGGCATCGGTAAGACCAATTCTGGAGTATGGTGTACAATTTTGGTCGTCTAATTATAGGAAGGATGTCAACAAAATAGAGAGAGTACAGAGGAGATTTACTAGAATGTTGCCAGGGTTCCAGCAACTATGTTACAGAGAAAGGTTGAATAAGTTAGGTCTTTATTCTTTGGAGTGCAGAAGGTTAAGGGGGGACTTGATTGAGGTCTTTAAAATGATGAAAGGGATAGACAGAGTTGACGTGGATAAGCTTTTCCCATTGAGGGTAGGGAAGATTCAAACAGAGGGCATGACATGAGAATTAAGTGACAGAAGTTTAGGGGTAACGTGAGGGGGAACTTCTTTACTCAGAGGGTGGTGGCAGTGTGGAATGAGCTTCCAGCAGAAGTGGTGGAGGCAGAATCGATAACATTTAAAAGTAAAGTGGATAGGTATATGGACGTGAAGGGAATGGAGGGGTATGGTCTGAGTGCAGGTAGATGGGACTAGGGGAAAACAAATGGTCGGCATGGACTGGAAGGGCCGAGAGGGCTTGTTTCCGTGCTGTAATTGTTATATGGTTATATGGTTATATCTGTTCAATAATTGTAATGTGTTCGGAGTTGAAAGTGATCACATGTTAGTTTCGTTTTGAGATACAGCGTGGAAACAAGTTCTTCAGCCCACCGTCTATGCCGACCATTGGTCACCCGTACACTAGTTCCATGTCATCCTACTTTTGCTTCCCACACACAAGGGGCAATTTACAGAAGCCAATTAACTAACAAACCTGCATGTCTTTCGAATGGGGGAGGAAACCGGAGCACGGAAATAAAACCAACGTGGTCACAGGGACAATGTACAAACATCGCATAGGGACCACGTAGTCAGGATTGAACCTGGATCACTGGTGCTGTGAGGCAACAGCTCTGCTGCTGCGTCACTGTGCCACCCTATATACTATGTGTTAGGTTAAGTGGAAACTGTATCCATATAATTGCTTTATTTGAGAAAAATATAGAAACAAAGTATGGCACGTGAACAGGCCTTTCTTCCCACCATGTCTGTGCCAAACATGCTGCCATATTAAACTATTCCCATGTGTCTTCACGTGGTCTGCATCAAATGCCACTTAGAACTCTTAATTATAGGGCAGTGAAATAAATAAATATTGATATTACTGTAGTAATGGATAGATACTTGACAAGTGAGGAAGTGAAAGATTACTGTGGATATGATCAGATAAACCATTGTCTTATTAAATGATGGAGCACGAGCAGATGAGTAATACGTTCCCATGCATGTGTAGGGAAGAACTGCTGGTGCTGGTTTAAACCGACGGCAGACGCAAAAAGCTGGAGTAACTCAGCGGGCCCTTCTTAAGACCACAGTCCGATTCCTTTTGTCCAGAGATGTTGCGTGACCCACTGAGTTGTTCCCATGTATATTTGTTCTCTGCAAGCTATCCCATTATCATTTGGTCTGCATGTGCTGCATGAAGATTAGTGTTTTCATCTCAAGATGCAGAATGAACTTTGCAGACAAACCATGAGCACACTGGATCACTTCATCATTCTGCTAAAGTGACGTCTATTCACTGAGGGCAAGACGTTCACTTTATCAGATGTCTCTCACATTAGTGCCTAGAATTCTTGATAAGCCATATATGTTTTAAGACATTAGATGGCCATTTAATTCTTTCATCACATTTTGCCATTACAGTATGTAACTGACCTGAATCTCTCTTCATGTCGTTTGAAAGTGCCTGTTAATAGATCAGCCTAAGTTACATTTATCAATGTTGAAAAGAGTGAAGTATATGCAAGCAGGAAAAACAGATGGAAAAGGTTTCTAGATACAGTGACTCAAATGCCCATGAACAAAGAGGCTACAGACAATGGTGGACATTGGCCAGTTCATCAATAGTGTCCATCTCTCCACCATCAAAGGAATCAACAGGAAATATCAGACCAATACCACCTGCCCTTGCTCTCATCTCTCTGCTACTATCAGGAAGAATCTATAGGAACCTAAGAACCATGACCTCTAGATCAACATAGAAACATAGAAACATAGAAAATAGGTGCAGGAGCAGGCCATTCGGCCCTTCGAGCCTGCACCGCCATTCAATATCATCATGGCTGATCATCCAACTCGGTATCCTGTACCTGCCTTCTCTCCATACCCCCCAATCCCTTCAGCCACAAGGGCCACATCCAACTCCCTCTTAAATATGGCCAACAAACTGGCTTCAACTACCTTCTGTGGCAGAGAATTCCACAGATTCACCACTCTCTGTGTGAAAAACGATTTTCTCATCTCGGTCCTAAAAGACTTCCCCCTTATCCTTAAACTGTGACCCCTTGTCCTGGACTTCCCCAACATCGGGAACAATCTTCCTGCACCTAGCCTGTCCAACCCCTTAAGAATTTTGTAAGTCTCTATGAGATCACCCCTCAATCTTCTAAATTCCAGCGAGTACAAGCCAAGTCTATCCAGTCTTTCTTCATATGGAAGTCGTGGCATCCCAGGAATCAGTCTGGTGAACCTTCTCTGTACTCCCTCTATGGCAAGAATGTCTTTCCTCAGATTAGGAGACCAAAACTGTACACAATACTCCAGGTGTGGCCTCACCAAGACCCTGTACAACTGCAGTAGAACCTCCCTGCTCTTGTACTCAAATCCTTTTGCTATGAATGCCAACATACCATTCACTTTCTTCACAGCCTGCTGCACCTGCATGCCTACTTTAAATGACTGGTGTACCATGACACCCAGGTCTCGCTGCATCTCCCCTTTTCCTAATCGGTCACCATTCAAATAATAGTCTACCTTCCTGTTTTTGCCACCAAAGTGGATAACCTCACATTTATCCACATTATACTGCATCTGCCATGCATTTACCCACTCACCCAGTCTATCCAAGTCATCCTGCAGCCTCTTAGCATCCTCCTCACAGCTAACACTGCCCCCCAGCTCATCCACCTTATTACGAATGCTCCTCGCATTGAGACGGAAAGCCTTCAGGCTTGTTTTTACAACACTCTTGGCCCTTTTACAATTAAGTTGAAAAGTGGCCCTTTTAGATTTTTGCCCTGGATTTGTTTTCCTGCCACTTTTACCCTCGCTACCTATTGCTCCTATCCTCATTTTATACCCCTCTGTCTCTCTGCTCACACATTTAAGAAACCCTACACTTCTTATTCTCCGTTTGTTATTTTTTTCTTCTTTCCTCCCTACGTGTTGCATCTGACTGCTTCTCTTCTCTGCCTCCTGCCTCACAAACGGACTACTTGCGTTCTCTATTTGAGTCCCTCCCCCCAAACGATCTAGTTTAAAGTCTCCCCAGTAGCCTTTGCAAATCTGCCCGCCAGGATATTGGTTCCCCTCGGGTTCAAGTGCAACCCGTCCTTTTTGTACAGGTCACACCTTCCCCAAAAGAGGTCCCAATGATCCAGAAACTTGAATATCTGCGCTCTGCACCAGTCCTTTAGCCACGCATTTATCCTCCAACTTGCTCCATTCCTACTCTCACTGTCGCGTGGCACAGGCAGTAATCCTGAGATTGTTACCTTTGCGGTTCTTCTCCTTAACACTCTTCCTAACTCCCTATATTCTCCTTTCAGGACCTCCTCTCTTGTTCTACCTATGTCATTGGTACCTATATGTACCACGACCTCTGGCTCCTCTCCCTCCCATTTCAAGATATCTTGGACACGTTCAGTCACATCCCGGATCCTGGCACCAGGGAGGCAAACTACCATCCGGGTCTCCTGACTGCGTCCACAGAATTGCCTATCTGACCCCCTAACTATAGAGTCCCCTATCACTGCTGCCCTTCTCTTCTTTTCCTTACCCTTCTGAGCAACAGGGCCGGTCTTTGTACCGGAGGCCCGGTCGCTGTTGCTACCCCCAACAGTACTCAAACAGGAGTACTTATTGCCAAGGTGTACAGCCACCGGGGTACTCTCTAGTCCCTGCCTCTGCCCCTTGCCTCTCCTAACCGTGAAGGTCAAGAACAGCTTCTTTCCTTGAACCACCCCAGATAACATTACTATGGTCTGTTTACCTAGTATTACATAATTTGTTGATTTATTAATTATTGTATTGCGCTAATGCACCTGTAAAGCTGCAGCAATTATGAATTCCATTATACCTTTCCCTGTGCATATGACACTTAAGAACTCTTGTCTCTTGACTTGTGTCCAATCTGAGCTAATCTCAAAAATACCCACTCTCACACTATCCCCTGCACACCACGCTCAGATCTTATAAAGAACATAATCCTGTCCAAACTATTCCAATCCATTCATGCAAAAACCCAAAATGTGTTTAAATTGTGCCTTCATGACTCTCCTGCAATGTATTGAATAATAGTCAATTTTACTTCGGTCACATGAGTGACTACGTGAAGAAGTCCCGCCTGGCGCATGATCGGCATTACGTCGACGCTGTCTGTAGCCAAAGAGCTGCAGAGCGCAGCTCCACCAGCGGTAAGGAACAGGCCCGTAGGTAGGTGGATTGAATTATTTTACAGGGCGTGTTCAAACTCCGTGGGCTGGTGTGCAGAGCCAGCAGGAGTTGAAAGGAAAAGTGGAAATACTCCAGGTGGAAAAACAGAGGTTAAAATGCGTCCCGGGAAAAATCTCAGTAAAGATCAGGACGGCAGATTAGTGCGGAGCAGGTTCCTATACCGGTGACCATTAAAAATTACCGTTGGGAACCTTTAGTCACTCCACAAACAAAAGCCACGGGAAGAATCTTCAGTGGGAAGGTAAATAAAGAAGTCTGAGAGGCCGTGGTTTTAAATGGTAAAATGATTTTAATAAGGAAAGGCCTCCAGACAAGAAAGCCTTATGGCTCAGAATAAATTAAATGGAGCAATACTCCAAATTATTTTTAACCAAGGGTCTAAAAAACCCAGAATATTCCCAGGCAGGCCCCGAGGGGTATCCATATACAAGTATATGGTGCTTTTACCACTGTGGGAATATGAACCTGAGATTGGGCTGGAGGTAGTCTCCTTGAGCAAGTCACAGGAGTACCAGGGCAGTAAAGAAACTGACCCTAAAAGTGGTGTTTTGGTAGTGTACCCACCACAGCACAAGTATAAATCCAGGTGTACTTAATGGGTACAAAGTACGATACCTGAAGGAAGCGGTGAGGCCATGGAAGGTAACCATGGTGGCCAACATCAATTGGTTCCTCACCAGCTTCAGGAGGCTGTTATGGTTGAAACAGCAGATTTATATGAAAAGACTTGTGCTTTACTAGGGTGCCAATGGTGAATCTGATTAAGGCACCCACGTCTTCAATAGTGTGGAGGCACAGGGAATACGATTCCAAAGAATTTCAAGTTTGCGGGTGGCATCACTGCTTATGGGAAGCAAGTGAAAGATTGTGCAATGACCAAAATTTAAAAAAGATAATTGGCATTGTTTATAGCTCATATGTTGAGCTCAATGGTATGAGAGAAAGGTTGCCATTTGGACCATTTTGCACTTTAGATTTGCAGGTCAATAAAGTTCAAGCTATGTTGAAAATCTTGGTTATATCGAGTGAACCTGCCTAAAACAAATCAATATCATTGATAAAGAGGCAAAGATATCAGCCTCATAAAACCTTTGCAAAATTGGTGGTCCAATGTGAAGGGGATTTGATATATGGATCAAACAAAGGCACATGTATGGTGAGGAAGTATTTTTATCCAGCACAGCCTTATGTTAACCCATATTGTTGGGGAAGAAGGCCATCACGTGCATTTGGAGAGGTACAAAAACTTTATTCTAATCACAGAGGAAGCTTTTGTTGAACCTCCGATTGGTGGTAGAGTACAGGTGTGTTATGATAAATGATATTGCATAACAGCTGAACGGTTTATATTAGATACTGTGAAAGGATCTACAATAAAATTTGTAGGAGGAGTTGATCCACCTGTACAGAGTTAACCTAATCCTAGTGTATGTTTCTGCACCTGAAAAATCTCAAATAAAGAAAAGGTAAGAACATTTTTAGGGAAAGTGTAATGGGGGGGAAAAAACAAGAGTAAGCATCCACAACAATTTGTATCAGATAATTTCCCCAGGCAGAAGAAAGATGGTGGTTGAAGAGTCATTCTAGACATCACACACTTTAATACATTTGTCCATTATAAAACATTTCAAAATGGACACTTTCAACACTGCAAGGCAGTTAACAAGTTGTAATTGGTTACTATAATCTTGAAGGATGCGTATGATTTAGTACCAGTTTATCATCATGTTCACAGGTAATTGAAAATTAAATGGTCAGCTTTGGCAATTTAAGGTATTATCTAATGGATTAAGCTCAGCTTCCAGACTGTTCACACAATGGTGAAACCAGCACTTGCACTGATAAGGACACATGGTCATGGTTATCTTGATGACATTTTTTAATTGGCAATGCTGATCAGGAGTCAGTTGTAAAATTAGTGCAGCAATTACAAGCCTGTTGAAAGACTAGGGTCCTGATCCATCTAACAAAATCTAAGCTTCTGCCATTCCCAACAATTTACTAGTTGGGGTTTGTGAGTGTTTCAGTACCATGTTCGGTAAATTTACCAAGAGACAAAGTGTCAATATTACAAATGTGTGTCGTTGCCTTGTTGACAAGCCTTATCCCTCCATCCGAGAAGGAGCTTAGGTAAATTAGTAACACTATTTCTGCAGTAGAGTTGGTCCACTGCATTACCAAAAAAAAAAGCTTAAAAAAGGGCAAAAACACAAGCACTAGAAGAGTGTGCTGGCCATGTTGACAGGCCTATGCAATTGCCAAAGGAAACTTTATCAGAATTACAGTGGTGGATTGAGAATATTCCACAAGCTGCTTAAAAACATATTAGCTCAGCAGCCAGCAGTCATTGCAAACTGAAGCAAGTATTCTCGGATGGTGAATAGCTTCTCGTTTTTTTTGGCTAAGGTAAGTGTAATATCTGTTCTTATCAGGTTAATATCTGATACGTCCCTTATCTAGGGGGCTACGGACAATAACACCAGGTGGTGGCAGATGGATTGTCCAAGAAACTTATTCTCCAAACATTTGGTAGTAATTATTTGGAGTTGTTAGGAGCTTTTATGGATTAAAAGCTTATTGTTCTACTATGAAAGATTTGCATGTCCAATTACAAGTAGACAATACCACAGCTGTGGCATATATCAATCACATAGATCGAGTAAGATCATTATCATGTGATTATCTGGTTAACCAGATGTGGCATTGGTGTATCTTTAAGAACATTTGGCGTTCAGCTGTCTATCTCTCAGGGAGAGACAATATTGTGGCAGACAACAGATTACGAAAATATAAAGACAATACAGAATGGTTATTAAATCCACGTTGGAAAACATTGTCAGTGGTATGGATTACCTGACATTGATCTGTTTGTGTCTAGATTAAATCACTACTTGCCCAAATACGTCTCATGGGAACCCAACCCAGGAGCAGTAGCGGTGGATGCATTCTCAATACATTGGGGGGGAAATATGTTCTTTTATGTTCCCCATTCTGTCTGATTAGGCAATGTCTGATGAAAATATAGCAAGACTCTGCCACGGGCAGTTTGGTGGCCCAAATCGGACACAGTCATGGTTCTCATTGATGTTTGGAATAATAATTGAACCATTTATGACGATTCCTAGCTGCAGTAATTGGTGGCCCAAATCGGACACAGTCATGATTCTCATTGATGTTTAGAGTAATAATTGAACCATTTATGACAATTCATAGCTGCAGTAATTTGTTGAAAAATTCATCCATGGCATGATCATGTGAATTTGTTAATCTGCAGATTCTGACCAGACCACTACAAGAGCTTGGACTGTCGGATAGGACCATGAATGTTAGCTTGGAAAAATAGCATTAAAAACAGTATTTTGTTTATATAAAGAAATTGGAAGTCTTTGGTAGACAGTCAAAGATATTTTATCATACTGCTAACATATCAGATATATTGGAGTTCCTTGCTGGATTGCATTTTTTGATCAGCACCTAAGCGATAGGGCCATTAATAGGGCTCACAGTGCTTTATCGTTCTATTTAGGACAAATTGCTGACCATAAATCTAGCGGGTCTCATCCGTTAATATCCCGATTGGGAAAGGAATATATATTAAAATCTGCCCAAAATAAAAATACAGAAGTTGGGAGGTCAGCATAGTTCTTACTTTGCTTAGGCAATGGGCTCCAATTCTATCATTATTTCGGAAGTTAACATTTGAAGTAATAATGCTCGTGGCTTTAGTATCAGCACAAAGAGTGCAAACATTGCAAATGTTACGTTAGACTGTATGCATGTGGCTACAGATAACATTGTCTTATATTTTTATGACTTAACCAAACAATGCAGACCAGGAGGAGCTGGAACCAAGATAAATTTTAAAGCATATCCTGTCGACCAAAAATTGTGCGTGGTTAAGCATTGACTCAATATGTTGAAGTAGGCAAGAGTCTCCATGGTGGTGAGACAGCGCTATTTATTAAACACAATAAACCACATAAAAGTATCAGTACAAACTGATGGTTCCAGCTAGTTACATTCTAGATGGTTAAAACAGGTTTTGGGACTCAGCAGGAGTAGACATTGAGATGTTAAAAATCACTCCACCAGGGAAGTAAATACATCCACGGCAAAGGCACAGGACGGGCCACTCAATCAAAATATTAGAAGCCGTAGGATGATGTAAAAGAAACTTTTCAAAGTTTACAAGAAACCAGTTCTCACGGTGTCAGGGTTGGACACGCAGTGTTGGGTTCTCTTTGATTGTGCTTTGTTTTATATTATCAATTTATATCTTTGGTTATAAATCTTCCCCTATGATAGAAGGGTTGTTACTTTCATTCTTTAATAATGAAAAGACACATTACATAAACTAAAGAAATGTTTAAAAGATGTATTATTTACTCACTAATGTGTTGATTGAGCCAGAGTGTCGTATGGAATGAATCTACGACATAAAAAACACAGAGCTACAAAATCTTCACGTAGTCACTCACGTGACTCCGAAGTAAAATAGTAAGATTAAACCAGAACTTACCAAGTTTGAAGTTTGATCATTATTTTATGAGGAGTTACGATGAGGGATTACGTGCCCTCCACTCCCGACCCTCATAAAATAAATTATCATCTGGTAATTCTGGTCTATATTGAGCCTGACTATCTTACTCCGGCTATTGGTTCTGTGTTTTTCATGCTGCTGCTTTGAAGTATGCCGATCATGCGCCAGGTGGGATTTCTTCATGTAATCCCTCATCGTAACTCCTCATAAAATAACGATCAAACTTGGTAAGTTCTTGTTTAATCTTACTATTAAATTGCGTGCGGACGTGGTGTCGAAAGACGAGAAGCCGAAGCAAAGAAGTGGAAGCCAAATAACTGAACGGAAACGAAGCAGAAACGCCAAATAACCAAAAGGGTCGGACGCCTAAATGCAAAGTAACCAAAAGGGCTGGACACCTAAATGCCAACTAACTGAAAGGCTGCGCCGCATAAAAGCAAACTCACCGAAAGGCCACTCTGCCAAAACACCAACTAACCTAAAGGCTGCGTCACCTACAAGCCAACTAACCGAATGGCCGCTCAGCCAAAAAGTCAAAAAACGGACATGACGTCGCCGGTGGGGCGGGACTGGTCAGTGATTGGTCCAGACGCCCACGCCCATCGCATCACTGGCCGATGGAGATGGGAGGGTGGTGGTCATTTTCCCACACAAGCCATAGGTGACTGGGCACTCTGAACCCGAGCACCAAGTTGTAAGCGGTGCATGTGAAAGGGCAGCACCTACCAACAATGAAGGCACTCTGAAACCAGTTGCTGCAAGCCCTTCCCACAGGACGGGGTTTTAACTCGGCATTAAAAATCAAAAAAGAGTTACAATGATTTAAAAACAAAAATGTTACATGTATAAATAGTTCTTACATTCGGCAACCTGGTTAATTAAGTGGTGGGATTATTTCCCTGTCCTAACTACGCCTTTGCTTTAGCCAGTGGTTACATCCATTCCATCCCTCCCTCGCAAAGATGTGAGATTTCATTAAGAGCAAACTTGGATGAATAGATGCAAGCGGCATGTAAAGCGTCTCTTCAATGCATGCAATACATGAAGCCGATGAAATTAGACAACTGTCATACCAAAGATAGACACGAAATGCTGGAGTGACTCAGTGGGACAGGCAGCATCTCTGGAGAGAAGGAATGGGTGGCGTTTCGGGTTGAGACCCTTCAGACTCGGTCTTCTGAAGAATGGTCTCGACTCGAAACGTCACCCATTCCTTCTCTCCATAGATGTTGCCTGTTCCGCTGAGTTAACCCAGCTTTTCGTGTCCATCTTTGGTTAAAACAGTTTACTGATTATCTGGTGTTTTGTGCGTGGGAGTTTGTTGTGTGCATTACACAGGCAACCAGATGGTTATAAATTAAACGTGTTTCTTGTTGTCGGGGGGGGGGGGGGGGGGGGGGATGGGGTGTGAGAAGAGATAAAATTCTTCATTGTCATGCACAATTGTCATCGGCCCGCCTCGGAATTTGTGTGTCCCCCATGTTTTAAAAGCGATTTACTATGGCTGCCAATGCCCCGAGCCGTCTGGCCCCATGGCCGGGGTGGGGGTGAATCACCCGGTGTGGGTGTCAGAGGGTAAATCACCCCACGTGTGGGTCGGGGTTTGGGGGTCGGGGGGGGGAGGGTGAATCACCCTGGTGTGGGTGTTGGGGTCCGATGGCGGTGCATCGAGGTAAGGTGACTGGGTGGGTGTAGGGACCAGCCTGTCCCACACCTCTGCTTCACCCGGCACTGTCGACACACAGCCCGTCACAGTGCGGCCGCATGGGGGAGACGAGGAGGAGGGATGCACTCCTTCGGGCCGTGGGAGAGTAGGGGCTGTCCCGAGGGATGCACTCCTTCGGGTGCTTACAACTTGGTGCTCGGGTTCAGAGTGCCCAGTCACCTATGGCTTGTGTGGGAAAAGGACCACCACCTTCCTGTCTCCACCGGCCAGTGATGTGATGGACGTGGGGGTCTGGACCAATCGCTGACGTCGCCCTCTTGGCGACGTCATGTCTGTTATCTGACTTTTCGGCTGAGTGGCCATTCTGTTAGTTGACTTGTAGGCGATGTAGCCTTTCGGTTAGTTGGCGTTTCGGCCGAGCGGCCTTTCGGTGAGTTTGCTTTTATGCGGGGCAGCCTTTCGGTTAGTTGGCTTTTAGATGTCCTGCCCTTTCAGTTAGTTTGCATTTAGGCATCCCATCCTTTCAGTTGGCTGGCGTTTCGGATTCGTACGCTTTCGGTTATTTGGCTTCCACTTCTTTGCTTCGGCTTCTCGTCCTTCGACGCCACGTCTGGGTACCAATGAAATACTTCTGAATTTTAATCACACTTCCAATGTAAGATATATCACAGTCAATAATGGACAACCAAGATTCACAAATGGAAATATGACGACAACTGTATAATCTATTTTAGCAATTTTTCTGAGAGGGTGAATATATTCCCTTGCATGGAGAATTCCCTGATCTTCAAATAATAGCACATAATCCTTAGTCGCCTGACTAAACAGAGGGGCATTGATTTATAAGAAAAATAGCATCTCCAAATATGCATCACTCCCTCACCACTGTCAGTGTAGATTTTGTACTGGAATGGGAGTGTCCTTCTGTTCTTTTACTCTCCGGATCTTAAATTTGTTGTTACTTCCCACAATTGTACTATAATTTACAACTTTATCATTTTATATTTGAATGTTTCCAGTTAAGTTTCCAATCCTGCCTCTGTCCTCACCAAAATCAATCAATTTTCTTTAAGGCTCTGATTATCCCCACTTATCATCTCAATTCCTTTTAACAAGGCAAATAATCCAACATCTCTCCTAAAGTCTACAGACCCAAAATATAGTCTGTCCACTTCACTCCACAGATGCTGCATGACCTTTCGAGTTCTTCAGCACTTTGTTTATTGCTCGAGTTCCCACTGCCTGCAGCCTTTGTTTAGAGTCTGTTATATTTCTGCTTTGCTTTCCATCTCAGTTTACTCTCTTCAAACATTAGCGTAGTATTAACTTGACAACAGCTTATTTTCTCATCCTTGCAATATTATCCACAATCTCTCATTCATCTTTGGGGCTCAAAGAGGCCTCTGCTTCGCAGACGGAACTCATTATGTTTTGCAGCTTTGGCATCCTGTTTGAGCCTAATGTGAATTTCCAATTCATTTAGTCTTCACCATAAACAAAATAAAATTCTAACTTGTCTCCATTCAAATGTGAGTTTACCTCCTGCTAACACTATCACTTACGTATCACTTGCGTATCTGCCACCATTGTGATGTTGTGTTGATTATATCACTCTCTGCCCACCATAAACTCCCACTGACTTATAAACTTTGTTCATCAAATCTAACTGCTCACTGAGGAATACAAGACTGAGAGAAGGTTTGGCTATGTTTTCTGTCTGAGCTGTGGATCTCAATCATTGATATTTCATTCAAGTCTGAGACAGATTTCTGGAAACAGAATCAGAAAGTAAAGGGTTCAAATGGCAAAGTAAATCAAGCACAAAAGTAGCAATGTATAATCACATTCAATGACAAAGCAGATTGAAGAAGTTGAAAGTAGACACAAAATGCTGGAGTAACTCAACGGGACAAGCAGCATCTCTGGAGAGAAGGAATGAGTGACGTTTTGGGTCGAGACCCTTCTTCAGACTCTTGAAATAGTATGGTTAGCCCCTTCTTCCAGCTCTCCATCTATCCAAAACGCTTCTTATTGGTCAAAAGTAAATCAGTATTTTTGGTCAATGGAAAATTCAGTTTCTCAATCCTTCAATTTTCCATCTTTCCCTATTTTGGTCTGAACCCCACTGTGACTGTGTGGGTTTCCTCCCATATTCAGATGTGTAGGTTGGTCGGTTTATGGTTAATGTGGAGATATTTTTGCCTTTAAATTGCAAGCAGTGTAGAAGTCAGATGTTTTGTTGGATTAAATGGATGGTTGATGGCTGGCATTGACTCAGTGCCTAACGGCCTTCTTCCATGTTATATATTTCTAAACACGCCTTGTGAACATCCTGCTTTTTTGTATCTCCTTTCGAATGCCCCACCATAAGTCTAATGAAGTGTAGAAACTTGGCTAAGGGAGGAAGTGAACTGACAGCTTAATGTTCCAGGGTGCAGGTGAGAATGAGAGGTGGGGATGGAAAACAAAAGGGAGGTAAAATTATTTAGCCTCACAGTCATGGCATGAAGAGAATAGACCAGGAGGTTAAGCATGCAGCCTTGTGGTGCATCTATGTTGATGGTCAATGTAGAGGAGATATTGATACCCATCCACACAGATTGAGGTTTCCTGTTGCAAAGGGAGGCACAGAGGCTTAGATCTTGGAGCTTGGTAATAGTTTTGGAGGGAATGAGTATTGAATGCCAAGCTGTAGGGATTGACCAGCAACAGGATGTGTCTGTTCCTGTTATCCAGATAGTCCAGAGCAGAATGGAGAGGCTGTGAGATAGCATTTGTGGTTGACTAATTGTAGCAAATGGCAAATTGAGAACAGGCTGGTCTATGTACTAAGTCAAGGCAATGCAAACTTTGATACTGTAAGACCAGGTTAAGCTGAGAGGGGAAACATTTCATAATAACGTGTGTGTATCTGGAATGAACTGCCTCGGGGCAAATACAATTAAAACATTTAAAAAACATTTGGACAGGTACTTGAACAGGAAAGGTTCAGAGATATATGGGCCAATGCAGACAAATGGGACAAGCTGAGATGGGGCAACTTGGTCAGCATAAAGAAGATGGGCCATAAAGCTAATTTCTGTGCTGCATGACTATAATTATGTGACTTGAAGTGCATTCCTAAACATGCCTGCTTTCCACTTGGAGTCCATTCCTTTTTTCCCCAAAGCATATTTTGAGCAACAGCCTCAATCATACTCATTATCTATTCATACATTTTCTTTTGCTGATCATCTCCATTTGCTTCCTTGCATTTCTATAAATCTTCCTGGGATCTGTTTCCAACTTAAATATTCAATTGAAAAACGTGCTTCCATAAAACAATTGCAATATAAATTATTTGGGCTTGCAGAATAAGTAAGCTCAATCACTAGTTGGGCTTTTGATTTTCATGGACTATTTTCTGACATTTTAGTATGTCCAGTTAAGCTTTACCAGCTCTGTGGAAACACTAAAAGCATGATATATGAACCATGTCAATTCTTTCACAAGAAAATACTGCTTGTCAGATCAGTATTTGACAGGCATTTCTCAGGTTGATAGGAATATGATGAAAAGCATAACAGAATGATTTAGGAAAGGCATTATTAGTATTTTATCATGTTAAGAAACTCAATTTCTTTGGTACAGAGTTTCAATCAATTAAAACCCACAACTGCTTCTAATTAACCTTTGAACATTACACAAAACACCAGATCAATAAGATTACAGGGTCAGAAATTGAAGGTAGACAAAAATGCTGGAGAAACTCAGTGGGTGAGGCAGCATCAATGGAGCGAAGGAAATAGGCAAAGTTTCAGACTGATGCGAGGGTGGGGGGGAGGGAAGAAAGGAAGAGGCAGAGAGTGTGCTGAGGGAGAGCTGAGAAGGGGAGGAGAAATCAGGGACTACCTGAAATTAGAGAAGTCAATTTTCATACCGCTAGGATGTTACTTCCTTTTAATGGCATTAAAACAGCATTGTGGATCACTCCAATGAATTTTGTGAAAGTCAGATATAGACTGAAATCCTCAGTGGGAGGTTTACAGAAAGTTGTGTTTTCCTGTGTAACATCATACTAAATCCACTTTTTTTTAATCTTAATTGACACTTTACAAATTCTTGCAGTTGCCAGCATTTAGCACACTTGTGATGTGATGTCTGAGGCCACTTTTCAAAAGGGACACAATACAAAGCAAGAAACACACTTTCTGTATGTTGTGTGTTGTAATTGAATGACTAGATACTGCAATGGTGGGCAGGGCTCAGGATGAGAAGAAACTGGATGACTTTGCAGCTTTTTAGTTTTGTTTTTACTTATATGTATATCATGGAAACATGCTCTTCAGCCCACTGCGTCCATGCTGACCAATGGTGCAAATGGACCACAGAGGTCCTCCATGAGTGCATTCAGGGATGTTCTTTGAGAATTTCCTGTAAGGAATTAAGTGCATTGCTTACAGCGCATTATGTCTTTACTCATTGAATATGGTGTTTGAGAGACCTCCCTGTTGCAGCAGTGAGCAGTACATTGAGTTGTGGCAAACTGGAATGTTCATCAGCTTTTGAAAGATAGGAACCACCAAGAATAGAATTCCTATGGCAAAATATTCACGAATGGCATGCAATACAGTATTTTAGTTAAAAGGAGATCAAGACAAAGAAAGCAATTTGAATGTTGCCCCTCAAAGCAAGGCAGTTTCATCAGAAATAATTAGTAGAACAATGTTCTTCTTCACGAAAATACATTTTTCACACTGAAGAATTTTGCATGTGACAATGCTATCCTTGGCATTTGGACTGACTTCACATTTGACAATACATATTATACCAAAAGAAAATCCTTCCTGAAAAGACATGATCACATTTTCTGTTTAATCATTGTTAAAATAAATCCAGGAAAAGGACCAATGTTTGAAGGGAGCTGATAATAGTTGGAGAGCCAAGTGGCATAAAATTATCACATGGACTACATTTTAAAATATAACTGGCTTCACATATGATGACCAATGTGGCTGCCTGTCGAAAATGATGAAGACCTACCAGATAAACAAAATGATTTCAAAGCAAAATTTTCCTTCATATGGCTGAACTTGACATTTATGACATTGATATATTTATTTGAGGAAGAAAATAAAAAAAAACAGCAGGTTGATTTGCATTTTTTTTTCTGGCAGGAATGAAGAAATAATATCCTGTCTCCAAGCAAGTCATTTACTTTCTCAGTCTTAGACTTTTCACAGAGCAGAACACAAACGTTCCTGTTCTAGCACTTGCTGTTGCCAATTATCCAGCACCATTGTATTATCAAGCTCAAAGGTCTAATCTTAAAGTTTCTTCGAGACAATGATTGAATGGAAAATCACATTTTTAATGAACTTTTCAGAAATATTGCAAATTAGAAAATAATTATTGTAATATGCAAGCTTGATGAACTTCTAATCTGTTGCTTCCAGATGGTCGGTTCATGGCAGATCAATGGTAATATAGTCGCCAAGCTAAAAGGTTTCAACATTTCACTTCTGTATCATTGAGGCTGATTGGGGCATATACTCCATCAGGCTTCCTGAAGTTGATAACTAGCTCCTTCCATCTTGTTGAAATTCTGAGAGAGGTTTTTGTCACAACACCATGTTACTTCCATGGATAAAATTATTATATGACAGGCCGTGTGCTAGGATATTGACCAACCACATACTTTCTCCAAAATTTCACTTATCCAGGGGCAATAGACAGGGTTGTGCATTATCACCCCACTATTTGCCTTTGCAATAGAGCCCTTAGCGGAAAATATAAGAATACATCCAAATATTCACGGCAAGAATACTAAACACTCAAATAATAAAACATAATTATATGCAGATGATGTATTATTATACATTACAAACTCTCAAGTTAGTATACTAAATATATTAAATCTAATAGAAGAATTTGGTTATTTCTCAGGATATAGAATAAACTGGAATAAAAGTGAAATCATGGCAATAAAACCTCAAGAGTCGACACACCTTAAAATTTCCTTTTAGAATTGCTACAGAAAACTTTAACTATCTGGGTATCCAAGTAACCAGAAAATATATTTTTTTAGTCAATGCAAACCTCCTGCCCTTAGTTACTAAATTAAATGCTCTTATTCAATTCTGGAAAACACTTCCGATGTCTCTAAGAGGCAGAATAAATGCCATAAAAATGATTTTCCCACCACAAATTCTCTATTTCTTTCAATCAATTCTGATATATTTACCTAAAAACATTTTTAAAAAACTTGATTCCCAGATTACAAATTTTACTTGTGATTATAAATCACACAGAATTCATAGACGACATTTATGTAAACCCAAAGAATTCGGTGGATTGGCGCTCCCCAATTTCTTGTACTATTATTGGGCAACGAATATTAAAAATGTAATTCACTGGCTGGATAATTCTTGTCAACAGGTAGATTGGTTAGTAATGGAGAGAGAGGATTGCTCGCCTTTTAATATAGGCACGATCCTTCTCTCCCCAATAGTTGAAGAATACAATGTACAAGAAAAACACGATTATTCATAGCACTTTACGAATTTGGAGACAAATAAAATTTATTCTTAAACTAAGAAATCTATCTCTTTTTTCTCCAATAGCTAATAACCCGTCATTCAAACCATCTATTATAGATAAAACGTTTATTCATTGGGAAAGACTAGGAATTAAAAAGCTTGGAGATTTGTACGAAATGGGATACCTCTTATCATTCCAGAAATTACAATCGAAATACAGTCTGAAAGGTAATCAATATTTTAAGATATTTTCAAATTCGAGATTATTTGAAAACATATACCCATGAATACCAAACTCTGTTGCCAGATACATTAGATGAAGGTATGAATAGAAATGCAGAATCAAATAATTTAATATCATACTGGTACAATATCCTTCTAAATATAGAAATTCCATCGTCAGATGTAATTAGAAGAGAGTGGGATCAGGAATTAAGCCTAAAAATACCCAAAGACAGATGGGAAAAATATCTCCTATATATACATGTTACTATGTTTCCACCTTCTCCATGTATTCCATCTTGTCATTGTTCATGATCTGATCTACAGCAGTGATGTCAATAGAAAACCTGGAGATGGAGTCAGAGCAAAATTTGGCTGCACAGTCATGAGTAAAAATGGAGTATCATAGGTGACTGAGTGCACATTATGGGGCACAGTGTCAAGAATTATTGCAGAGGTGGTGTTGTCAACTATCCTCACCAATTGTGGTATATGGGTCAGAAAGTTGAAGATCCAGTGGCAGAGGAGGGTGCTGATTCCTGTCCAGTTGTATCATGGCCTGGAGCAGCAATTCCCATGCACAGTAAAGCAAGAGGCTGTAAAGAGTGAGAACCAAACTTGTTCCATCCTAGGCACAGTCCTTCTCTCCATCAACAATATTTAGAAACATAGAAACATAGAAAATAAGTGCAGGAGGAGGCCATTCGGCCCTTCGAGCCAGCACCGCAATTCATTGTGATCATGGCTGATCGTCCGCTATCAATAACCCGTGCCTGCCTTCTCCCATATCCCTTGACTCCACTAGCCCCTAGAGTTCTATCCAACTCTCTCTTAAATCCATCCAGTGATTTGGCCTCCACTGCCCTCTGTGGCAGGGTATTCCACAAATTCACAACTTTCTGGGTAAAAAAGTTTTTTCTCACCTCAGTCTTAAATGACCTCCCCTTTATTCTAAGGCTGTGGCCTCTGGTTCTGGATTCACCCAATATTGGGAACATTTTTCCTGCATCTAGCTTGTCGAGTCCTTTTATAATATTATATGTTTCTATAAGATACCCCCTCATCCTTCTAAACTCCAGTGAATACAAGCCTAGTCTTTTCAATCTTTCCTCATATGACAGTCCCGCCATCCCAGGGATCAATCTTGTGAACCTACGCTGCACTGCCTCAATCACAAGGATGTCCTTCCTCAAATTAGGAGACCAAAACTGTACGCAATACTCCAGATGTGGTCTCACCAGAGCCCTATACAACTGCAGAAGAACCTCTTTACTCCTGTACTGAAATCCTCTTGTTATGAAGGCCAACATTCCTTTAGCTTTCTTCACTGCCTGCTGTACCTGCATGCCAACTTTCAGTGACTGGTGTACAAGGACTCCCAGGTCTCGCTGTACCTCCCCCTTACCTAACCTAACCCCATTGAGATAATAATTTGCCCCCTTGTTTTTGCCGCCAAATTGGATAACCTCACATTTATCTATATTATACTGCATCTGCCACACATCTGCCCACTCACTCAACCTGTCCAGGTCCCCCTGTAACATCCTCTTCACAGTTCACACTGCCACCCAGCTTTGTGTCATCCGCAAACTTGCTAGTGTTGCACCTAATTCCCTCTCCCAAATCATTAATATATATGGTAAACAGTTGCAGCCCCAACACCGAGCCTTGCGGCACTCCATACGCCACTGCCTGCCATTCTGAAAAGGACCCGTTCACTCCTACTCTTTGCTTCCGGTCTGCCAACCAATTTTCCATCCATGTCAACACCCTACCCCCAATACCATGTGCTCTAATTTTAGTCACCAGTCTCCCGTGCGGGACCTTATCAAAAGCTTTCTGAAAGTCTAGATACACTACATCCACTGGCACCCCTTCATCCATTTTACTTGTCACATCCTCAAACAATTCCAGAAGATTAGTTAAGCTTGACTTCCCTTTCCTAAATCCATGTTGATTTGGACTAATCCTTTTACTGCTATCCAAATGCTGCGTTATTACCTCTTTAATAATTGACTCCAGCATCTTTCCCACCACCGAAGTCAGGCTAACAGGTCTCTAATTCCCTGTTTTCTCTCTCGCCTCTTTCTTGAAAAGTGGGATAACATTAGCTATCCTCCAATCCACAGGAACTGATACTGAATCTATTGAACATTGGAAAATTATCACCAATGCGTCCACTATTTTTAGAGCCACCTCCCTGAGGGCCCTGGGATGCAGACCATCAGGCCCAGGGGATTTATCATCCTTCAGTCCCATTAGCCTACCCAATCTTGCCTAATGAAAATTTCTTTCAGTTCCTCTACCCCCTTAGATCTTCTGTCCTCCAGTACATCTTGGAGATTGTTTGTGTCCTCCTTAGTGAAGACAGATCCGAAGTACCTATTCAACTCTTCTGCCATTTCCTTGTTGCCCATAATTATTTCACCCATGTCCGCCTTCAAGTGACCCACATTTGACTTTGCTACTTTTTTTCCCTTAACATATCTAAAGAAGCTTTTACTGTCCTTCTTTATATTCCTGGCCAGTTTCCCCTCATACTTCATCTTTTCAGCCCGTTTTGCCCGTTTTGTTTCCTTCTGTTGTCCTATGAAAGTTTCCCAATCCTCTGGCTTCCAGCTACTCTTTGCTGTGTTATACATCTTTTCTTTTATTTTTATTCTACTCCTAACTTCTCTTGTCAGCCACGGTTGCCTCCAACTCCCCTTAGAATCTTTCTTTGTTTTTGGAATGAAATGATCCTGCATCTTCCGGATTATGCCCAGAAATTCCTGCCATTGCTGTTCCAACATCATTCCTGCTAGGATCCCTTTCCAGTCTACTTCGGCCAGCTCCCCTCTCATGCCTTCATAGTCCCCTTTGTTCAACTGCATCACTGCCACTTCCAATTTAACGTTCTCCTTCTCAAATTGCAGATTAAAACTAATCATATTATGATCACTAGCTCCAAGCGGTTCCTTTACCTCGAGTTCTCTTATCATATCTGGTTCATTGGACAACACTAAATCCAGAATTACCTTTTTGTCTGGTCGGCTCCATTACAAGCTGCTCTAAGAATCCATCTCGGAGACCTTGCTGTGTTGGCTAGAGAAATCTAGCACATATTTTAGATGCAAAATATAAACTTCAAACACAATTCTAAAAGTGCTACTCGAACAGAGAGATCTGGGTGTATCGGTACACTCAGTGTTATCATTTGTGACAGTTTGCACTATCTAACAAAGTAAGTGCAATTTTATTTTCCTGCCACATGACATGTTTATTAATTGTGCATCCCAACACCTTTTTGTCTGCATAAAAAGCACTGTGTACAATGATCATTGAAAATGGCAGGGCAGTCTGCTGAAGTGCCTAAAAAAGCAGATAGGCTACATAAATAAAGGTATCCCACAGCTGTTTCCACACAAGCAGCTTCCTTTCTACTTTCTTTTATCCTGCCATTGCATGAAGCGTTCATGCTGTTTATTTCTCCCTTGTGGTTAGCCCTTTATTGAATCACTATTATTCACCTCAATAACCCCTTAGGATATCTTTCTAACTAGCCTCTGGGTTTCTCCTGAATATCCTTTTGGACATTGGATATTGCTTTATTTTATGACCTCTAGATTTGGTCTTCCTTGCAAAAGGAAACACAAATCGATTTAACCCACCAGTATTTTGAAGACTACTTGGGTCACCTCCCAGTCTCCTATGACCAATTAAAAAGAGCGCCATCTGATTAGAAAGGACATAGCCTGTTCAGATTCTTCTGATTTCCAAGTGCTTGATTAAAGGTTATTTTCATACCCAGTTAATAATCTTTTATAAAGATTGTTTCATTGGGCTGTGTATTAAAACCCAGAGCAAAATGGGGCTGGCTTTAGATATTGAAGATGGGGCAGTTCAAGGTGATTCAACCTTCCACAGACAATTACCATTCTGATAAAAATTGAACTGCCCCAAGTCCTGGACTAATTGAGTGACGAATCCTGGCAGACCTATTGCTCCATTTGATTGTTAGACTTGATTTGGAATTTAATAACAGATTCCGATCTCCTAGGAATTCACCTGTGTAGATTGGAAATGATGGAAATTATTCAATGGCTGTCCAGCCCCATATTACTCAGTTCTGGTACAGAAATTGAGTCCTATTTGAGTGAATCGAGCACCAGTCTACAAATAAGAAAGGGAAAAACCCAAGATTTAATTAAGACATTTGTCTCTCTTCAAAAGGTTGATACTGATAACCTTATCAGTAGGTTAAGGATCAAATATCAATGTACCTTGGTAATCGTGACATTAAACTAAACTATGGTAAATGGCACTTACATAGATGGTTATCTTGGTCGGCATGGATAAATTGGGACAAAGGATCTTTTTCAATGCCATGTGTCTCTGATTTCATGACCCTCAATGTCATATATTATTTAAAGCATGTGGTTCAATAGAGCCAATCATGGAAAGAAAACATGGGAAATTTATGGGTTTTATAGTTTATAGATTTAAAAGGAAATTAATTTGTTCTAATTGACATTAAAGCAAAACAAAAACAATTAATCAATGTATGGTGATGTTCCTCAACTTGCAATCCAAAGCTCTAGCCTGAAAACTCAGAACAAAAGGTTAAATCTCAGCATGGCAATTTGAGAGCTTGAAACAAGCTTTAAAACACTTTTAATTAAATATTAGTTTCAGCAAAAGTATGTGAAGCTGATGAAAGTCCATCTGTTTCAATAATATACTTTGGAAGATGAAATGTCATTCTTATCCAGTCTGACCTTTAGTCCCAAACTGATGTTATTGTTCATTACAGACACAAAATGCTGGAGTAACTCAGCGAGACAGGCAGCATCGGTGAAGAGAAGGAATGGGTGACATTTCGGGTCAAGACCCTTCTTCAGACTATTGCTGCTTAATTGCCCTTGAAGAAACTCTCAATGCACTGTATTATATCAAACCTGTTTGTGCAATGGTTCCAGAACAAGTCACACAGCAAAAGACTCACATTTTTTGGGGTTGTCAACAATACTCACAGCTGGAAAACTAATAAAATCATTTTTCATTTCAAAAACATTTTATGTAAAACAATAAAGGTAAAATCTTCTAGCAGTCAAATATCTTTGAGGCAATTTCTCAATGAATTCCATAGGTTTAAATGCCACCAATTGAACTCCAGGAAATCTGTACCCAAGGCAGTGGCATGGGTGAGACTACTTTCAGTATTCAAGATACACCAACAAATAGGAAAATCAACCTAAATTGCAGTGGGCAACGGATTTTAAATAGCCTGTTTTACACAAATATAGACAATAACATTTTGCCACTATGTAGTCTGAATTCAAAAACTCTTTTGGTGAAGTAATTTTAATCCAATGGAAGCAAAACATTCCTTGATAAATTAATTGTAATGACAGCCAAACTCTTACATTGTTTATTCCATTGGTGGTGCTTCCTGTACTCCTATAGAACTAAAAAATTACATTACATCTGCCAATTTCAAACTTCTCTCTTTCAACTTATCTTTCTATGGTTGTCCCCTTCCCTTTCTTGCCATCTCCATGTCTATCCAGGAGATAGGACAATGACCAAATCGATTATAAGCCCGCTAACTTCCACAGATACCTTGGCTACACATCTACTCACTCTGCTCTTGGGAGGACTCTGTTTCATTTTGGCAATATCTGTCTCCATCATATCTGTTCTGATGACGATTTTTCTAACCTGTTATCTTTACAATGTAATTTTTATTTAACTCCAGCTTCAACTCTGTCATAGTTAACAGGGCTCCCTGAATTGCCTATACTTCTGCTTTTACCCCACGCCTCCCAGCCAGCACAAGAATAGGTTCTTCTTATTGTCACCTTTCACCAGCTTCTACGTTCAGACGACCAATGCCCTTAATGACCTCCTTCATGGGATTCCAACACCAGACACATTCCTCATAACATTGTCTCCACTAAATTAAGAACATCAAATGCAAATTGGGAGACTGCTTTTCAGAACCCGTCCACACAAACCATAAGGATAACCCTAAGCTTCCAGTTCCCTGAAGTCTTGAAGAACTTGAAGTCTCCATTCTGCTCCTTCTTTGATCGATTCATCTTTGACTTCCTATATTGCTCTAATGAGAATAATGTAAGCTGAAGCAACATCATCTCATCTCACATCAGAACACATTACAGCCCACAGAACCCAATTCTGATCTCTACAATTTCAGGTAATTGTCTTTTATTATCTCTCTGCACTTCCAGTTTCAATATTCTTCCTTTTCTTTATTTTCCTCTGTTTTACTTTTCTTCTGTTCTCTCAGCCTTCTGCCTCTTTGTAATTAAAACACACTTGGTTTTTTTTCTCTCAATCCATGTCTCAATTTCAGTTCTGGTGAATGACTTGTCCCGAAACTTTGACGGTAGTCTTCTCCCTACAGTTGTTGTTTGATAAGCTGGACGATATAATTATTTTCTGATTTTATTGTTGATTTCATGAACTTGCAATTTTTAACCCCAATTTGGCTATTTAGTCATTATCATTTCTCCTTAGTCTTTCCTAATAACTTTTTTATAAAACTTTATTGATGCCACATCTCTGCATCTAGAAACACTCATCTTTTACCTGGGAATAAGTTAACTTCAAATCATTTGATTAACTTTAAAAAAAGTCTAACTTTTTGCCCTGCTGTTCTTTTGATGCATTGATTTTCGTGCCTGTCATCCTCAGTTCATGTTGCTTGGACGTCCAATAATGTATAGCAGGCTTTGCACATAATTCATTGTACAGGCACACACTCCAGTCCCGGCATTGTGAGATGGAATCACTCGCAGCATGTCACAATCATTGTAAACACTTGGAGGATGGAGTGGGACCAAACACACTGAAGATATGTGCCCAATTTATTTGTGCTTTTTCATCCCTACGTGCAGCATTTTCCTTGCCTATCGGGATATGAGGTTTCTCATAGCTCGGACTCACCTTCCAAGGTTCATCAATGAAGCAGCTGTGGTCACCATGAGAAACACACTGGTCTGTGAGTGTGAAAACCATCTGAATGTATTTTCCTAATTTTTTTCTTTCACATTTCATTATTGACCACTTGCACTACATACAGCAGTGATTTGCTGCATGAACCCAAAAATTGCTTGAGATCCAATTTCCAGGCCTCAGCGTTACTGGTAGGCAACGGTACAAATAATTAGCTATGATACATCTCAAAACTAACTCTGGTTGAGTAAAATGCTTCTACTTCAAAAATTCAATTGCCCTTGGCAAGTACATGTTCTGAAGGTGAAAATAAGTGTTTTAACTCGCTGCATCTGACTGAAACCAAATAGAATTAATGTTAGATTCCAGGCCAGTCACCCTGCTTTCATGTGTAACCCACAACAGGCAACTCAACAAGGGAAAAACAAAATATATCCTTACAGTATCCATAAGATGGAAAAAGCTTCAAGGAAATTGATCAGCAAACAGCCTGCAGGACTTGTCCGTTGAAAATGAAAAATAAATAAACTTTGAATTTTCTGGGTCGCTTGGCCCAAAATCAAAACAGAAAATGCTGAAAACACTCAGCAGATCAGGCAGCACTTATGGAAATATGTTTTAGGTAGGAGACTCTCAGAACTTGGAATGGGTGACTAAAATATAGTCATTTTAAGTTGTAAAGAAGATAGTGGAAAGGATGATATGACAACAAGAATACTGGTGATAGAAACATAGAAAATAGGTGCAGAAGTAGGCCATTCAGCCCTTCGAGCCTGCACCGCCATTCAATATGATCATGGCTGATCATCCAACTCAGTATCCTGTACCTGCCTTCTCTCCATACCCCCTGATTCCTTTAGCCACAAGGGCCACATCTAATTCCCTCTTAAATATAGCCAATGAACTGGCCTCAACTACTTTCTGTGGCAGAGAATTCCAGGGACTCACCACTCTCTGTGTGAAAAATGTTTTCCTCATCTCGGTCCTAAAGGAATTCCCCCTTATCCTTAGACTGTGACCCCTTGTTCTGGACCTCCCCAACATCGGGAACAACTTTCCTGCATCTAGCCTGTCCAACCCCTTAAGAATTTTGTAAGTTTCTATAAGATCCCCCCTCAATCTTCTAAATTCTAGCGAGGACAAGACGATAGACTGAGATCAAGTCAAATTAATGAATTTGATGTGTTGGAGGTTGATGGTGCTCATCTCCCTGTGTTGCTAATAGAAAGGTGTAGTAAAGGAGAGAGAAAAACAGATCCAATACCACAGACAGATGAGATAGCAGAAATGGCCATTTCTGGATGTGAGTTACCTTAAATTGGCAAATTTGATATTGCGTCCAGATATCTGAAGTGTCTAGATGGAAGATGAGAAGTTGTTCCTCAAGTATTGAGATTTGTAGTGGCAACATAGAAGACCACAGACAGATAGGTTAAGATAGAGTGTGATGGAGAATTAAAATGGTACACAAAAGAGAGCACATTGTTGCTCCTGCAAACTGAACAGAGGTGCTCTGGAACATGATTACCAAAGCTGCATTCAGTTTCTCCAGCGTAGAAGAGACCAAATCATTCTCTAATAGCCCCCTTTAACCAATTTGACTTAGCTGCATCCTATCACAAATAAACCTTTAGTCTTATCCATCCCTCCCTGCCATCTGTGCTACAATGCAACACACTTTTAAATAAATATTTATTTGCAAAGTTCTCACAAAGGATCTCTAACTTAAAATGTTTTGTTTTCCAGAGATGCTGTTTAACCTGCCCTGACGTCCGCAAATATGTGCTTCTTGTTTTAGATTTCAGAATTTGCTGCTGTTTATTTATTTTGATTTGCTTGGGAAAGATTTATTAATGTGGCCAAGGAAATCCATTGAAGATCATTTGGAATCAAAATCTGAAGGTGTCAGAAATGAGAGAAAAAAAAAATGTCCATGACAAAATATCTGCCGAAGCAGCCAACATAATTAAGATGAAAGGATATGAAGTCTGAAGCTTGGATCAAAGTTGAACAGGATGAAAGTGTTTGTGTGTACACACCCAGTTCATCAATGACAGGAACAGAAAGTTCAGACGAATGAAATCCAAAGTGTTGAATAAATTACATTTCACAAGCAAAATAACAGGAGAATGTCATTGATAAAACAAATGTCCAGCTTTCCTCAGAGAAAGGAGTAATGGATATACTATATAGTGCGGCTTAAACCGGCAAAACAAAACACCCCTGGCATAACTGTTTGTGTTGTACTGGACTTCCACTTATCTCATTGTCGCTTCCTGATGTACGCATCTTAACTTATCATTGCTTTAGTATCTTTCCTTGAGGAAATGTGTTTATTTTTCATGTTGTGTCACTGTGTCATTGGCATACTTTTCAAATTCGGAGACAATTCACTATTATCAAAGATTTGTTATAGGAGTCGGAGGTGATAGCAGGGAGTTAGTTTGTGATTGTTGCACCGATGGTAGACTGCAGGAATGGGTGCCTGGATCCTCACTGATTGTTGCACATATTAAAAAAATGTATGTAAAAGTGAGAAGTATGATTCATTAATTTGCAAATGACGTGGCTAATGTTGATAGAGAGGAAGCTAATTAAAGAATGCAAGAGGGTATCGCTTAGTGGGCAAAATGGGCAGATGAAACTTAATTCTGAAAAATGCTAGATGATGCACTTTGGATGGTTTAATAAAGATATTGCTTACACGGTGAATTGTAAGGCCTTATGGAGTGCCAAGGAACAGAAGAACTTTGGTGTACAAAAGCAAGGAATCCTGAAGCTTGTGGCTTCATTAGATAAGGTGGAGAAGCCAGCATACAGGATAGGTGGCTTCATTAACCAGGCACAGAATATAAGGGCTGACATGTTATGGTAAACTTTATAAAACAATGGCTAGGCCACAGCTGGAGTACTGTGCAGAGTTCTTGGCATCACACTATATGAAGGGCATGATTCCAGTGAAGAGGTAACCCAGAGGATTGACGAGGACAGGGTGGTAGACATTATTTACATGGACTTCAGCAATGCCTTGGATTAAGTCCGACATAAAAATATAGAATACATAAAAGTGAGCAAGCCAATTGGATACAAAATTGACTTTGCGACAGGATTCAAAGAGTGGTCAGAAGGATTGTTTTTGTTCATCCTGTAACCAGTGGTATACTGGGTCCCCTGTTGTTTGTCTTATATATTAACAATTTGGATGAGAAGGCAGGTGGCATTTACAAATTACATCAAAATTGAAGGTGTAGTGGATTGATTGGTGGTGAAAATGATTATCCAAGGTTATAACAGAATGTAGATCAACAGGGATGACAGATGTAATGTAACTTGGACTAGTACAAAGTGATGCATTTTGAAAAATTAAAACAGTGTAGGACAAACGTAAAGGGCCATCGAGAGTGCTATAGACAGAATAACCATAGGGCCACAGTCTTAGAATAAAGGGGAGGTCATTTAAGACTGAGGTGAGAAAACACTTTTTCACCCAGAGAGTTGTGAATTTATGGAATTCCCTGCCACAGAGGCAGTGGAGGCCAAGTCACTGGATGGATTTAAGAGAAAGTTAGATAGACCTCTAGGGGCTAGCGGAGTCAAGGGATATGGGGAGAAGGCAGGTGCGCGTTATTGATAGGGTACGATCAGCCATGATCACAATGAATGGCGGTGCTGGCTCGAAGGGCTGAATGGCCTCCTCCTGCACCTATTTTCTATGTTTCTGTGACCAAGGGGCCTAAGTACACAGATGCTTGAAAATGGTGACATGGTTATACAGGGTAGCAAAGGTGGTACATAATATGCTTGCATTTATGGGATGGTCCATTGACCAAAAGAGTTGTAGTCATATTGCAGGAGTAAGACCACATTGCAATTTTTGGCACAGTGTTGTAGGAAGGATGCAATTAAATTGGAGGGAGTGCAGGAAATATTCATGAGGATATTGCCAGGTTTCAGTTGTAAGGTGAGACTGGAGTGGCTGGGACTGTTTTCCTTGAGGAAAGTGGACTGACATGAAAGACATTTATAAAATTATGAGGGGCATAAGAAAGATGAACGGTCAGTCTTTTTCAAAGGTTAGGGGAGTCAAACTATGAGGTGTAACTGAGATGATAGATGAATGATTTAAAGGGGGCCCAAGTGATAGTTAGCAGTGGGTATGTGGAGACTGCTGCCAGAGATATTAAGTTTATAAGACATTTGGACAAGTACTTGAATGAAGAAGATTTATAGGGATTTGGGACAAACAGGCAAAAGGGACTTGGGTGGCATGTATGAGTAGAATCCAAGGGCTGTTTCCATGCTGTATAACACCTGGACTCCAAGACTAAGGTCATTATAATTTGGTATTATTGATTAAGGAACTGGCTGTGGTGAGGTGGCTTTGTAAAGAATGAACAGAAATGTGGACAGCAACGGTAAAGCAACAAGCAAAGACCCCAAGATGTACTGCGAACCTTAAGTAGAAGCAAATCAAAAATGTCATGATGAAGACACAGTGGAGAGCACCAGAACTGAATGAAGGCTCAAATGAGAACACGATCAGCACTGATTGGAAAAAGACCAGAGAGGCTGGCAAAAAAAATGACATAATGAGTGAGGCAGGTCTATAACCAAAATTTCATACTCAGAATGCTAGAATTGTTACATGGATTCAGCACCAAAGACCATGGAGTATCGGATTTTGTTTTAAGCTTTCCAAGTCTGCACTATCCATCAAGTATCCATTTGGACTAATCCCAATGCATTCCCACCAACGCTCCCACATACCACTCCCACCACCAAGACAATTGTTTTATTCAATCACCCACCTGTACAGTGGGGGCCTTTATTCTGAACAATTAACCTAACAATAGAGGTCGTACATATTTGGAGAGAAACTGGAGCATCCAGAGGAAACCCACATAGTTCGAAAGAGAAAGTGCAAACTCCACATCAGGATTCAGCAGAAGAACAGTTGAATCCTGGTCACTGGAGTTGTGAGGCACCATTTCTACTCAGTGCCTCACTGTGTTGCCCAGGAAAGAAGTCGACAATCTAGTTGCAGCACCGAGGAAATTGAGACAAAGGTTGATGTGAACAAAATTGACAACAAAGACAACATTGACTATGATACCCATCATTCAAGGTATCACCCAGAGATGCCAATTCAGCTCAGGAAATTTAAGATTGAGAACACTGAGATTGAGTGTGGGACCTTATCAAAACCTTTCTGAAAGTCTAGACACACTATATTCACTGGTTCCCCTTCATCCATTTTACTTGTCACATCCTAAAAAAAACTCCAGAAGATTAGCCAAGCATGATTTTCCTTTCATAAATCCATGCTGACTGTAAAACACCTGGAAGCCACTTCCATTGTTCAACCCTTCCAATGTGATGCTAATATGTCCTTATTCACAGCAAGAATTGTTCCACCATTGCCAACATGACTGTTGACCTAAAAAGTTACATATTTGAGAATGCCTCAACTTTATTTGCATTTTTAATGTCAAATCTTATCCTATATCTGTAACCTCCCCCAGTTACATACACAGATGTCTACACTACTTGAATTCTCAGCTTGAGCACCTACAAATTAATCTTTGATAATTCAATGGATCATCTTGGTATATTTTAACATGTGAAAGATACAATACTAATGCAAAGCTTTGTTCAAGTTAATTTAGAGGTAGAAAACTTACCTTGCACATTAAAGATTAACATTAACAAATGCGTTTTTAAAAAATGATAACAGCCATTATAATATCATGTTGGAATAGTTGCTCAGGCTTTGGGATTTCACTGTACAAATTAATATAAAAAAGGATCATAGAATATTGGTGCTGGCAGTTCATCCAGACTACTTCCTTTCTTTGAAGATGACCTGCAAACAGGTGAGGCCGTGACAGGTATTATGATCTTAGTAGCTTTGATGTGTCCCTTCATTGAAGGGATTTTAAAATTATGTGTTCTATTTTCTCTCTATACTCTTGCAAATGCATACAGAGATTTATGCCCACATAAGCTGAAAAGGTCACTAAAAAGGTACAAGCAAATGGATTTAGACCAAATCTAAGTTGCAGTATTTCAAATTTCTTGCATCTTTAATATTCTCTAGTTTGACCTCTTGTTCTCGCATGTTTTTTGGTGGCTGTATCTTGTAGGCTGACCAATAATTATATTAATAATTGTGTTAGAACAGGAATGCAGAATGTCCATTATTTTGCATTAAATTAAACTGAGCACCAGCTAAAATAATAAGTAGACATTTGTTGGTTATCTAGTTCAAAGTTTGTCAATCTATTCAAGGTTTGGATGAAATGCAGGGAAAGTAGGTCCGGGGATGTATAAAATAAGCAGCATTGGTTAATTCATAAGTAGGATGATTAAACAATTATTTGTGCATAGCCATACTTTTGATCCCATGGCAGTGGGAACAACGTTGAAATAATTCGATACCTTTGGGTCCAGGTCACTGCACGAAAGTTACAATAATTCAGTTTGACACAGATGCTTTCAGACACACTATTTCAAGCTCGGAAAAATGTTGAATATTGATATTTACAGGAAAAATAAACAATAATTCAAAGTGTTTAAGAAGGAACTGCAGATGCTGGAAAATCAAAGGTAGACAAAAATGCTGCAGAAACTCAGTGGGTGAGGCAGCAGCTATGGAGCGAAGGAAATTGGCAAAGTTTCGGATCGAGACCCTTCTTCAGACTGATGTGAGGGTGGGGGATGGCGGGAAAAAAGACAGGAAGAAGTGGAGACAGTGGGCTGAGGGAGAGCTGGGAAGGGGAGGAGAAAGCAGGGACAACCTGAAATTGGAGAAGTCAATGTTCATACCGCTGGGGTGTAAACTCAAGGTAGTCATTTCAATCTCAGAGACGCGTATATAAAGGGAAACATTGCATTTGATATCAGGACAGAATATTCAGAATGACATTTGATAGGCGAATGAAGGGTTGAATAACCTTACCTGCAAAAAACATGGTCTAATGGACGTGACCAAAAACGATTTGAAATATTAGGAAGATATTATGGGCAATATTTTAATAACATTTAGTGAGGTGCATTATCACTGTTCTGTCTTGTTAAGCCTGAAAATCGCAGCAGCATCTTTGTTGAAAAATGACCGACTTGCTGAGCTGATAGATAGGTGGATGGATTATCACTTTGGCCTTCATTTAAAAAAATGACTTTTTGTGCATTTGGCAGAGAGCGCCAAGGAGAAAACAATGGCACAATTAGAGAAATAAATAAATTTTCAGCAGATCCATGTCAGAATATTCTGGAAAGAGATTGTGACAATGCACGGAGGAGGACAATGATGATAATCACATTAATAAGGGTTGGTAAAACCAAAGACAAATTATCTTTATTATCCTTTAAAGCTCACACTTTGTGGCTCAGCACCCCAGAGTTCCTGGACCGACGTGTGCTAGACTGTTGTCTGAAGAAGGGTCTCGAGCCGAAACATCACCCATTCCTTCTCTCCAGATATGCTGCCTGACCCACTGAGATACTCTAGCATTTTGTGTCCATCTTCGATTTAAACCAGCATCCGCCGTTCTTTCCTACACAAGTTGCTTGACTGATAGGTCACAGCCATAGATGCACCTGTACTGACAATCACCGTTGCTGGTGTCAGATCAACCTTTTTTTTTAGAAAGAACCAATCAAAAGCAATTGGAAGCCTGGCTGTGCCCTCTGGACCTGTACAGAGCAACTGATAGGATTATTCATAGATATCTTTAACCTCTCCTTACTCGGTTCTGAGGTCTCAAGATGACCACTATCATCCTGGTGCCAAAGCAAGGTTGCACATCTTATCAATGACCATCCAGAGGCTTTGACAACTGTATAACAAGGACATCTATGTGAGGCTCCTATTTAGTAGTCATCTATTGTACACTGCACCTTGAAAAATCTATAAACTGGAGAGCCAATGTTGCTGAAACTTTACTCTGATTACAAACTGGATAAATTTCACAACCATCTGAAAAAATGTCTCAGTACTTGAAACAATTATGATTTAATGGGTGATACTGATCAAATCTCTTTTGTTTGCCCAGAGATGGCACAGTTCTCTGAAAGGAAAATGCATTTGTAACCTTTAGAACCACAAACTGCTGCATCCCTGGGCAGCACATTTTTCTAAAATAATTAGGGAATATTAAATTTCTCGCTAAATTGGTCAAAAGACTAAAATAATATCTTGATGGCAGAAAAGTGTATCTTTTGTATGTATGTTCAATGGGAATTGCACACCTGCTGCCCAGAAGCTCTCATTAAAATCTTCCTGTAGTCTCATTGTCAGATACAAATCTACTTCTGTTTGATTAGCACCGTTAATCTATCCCAGGTGTAGCAATTTCTATTCAACTTTCCAGTATCTTCATGCACGAAGGATTAACTCTTCCAAATATTTCGACTGATCCTGACTGGGGGAATATCTAATATTTTTCATTAAGTTTTACTGATTAGGCAATGCATGCAAAATGTTCAGAAATCTAGATTCTCATTTTTACATGCACAAACTAGGCGTAAGAGATCTGGGTAGATTGCTTGGAGGAAGAGCCAAGTCAAGATTGAAAAATGTGGTTCATTAATTTTAGAGTGATAAACTGACAGAAGAGAATTCTGCCCCATTGTTCACCCGGAAATTCAATTAAATCTACTACTTTACTACCTCCATACTTATAATGAATATCAGCTTCTTTGAATAAAATTGTTTTCTGGTTGCGGGAGCTCTGGAAAGATGATTGCACGGACCAACAAAAAGTGTTGGTAGTGAGTCTGTTCCCCAACTGTGCTTTTAAGTTAGGAATTCCTGAATTTTGGATGATGGAAGGAAAGGTGATTGTATAACTTTTGATGGTAATCGTTGCACTGGTGAAATTCCATCAAATCAACTTGGTAAACCTCTGCAAATTCGGAATTCCTGAATTTTGGAATTCCATCAAATCAACTTGGTAAACCTCTGCAAGTTAGGAATTCCTGAATTTTGGATGATGGAAGGAAAGGTGATTGTATAACTTTTGATGGTAATCGTTGCACTGGTGAAATTCCATCAAATCAACTTGGTAAACCTCTGCAATGAATAGGTAACAAATGTGGCAGCCAGAGATTACAACATTGTTCTGGCCTGGGCAGTATTAAGTATTTAGGTTTGATATTATTGGTTGCACCAATTCTTCTGTGTGTGACTTTTCTCCAAATACCAGCAATGTGTTGGTGAGTAAGGTCTGAATTGTCACAATGTGAGCTTCTCATTACAAAACACTAATCCACTTTCCTGCACACGTGGACAAGCTCATTTGACAAGTTCATCTTATCAACAGTGGGAGACATTGTTCCAAGGAGTCAGGGTTGGATATTTGGATAGATGTATCTTTGAAAACCATGGAAAGTTAAAATATATATTATGGAGGAGCTCAGCAGGTCAGGCACCAGCACCATTTTTTAGTATGAGATTCCAACATCTGCAATTTAATGTCTCAAGAAAGAATTACAATAACTTGAATGTACCCAACAATGTATATAACAAATGCTCACTTCCACTATTCCAAGTAAGCCTTGACATGGTTTAGCTTCTGCTTTAAGCTAACATGTGTAACTTTATTATTAATATTCTGCAATTGTCAGCATAATTGTTGAAACAGCCGATGAGATTATTCAGTAAAGTCTTTGGAGGAATCATTTGACTGCAAACATAATCCTCATCATTTATGATTGGAATGATTCTGCAAAGGGACATTCTCTTAGACCGTATTAATTTCCAATTTACTTAAGGACTGTTGTGTCATATTTCCAAAAATAATTGTTTGATATCAAGGACAACTAGTTTAACCTCTCTTCCAACAATTAACACAGCTTTAATTCTGGATCAAAGTTTTGAGAAGGGATGGAATTCAGCATTTTTTGGGGATTCTGGAGAGACTTGTTCACTCCTCACAAATTACCCCCTCCCCAGGTACTTTCCCCTGCAATCCCAGGAGATGCAACGCCTGTCCCAATACCTCCTCCCTCAACTCCATCCTCTGACCCAGACAGTCCTTTCAAGTGAGGCAGATGTTCACTTGCGCCTCCTCCAATGTCATCTACTTTATCTGTTGTTCTCAATGTGGACTCCTACATATCGGAGGGAACAAACGCAGACTCGGCAATTGTTTCGGTGAACACCTACGCTCAGTACACCTTGGCCGACCTTGCCACACATTTTAACTCTCCTTCCCATATTATCCTTTCTGTCCTGGGCCTCTTCCACTATCAGAGTGAGGTCACATGCAAATTGAAGGAACAGCACCTCATTTTGCTTGGTCAGCTTACAACCCAGTATTGATTTCCCTAATTTGAAGTAACCCTTGCATTCCCTCCCTCTCTGCACCACCACCACCCTAGTGGTCCTGGATGGCTCCACAGTTCACATCGATATATCACTTTGTTATCATATTTTCCACAACCTACAAAGGACCATTGTGGGCACCACCTTCCCTTGGCATTGGTACCAGCTCTGATTTGTTCTGAACCTTTTCATACCTCTAGTTTGTCTCTCCCCGTCTCTCCATCTGAAGAAGGGTCTTGATCCGAAATGTCACATATTCCTTTTCTCCAGAGAAGCTGCCTGCCACCCTGAGTTACTCCAGCATTGTGTTTATCTGGAGAGACTGGTGCAGTGTGTTCCATTTTGTTGCAAATGGAAAACATCAGATCAATATTAGGCAACCACGGGTTATTGTTGACAATAACAACATCCGAACTAGAACTATGATTAAGTGAAATAAGTGTGCATAAAATAATTTGTAAATGCTTACTGTAATGTAGTGTCCAGGCTATACCCAATTATCTGCACACAGGTCGGATCTTCAAAAATCAATAAATGCAGCCTTAAAGGTTCTGGTATTTGTGAAGAATGAACATCATCAAGGAATGGCCATAAGCAAGCAATTTAGGAAACTGATTAAAATACATGGATCACTTGCAATGGTGGCATTCAGCTATTTAAATGCCTATCAAATAGTTCCAGGTGTTAATAATTCTCACAATTTACAGCTTTGAAAATTGATAGAGGCATAGTCCATATTATTTATTTCACTCCTTGCTTTTGCCTGGTGTCTAAATCATGAGGAGGAGACAGGTTTTTGGTATTAACTACCTTTCAAGGACCTAATAATTTAATTAAAGTTTATCTATCCAGCACCACTGCACATTTGTGTTTGTTCGACTGGTAGATGAGGGTGGGGTAGTCTTATGCAGTAGAGAATGTGTAGCCAGTGACTGGAAAGTAAATTGCCCCTAATGTATTGGGAGTGGATGCAAAAATGAGATAACATTGATTACCCGTTCACACTAGTTCTAAGTTATCTCACTGGGAGAAGATTGAGGAGACACCATGACGAGGCAGTGAGAGGAAATTGGGAAGGTAGGTGGTGGAAAATTGGGAAGGAATAATCATAAGAGTACAGAGGGAATGTTGGAAAAAGAGGATTGGAGATGTGGAAGGAAAACGATAGAGAGTTTGGGGGTAACTGAATGAGTAAAGGAATGAAGAGTTTGAGAACAAAGTGAAGAAGGGCATGAATGTGGAGAGGAAAGGTAAGAGTAGTTGTGTTTATATCTATCTATGTTTATTGTTGGCATACATCCGACACTTGGAGAATATGAGCCAAATTCTGTCTGCGTGCTTACATTTGTGTGTTTTCAGTCCATATAGCAAAGTTTGATCTCAAGTACTCTGGGGTCTCTTCAACTTTTGAAAAACAATAATCACTCTTTTAAGAATTTGTGAATGCACAAATACGACCTGACATTAAAATAAATCATACATGAATATCCCGTACCCTTTATCTGGTAGCTCTGGCTTTGCTACCTCAATCTGGCATACCAAAATACCCAAGATGTTTTAAGTGCCCTCAAAATGTTACCAAATGTATGCAAGTTTTGTGAAGGTTAGCATTTTATGTTGATCCATAGGCATGACAATGCAATAATTAATTGGACCACCAGGTAGATTTCTGGACTATTGATCCAAGGACATGAATTTCCATTCTACCAAAGCAGATGGAGACTTTAGTTCAAGTAATCAACAAAATTGATTACACAGTGCTGGAATAATTCAAAGGATCAGGCAGCATCTCAGGAGAACATGGATAGTTGACGTTTCATGCCAGGACCCTTCTTCAGACTAGACAATGTTTCAGATTGGAACCCTTCTTCAGATCTAAACCAAAATATTGCCTGACATGCTGCCGGACCTGCTAATTTACTCCAGCATTGTGTCTTCTTTTGTAAACTAGTTCCTCTTTCTAAATAAATTGATTTACTGGATTGAAAGGTACAGCATGGAAACAGGCCCCCATGATCCATCACTTGTTCACGTTAGTTCTATGTAATTCCACTTTGACACCCACTCCCTACATACTTAAGAGAAAGTACAGCAGTCAACTAACCAACAAAACCTCACACCTTTGGGATGCGGGAGGAAACCAGAGCACCCGGAGTAAACTTATGTGGCAATGGGGAGAATCTGCAAACTCAACATAGGCAGCACCTGAGGTGAAGATCAAATGCAGATCTCGGGCATTGTGATACAGCAGCTCTAACAGCTGAGTTTGAGTTTAGTTTACATTGTGACACTGTACCACCCATAGAATTAAATCTGGAATGAAAAAAAACTTATTTCACAATCTCCATGATTATATCTGTTTGGTTCACAAATACTCTTCAAGGAAGCAAGTCTGCCTTCATTGCGTGATCTGTACATTGTGCAGCTCCAGACCCACTTGGGACACAGGAAAGAGTTTTGGTTGCTCATCTGGAAGGTCATCCAAGAGTAAATTGGATTAGCTGTACTCAGATGTAATAAGCTAGAATATAGCCAGGGTCAGCAACTTGATGGAGGTGGAAAAGATGGTAGCAGCAATGAAGAATTAATGGTTGGAAGCTCAAACATAGCAAGGATGCAAATAATCTTGTTCAGAAAATGGCCAATAAGGAAGATATATAACCATATAACCATATAACAATTACAGCACGGAAACAGGCCATCTCGGCCCTTCTAGTCCGTGCCGACAATTTGTTTTCCCCTAGTCCCATCTACCTGCACTCAGACCATTCCCTTCCCGTCCATATACCTATCCACTTTACTTTTAAATGTTAAAATCGATCCTGCCTCCACCACTTCTGCTGGAAGCTCATTACACACAGCCACCACCCTCTGAGTAAAGAAGTTCCCCCTCACGTTACCCCTAAAGTTCTGACCCTTAATTCTCATGTCATGCCCTCGTTTGAATCTTCCCTACCCTCAATGGGAAAAGCTTATCCACGTCAACTCTGTCTATCACTTTCATCATTTTAAAGACCTCAATCAAGTCCCCCCTTAACCTTCTGCGCTCCAAAGAATAAAGACCTAACTTGTTCAACCTTTCTCTGTAACATAGTTGCTGGAACCCAGGCAACATTCTAGTAAATCTCCTCTGTACTCTTTCTATTTTGTTGACATACTTCCTATAATTAGGCGACCAAAATTGTACACCATGGATGGAAGTAATGGGCAAAGAACAAAGATTTTGGAAATGACTGAAGATAATCGATTTGTTCCATACAATGTATAATTGGAGAGAATTTATGTTTTCTGAAGCAGATGTCGATAAAAGGATATTCAAGTTCAGAAGCAGAAAGAGATTGAGAGGTTTGAGTAGGAAGAAGTATCTGAGATTGCATTTTATGCGGAAGTATGCAGAAAAAGTTGGATCCCGGATTACTGACAGAATCACTGGGGAGGAACCATTGGAGGAAATTCTGTGGTTACTAATGAATAGATAGCAATGAAATGAGACAAGTAATTGCATTGAAAATGTAACTTTTGCCATAGGCCGTTGCATGCTTAATAGAGGTAATTATGGCAATGGGTGATGTAAGTTTAGTGATAGCTGATGAGCTACACATTAAACATTGCTTCTGGACAGTTATCTCCCTAGGGCAATATTACTCTGGATATGGACCAAAACTTTGGGATCAAAAATGATCTGAACACTTTAAGCAATATAGAGTTCAAATATATTGCATTTTTTTTATTATTAAATGTGATAACAATTTTATACAAATTCTTAATACAAAATATATGCAGTGAAGTCAGACATTTAATATTAACATTGAAATTAAAACAGAGAATGGTGAAAATATTCAGTCAGTCAGGTAGTGACTATGGAGGGGGAAACAGAGGTAATACTTTCAAATCAATAAGCTTTCAGCAGAATTGAGAACACAAATAAATCAGGCATGTGCAAAATTGCAGAGAAGTGTGGGGGCAGAGTGGAAGAACAAATGGAACACAAGGTCTGAATGACAATAAAGTTTTCCATGATTCCATGACATGAGAACTAATTTGTTGATGAATCCTTTGAAATGTTACTCAGTGAGTAGAATAAGAAATTTACTGAATATGTGACCTTAGGAAATGTAATTTACATATCTGACATGTATTCTGTTGCTGAAAATTATTATTATCAACTCTATGGTTGGCAAATGCAGTAATAAATTTGAATCTTCATGACAAATTGGAATTAAATGTATTTTCTCCTTACGCGTTCAAAATATATAATTACTTATGATTCAGTGCAATAAAACTATTCTTGGATTTTCATTCTTTATGTGACTTAATAATACCTTTACATCCGAGGAGTGTCTGTGCATTTCTGTAACTTAAATATAATTAAAAATGCAAAGAAATGCAGTGAACCAACAAATCACACCATGCATATTCTGATGAAAAAATATTTCATTTTAAAAAAACATTCTGAAAGTGCAAATTACCAGAACAATTTTAGTCTTTGTTTGCAATGTTTGTATGATTTTTTTTATAGAGATTCAGGATAGCGTTTTGAAATATTGCATTTGGGTTATATATCTATATTGGCTAACTAACCAGAGAGCACGAGCACAATTTAAGTGAAATCATACAAAATGATTTAAGTCAGCAACTTCACTGCCAACTCTTCCTGTTTTACCCTTGATTACTTGAGCCAATTTTAGCAACTCTTCAGATTTCTTGACTTAAATTCTCACTTTAATCCATTTGAACAAAAATCTGTAAAATAACCACAATGATGGAGCTTTTATTTTAATTGCAAATAATTATGATTTGACATGCACTAATAGGATAATGACGTGAGGCTCAATACCATTTACAGTCAAAGCATCAGAGCATGAAAATAGGACCTTTCACCCAACAGTTGATATCCTTCTTAAGTATGTTGCTTAATCCCTACCCTCCCTCCAGAAATTCACTTGATTCTAGTTGCTTTTTGCAAATTTCCTTTTTTCATGACCTCTTCGCTCCTCCCCATTTCATTCTTGAACCAAGGTTTCTTACTCCCACCTGCCTTGTCCTTCACTCTAACAGGGACATGCACACCTTGAATTCTCACTATCACACTTTAAAAAGCATCCTACTTTCTGGATGTCCCTTTGCCCACAAACAAACTACTCCAATCAACTTTTGCAAGTTCCTATCCAATACCAAATTTGGCCTTTCCCATATTTAGAAGTTAACTTGTGAACCAGCTCTGTTCTTATTCATAACTATTGTAAAATTAATAGGTCAAGAATAGAAGAAAACTAATATAATTCACACAAAGTGTGGTGGGTGTATGGAATGAGTTGCCAGAGGAGGGTGTTGAAGCAGGGACCATCGCAATGTTTAAGCAGCAATTAGACAGGTACATGGCTGGGACAGGTTTAGAGGGATATAGGCCAAATGCAGGCAAGTGGGACTAGTGTAGATGTTGTTCAGTGTGGGCAAGTTGGGCCAAAGGGCCCATCTTCACACTGTATGACTCTATGACTAAATGCGGTCACTTGACCCAAAGTGATCACCAGCTGACATTTCAGTCACTTGCCCTGCCCAATTGACATAGAATAGTTCAAGCTTTGTCCTCCAGCTTGTAGCTCCCAACCCCACCCCCCTACACAAGATAATTGGACAAATACTTGCAAGGAGAGTATTTAGAAATGTGCAGAGAAAGTAATAAGAACCAACTAGAAAGTTCATTCAAACAGTTGGCATGGAAATGGGCCTAACAGTGTCATTTTATTTGTTCACTGCATTTCTATGAATTTTTCTTACATTTATTTTTATAGCTGGAATTATTTTCTGTTTGCAGTGGAAGAATGACAGAGAAAATTGCAAGATAGACACAAAAAGCTGGAGTAACGCAGCAGTACAGACAGCATCTCTGGAGAGAAGGAATGGGTGATGTTTTCGGTCAAGATCCTTCTTACACAGTGAAAAATACAAGCTTTGTCTAGGGCTTAAAAATGTTGAAGTGGAATTGTTTTAATATTTTTTTCAGCTAAATGCATTCCAGTTGCAAAATCTTTGAAATAAATCAATTTATCTCATCCTCAAACTCGGAAATTTTGAAATGACTGAATATATGCAACAGAAATATAGACAGCTGTGTCAGTCACAGCTGTATCTTTATTAGATTATATGTAAAGAACCCTTCTGCAAGTTGATAATGTGATATGAAATATCACATATCCCATTGTTATGCACAAATATCTTCATTTAAAATGACAGCCAAATAAATCAAAGTTGAAAATAAAATAAACATGCAGCTAACTTCCATCCTGAGTGACTGTTATTTATCAAAGTTTACTAAATTGCAGTTTAAAAAGAAATGAGAGTTTAATTGAAGAAACATAGCTTGCCAGCATCTATTAACAAATTAAATGAACACCAGATATCAATCGGCTATTATCCCAATTTGTGTCTTATTCAATTCAATAAATAATTTTGTTTAAACTGAGATGTGTATAGACTTGCAGCAAGTAAATGCCAATTTTAATATCTAATTATTTAATTTGTCAATTTGGTTAATTTAATCGTCTTATAGCCCCAATCGGGAAGTTGAAGATATACTTTATACTAGGAAGTGAGTGCCTAATTCAAATTGCTTTGCTAAATGCTATTTGTAAATAAAGAATTTCCTTCATATCCACAAGAACATTTATTCCTCACCAATTTTACAGAAAGACGAGTAAAAACTGAATTCTGGAATAATTCAGCAAGTCAGGAATCATCTGTGGAAAGATAAATTAATGTTTCAAGTAGATAACGTTTAATCGGAAGTTATAGATGATTTGTTAATTTTGCTGTTTATGGGAACCTGGTGCTAATAAATCACCAGCTGCGTCTACTTGAATGATATCAACAATTACACTTCCAAGGAATTCCTTGGCATTGAAGTACTCTTGAAGTTTGAGATTGTGTCAAAGAGGTAACTTAAGAACAAGTTTTGTCCTTCTTGTGAAATTAATTCTTATCTACATATGTATATGTATATGTGCATGTGTGAAAACGTTACAGTTTTCAGGCTCCTGTACCTTCTTCCAGAATGCAGGGGTGAAATGAGTGTGTGGGCAGGATGGTGTGGGTCTCTGATGATGCTGGCTGCCTTTTTTGAGGCAGTGACTCCGATATATCGCTTTGATGGTGGGGAGATCAGAGTCGATGATGGACTGGTCCATGTTCACAACTTTTTGCAGTCTTTTGCCAAACCAGAACCTGATGCAACTAGTCAATATGCACTCCACTTTGCATCTGTAGAAGTTCAAGTGAATCCTCTCTGACATACTGAATCTCTGTAAACTTCTCAGGAAGTAGAGGCGTTGATGTGCTTTATTTATAATTACATCAGCGTGCTGGATCCAGGAAAGATCTTCGGAAATATGCACGCCCAGGAATTTGAAATTTTGCACTCTCTCCACCATTGATTTGAACAGATTGTGGGCCCTCATCTTTTCAAAGTCCACAATCATTTAATTGGTTTTACACGTTTTACTGATGTTGAGAGCCAGGCTGTTGTGCTGGCACCATTTGGTCAATCGGTTGATCTCACTTCTGTACTCTCACTCATCACCATCTGTAATTCATTCAACAACAGCAGATTTGTTGGTGAACTTGAACATTTTCACACTGTGTCCGGCTACACAGTCATGAGTATAGAGTGAGTACAGCAGGGGGCTGAGCAAGCAAGCTTGAGATGGTCCCGTAGTGATTGTTAATGAGGAAGAAGTATTTTTGCCAATTCGAACAGACTGTTTTCTGTGGATGAGGAAGTCGAGGATCCAATTGCAGAGGGAAACGCAGCGACCCAGATCAGTGAGCTTGGTAATCAGCATTTTTTTTAATGTATCAAAAATAATTTATTTAATACAAAACAAAACCATGGTGACACACCTACCACAATATTACAAATTCACCAAATTATTCAGACACTAAATTTCCAAACAACTATGTTACAAACCTTACAAATATACTACATAACTACTATGCAACTATGTCCCTCTCTAACACCACCGGGGCACGGACGTATCCCTAGGTGCAGTGGCGGTGCTCCTTACCCTCTGGACCTTGGCTACAAGGGACGGTCTACTGGTCCCTCTACCCTCAGCAGGAACAATGCTGCTTTTGGCCTTGGTGTCCTTCTCCAGGTTGTCAAAAGGACCTGTGCTGATACCAGTCATTCCTCTTAACCTCCTCCTCCTTCTGAGGATGAGGTTCAGCAAGCTGGTGAGCCCAGACTGGCCTCCTACCAGTGCCAGGATGAACTTGCGGATTTCCACCACTGGAATGAGTAGAGTGGCGTCGGGGGGAAGTGAGAACATTGTTTGACTCATTGTCCGAGGAGTCCCCTTCCACCCGCTCACTGCAGATGGAGTCACCATTCCCATCCCTGGACACACCCTTATGCCCCTGTCCCACTTAGGAAACCTGAACGGAAACCTCTGGAGACTTTGCACCCCACCCAAGGTTTCCATGCAGTTCCCGAAGGTTTTTGTTAGTCTCCCTAATGGTTGAAAGTGGTTTCCACTTCTTCTATGTTCCGGCCATTATTTCAAAAAATTCAAAATCGGCCACGACTAAAAATAGGTTGCCGTTTTAAAATTTGGTAATTTTTTAGTCGAAACCGGTTGCAATGCTAGTTGAAGGTGGTTGCACGAGGATGCAGGTAGTGGAAGGTAAGACCTCCCTGGTGGAATAAAACTGGGTGAAAAAAAGGTCTTACCTTCCACTACCTGTAACCTCCGGCAACCACCTTCAGCTGGCATTGCAACCGGCTTCGCCAAAAAAATTACCGATTGTTAAAACGGCAACCTATTTTTAGTCGCGGCAGGTTTAATAAAATGAAATAATCGGCGGAACATAGAAGCGGAAACCACTTTAGACCATTAGGGAGACTGACAAGAACCTCCGGGAACCGCACGGAAACCTTGGGTGGGGCGCAAAGTCTCCAGAGGTTTCCGTTCAGGTTTCCTAAGTGGGACAGGGGCATTAGTGCTCGATACTCTCGCCCCACCCCATGCAGCAGTTGCCTCTGCCCCACCCGCTGGTCTCTCCTCCGCTTCAGTCCCAAACCTGGGGCCAGTGGCAGATGGGCCTACCCCAGATGTACCCAGGTAATCAAGACCATCGACAGTGGGGACATCTATCCCTCCACCAGTTGGACCCAGAGTGGACACTGGTGCACCAGACTCAGGCAGTCCCTCTGGATCCAGGTCCTGGGGGAGAGAAGAGCTGGTTTCCCCTACCTCCTCCCCGCCTACAGTCTCCAACTCCAGAGGTGTGCTCTGCACCTCGTCCGGGGTGGGTTGCTCCTGGGCTTCCTCAGTGCATGATGTGGGACTCCCTCTCTATCAGGAATCTCCCCCTGCTCCATATCACCCGGCTCCATGGCCACACTCCCGAGAATCCCCTCCAGTGCATGGAACCGGGGCCCGAACCAGAAGGCGGGAGTTTTCCTCCACCACAGTACTCCCCTCCCTCCTGGAGGATTCCCGTCTGTCCTCCTTCCGCTCCTCCCTAGAGCGATTCCTCCTTTTTTTCGAGGGGGAATAGCTCACAGACTCTTGGGTCGCCTGAGCAACCTTTGTCTGCAGCATCCGCTCCTCTACCTGATCCTCTATACCCTCGGTTTGAATATGAGGCTTACAGACACCTCATAACGGGAAGAGAAGGGATGAGTGGAACGTTCTTGTCTCCGGGGGGTTTTGTTCCCCAAGTGTTTCACCTTCTTCGCAGCCTTGCCCCCATTTTTTGACCATCACTACCCCCACCCATGCTCTGCGCAACCCCAGGATTCCCCGACTCAACTACAGGGGGGGTGAGAGCGGGAGAGGGAGGGGGGTTAGTGGCGGTGGAGTTTTCCGCCCCAATTCCAGGAATATGCCCCACTTCCTTGCAGGCATGATACCTTGGGCACCTCGATGTCCAGATGATGGTGAAATCACACCTATCCTACTTGATACAGAAGCGCCCGTCAATTACCTCCTCCCGGTCCAGCATCAACGTCAGCTGGCGCCGGAGGGAAAGAACATGCCGCAGCTCCTTGCTGCGCAACCCCTGGGATATCGGGATGATGTCCGTGAGTACCTTCCCCAGGGTGTGAAGGAGGGCCTCATTTGTGATGTAGGGCGGGACGTTGGACAGGACCACCCTCTGCGCCGTGGTCACCAAGGGCTCGACCTTAAGGAATGTTCCCCCCACTGAAATCCCTTTACTCACGGAAGTGTTCACCTTCTCACCGGACTGGAGGAAAAACATGGCCTTCCCAAACATCCTGCCCATGTATAGGATGCCTGCGGGCCTATCCCATGCTAGAATGGCTGGTTCCTCAGAGGGAATTGAGCCCCGAGCAGTCGAAGCAGCCGCCGATGCAAAGCTTCCGGAAGGCCACAATCCCCAGAACACTGACGCTGCATGGTATCAGCCACTACAATTTAAGCAAAGCACTCAAACAGTGCCAGACATACACAGACAGTCGAAATGGCATGAGGTCCACACACAAAAACAATATGGAATAGTTCAACGGAGGGAGGCAAGTGGTGTTGCCTCGAATGTCGATAATGGTGGCCCCCACAAAAACTACTGCGTCACCACCTCTTCGGCCGTCTATCTCGGCTCTCCTGCATTCCCTGGCGAGCTGCAGACTTTTGCAGGCAATCCCAGCTGGCCTTCGCTTTGTTGTTTGAAGCCTCCTACCTCCGCTGGTCTTGCCGAGAGAAAGGAGGCTCCATCAGCTCCAGGTTACAAGGCCACAGAAGAAGGTCAAGACGGTGCAGAAAACCTCCCACACTCCACGAAAGCCAGACTGGCCCAGTCAGCACCGATGAGCCAGCAAGGTGGGTGGTTGTTCCGGACACAGGTGTACAAGTCCAGAAAGTTTTTCACCCCCTTTTGGTGCGCTACAGTTTCCTGGCAGGTTACCAGCCACAGTAGTGGGAGCTGTGCAGTTTGTTGATAATACTGCTCACAGTCTTGCAACACCACACCTCCTCGCTTAACCAGCTTGGAGGGGATGATTGTATTGAACACCGAGCTGTAGTCTATAAACAACAGCCTGACGCAAGTGTTTTTATTGTCCAAGTGGTCCAGTGCGGAGTGGAGAGTCAGTGAGATTGCATCCTCCGTTGACCTGTTGTGACAGTAGGTGAACTGTAATGGGTCGAGGTTCTTGTTGAGGTTGGAGTTGATATGCACCATAACCAATCTCTCAAAGCACTTCATCACCATGGGCGTTAGTGCCACTGGTTGATAGTCATTGAGGCACGTCACCTTACTCTTCTTGGGCACCAGTATTATTGATGCCCTCTTAAAGCAGGTGGGAATCTCAGACCTCAATAATGAGAGGCTGAAAATGTTTACAAAAACTCCGGCCACTTGGTCTGCACAGGTTTTAAGAACTTGACTGGGTATGCTATCAGGTCCAGGTGCTTTCTGAGGGTTCACCCCCCTGAAGGATCTTCTGACTTCGGCCTCTGAGACTGTGATACCATCAAGGCCTATGAGGGCTTGGGAAGGCACATCAGTGTTCTCCTTATCAAAACGTGCGTAGAATGCATTGAGCTCGTCAGGGAGAGATGCTTCGCTGTCATTTGAGCTGCCTCCTGATTTTGCCTTGTAGGAGGTGATGGCATTCAAGCCCTGCCTGTGGCCGAACATCCACCCCATCCTCCAGCTTTGAGCGGAAGTCCCTTTTGACCTTTTGGATGGCCTTGTCAAGGTCATATCTGGACTTCTCATAGACCTCTGCGTCACCAGACCTGAATGCCTGTCATCAAATAACTTGATGGAATGAAAATATTTAATGTATTTTAACCATTCACTCCAGGCTGAGTTGGAGTGAATGTGTGATTTCTGCAATTTTTCTGGCTGGGGATTAGTCTCCAAAAGTAGATTACCTTCACTTTCCCATCTTACGAAATAGAACAAAACCAATATTAATCGCATAATATAGTTCACACAGGACTGCTTCAGACCTCAGCAGTGTTGACTGCAGTACCTTTGGCTATAAGTATTGGCTGATGTCCAAATTGTATACTACCTCATAGTCACAATCACTCCATTGTCAAAATGATTCATTCCATGCACTATACCCAGGTGCAGGAATCACAGTACTGCACAGATCATCTTTTTTAAATTATTTTTTACTGCAATTGCATCGTAATTGCAGAATTATGTTCAGAAAGTCATGGACTTGGTGCAAATATGTCCTCTTTGACACAAAGGCAAATTGAGTTAATTATATTTGCACACATTTTTCTTTCTGCCACCTAGCTACAGTGCAACAATTCAATAGTACTCAATATCATTGCTATCTATCTATATTACTAAAAGTCTGATATTGACCACTTCCTGTTGTTCAGTATATTGATTTTAGAAAATACGCTGCCACTTACAGCTGTCATTTTTGGCCATCTTACTCAGTCACACTCTGCTGTGCAGGACAAGAGGATTTTTCTCATTGATTAAAAATAAAATAATTATTAGTGTTTAAAAAATGTTGAGATTCTCTCTCCTGAAAGCCACGCCCCTTCCGGAGGGACTATAAAACCCGGAAGTGTTGAGTGCCTCAGTCAGTCTCTGCAAGATGGGGGAGTGAGAGGGTCACGTCTCTCAGCCTGAGCTGTGAATTATACTGAACACATGTCTAATAAACTGTGAGTGTGGTTTTACTGATCTCGAGTGCCCTTAATGTGGTTTGAAAATGAAAATGTGGTTGGTTTGAAATAAAGCGCAGCAAATGGTTGGTGGAGGTGGTTGGTTTGAAATAAAGCACAGCAAATGGTTGTTGTTGGTGGTTGGTTTGAAATAAAGCACAGGAAATGGTTGTTGGTGGCGGTTGGTTTGAAATAAAGCACAGCAAATGGTTGTTGGTGGTGGTTGGTTTGAAATAAAGCACAGCAAATGGCTGTTGGTGGCGGTTGGTTAGAAATAAAGCACAGCAAATGGCTGTTGGTGGTGGTTGGTTTGAAATAAAGCAGCGCAGCAAATGGTTGGTGGTGGTTGGTTTGAAATAAAGCACAGCAAATGGCTGTTGGTTGTGGTTGGTTTGAAATAAAGCACGGCAAATGGCTGTTGGTGGTGGTTGGTTTGAAATAAAAAATGATTAAAAGTCTAAACTTGACAACTTCCTATTTGCACTGTATATTGATTTTAGATAAAACGCTACCACTTACGGCTGTGATTTTTGGCCATCTTACTCAGTCCCCCTCTGCTCATCAGGTGCAGCGGATTATTCCCACAAATGAAAAATAAAAGTGTTATTTGTGTTTAAAAAATGTTGAGAATCTCCCTCCTGTCAATCATGCCATGAAGACTACGTCCCTTCCAGTGGGAGAGGGGAGGGATTATAAAACCCGGAAGTGTGGCTCAGTCTCTGCAAGATGGGGGAGGGAGAGGTCACAAATGTCTGAGCTGTGAATCAATAGAACACACTGAATGTCTACTGAACTGTGTGTGGTGTTTATGTGGTGTTTATGTAGTGTTTAGTGTGGTTTTATGGTGGTTTCCCCCTGCATGAAACCAAACTGCATTTGAAGTGATAAGAAACTGTACATGAATTTGGTGGCCATACACCCTGCTTGAAATGGAATTTCAAGGAATAGCCGTGAGTCAACTGCCAGCCCACCAGCTGTGAGTGAGCTGCCAGCACATTAGGCTTGAGTGACTGAGCTGCCACCCCAAGAATCCATTTGGCCCACAATGTCCATTCTAGCCCTCTGGAAACCAATCCCTTCAGCCCACAACACCCATACTAGCGCTCCAGAAAGCCCCACCCACTGGCCACCAATATTGGAATTGGTGGGGAGGTGGAATTTGCATTGGGGGACCAGCCCTCCCATGTGAACATGGGACCCAATGGGTCCCACTTAGTCTAGTATGAGATGTTTTTCTTTTGTACCTCCAAATTTGGAATAAGTAGCAATTCATGTGTAAATTATGTTGAAAATTACTATTTTCAACATAATTTGACTGGGGTCCCAGTCAGCAGTTGCAGCATCATACTAAGAAAACATTACTGAACATGGATAGTTAGCTAGAATTTGGGAAGAAAAGAAGGGAGAGAGGAGATATTTGGGTGAAAACACTGGGAAAGTGAGCATCAATTAAGTTTAAGTAAGTAATTAAGTTTATTGGCCAAGTATTCACATACAAGGAATTTGCCTTGGTGCAGGGGCAGTACACTGTTGCAGCCATCGCCAGCACCAGCAGCAGCCACACTGCAAGCAATCATACTGCAAGCAGCCACACTGTAAATCAGACTCATCAGCACTTTAGAATTTCTAATGACTTGTAACATTAGTTTTGTGCAGGGGTTCCAGGGAATTGGAGTGATGAGATTTGACTCGAGAAGTTGGAACAGAGGTTGATTTTCTTTGGGGAACAGCACACAACAAAAGCCTTTCCTTGTACCTCAGTACATGGGACAATAAACAAAATTGAACTGAACATCAAAATAACAGCATAATTTACAGGAATAATTGGAGAATGTCAAGGTAAATAAGCATTATGCAATATAAATGATGGTCAATATTTTGTGAATAAATGGTATGGATATTGGAAATCCAATAGGAGGCTTTAAATATTCAGCAGATTGAGCTTGACTTCCTGTCAATGGGGGTGTAACCTATATATCTGAAAGGAAGAAGCGGCATTTTAATTTCTGAAAGTTTATATCTAAAATATGAACTTGTCTGTGCCTCTCAGGAAGTTGCTCAATCTAAATGTGTACAGCAATTCCTCTTCTGTTTCCAGGACGAGTTATGTCAGAAATGGAAAAACAGAAATCAACAAATTAAAAACAATGGAATACAGTGAATTTAGCAAATATTTAATTGTGATAGATCGGGCAGATGGGGCTTGTCAGCCTGGGAAGGCAGTCCATCTAGGAAATGGAAAACTCAGATTTAAAACCTTCACTGCCTTTGGCCATATCCAGTCATGGAAAAGGCTCCAGGAGTAAACCTCAAGAAAATCCGGAGTCGGAGCTCTTAAGGCAGTTCATCATTGTCTACAACCTCGCTCTGGCAGGTCCTGCGACGGCACTGGTGCCAAACTGTAACGGCCCTGCCGTTCCTTTGGATCGATCAGCGACGTGGAGAGGGGGAAGTGCTGCATGGGCAACAGCCTGTCCTCCATATGACATCGCCCAGGCTTACATCCGATAAGGATGCATCACCCATGGTCAGTCATGACCGAGGGGGGCCTACTACTACTATGTTGAAAATACATCTGAAGGTTCTTTTTTGATTTGTTTCAGTTCAACTCATTGGATGCCACAAAGCATAAAATCTCAATGAATTAAATCAATGCGGCAACATTTCTGAAGGAATTTTAAAATATTACAGAAAAAAAACTCAATATATTTAAAAGTACAGTTTGGAAGACAAAGCTAAAATTGAGTTAATCACCAACAAATATTTTTAATTGTTGTCAATATCTTTGAACTTCAATGAACTCAATTTTTGAAATACTTAAACATGCCTACAGTAATCTTTTATTGATTTCATCCATGTACTGCAACTCATTTGTCATAGTTTTTGTAATGAAAAGCTTTTGAAATATATTTATTGGTGCTGTACAATGATCAAAAAAAAAATATTGAGAAACTTAATGTCTGCAAAGTATGATAATTAATGAGAACTTGACATATTAGACATCATTTATCTTTGAAATTCTTTAATCTTCGCCCATTTTGAACGAAATGCAGAGCCCACATGGAAACTAGATTCCATTGTGCTTAGCTGTTTATATAAAGTTCTCAAACTTGTGTTTCACATTATATTTGCTTTGATATCTTTCTTTTTCCAGTATTGGATCTCATATCAGTGCATCAAACCATAAAACCAGGACAAGCAATGGAATAATTGACCAAGTTGAATCCCAACATTTAGATTCAAGTCATCAAGTTAAATCATTTGAAGAAATCTGGAATTAAAGTTTATCTTTAAGTGATAATCATTACAAGACGGAAATCTGCTTACCTAACCCAATCTGACCTTTGTGTGGCTCCAGAACTCCAACATTTCATGGGCATTTTGATATGCATGATAATAAATACACTTTTGTAGTGGCACCAAAAGTGGTGAATAAACAGTTGCTTTATTCAGACATAATAGGTTTGAAATACTTATACATTTGGTCCTCTAACATATTGTCATTGCTGCTGCAGCTGAGCGAGGGTGTTGTCTCGAGGTCAGCTACCTTTTGGCTGGGTTGATCTCAAGGTGAGATATGCTTATGTACCAGGACACTCCCCTTAACCCACTGACGTCACGTGACAGCCCTTGTAACCACTGATGAGGATTCGACCGCAACTGGTCTGACTATCAGCTGACGCCACACCTTAAACATTTATAGTGCAAGAGGCAGCGTAGTTCATTTGCCACGTGCAACGCTTTCCATAAATTCAATTAAGTCAATGGACCACCAGTTTCCAGAACCTAACTAATCTCATTGCTCAGTTTCCCCCATTTAAGTTCAAGTCCCCGACAACCCCTCACTTAACAAGGATTAGTAGTGTGTGAGTGAGAAATGGTGTGTTCAAGCATGCCAGCAGGTGTGATTTTTAGAATATCGCTGATCACATCCTAAATAACCACTGGAGTAAAACTTTCATTAGAAGAGCAGCATAAATTTCTTTGTCCCTCCAGAATTAAGTTCTCTGCAAAATTATCTCAGCAGATTGTAGCTGTGTGTTCTGCCAGACCACATTACTCAGGTGGAAGACACCGTGACAGACACCACAGGCATTCTGGTGAAATCCACTAGGAGGAAAGCAGGAACAGCTGCACAACTAAATTTATTCCCTAATGATTTTAATATAAACTCAAGGAATTGTGATGTATTAAAAACAGTTTTAAAGGCTATTCCTGGGAGGTTTTTTTTTTTGCAAAGCAGCTCTTTAATTAGGGTAATATACATTTGAAGATAGCGGTGATTCAAATGAAAATGATCACTTTTGTCCTTGTAATTAGGAGCACCAAGCAGAGGAACAAAATTAAGTTCACATTGGATTGGTGCAAAAGAAAGCAAACTGATTTTTAATTTAGTTTTAGGGTTGCAGCATGGAAATGTGCACTTGAGTCCACACCAACCCATTTGCATTAGTTCGATGTTATTCATTTTTTTCATCCACTCTCTGCACAGCAGAGACAATTTACAAAGGCCAATTAATCTATAAACCTGTACATCTTTGGGATGTGGGAGGAGACCAGAGCACCCAGGGGTCAGTCAGGATCGTACCTGGGTCTCTGGCACTGCGAGACCACAGCTCTACCAGCTGCACCACTGTGCTCCCTGATAAACATAGTCAAGTTTAATATTTAGGTGCGCCTGTAGTTGTAAAAGCATAAGCGTTTTTAGTAAAAGCTACAGAAGGCTGGAGGAGCTCAGTGGCGATGTAATGGATAGGTGACATTTCAGATCAGGACCTTACTTCAGACTGTAATCTTTTTCCGTAGTTGACAACAGACAGCCAACCATGTCATCTCTGGGTGCCCGCTCTATCACCCACCAAATGGAGCTCAGGGCCTCGAAGACATTGACGCTGAGACAACAACCTGGCTGCTCAACACCTGGCTTGAGATCTAACTATTCCTTTGGTTTATGTACCATTCGCAAGAAGAAGAAGAAGATGTTAAAGGTCCAATGAATGCTTACACCTTGCTGACACAAAGCCCTCCATTTTGATTCTCTCTGTGTGCTATATTGGAAAACATAATTCCCACAGTGTTTTAGACTGGAATATCGTGAGGCATGTGATTCCAGGAAGCAGAAGCAGTGATAATCAAAAGCTCGAGTTTCTAAGTGTAAATATCACCAACAATTTGATCTTGTCAAACTACATGTACAATACAGCCAACTTCCCATACAGCACTCCATGGTAAGCTGACTATTCTTGTGGTGGCACTCAATTGCTCTCAACCCTCCAATTATAGTCTAAACAATCATTTTAGTTGTAATGTAAGCATCCCATTTATACTACACACAATGCTACATTACTTTGCTATTTTGAACTTAAATTTGAGGCTTTGTTTGAGAACCTTTCTAAAAAAGTTGAAACATTCCTCAAGTTTTCAATGTAGAAACTAAGAATTGCAGATGCTGGTTTATAACAAAGATAGACAAAGTGCTGAAGTAACTCAGTTGGTTAGGCAGCACCTCTGGAGGAAAAGGATAGGTGATGTTTTGGGTCGAGACCCTTCTTCAAACCCGAAAGGCTGAAGAAGGGTCCCGACCCGAAATGCCACCTGTCCCCCATTGATGCTGTCAGACCCACTGAGTTACTCTAACATGTTGTGTCTACCTCAAGTTTTTAAAACATATGCAGACAAATCCTTAAATATACTCTCTAAATTGATCTGCACTTATTTACATATGGTAGTTAAATGGTACATTATAGCATTGCACAAAAAAAAAAAAATTGTGACTAACCCAAGCACTAGTTAGGGAATTAAGCCTCATGGAGCACATGCATTTTTCTTAATCATAATGATGAACACCTTTAATTCACATATGGCTTAATGGCTCATATAAACATTCATATATGGCTTAAGCAAGATGGCGTCCAACCCAGGAGACAATGTATGTGCTAGCCACAGAAACAGATCTGCAATCACACATTACAATCACAACCCTCACCAACTTAGAGAAGCATCACAGCTTGGTCTGGGAAGAGCTCCATCCAAAACAACGAATTGGGGACGCAGGCCAAACCATCACATAAACCAACCTCCCTTCCATTGACTCCATTAATACTTCACGCTGACTTGGCAAAGCCAGCAACATAATCAAGGACGAGTCACAACTTGGCCACTCCCTCTTCTCCCCTTTACCATCAGGAAAAGGTATAGAAATGTGAAAATGCACACCTCCAGATTTACGGACAGTTTCGTCCCAGCTGTTATCAGGCAACTGAACCATCCTACCACAACCAGAGAGCAGTCCTGAACTATAATCTACCTCATCGGGGACACTCAAACTATCTTTAATCGGAATTTACCTTGCACTAAATGTTATTGCCTTATCGTGTATCTGTGCACTGTGAATGACTCGATTGTAATCATGTATTGTCTTTCCACTGCCTGATTAGCATGCAACAAAAGCTTTTCACTATACCTCTGTACATGTGACAATAAACTAAACCTAAACTAAATGATGATTTTCCCTCAAATACACTTTGGCTCGTGCTTGGATAGGAAACGTTTAGAGGGATATGGACCAAATGCAGGCATGTGGGATCCTGGCATTGATCAATTGGGCTGAAGGACCCGTTTGTGTGCCGTTTGATGTTGCCTCTAAATACAGACTCCTTTTTGTGGTTCTTTTTTGAATTATATATTAAATAACACACTATATCACAATTTCCCAATGTCTAATTGCAAAAACTTAAATATTCAGAATGTACCTGGTGAAGTAATAAGTAAAACTTGCCAATTCTCTGTCAGAAGGTGAAATTAAAATCTATTCCTCTACTGTACTTTCCAAGTTTTTCTGAGTTATAGTCTTGTTTTTTTTAGACATTACCCTTTGCCAATATAAATCCATCACTCTTCAATTATGAGAACATATTTTTTACCTAATATTTACCTTACGAGTTGCTACTTACTTTAAACAGCTGTAGGTCTAAAATTCTTTGATGGTGCATTATTGACTTTAAACTAAAATGTGATTACGCTATACAAAATGTCATGATACCAGTGCAACATATTTCTTTACTCTTCTTCAACAGTCCTTCTGCACCGAGGATGATCTGTTTCCACTCCAGTTTTGCGGGTTTTGAGGTGGCATATCAACATGGCATCTTCTGGCAATAGGGTAATAGGGGGAGTGATATTGTGGGCTTGCAAATAGTTTATAAGACAATGTTTAAGTGGAAATCCAATGATTTCCTAATGCTTAACCTCAAGGTTCTCAGTGCGATACTGAATTATCCTGCTTTAATCTGTGGGTTTCCGCAGCAGTGCTAGTATGTGGACGATGACTCTTAACACACCATAATTTCTGATGTCGAATTTAAAGTAAACAGTATTGCAGATAAAAACCTTGGATTTTCAAACACTGTATTTGGGATAACTGCCATTTAAAAAACAATGGAAATTAAGCAAAAATCAAAAAAGTAAATAATTCTACCTCTGATCCCCAATCCCCAATCCCCAATACTCAGGAAAACATTGATGGAGATCTTGATATAGGTTACACATCTTCCTTTTCTCTCGCAGGGTGCTGCTTACCTCAATGAAATAAATACAAATTTATACTTAAAAATAATTTAAAATTATGCATATGTTTTCAATGCTTTGTTTTTGCTTTATTTTATTCAGCTATTCCTGAATTTGTATGAATATTTTTTTAAATGATCATTTAAATGCTTATTTTGCTCCATGTATTTTATTTCCAGACAGTGCTATGTTATTTAAGCAGATCCCCCCGATGCAGGAGCTTGATCGCCCCGATGCGGAGGGCTTGTCCGCCGGTTATGGGATCCAAGATCGTCCCGTCAACGGAAGACCCTCGACCGTGGGAGAACAAAGGAAAGAGATGTAACTTTTTTTTTGTCTTCCATCGCAGTGAGGAATGTGGAGGAGTCACTATGGTGGATATTTATGTTAACATTTATTTTGTGTTTTGTTGCTTTTTATTGATATGACTATGTTAAATCAAATTCTTCGTATGTTGCAAAACATACTTGACTAATAAAGTATGATTATGATTATTATGATTGTGATTACAGAATTGTTTGAAGGTAGAGAAACATAAATATTCAGGGAAAAACAGAGAAAATAGATTGGACTAGATTTATTCCTCACACAGTAAGCAAATAATTACAGGACAATATTACAATGTGGGTTATTACTGTTGCAATTTCTCTCCAATAATGATCTGGTACCACTTCCATTTGTTTTCTTTCAAATTATTATGGCCCAATTCTGTTTTGATTACCCATGTGACAAGCTTTCTATATTTAGCTCAATTTATTTAAGCTTTCATTAGAGTTATGTCTTTAAAAATATTATGCAAACTCTAGCATTATTTAAATGTGGAAACCAGGAACTGCGTTTGCTATTTTCATCTTTCACCTCACCAGTCTCTGCATCCTCCTCTGATATTTCTGTCACCTCCAACATGATCCCACCACCAGTCACATGTTCCCATCTCCACCTCTTTCCTCCTCCTGCACAGACCGCAGCCTCTGCAACTTTTTGGTTCACTCACCCTTTCCCATCTAAATGGGATCGGTCAAAGTCAGCATGGATTTATGAAGGGGAAATCATGCTTGACTAATCTTTGAGTTTTTGAGGATGTAACAAGTAGAATGGTTAAGGGAGAGCAAGTGGATGTGGTGTATCTGGACTTTCAAAAAGCCTTTGATCAGTGCCACACTTGAGATTGGTGTGTAAAATTGGAGAACATGGTATTGGGGGTAGAGTATTGACATAGAGATAGAGAACCGTTTGGCAGACAGGAAGCAAAGAGTAGGAATTAACGGGTCCTTTTCAGAATGGCAGGCAATTACTAGAGGGGTGCCACAAGGCTCGGTGCTGGGACCCCAGTTGTTTACAACATATATTAATGATTTAGATGAGGGAATTAAATGTAACATCTCTAAGTTTGCGGATGACACAAAGCTGTGAGTGAGCTGCGAGGAGGATGCTATGAAGCTGCACGGTGACTTGGATAGATTGGGTGAGTGAGTAGATGCATGGCAGATGCAGTATAATGTGGATAAATGTAAGGTTATCCACGTTGGTGGCAAGAACTGGAAGGCAGATTATTATCTGAATTGTGTCAGATTAGGAAAAGGGGAGGAGCAACAAGACTTGGGTGTGCTTGTACACCAGTTACTGAAAGTAAGCATGCAGGTTCAGCAGGTAATGAAGAAAGCCAATAGCATGTTGGCCTTCATTGTGAGAGGATTTGAGTTTCGGAGCATGGATATCCTACTTCAGTTGTACTGGTTAGATCGCACCTGTGTATTGTGTGCAATTTTGGTCTCCTCATTTGAGGAAGGACATTATTGCTATTAAGGGAGTGCAGCGTAGGTTCACCAGGTTAATTCCCGGGATCCTATAGATAGAAACATAAAATTCTCAGAGGATTGGATAGGGTAGACACAGGAAAATTGTTCCCAATGTTGGGAGTGTTCAGAACCAGCAGTCGCTGTTTAAGACTAAGGGGTAGGCCATTTAGGGCTGAGATGAGGAAAAACTTTTTCACCCAGAGAGTTGTGAATGTGGAATTCTCTGCCACAGAAGGCAGTGGAGGCCAATTCACTGGATGTTTTCAAGAGAGAGTTAGGTTTAGCTCTAAGGGCTTACGTAATCAAAGGATATGGAGAAAAAGATGGAATGGGCTACTGATTTTGGAAGATCACCCATTATCATATTGAATGGTGGTGCTAGCATGAAGGGCTGAATGGCCTGCTCCTGCACCTATTTTCTAGATTTCTATGTTTATATGTAAACCACCTCATCCACAGGTATTGCCAACGATATATGGAGGAGATATAATGCTTGCCCCTACACCTCTTCTTTAGCCTCCATCCAGGAGCCCCAGCAGTCCTAGGTGAGGGCCTCATGTGCACCTCCTCTGCCCTCATCTACTACATCTGGTGTTCCCTGTGTAGCTTCCTATACAACAGCAAGATCAAGTGTATGCTAAATGACCTTTGCCGAACACTTGCTCATGGTCTGCAAGGCACACTGGATCTCCCAGTTTCTAACCTTTTTAACTGGCCTTCCCATACTGACCTTTCTGTCCTGGGCCTCCTCCATTACCAGAGTGAGGCCACACACAAATTGGAGGAACAGCACTTCACTTTCTGCTTGGATAGCTTACAAATCAACTGTATGAACAGTAAATTCTCCAATTTTAGATAACCCCAAACAACTCTCCCTCCCCTGTGCCCAACATGAGCTTGCACCCATTTGTCCAGTCCATCTCCTCCTACATTCCTTCCTATGGCTTCACCTTTTGCAACTCTTCAATCTGTCTGTCTCTCAGCTCCTGCTTTAATCTCACCTATATTCTACCCCCTCCTCCTCGACACACACATCTTGTATGTGTCCACCTGTTACCTGCCATGCTTCGTCCTACCTCTCTTCCCCGGCTTTCCCTTGGCCTCTTGAAATGGCATCTATATTCTCTAGAGATGCTGCCTGGCCTGTTGAACTACTCCAGTACTGTATATTTTTTTGTAAACTTGCATTTGCAATTCCACGTGCTCAGCAGTCATAGAATCATAGAGTGATACAGTGTGGAAACAGGCCCTTCGGCACAACTCACCCACACCGGCCAACAATGTCCCAGTTACTCTAGTCTCACTTGCCTGCGCTTGGCCAATATCCGTCCAAACCTGTCCTATCCATGTACCTGTCTAACTGTTTCTTAAATGATGGGATAGTCCCAGCCTCAACTACCTTCTCTGGCAGCTTGTTCCATACACTCACCATCCTTTGTGTGAAAAAGTTACCCCTTGGATTCCTATTAAATCTTTTCCCCTTCACCTTGAACCAATGTCCTCTGGTCCTTGATTCCCCTACTCTAGGCAAAAGACTGTGTACCTTCCCGTTCTATTCCTCTCATGATCTTATGCACCTCTATAAGATCTTATCTTTGTGCACTCCATGGAATAGAGACCCAGCCTACTCAACCTCTCCCTATAGCTCACACCCTCTAGTCCTGGCAACATCCTCATAAGTCTTTTCTGAACCTTTTCAAGCTTGTCAATATCTTTCCTATAAGATGCTGCCCAAAACTGAACACAATATCTTTAAATGAGGTCTCACAAATGTCATACAACTGCAACATGACCTCCCAACTTCTACACTCAATACTCTGACTGATGAAGACCAAAGTGCCAAAAGCCTTTTTGACTACCCTGCGACTCGACCTTCAAGAAACCATGCACCTGTACTCCTAGATCCCTCTGCTCTACAACAGTACCCAGAGGCTTACCATTTACTGTGTAGGTCCAGCCCTTGTTCGAAGACCCAAAGTGCAATACCTCACACTGCACTGTTTGCGTCAATTGGTTTTCTCATTTTTTTCTATTCCCTGGTTCTCAACATTTGTACTTCCTCTATTTCTTGCTTCCCTGCTATCTCCTGCATTCTCATTTCCTACTTTTCATTTGCTCACTGGTATATTTTATTGATTTCCATGTCATTCTGTCTGAAGAAGGGTCTCGACCCGAAATAGCACCCATTCATAGAAACATAGAAACTTAGAAATTAGGTGCAGGAGCAGGCCATTCGGCCCTTCGAGCCTGCACCGCCATTCAATATGATCATGGCTGATCATCCAACTCAGTATCCCGTACCTGCCTTCTCTCCATATCCCCTGATCCCTACAGCCATAAGGGCCACATCCAACTCCCTCTTAAATATGGCCAACGAAATGGCCTCAACTACCTTCTGTGGCAGAGAATTCCACAGATTCACCACTCTCTGTGTTCCTTCCATACAGAGATGCCGCCTGTCCTGCTGAAATAGTCCAGCATTTTCTGTACATCTTCACTTCAAACCAGCATCATCAGTTCCTTCCTACACATACATCATTCATTTGATTGTTCAGCTCTTTTTCTGATCAGTTTGTTTTTGTGTTGGTCATGCAGCCCATTATTTGCACTCATGATTGCCTGAAGGAAATGACGGGAAAGGCAGGCAAACATGCATATCTGATATCATGGTGGCTATGATACTCTCAGCCTGTGTGTTGGAGCATGTATTACGTTGGAGAGGATCCAACAAGCACAGCAGCTTCCACGAGGAAACTAAATAGGTCGGGACCAAAGTATGTGTCTGCAACTCAAGAGGATGTTCTACTTATTCATCTTATTGACAATACAGATGGAGTATTGCATGGGTTTATAGTAATTTAAATTACAGGAATTCTGCTTCGAGAATTATTAGTATTATGTACATTGCAGCAAAAAATTGTCTGGATTATATCCAGACATAACTAGTTACTGAAGAATGGTATTCAGTTTTGCTACAACGTGCAATGAGGTTGCAGTGTGGGTGAGAATAACAAAATAGAGATATATATAACAATAAAAATGCTGCTCCATTAATTTGGTACAGTGATGGTCCAGGAAATGCACAGAGAGATGCAACAATGAGGCAAATGTCAATGCAAAATTTAAATGGCCAACATGGCCAATTTGAGCAAGTCAAGTTCCCCTCTCCTTCAAACAGAGCAATTATAACTGCAAAAAGTACACATACGAAACAGGCAAAAAGAAAGTCAATTACTTTCTTTGCAAGTTCTAACATTCAAAAATGGTTGCCTCTTCAAATTAACATTGAAATATATACATATATATAAAATAGTAAGTAGTGCTTTATTTTAACAGCTATTCTCTATACATTGATCCAATCAAACTGGTTAAAATTACATTGAACACAGCACAGGAATATGCCCTTCAGCCCACATCTTCTATGCCACCATGATTCTAAACTAATCCGATCTACAAATAACTATAATGTAACTCAATTGATTGAAAAATACAGTCTTTGTGATGTTTGAGGAAAACAAACCACCAAGAGGAAACCCATCCGAACACAGAAAGAACACTCAACATACCTGCCCATATATTTTCCACTTATATTTCTGATATCTGCATCTGCAGTTCCTTCCTACACATCTGTTTTAAGGAACATTTTCTGCCCAGCTGTCATTGGGCAAGTGAATGGCCCTCATCTGCTGGAGAGTGGTCGTAGCCCATCAACCTCATCGGAGACCTTTGAACTATCAGACTTCAATGTTACATCTTACACTAAATGTTGTATCCTTTATCTGTGTACTGTGGATGGCTTGATTGCATTCAGGTATCATCTTTTCTTTTACGGGACAGCACGCAAACAAAAGCTTTTCACTATAGTTCAGTACATGTGACATTAATAAACTAAACTAAAACTAAACGATTAGCTCTTCTATGCACCAGTTGGAATGAATTTCTATGACATTATTCTTAAATGCGGTGGGTTAAAATGGTTGACTCCATTTCAGATCGACCAAAATCCTTTCAAAACAGAAAATGTCTGTCATTGAAGGCAGACATTTGTGTGATTTGTTATGTGTTCTATAATATAGATGACCTTTCGTAGCTGACCCCACATCATGTACCAGTTGAAAATCCATGACTGGTGTGCAGCAATGCCAGTTACTCAATGCATTTTTAACAGTTGACATTTTGATTGAACTCCAGATGTTCTAATCATAAATTATTTATTAAGAGGGGCAATGTTTCCTTTATAAAATAATGCACTATTCATAGCAGATTACGTGCAGACAATCCTTACCATTTCATCAAATGATGAAATAGTTTGCATTTTGCTTTCACTCCAAATAAAACAAGATTATAATGAGGGTTTAGCAAATGGTGCATAGCAAAATATTACTCATTAATATTTTGATTTTTTTTGCAGAACTCAGATTTTACGTAAATTATAATGTCATGAACCATTTTCTCTTTGATAATCAACTTTTTCTGAATCTATTTTGTATTCCAAAGCCAGAGCTTAAATAGACTCCATAAGAAGGATAGGAAAACAGCACTCCAGCATACATTTTAATTTGAAATGATGTGTTGCTTGTGCATTTTTAATTTAGATCCATTTGCATCATCTGCAGTTAATTCACATGCAGACTACTCTTTATATCTTCTCCAAAACATGATGAATGGGCCGTAATCAAGATGCAAATCCTGCCAGGACATTCAATACTAAAAAAGCCACAACTGATCTCGCAAATGCGATTTGGTAAAACTCAGCATCTCAGATTTGTGACAGTCAGCTTGTTTTTTGCAATTCAAATTAAAAAGCAGAATTTCCATTGGGGCAGATCTCTCACGCCCCCACATGTGTTCAGCAAAACTCAAAATAAACCGCAAGTTGAAGCAATGACAACCCATCCACACTCATCCACCACCCCCCCCCAGTTTGAATCTACTCCTGACTATTGTACATGCCAGTACATGCTACATTGTACATGTTAAACAAACCATAACTTTTACATTGCACAAATACAAAATATATTCTCAAAATTCATCAAGCAAATCTAGCTGGTTTCAGTGCTATCAATGTAGGCATATTTACAACATGTGTACACTATTAGATACAAGTTTCAGGGTCAGACTCAATAACACTTAAGAACCAAAAGGGCAAATGGAGGAGTAACTTAACATGCCAAGTCTGCATCACTGGAGAACATGGATAGGTGATGTTTCTTCAAAATGCTCCTTCCGACCTGAAATATCAACTATCCATGTTCTCCAGAGACAATATAGAACAGTGTAGCAGCTTTACAGGACTTTAGTTAAACCACTTTTAGAGAATTCCATGCACAGGAATGGGCTCATTGGCCCAAAATGTTTGTGCCAAACACGATGACTTACCTTATCTTCTGGGACATGATCCACATTCCTCTACTCCCTGCACTTCCACGTGGCTATCCAGAAGCCTCAAATGTCCTCAGACCGCCAATCAGAATACCTACCCCCCCATTTTCCCTGAATAAGCCATTTCCAAATCTATCTCTTTGTGAATCCCATACATCTTTATCTTCTGGATCGTCCTACCATGAGGAACTTTATCAAGAGTCTTACTGAATGTAAACAACATCCACTTCCCTACCTTCATCAATCCTCTTCATCACCTCGTTAAAAACTCAATGAAGTTAGCGAGGCATGTCCTGCTCTGTACAAAGCCATGCTGGCTATCCCTAATTAACCCTTTCTCTTCCAAATAGGAGTAAATCTTATCTTAAATAATTATCTCCAATAGTTTCCCTCCCACTGACATGGCCTGCAGTTCCTGTACATGAGTCAGTCACTCACACAACATGGTACAACATTATTTATTGAAGTTAAATCACAGTACACTTCAGCATATAACCATATAACCATATAACAATTGCAGCACGGAAACAGGCTCCTCTCGGCCCTTCCAGTCCATGCCGATCATTTGTTTTCCCCTAGTCCCATCTACCTGCACTCAGACCATGCCCCTCCATTCCCTTCATGTCCATATACCTATCCGCTTTAGTCTTAAATGTTAAAATCGATCCTGCCTCCACCACTTCTGCTGGAAGCTCATTCCACACAGCCACCACCCTCTGAGTAAAGAGGTTCCCCCTCACGTTACCCCTAAACTTCTGTCCCTTAATTCTCATGTCATGCCCTCTTGTTTGAATCTTCCCTACCCTCAATGGGAAAAACGTATCCACGTCAACTCTGTCTATCCCTTTCATCATTTTAAAGACCTCAATCAAGTCCTCCCTTAACCTTCTGCGCTCCAAAGAATAAAGACCTAACTTGTTCAACCTTTCTCTGTAACATAGTTGCTGGAACCCTGGCAACATTCTAGTAAATCTCCTCTGTACTCTCTCCATTTTGTTGACATCCTTCCTATAACTAGGCGACCAAAATTGTACACCATACTCCAGAATTGGTCTTACCAATGCCTTGTACAATTTTAACATTACTTCCCTACTCCTATATTCAATGCTCTGATTTATAAAGGCCAGCACACCAAAGGCTTTCTTTACCACCCTATGTACATGCGATTCCACCTTCAGGGAACTATGAATGTTAAGTGCTTCCATCTCTTGGCATTCGTTATCATGGTTCATGTTTTAACAGGTGTACATTTTGTCTTGGGAACAAACGATCCACGCGAGAACAGCAACATTTCATGAAGTGGTTACATTTTTTACAGTACATTTTACCATAGGCAGCACACAATTCACATGGGAGACGTTACAGTTGGTGCACCGTTCGATAGATCTTTGAGTCTGCCAGGGAGGGTTGGTTGTGGATGCCAGTCAGTAGCATGAACATTGAACTGCCAAGACCTCAGTGAGTTCAGCGATTCTGCAAGTATGTTCAGCTCGGTCCAAAGTCAATTCTGTGTCTTTGTCTCGCATGTTGTCACTGAGTAGACCTACGAGTTTGTCATTAGAAATCTCCATAGTGCAGCCATGTGTTTCAAATGTAGTTCTCAACGGTTTCACCTTGCTGTTTAGTACGTTCAATTATGGAGTTGGCTCAAAGGTCGCATAGCTGTCTAAACTTTGTGCAGGGTCATCGATTGTCTCTGCAGGTGGTTGTTGTGGTCCGTATTATTAAAACGCTCTGCGTTTCATTGCTTCAAAGATTTAAAAGTATAGAGGCACGCATATCAGGTGCAGTGTTGTGATTAAATGTAATGGTGTAGTCATGCTTGATATGTTCAACGATGTTGGAATCAAAGATCAGAGGATCTGGGCGCGAAGCGCGTTAGCGATGGTAACGATTACACAAAATAAACTGGATGGACTTAAAGGCGGAGTGGGTAGGATCCCACATGTGACAGCATGTAATTGAGCCAGTCACTCGCACGACATGGTACAACATTATTTATTAAAGTTAACTCACAGTACACTTCAACATGTTGTTAAGGCAAACATAGCAGCTATTCGACTAACAGCATAAGCTGAATTCTGATAATATAAACTGGATGGTAGGCGGAGCTTCTACTAATAAAGCACTACAAATGGTTAGTGTGAAGTAACCAATCTACAGTTCCTTGGCCCTCTACTTCACTTAGGCTGGCTACCTCGCCAACAGTCCTTGCTTTCATTTTATAATCTCTTATTCGGCGGAGATTCAATTTTTTACGCATCGTATCTCCGTCCGCACTGCGGCCTAACATCGAGGAGTTGGCGGGCTCTTGCTGGAGACCAACGTTGGGAGCTCCAACTGCGGGAGCCTGCAGTACTTCTGTAAATGACCTCCAGACTCAGTACATGATTCAAACACATCTTTAATCAGCACTAAAACTTAACAGCATGAAGGATGATTAGTTGTCAATACATCCTGGCTGCTCTAACTGTCGGTGCTGGGAAATAGTATTAGTATAAGTATTACAGTGGGGTGGAGTTAGAGATGCTGGCTGGTGTGCGATTGGTTAACATGCAACATCAATCTACATCCTTCCCCCCAAAGGTTAAGTGTGAAAGGGCACTCATGCCATGGGGTTAAACATACTCTCCATATCTGTCTGGTGGTCTACTAACACACCCCGAGCGTGTGCGGACCAAACCCTTCCCCCTTCGCCTGAAGGATGAGGCGGAGAGCCTGGAGGGGAGAATGACGCGGTGGAGGCTTGTGGTGACCAAAAGGTGAAACATGCGGTGGGTGAGACCACGGGATATGAAGGGGTGCAAGGCATACGGGGACGGGTGGGAGACATTGCAAAAGGCAGCTGGAACTGGAGCGGTGGAGCACAGGGACCAGCAGGCGGTGGTTGCGGCTCCCTCACAGCAAGCAGGTGTTGTCGAATTCTCCGGTATACCGCTCCCTCACAGTCAACCAGATACGACCAAGGCTCGTCAGTCGCGTTGATAACAGTGCCCAGACGGGAATGTCCAGTTGAAGTTCGTAGGCAGACGACCTGACCCGGAAGTAGAGGCTTGAGAGGTCTGCTGGAACTGTCGTATGACCGTTTCTGGATATTATGCTTCTCTTGTAGATGTTTCTGGATAGCGGTGGGCTTCAGCACCTGAGGAACCAGTTGCTGTTGTACGATAGGTACCCGAGGCCTTGTCAATCTCGGCATTAGTCACTGTGCTGGTGATCCCAGGGTTCCGTCCCTGGCAACATTTCCTGAGATTAGAGTAGATCGAGATAAACGTCTGACCTTGAAATCTGTGCTCGCTCCAGTAAGTGTTTGGCCCTTCTGACAGAGCGTTCAGCGAGTCCATTACTCTGTAGATACTCAGGCTGCTCATGACGTGCTGGAAGTTCCATCGGTCTGTGAAAAGCTTGAACATGTGGCTGGTGAACTGCCGACCATTGTCGGTTCTCAGGCTGACAGGAGCGCCAAAGGTAGAGACGTGTCTTTTCAGCTTCTGGATGACCATCTCCGATGTGAGGGAAGTTGGTTGGTCTAGTTCAAACTAATTAGAAAAGGAGTCGACTAGAACAAGGTAGTGCTTCCTGCACCATTCGAAAATGTCTGCCGCCAGCGACATCCAGGGCAGAGCTGGTGGAGGTTGTTGAAGAAGGGGCTGTCGCTGCTGATGAGGCGCAAGGCTGTTGCAAGCGGGACAGGAGGTTACGCGGTCCCGGATGTAACTGGCCATTCCCAGCCAGTAGGACAGACTACAGGCGCGTGCCAGTGTGGCGTCGGCTCCTGGGTGTCTGCTGTGTGCCTCTTTGAAGTATACGTCTCGTAGCGATGAGGGTATCACTACCTTGTGACCCTTGACGACAACTCCATCCTGAACTACCAGTTCATCACGAACCAGGAAGAACGGCTGCACCTCTGTGGGCGTGTTGGATTGTCTGTCTGGCCAGCCTGTTTTGATGATGGAGGAGAGGATTTGAAGCATAGCGTCAGTGGCGGTGTGCGCGGCAAAGGTGCGCAGTTGCTTGCTGGAGACGAAATTGACACCGAGGACCGTGACATTTTTCTCTTCACAGGGATGTTGTTCACAAGATGCCCGAGGTGCATGGGAGAGAGCATGTCCTTACCCTTAGTGTAGGTAATAGAGAAACGTACCGCTGCAGCTGCATCATCATACATTGCAAACGAGCTGGCGCTCCAATTCTGGTCTCCAATTGGAGTGGTGGGTTCGTATCCCACTTCTGACTATGTAAATGACCTCCAGACTCAGTACATGGTTCAAACACATCTTTAATCAGCACTAAAACTTAACAGCATGAAGGATGATTAGTTGTCAATACATCCTGGCTGCTCTAACTGTCGGTGGTGGGGAATAGTATTAGTATTACCGTGGGGTGGAGTTAGAGATGCTGGCTGGTGTGTGATTGGTTAACATGCAACATCGATCTACACTTACCATCTTGGATCGACCTCGGAAACTCTAACCACGGGAACCTGCGGAATTTAACATCTTGGAGTTCGCAGGCCCTGGTTAGAGACAGAATGCGGGAGCTCCCAGCTGCAGGAGCTTCGACCGCCCCGATGCAGGAGCTTCGGTCGCAGGCTGCGGGAGCTTCGATCTCCCTGACTGCGGCTGGTTTGACCGCAGGAGAATAAAGGAGGAAGATGATTCCACTTTATTGCCTTCCACTACAGTGAGGAATGTGGGGAATTCGCTGTTTATGTTAACATTTTTGTAGTTGTGTGTCGTGTTGCTTTTTGAAATAGTATGGCTGAATGGTTATTCGAGTTTCACTGTACCTTAATAGGTACATATGACAATAAATTGACCTTTGAACCATTGAACTATATTGACCACTCTCCAGTCCTCCAAGACCATATCAGTGGTGAAAGGAGAAACAATGAACTTGCCAAGATCCATGCAATATCCTCACTTACTTCCCTCAATAACTTGGGATAGATCCCATCATGGTCTAGGAACTTATCCATCATAATGTTTTTCCAGAGCCTCAGCACCATGTCCTTCTTGATCTCAAACTGTCCTAGCATATTGCTATTTTCCACACTGACCTCACTGTCCTATAAGCACTTCTCAGGGCAGACAGATGCAAAGTACTAATATAGTACCTCACCTACATCATTCAACTCCAAACATAGATTGCCTCCTTTATCTTTGAGCGGCTGTACCTTCCCTCGAGACACCCTTCTATTTTGAGCATACATATAAAAAACCTTGGGATTTTCCTTAATCCAATTCATCAATTACATTTCATGTCCCTTTATGGGCCTTCTGATCACCCACTCGAATTTGTTGCTACTCGTTTTATATTACTCATAAGCCCCGTCTGATGCCACCTTTTTAAACCTGACTTTTTTTCTGTTTCTTCCTGAATAGGTTCACAACCTCCTTGGTCACCCACGGTTCCATTACCTTGCTGGCCTTAACACTCCACTTTACTGGATGTTGATCCTGCACGGTCATCAGCTGCCCTTTAAAATACTCACACATGGCATCTGTGGACTTACCCAATAACATCTCCTCCCAATCTACCTTCCTTGGCCCCTATTGAATGACATTGTAATCTGCTGTGCTGTCTCATCCATCGAGTTACTCCAACACTGTGTGTCCTTTTATGTAAATTAGTATCTGCAGTTCTTAACTAGAGTTGAGAGCAAAACTTGTTTGACCATCGTTGTAAATTAATAGGGACTGGATCGGAGGAGGAATTATAGAATCAAGGTAGGAATAGCTATGGAGACACAAGACTGCAGACGCTGAAAGGTTGAATACAAAATTGCGGGAGGAAGTCAGTTGATCAAGCAGTACCTATGCAGGGAAAAGGACAGGCACCATTTCAAGTATGGATCTTCTTCAGGAGGAGATAGACAATAGAAAAATAGGTGCAGGAGTAGGCCCTTCTAGCCAGCACCGCCATTCAATGTGATCATGGCTGATCAACCACAATCAGTACCCCATTCCTGGCTTCTCCCCATATCCCCTGACTCCACTATCTTTAAGAGCCCTATCAAGCTCTCTCTTGAAAGTATCCCGAGAACGGGCCTCCGCTGCCCTCTGAGGCAGAGAATTCCACAGATTCACAACTTTCTGTGTGAAAAAGTGTTTCCTCATCTCTGTTCTAAATGCCTTACCCCTTATTCTTAAACTGTGGCCCCTGGTTCTGTACTCTCCTAACATCGGGAACATGTTTCCTGCATCTAGCATGTCCAAACCCTTAATAATCTTATATGTTTCAATAAGATCCCCTCTCAGCCTTCTAAATTCCAGAGGATACAAGCCCAGCCGCTCCATTCTCTCAGCATATGACAGTCCCAACATCCCAGGAATTAACCTTGTGAACCTACACTGCACTCCCTCAATAGCAAGAATGTCCTTCCTCAGATTAGGGGACCAAAACAGCATACAATACTCCAGGTTCAGCCGCACTAGGTCCATGTACAACTGCAGCAAGACCTCTTTGCTCCTATACTCAACTCCTCTTGTTATGAAGGCCAACATGCCATTCGCTTTCTTCACTACCTGCTGTACCGGCATGCTTACTTTCAGATATGCCTGATGTGGCAAGACCAGGCTGAAACAATGAATCTGTGTAGAATGTCTTGCTTATGGATCTTGATCAGAAGGTAGAAGAAGGCTCTGTGGAATGAGAGACTACAAACCTGGAATCTGCAGAGGAAAGATCTCTCAGGAAATACTCTCTCGGATATAACATCTGATGTTCTGTTGTAGCATCTTGGTCCAGAGGGGAGTTTGAGGAAGCTGAAGTTAGACTTCTGTGCAATAGATATCAGTTCAGCAGACCAGAATACTGTCACTGTTTTTAGCAGGTTTTCATGATGACAACATTGGTTGGTTCTGAGTCAATTCGGATTTTGGAAGTCTAAAAAGTGATTAGGTTAGAATGTGCAAGGGGAGTAGAGGGGAAAAAAAGAGAGAATAAATATTGCAATTAATAGATCAAGTCCAGAAGAGGCTGGAGGGCAGGGTTCAAGTGGATCGGGAATTCTAGAGGCGAGCGCAGTGGTTGGCAGTTTGGTGAAGACACCTGGCTGAAGAAATAAGCATGGAGTCAGAGGGCAGAAAAAAAAAATCAACCATGTCAGGCCGAGATTTCATTAAGGTGGGGGACTTAAGAGGATGAAGCCTCTGCCGAGGACTAATCGTTCAGGATCAAAGAGCCATTCTCATGTCACTGATGTCAACTTACATGAATTTTAGTCTGGGAAGACTGCTCCCTCTATGAAAAGCAACAGTACTGATTATATTTGCAGCTGAATCATCTAATATTTGATTCTTCTTACACATTTTTCAATCAGAAACAGCAATGTATCAAATCGCTTAATATCTTTGATGTCAAGAGACTAATTTTCAAGTCTAAATCTGGTAAACCATTATGAGCGTAAGAATATTAAAAAATATTTACTATCTTGAAATAATGTAGAAATTTGAGAATGATGTACACGTCTATTGAGATCCAATGAAATGAAGATACGAATTGTCATCAGCTGGAATAAAATATTCGAAGGATTTACTCAAAAGAAATCACAGATGAACTGCCCAGATACCAAGAAAGTTGTATTATTATGTTGGGCGCCTTGGATATTACATATGCCTCCGGCACCTGAATTACATTCTTACAATTGTCTATTTTGTGCTTCTCAGTTTGAGATTACCATTGATACCAGTTTTAATCATAGGACACAAAAGTTCAGGGATCCAGCTGTCCCCTTGGGCAGCATGCCTTTGCTTACTTATATCTAAATAAAGATCATTTTGTTGTCAGTGTTATAGTTTAGCTTCCCTTATTTAAATCATGTTCATAGTGACATGTACACACATCCTCTTCCAGTGATGGTACACAAAAAGCTGGAGAAACTCAGCGGGTGCAGCAGCATCTAAGGAGCGAAGGAGATAGGCGACGTTTCGGGTCGAGACCCTTCTTCAGACTGGCAGTCTGAAGAAGGGTCTCGACCCGAAACGTCGCCTATCTCCTTCGCTCCTTAGATGCTGCTGCACCCGCTGAGTTTCTCCAGCTTTTTGTGTACCCTCGATTCTCCAACATCTGCAGTTCCTTCTTTAAAACTCTTCCAGTGATGTGTTGGTTAGCAATAGGATAACTTCAGAAGAAATTAAACATTAATGGAAATTAATATAGCAGTAGAGTAAGAGCATGTCATCCTTAAAGAACCAAGAGCATAAAATTAAAATCCCTAGCCCATATATTATGGATGGCATTAAAGTTCTGTGATTGCATCGGAGAAGTAAACACCGGTGGTACGAGTTCCATGAGAAACCCTATCGGTGAGAGGATCGTGTGATGAATATCAATGAAAGCTGCAGATTATGTAGAGTAAGCAGACCCTGATGCTTATCAACATGGAATGTGAGACTGCTTAGGGAATCTGTGTTCCATTTAGTGCTTTTCTGAGTACACAATCAAAATCATTGAACAGCACAGAGAACCTCCCAATCAATGCTATTTGAATGCATGGGATCTACAGCATGGAAATAGGCTATTTGACCCAGCTTAATCATGCCAACCAACTATTTGGCCCAGCTTAATCATGCCCCATCTACACTATCCTACCTGCCTGCGTTTGGGACATATTCCTCAAAACCTTACCCCACTATGTACCAGTGTGAGTATTTTAAACGAATGAATGAAGACTGTCACATGTGACAAGATACAGTGAAATCCTTTGTCTAGCATACCCAAGGTATGTGAAGAGTCTCCAGATTAAGGGTGCCGACAAAGTTACAAAGTATCCCATGTCAGATCCTCCTTTATTCTCCCCCACCCCTCATGGCATTGTTACAGTTTCTGCCTCAACTACCGCATCTGACTGCTTACTCCATATACCCAGCAACCTCTGTAAAAAAAATAGCTCCTCAAATTCCTATTAAATCTTTCCCCTCTCACCTAGACTATGTCCTCTGGTTGTGATTTTATTACTCAGGGTAAAAGACTGTGCATTGACCCTACCTATCCCGCTCATGATCTTGTACACCTCTATAAGATCACCTCTCATCATCAGACACTCCACAGAATACAGTCCTACCTTGCCCAACCTCTCCCTATTGCTCAGTACCTCAGCTCCTGCCAAACGTTTCCAGCTCAACATATTTTCTATGGCAAGATCACAAAAACTGAACACAATACCCCAACTGTTGCCTCACCAGCACTTTCTACAGCAGTAACATAATATCCCCACTTCTATACAATACTCTGACTGATGTAGGCAAATGTGCCAAAAGCCTTCTTAACTGTTCTATTGATCTGTAACGTTATTTTCAAGTAACTATGTTTCTGCACTCCAAGATCCCTCTGTTCTTCAACATCCCCAATGGCCCTGCCATTGACTATGAAGGTCCTGCACTGGTTGCACTTGCCAAAATGCAACACCTCAAATGTATTTGCATGAAACTCCATTAACCATTCCTCTGCGCCCTTGCCCAACTGAACAAGGTCCTCCTTAACCTTTGATAATCATCTTCGCTTTTTACTAAAGCATATATTTTAATGCCATCTGCAATCCTGCCTTGTACGTTATTATCCAAGTTGTTGATATAACCCACAAACAGCAATGGACTCAGCATCAATCCACAAGATATACCACTAGTCACAGGGCTACCAGCCTAAAAACCATCTTCCACCATCTGTCTCTGCTTCTTTTCCTGAAGCCAATTTTCTATCGTCAGTTAGCTGTCCCTGGATCCCATGCAATCTAACCTACCAGAGCTGCCTACTATGCGGAATGTTGTCAAGCAGACAAATCTTGCCGAAATCCATATGGACAATGTCTACAGTGCTGCCCTTATCAACCTTTTTGGCTACATCTTCAAAAAATGTAGATTCATCAGACACATTTTCTCACATACAAAAGCGTGCTGACTCCCCGAGTATACTGCATTGATAGAATGTCCTTTCAGACTCTTCACGTCACTGTTATGCACATTGAATTAAGGAGAGCTGCAGTATTTGATGTTAAAATAAACATAAGGAGACTTGGCACTGCATTTAAAACGTTATGATACTGACACTGTTCCAAATTTTAACTCTTCAATCAATTGAAGATAGAAAATTCAGATGTTGACCTTGTGCTGCATTTAGATCTTCTAAAAAAAAGCCAAGTGTCATCGGAGATGGTTACACAATTGGGCATTTCCCCTCCAGAAAGAGTGAGTGAGTGAGTGTTATTATTTTATAATATAAAGCATGGCAGGAGAATAAGGAAAGGGGATCTTACCTAAACCTCAGCAAGAAACAAGCTTGAAATTTGCTAGAGTGCAGCTTCCCTTTCAGAGATGCAAGTTAGTTTTAAATAATGCATGCTGGCATTGCTGGTGCTAGTGATATTGGGCTTCTGCTGATGTGTACAGGCACAAAGACATTATGACAATATGCTATAATTTGTTAATTTGCAGCCAGCACAAAGGTGACCTGTTGTGCGCCTCCAAAACAACAAGAGGAGGTTATTCCCTCCTGTAATTTCCACATCCATTTTCAGCAGTTATTGCGAAGCTCCCAATATATCACAAGACTCTGACTGATGATTGTGCGTGTTACAGGCCCATATGTGGAATAACACAAGTGCAATAAGAGCCAAGTAGTGCTGAACCATTTGTCTTCTGCCGTTGAAGGAGGCTTAATTAAAGATCAGATAGATCCTTCTCAATGGCCAGCTAATTAAGTCTGTAATCATTTCTTACTCAAATGTGGAAGCAGCAGTTTTTTGGCCATCTAACGGCTCACTTATGTTGACATCGGACAGCAGCACAACACAGTCTTAAAGTATGATTCACATTTCCAGATAAAATGCACATTGCACTTCAAAAGGCCAGTAGCTTTAATAACTATGTAGATCTCAAGTGTTTGGTGGTTGATGTGCATATCAAACAACTTGATCGTTGCTTTTGGACAACTCATCTCTCAGACATGGTCCAAGATCTCAGCAGAGTTTAGGTATTGGCTGCTTTTCCAAATTAACCCTGTGTTATTCCCTTCCATTAATGTCATATGTAAATATCTAATTGAGAAAATGTTCCCATTAAATGTACAGCCAAGCATCATTTTTTATAAAATGGCCATTTCTGGAACGCAATAATGAATTCGAAATAATATTACAGAAGAACTGACATACTTTATTTTCCTTTCAATTGGCTGTATTTTTCTATACTATTTTCCCTTTTTCTTTCTCCTCCGTTCCAATCATCAAACCCAATTTGCATTTTAAACTAAAATTGCATTTGTCATTATTCTGCTCACTGATTGAGAAGCAGGATACAACTGACTTGCGTTTAAGAAAATATTGCATTATTTAAAGAAAAATCTAATTTATTTGTAAGATGTACACAGTTCAAACCCAAATGGAGCATAATGGATCAATAAATAAAGTTGTAAATCCATAGCAATCTTGGTTCACCATTTTGTTGTGCATTCTTATCCTGAACATGTTCAATTTTGATCACATTAATTTTGAAAATGGCATGGGACTTCACTGAATTTTTTACAAAATAATCTACTCTTTCATGTCCAAATGTTTGTAATAAACTAATTAATATACAATTAAAAGCCTCAAGAATCGTGAACATCAACATGATCAAAAAAGCAAATATGATTGTTGTAAGTACCTCAAGCCAGCTGGAGTGAGGAATAGGGAGGGAAGTTATTTCGAAGGAACAATAAAGTTAATATTTAAAAGATAAACATAATTGGACAAACAAATAGTTGTAAATGTTTGTCAATTTACCAAAGAGATGGACATGATACTCAAAGACCACCCGGGGCGCCGGGGAGATGGCTGCCCTGCCGGCAGTCTGTTCGTATTTTCTTACTTTTTGTTATTTTTTAGTGCGTTAAAAGTTTGTTTTAATGTCCTTCGGTTTGTTTTATGTGGGGGGACGGGGGAGGGGATCGGGGGACACTTTTTTTCAGGTTCTTACCTTCCCGGAGATGTGATCAATTTTCGGATCACATTCTCTGGGCTCTGTGGCCTAACATCGTTGGAGCTGGAAGCCTCCTCGGACTGTCGTGAGCCCCACTGCAGGGCGTGGACTTAACATCCGAGCTGATCTCTTGCCTGGGAACGCTCCCACCGCGGAACCAACATCAAGGGCTGCAGTGTCGGGTGAAGCCGAGTAGGGAGCTCCAACGACACAAACGGTTCGAACAGCCCCGACGCGAGGTCGATCGTCCAGCACGGGGGAGCTGACATCCCCCCCCGATGCGGGAGCACATCGCCGCGACATGGAGGGCCCGAACGCCGCCGGCTACGGGAGTCAAGATTGTCCCGTCAATGGGGGCTCGAGGCCCACGACCGAGGAAGAACTAAGGGAAAGACTTTATTTCGCCTTCCATCACAGTGAGGAATGTGTAGGAGTCACTGTGGTGGATGTTCATGTTAAAATGTGTTTTTGAATGATCTGTTACTTTTAATTGTATGACTGACCTGGCCAATGAAATTCCTCATATGTTGCAAAACATACTTGGCGAATAAAGTGTGATTCTGATTCTGATTCTGAAATGCAATCTACTCAAATCCTTTTGTCCTGTTTGCTCCATCCTCATTCCAAGGACCAAACCTTGAGACCATTCATTTAGCTTCTCTGCCTTACTTCCGCTATTCTACCAGACCAAACTTCTCTAAAGTCCCTCCTCTGCTTGAGCCTGAACTTGTATATTTCCCCTTTTTTTCTCCTATTCTTTCTCAAACCCTCTCCAAATTCACTTTGTCTATGAGGTCCTAAATTCTGCTTCCTTAATTTCATTGCCACTAAATTGCCGAGCTCCCAGTTTCCCTTACTCACCCACATGTTGGCTTATATTGTTAAAACCTTGCACTTCTCTGATGGTCTCGTCCTCTCATATCAGTCTGCCACCGTCCTCCCTCTCCATGTAAACAATCTTTGATCCTTCAATACCAGAAAATTAGTATTCTTCCTCAAAGGCCTTGAAGACCCTGCCACCTCTTAATTCTAAACTCGTATTTCCCAGAACTTGATTGATCCCTGGGACGGTGGGACTTTCATATGAGGAAAGATTGAAAATACTAGGCTTGATTTCACTGGAGTTTAGAAGGATGAGGGGGAGTCTTATAGAAACATAAAAAATTATAAAAGGACTGGACAAGCTGGATGCAGGAAAAATGTTCCCAATGTTGGGCAAGTCCAGAACCAGCTACAGTCTTAGAATAAAGGGGAGGCCATTTAAGACTGAGGTGAGAAAAAAAGTTTTCACCCATAGATTTGTGAATTTGTGGAATTCCCTGTCGCAGAGTGCAGTGGAGGCCAAATCACTGGGTGGGTTTAAGAGAGAGTTAGATAGAGCTCTAGGGGCTAATGGAATAAAGGGATATGGGGAGAAGGCAGGCACAGGTTATTGATTGGGGACGATCAGCCATGATCAAAATGAATGGCGGTGCTGGCTCGAAGGGCCAAATGGCCTCCTCCTGCACCTTTTTTCTATGTTTCTATTAACTTGAAAAACAGGAAATGCTGGAAACATTGGGCAAGCAAGGCAGCATATGCAGAAAGAGAAACAAAATTAATGCTTCTGGTTGAAAACAAAGAATCTGACCAGAACCATTAAACTCTGTTTGTCAGCCCATTAGTCAAGTATTTCCAGCAGTTCTTTTGTTTGAACTTTATCTCATTGTATGCTGTATATTCATGTTAATTTACAATGGGGGCATCCAGTTCACCATGAAATAACAACACCTTTTAGACCCTCTTCATAAAAATACTGACCCTATCTATATTCCTATAAACTATAATCATTCAACATTATACACCGTGGATATCATTGGATATATAATAAAAATATCAGTATATATATGCAGAGGTAGGAAGGTAGATAGATAGATAGATTGATAGAGATGAAGTTCGAGAAGGGATAAGAGAGTAAGGTCGGGGCAAATAGTGATCAGTGTGAGATGAATACAGAAGTTAAAGTGTTGTATATGAATGCGCAAAGTATAAGAAATAAAGTGGATGAGCTTGAGGCTCAGTTAGAATTTGGCAAGTATGATGTTGTGAGAATTACATAGATATGGCTGCAAGAGGACCATGGCTGGGAACTGAATATTCAAGGGTATACGTGCTATTGAAAAGACAGACAGGTGGGCCAAGGGGGTGGGGTAGCTCTGTTGGTGAGGAATGAAATTCAGGCCCTTGCGAGGGTGACATAGAATCAGTAGATGGGTAACACAGAGGAATTGTAAGGGTGAAAAGACCCTAATGGGAGTTATCTACAGGCCCCCAAACAGTAGCTTGGATATAGGGTGCAAGTTGAATTAAGAGTTAAAATTTAACATGTTAAAGGCAATCCTATGGTTGTTATGGGAGATTTCAACATGCAGGTTGACTGTAGCCTATCAGGTTGGTACTGGACCGCAAGAAAGTGAGTTTGTGGAGTTCATCCGTGATGGATTCTTAAAGCAGCTTGTACTGGAGCCTATCAGGGAGAAGGCAATTCTGGATTTAGTGTTGTGTGATGAACCTGATTTGATAAGGGAACTCGAGGTAAAGGTGCCATTAGAGATACAAGAGAGATTTATTTGTCAGATGTACCAATTAGTACAGTGAAATTTGTGGTCACCATAGAGCCATACAAATAAAAAATAACACAACACGTGATAGATTCCAAAATAAAAAATCCCCACACAGCAGAATCAAAGTTTCCCACCGTGAGGGAAGGCACCAAAGTTCAGTCATCTTCCTCTGATATTCTTTGATGTTCACCCGCTACGGGTGGCCCGATGTTCAGGCCCGCTGGCCGGGATCATGGAACTCCGACGTCGGAACGGAAGAACAACCTCAGCGGCGTGGAACTCCGAATTGACCACTTCCTACCGGAGTCGGCGGCTCCCGAAGTCCACAGGCCACGCTGGGCGGAGATTCATGCTGGCGGCCCTCAGCAAAGGGATCCCAGGACTCCGTGATGTTGAAGTCAGCGCCGCCCGCGCTGGAAGGTCTACGAAACACAGCTCCACGATGTTGAGCTTCAAACGGCGATCCAGGTAGGCATCGCCCGCTCCGCGATCAATCTAGCACTGCGTCACCGCTGCTGAAGCTCTGGTCCGGTCACCGGTCCTCGGCAGGAAAGGCCGCTCCAATCCAGTTGGTAGGTCGCGAGGAGGGGGGGCGAGGACGCGACTCGGAGAATAGTCGTATACTCGCCAGGAAGTGACTGGGAAACGGTTTCCCACTTACCCCATCCCCCTCTCCCACATAGAAAATCTAAAGAAACTTCCAGAACATGCTGTTAAGACAGACTAAAATTTAAAAAAAGATAGAAAAAACAATCTGTAGGCAGAGGCTGCCATCAATGTGGTGCCCCTAATGCAGGTAGGAGGTAGTGACCATAATATGATTTTTAATCTTCAATTTGAGAAGGGAAAATTGGAAGTGTCAGCATTACAATTGAACAAAGGGGACTATGGAGCCATGAGGGAGGAGCTGGCCAAAGTTTATGGAATTAGTCCCTAGCAGTGATGTCAGGGGAACAACAATGGCAGGTATTTTGGGGAATAATTCAGAAGGTGCAGGATCAATTCATTCCAAAGAGGAAGAAAGATTCCAAGGGGAGTAAGGGGTGACCGTGGCTGACAAGGGAAGTTAGGGACAGTATAAAAATAAAAGAGAAGAAGTAGAACATACCAAAGATGAATGGGAAGCCTGAGGATTGGGAAACTTTTAAAGAGCAACAGAAGGTAACTAAAAATGCAATACGGGGAGAAAAGATGAGGTACGAAGGTAAGCTAGCCAAGAATATAAAGGAGGATAGTAAAAGCTTCTTTCGGTATGTGAAGAGGAAAAAAATGAGAGACCAAAATTGGACCCTTGAAGACTGAAACAGCTGAATTTATTATTGGGAACAATGAAATGACAAACGAGTTGAACTGGTACTTTGGATCTGTCTTCACTAAGGAAGACACAAACAATCTTTACCCAGAGAGTTGTGAATTTATGGAATTCCCTGCCACAGAGGGCAGTGGAGGCCAAATCACTGGATGGATTTAAGAGAGAGTTGGATAGAGCTCTAGGGGCTAGTGGAGTCAAGGGATATGGGGAGAAGGCAGGCGCGGGTTATTGATAGCGGACGATCAGCCATGATCAGAACATGCTGAAAGATGAAACAGTGGCACATTTTGATAGAACAGGATCGGTCCGAGTCTTCATGGATTTACAAAGGGGAAATCATGCCTGACTAATCTGCTGGATTCTTTTGAGGATGTAACTAGGAAAATGGACAAGGAAGAGCCAGTGGATGTCGCATTTGATAAGGTCTGGGCTTGTATACTCTGGATTTTAGAAGGATGAGAGGGGATCTTATTGAAACATAAGATTATTAAGGGTTTGGACATGCTAGAGGCAGGAAACATTATCCTTATGTTGGGGGAGTCCAGAACCAGGGACCATAGTTAAAGAATAAGGGGTAAGCTATTTAGAACGGGGATGAGGAAATACTTTTTTCACACAGAGGGTTGTGAATCTGTGGAATTCTGTGTGTCAGAAAGCAGTGGAGGGCAATTCTTTGGATGCTTTCAAGAGAGAGTTAGATAAAACTTTTAAAGATAGCGGAGTTAGGGGATATGGGGAGAAGGCAGGAACGGGGTTCTGATTGTGGATGATCAGCCATGATTACAGTGAATGGTGCTGCTGGCTCGAAGGGCCGATTGGCCTACTACTGCACCTATTGTCTGTTCTAGATTAGTACTGATGTCAGAGGTTTTTGGGAGAAGACAGGAGAATGGGGTTAGCAAGGAGAGGCTGATTGAATGGCTGAGTTGACTTGATGGGCCAAATAGCCTAATTCTTCTCCTATTCCTTATGACTCCACCTGCCATGTCCTTACCCTATCACGAGAACTATCTGAAGCCCCTCTGCATGGAACCTAACTGGTCAAAGCCTCTCGACCCATACACAACTATTTATTCTGACTATCCTTTTTTTAATATGTTCATCAAGTCTTAATCCATACCAGTATATAATGGCGCAAACTTTATCAAAGGCTTCCGAAAAGCTAAACACAACTGAACAACCCTTCTCACCAGCAAGATACAACCTCAAACAAATAACACATTTTACATAATGATCATCATTTTATAGATCCATATTAACTTTGCCCATTGACTCTCCTACATTTGAATTATCTTCATTTGTTTATCTATTAATTGTTTCTATTAATTTGTTTATCTATTTACTTATTTACGCATTCATTTTTGTTAACTTGTATTTCAAGTTTATTGTCTCACACTTGCTGCAATTTCATTGATTAAGGAGGATGACAAAAGGACATAAATGATCATATCCAAGATTATTATTTTTGTGTTAACCATGTGAATTAAACAGTGGTGGACAAATCTTCCAAGGTTCACTGAATGGAGGAAATAGTCTATTTCTGTTTCTACACAATGCACTGAAAGAATATTTCCATATTCAAATATGTCTCTCAGGCATACAAGTATGGCTATTATAACAAATATAGTCAAATACTTTCAATGATTAAATGTCCAGATACATTATGTATTGTTTTGCTTTTTAATGCCTTTCAAAGCTGCTTTTCGTGTACATTTTTTGTCAATATCACTCTTACAATTGACTATCACTACTGAAATGATTATTAATACATAACTTAAATTCTCCCATGAGCATTAATTGAATACAGATTATAATGTTATTAAATTAATTTAGTTTATATATATATATATATATATATTAAACAAATGCTTTTACTTATTAAATTTATCATTCATATCACAAAGATATTTATTAACTGACAAAAATGCACAAGTGAAATATTTTCAGTTAGATTACAATGAATTTTGATGAAATATTTTGTTCCAAGCAGGAAGTGAAAAGAGAGGGACGCAGGGATGATTTTTTTTCTCCCTTCTAAAATAGAAGTGTGACAACCCAGGCAGAAACTGGTTCTCTGGTTATCTGAGTAACTTACTTTCAGCATTTGAATGGATGCACAGTGAGCCAATTGGAAATTTAAGAAAATTATACAATGATGAGGTAATGCATTTCACTGTACAAGTAGCATTGAATCATTGAAACTTAACATTGTTTGAATTAATAATGTATTCAGTGAATTTTGGAGAGTTTCATGTGCAAAAAAAGTATTACACTTTTTAATTCATAATTATCCATGAATTGTCCATAATGGTCCATGAAAGCATTTGCATTTGATTAATTTCAAAACCTCAAAATACACTTTATACTGTAAAGCTTGTCGAAACCACCAGCCATCAACCTCGATCATAGCCACCTCATAACAAGTTTAATAATGTCAATTCAATTAAGTTCAAACCTAAAGCATAACTATTGTTTGTTATTTGAAAGTATACTAAATCTCAATTATATTCATGTTATAACTGAAGACAAAAGTTTGTAATGTATGTATCGAGTGGGCCTGCAGTTAGTTAAAAGCACATTAAAAATTTAAAAAATATTCACACCACAACAAAGGAACCAAATCAAACCAATCATTATTAGATGGGTGCTAAATACTCAAGATTAGTGGTTTGAAAATACGACGAGAAAATAGTTGCGATTGAGATCAATTTTAAACTTCATATTTTATTTGTGAAATTACAAGCAGATTTCATTCTAACTAAACCATTAGCAAATATGGAACTGGAATTATATTTCAATGAACTCCTCTGATTTGCATTTTTAAACACATCACTACAGAAACAAAATTGAAATAACATTTACCTGTTTAAGTGTCATTGAAGTTTGTAACAATCTTAGTCAAATATAAAGGTTCACTTACACTGATCAAGTGATTCGTCTGAATCATCTGGACAATCTGGTTCACCATCACAGAGCCAGTTCAGTGAGATGCAAGTCATATGGTCATGGCAAAGAAATTCAGCTGGTCCACACGTTTTGTGGTCTGCAATCAAAGGGGCAGAAAAAAGCCATTAAAAACAAAGGTAAGCCAAGTATGTTTGTGAATTTATGCGCTCTGAAAAATACAAAATTCTTTCGTGCGTATTTTTTTAAAAATATATCTACAGTCGATTATACTGTCCAAATTTAGCCAAGAATGCTAAATCTTTATAAAAGTATGATCTATTCCCATACTTTGATCATTTTGTAGTATAACACAGGCATTACGCCAATCAACAATTTGAAATTCATCCTTCGGCTTGTCTACTTCTCTTTACTCCTCGCACAAGCTCCTCTTCCCTGACCGGACTTCCCCTACAATAGTGTACCAAGGAGTATACTTGTCGAGGGGAATGGACAAAGGTGATTCTTGCATTTTCTGCCAACTCCCTTTCTTGGTGGTCACCCAGTGGATAGACATAACTGAAGATGCAGAAAACCCATTTGCTTCATTGTAATATACACATCAAAATGCAGAATATCAAGCCCTAGACATTTTATCATACATTGCACATTAACTTGCACTACATGACATAATTCATATTGAATAAGTGTGAAAGTGAAATACAGGAACTTAATATACAAGGGATTATCCATCCGAGACTGATGTACAAGTGACACATGGAAATGACTGGACTCGGGCACTGGTATTCAATGGCATGTAATCAGTGCTCTGAGATTAGTCTAATTTTTATTTCCTGTGCAATAGACAATAGACAATCAATGCTGGAGTAGGCCATTCTGCCCTTCGAGCTAGCACCACCATCCAATGTGGTCATGGGTGATCATCCACAATCAGTACCCCGTCCCTGTCTTCTCCCCATATCCCTTGACTCTGCTATCTTTAAGAGCTCTATCTAACTCTTTCTTGAAAGCATCCAGAGAACCGGCCTCCACTGCCCTCTGAGGCAGAGAATTCCACAGACTCAACTCTCTGTGTGAAAAGGGATTTCCCCATCTCCGTTCTAAATCGCTTACCCCTTATCCTTAAACTGTAGCCCCTGGTTCTGGATTCCCCCAACATCGGGAACATGTTTCCTGCCTCTAGAGTGTCCAAACCTTTAATAATCTTATATGTTTCAATAAGATCCCTTCACATCCTTCTAAATTCCAGAGTATACTAGCCTTGCCGCTCCATTCTATCAACATATGACATCCCATCATCCTGGGAATTATCCTTGTGAACCTATGCTGCACTCCCTCAATAGCAAGAATATCTTTCCTCAAATTTGGAGACCAAAACTGCACACAATACTCCAGGTGTAGTCTCACTAGGGCCCTGTACAACTGCAGAAGGACCTTTTTTGCTTCTGTACTCAACTCCTCTTGTTATGAAGGACAACATGCCCTTCGCTTTCTTCACTGCCTGCTGTACCTTCATGCTTACTTTCAGTGACTGATGAACAAGGACCCCCAGATCCCGTAGTACTTCCTTTTTTCCAAACTTGACACCATTTAGATAATAATCTGCCTTCCTGTTTTTACCACCAAAGTGGATAACCTCACATTTATCCACATTAAACTGCATCTGCCATGCATCTTCCCACTCACCCAACCTGTCCAAGTCACCCGCACCCTCATAGTATCCTCCACACAGTTCACACTGCCACCCAGCTTTCTGTCACCTGCAAATTTGCTAATGTTACTTGTAATCCCTTCGTCTGAATCATTAATATATATTGAAAATAACAGCACCGAGCCTTGCGGTACCCCACTGGTCACTGCCTGCCATTCTGAAAAGGACTTGTTAATCCCTACTCTTTGTTTCCTGTGCCAACCAATTTTCTATCCATGTCAGCACCCTACCCCCAATACCTTATGCTCACATTTTGCCCACCAATCTCCAATGTAGGACCTTTTCAAATGCTTTCTGATAATCCAGGTGCAGTACAAGGCTTTCCCTTGGCAATTTTCCCAGTTACATCCTCAAAAAATACCAGAAGATTAGTCAAGCATGATTTCTCCTTCGTAAATCCATGCAGACTTGGGCCAATCCTGCAACTGCTATCCAAATGTGCTGCTATTGCATCTTTTATAATTGACTCCAGCATCTTCCCCACCACCAATGTCAGGCTAACTGGTCTATAATTCCCTGTTTTCTCTCTCCCACCTTTCTTAAAAGTGGAATAACATTAGCTACCCTCCAATCCACAGGAACAGATCTTGAATCTATAGAACATTGGAAAATGATCATCAATACGTCCACAATATCTAGAGCCATTTCCTTAAGTATCCTGGGATGCAGACCATCGGGCCCTGTGGATGCAGTTGCTCATACAGCAGTTCTTCACAACATGCAAGGTCTATTTCTCTGTTACAAAAATGGGATCTGTCTGAGCAATGGAGCCCGGCATTAGGAACCTGCACAAGGCAGCCTCAATACTTGTGTTGTTCGTGTATACAGAACATACTGTAACAGCAAAATAAAGGCAAGAGCTGACCATCCAGCCTCTCATGCCTGCTCCAATATTTAATGAAACCATGCTTTTACTCAATTTCACAAATTTACTCTTTTACTATTCCTATATCAGTGGCTGTGACTCCAGATCACTCCTGGATGAAGAATTCCAAGGACGGACATCCCTCTGGATGATGAAATTTCTTCCAATGTCAGTCCAGAATGATTGATCCCTATTTGTGACAGCATCAGATGAGAATACCATCTCAATGTGCTTCAACAATGACTCATTCTATTTGTTCCTTCACTAGAGAGTTTAGGTCTACTGTGCTCATTTTCTCTTAATGGGACAATCGACCCAATTCAGAAATCAATCTAGTGCACCTTCATTGCATTCATCTTTTTTGTAAATATGTCCTTTGTTTCAAAGAGACACCATACCTGGTACAATATTTCAGTTGTTGTCTCATCGGGCTCTTGTATAATAGTACAATAATCCTACTTTTATACTCAAACCCATTTGTAAAAAAGGTCAACAAATGATTTTGCTTTCTAATTTCTTGCTGTTGGCTGGCAATGATTCGTTGCAGGACACAGGTTTCACTGACCACTAAAATTAATAGTTTTCAATCTTTCAACATTTATGTTTCTATATTTTTCTAATGAAGCCAAAGACTCCACATTTTTTCACATTATATTCCATCGCCATATCTTCACTCATTTACTGATATTCCCTTAGGCACTCTCCTTGTCACATTCCCACCCAATTGATGGAAATTCAGGAAACTCTGAGGTCACCTTATCAAGATCGTTGAAATGGATTGTAAACAGCTTGGGACACTGAACAATCCTTGCATCATTTCACTATTCACAATCTCCCAACCATTTCTTGATCTACACAAATGCATTAACCCCCATTGTGTGGGTATTCATACATGGTTAAACATGTTCCAATGCAGACAACATGGAGAATACTGAAGAGGTGCAGATTTACTAATGTTTATGCATCTTTATTTCACCCTTTGATCAATCACGCATCATACACATTTGTCATACATCACACTGCTTTCATCTTCCCATATAACAGATGTATTTATTCACATTAGTTGAAGCTTTAAGCAATTTACATGTTTTCTGAATCTCTATGATTTTCTAAATTAATTTGTGTCATAACTGTTTAATTCACAACTTGATTTAATGTATGTGTCACTGCATGAACCAATTCAAAGGATCCAACAATGTTGTTCAAAAGTCTCCACCAGAAAACCTTCTGGAGGAAACCCATGGCCACATGACTCTATACATGTTCTTCTATGCATCAGGCTTCCTTGTCTTTAAATTTTACGTCCACCTTTTCTTTGAAGGATTATATTCCACATGGTGCAACAGTGCTGGAGTAACTCAATGGGTCATGCAGCATCTGTGGAGGGAATGGATAAGTAAGGTGTTGAGTCAGAACCCGTCTTCAAACTCTAGGGGACATTTTCATTTGGGCCCATCCTTCGGGATCCACTAGTGTCTTTGATTTTCTCAGGATAAACCATATATGAAAGCATTTATTTTTAAGGACTGTTGGTACAATTATCATGATTCCATTGACATTGATATTGTCCAACATAAACTCCATAATTGTCAGTGATAATCTATCACAACAAGCTAGCATTATGCAGGAGTAAATTCTCTTCTATGTATTAATATACAAATATTTCCACATTCAACTTGGCACATGGGTCTTTTCATCATTAACTAGTACATGACTCAATGACATCTGTTATTTGCCACACTGTTTTGTCCACTTTTGATGATGTCGTCATTCTGGGTAGCCTTCCAAAACTGTGATATTTTAATTTGACGAAACATCCTCCAGCAGCTTGTTCAATATATATAATATATATATAAATACATACATATGTATATATGTGTGTGTGTATATATATATATATATATATATATATATATATATATATCTGGTCCAGTCCCAGCAGGAAAGGCCGCACCAATCCAGCTGGTAGGCCGTTGGGGGGGGGGGGGGGGGGGTGCGGGGGGGGTGGGGGTGAGGACGTGATTCGGATAATAGCCGAATCACATCCGAATAAAGCGACTGAAGGACAAAGTTTTGAACAACATTGTTGGATCCTTTGAATTGGCTCAAGCAGTGACACATACATTAAATCAAATTCTCGGATCAGACAAATTCAATTATGAAATTGAGTCCTTCCATTACCACCATAGTTCTTGGTTTTCTCTCCTTGAAGTCAATCAGCTCCATAATTCTTGCTGATGTTGAAAATACAATCATTGTTCAGGTATTATTCAATCAGATTGTTGCTCTCCCGCCTGTAACGGATTTGCACCTGCTTTCCAACATTATGCCCCTTAAGATGTCATATGTGTGTCTGTGTCCTTAAATAATTTTCATGTTGTTTCCCCAATAGTATATCTACATGTTATTTTGAAGCATCTATCTGAAAATACTTTCCATTCTTGCTTCATTTCTTCACATAACTGTTGATTTTAATACCATAAACTCCAACATTGGTAATTGTAGATAATTAGATAATTAGAAACGCTCCATAATCTGCAATCCATTTGTTTGGAAATCCCAATGGTTGTGCGTCAGGCTGACAGTGATTCTCTTTATCGCTTTGGAATGTAATTTCCCACACATTAATGTCTCAGTTCCAACAGCCTCTTGAAATATAGCTATGTTTTCACTCTCCGCAGAAAGTCATCGAATTCTTTCCCATTTTCCCTTCATTCATCAGTTACTTTCCCACATTCCCTTGGAACACAGTGCCCAATCTCTCTCACTCCTTTTAAATGTTATTGTATCAGTTAGGTAAACTTTAGTCATATAATAAATTATGAATTTAAAGTGTGTTGGAGTATTAATTGTAATAACTTCCAACAGGCCTGAATATATGCCAATCAAGCGCCAAAGTCTCCAGTATATTTTATTGTGCTTCATTAAACATTTCTGCTCCAAAGTTTGCAATACTTGTCCTGAATGTTTCAGATACATCGGTCTTTTCATTAATTGTATTTGGAAGTACTGATTAAAGTATCCTTGCCTATAACTGAGTAGCAGGGCTCATGTCTATATATACTGACCACTTATAACCATATAACAATTCCAGCACGGAAACGGGCCCTCTCGGCCCTTCCAGTCTGTGCCGACCATTTGTTTTCCCCTAGTCCCATCTACCTGCACTCAGACCATACCCCTCCATTCGCTTCCCGTCCATATACCTATCCACTTTACTTTTAAATGTTAAAATCAATCCTGCCTCCACCACCTCTGCTGGAAGCTCATTCCACGCAGCCACCACCCTCTGAGTAAAGAAGTTCCCCCTCACGTTACCCCTGAACTTCCGTCCCTTAATTTCATGTCATGCCCTCTTGTTTGAATCTTCCCTACCCTTAATGGGAAAAGCTTATCCACGTCAACTCTGTCTATCCCTTTCATCATTTTAAAGACCTCAATCAAGTCCCCCCTTAACCTTCTGCGCTCCAAAGAATAAAGACCTAACTTGTTCAACCTTTCTCTGTAACATAGTTGCTGGATCCCAGGCAACATTCTAGTAAATCTCCTCTGTACTCTCTCTATTTTGTTGACATCCTTCCTATAATTAGGTGACCAAAATTGTACACCATACTCCAGAATTGGTCTCACCAATGCCTTGTACAATTTTAACATTACTTCCCTGCTCCTATATTCAATGCTCTGATTTATAAAGGCCAGCACACCAAAGGCTTTCTTTGCCACCCCATCTACATACGATTCCACCTTCAGGGAACTATGCACAGTTATTCCTAGATCTCTCTGTTCCACAACATTCCTCAATTCCCTACCATTTACCATGTACGTCCTATTTTGATTTGTCCTGCCAAGATGTAGCACTTCACACTTATCAGCATTAAACTCCATCTGCCATCTTTCAGCCCACTTTTCCATATGGCCCAAATCTCTCTGTAGACTTTGAAAATCTACTTCATTATCCACAACACCACCTATCTTAGTATCATCTGCATACTTACTTATCCAATTTTCCACACCATCATCCAGATCATTGATGTACATGACAAACAACAGTGGACCCAACACAGATCCTTGAGGCACCCCACTGGTCACCGGCTTCCAACCTGACAAACAGCCATCCACCATTACTCTCTGACATCTCCCATTCAGCCACTGTTGAATCCATCTTGCTACTCCACCATTAACACCAAAAGATTGAACCTTCTTAACCAACCTTCCACGTGGAACTTTGTCAAAGGCCTTACTGAAATCCATATAGACAACATCCACTGCTTTACCCTCATCAATTTCCCTAGTAACCGCTTCAAAAAATTCAAGGTTTGTCTAACATAACCTTCCAGGCACAAATCCATGTTGGCTGTTCCTGATCAGACCCTGTTTATCCAGATGCTTATATATATTATCTCTAAGTATCCTTTCCATTAATTTACCCACAATTAACGCCAAACTAACAGGTCTATAATTGCTAGGTTTATTCTTTGAACCCTTTTTAAACAATGGAACAACATGCACAGTACGCAATCCTCAGGCACTATTCCCGTTTCTAATGACATTTGAAATATTTCTGTCATAGCTCCTGCTATTCTACACTAACTTCCCTCAAAGTCCTAGGGAATATCCTATCAGGACCTGGAGACTTATCCACTTTTATATTTTTCAAAAAATTCCTCCACTTTGAATCTCATAGTTTCCATAGCTACTCTACCTTTTCCCCTTAACTCACAGAGTTCAATATCCTTCTCCTTGGTGAATACCGAAGAAAAGAAATTGTTCAATATCTCCCCCATCTCTTTTGGCTCTGCAGATAGCTGTCCATTCTGTCTCTCTAATGGTCCAATTTTATCCCTCGTTATCCTTTTGCTATTAATATAGCTGTAGAAACCCTTTGGATTTACTTTCACCTTTCTTGCCAAAGCAACCTCATATCTTCTTTTAGCCTTCCTAATTTCTTTCTTAAGATTCTTTTTACATTCTTTATACTCATCTAGCACCTCATTTACTCCATATCTCCTATAATTATTGTAGATATCTCTCTTTTTTTGAAACAAGTGTCAAATTTCCCTTCAAAACCATGGCTCTTTCCAATTTTAATATTTCCTTTCACCCTAACAGGGACATAAAGATTCTGTACTCTTACAATTTCCCCTTTAAATGTCCTCCATTTCTCTTCTACATCCTTCCCATAAAACAGAGTGTCCCAATTCACTCCTTTTAAATCCTTACGCATTCCCTCAAAGTTAGCCTTCTCCAATCAAATCAAAATTTATAGATGTAAGTGAAACCATTCCTGTAAGTTAACTATTCCTGTATCTGAAACATGTTTAATTTTCTGCTACTTCCACTGTGGCTTAATTATTACTGGAGCAAAATACTCCATTGTTCCCAAGATTGTGTAGAGTTTCATTCCTGTTTTATGCTGTGAAAAACGTACTATTCTGCAATGAAAGCTCACCTCTGGGCATTCAGGGGTGAGAATGATTTACTGCCTTGATTTAAAATTTCATGCTAAGGAAATGTTCCTTTTTGGATGAAGCATTTTACAGTTTAAAACTGACAAACATATGGTTGATGGTTTCACTTACATCTATAACAGCAACATCAACCTAACTGCATTATAGATTCTGCTTTGTAACTTTGCTGCTGCTCGATGACTATAAACTAATGTCATATTTGTACCTTGCATTTGACAAATTCTTCAGAATTCTTTGATGCCATTTCCATTGCTATCACAATCTTGCATACAATATTCATGTGAGATGCTATTGTTTAATGATGCAAAATGAATTTGCTCATTAATGGAACCACAAACAATACTACCATGGTGCACAAGATTAAAAAGCATTATCCTTTAGTATTGAGCCAAATCTCAGTGTGATAATACTTTCTTTTTATTTCAAATTCCAAGTTTGTAGCAAATCAAAATACCTTATGAACTGTTGTTATGGCAGAGGACGCCATTCAGGCTATTGTGCCCAGGCTTGCTCCCAGCATGGAAGTCACGACAGTGTCATTTACTTCTCCTCTGCAGCTCTGCCACTTATTCCTTCACATGAACTTCGATATAGAGACTTACAAAATTCTTAAGGGGTTGGACAGGCTAGATGCAGGAAGATTGTTCCCGATGTTGGGGAAGTCTAGAACAAGGGGTCACAGTTTAAGGATAAAGGGGAAGTCTTTTAGGACCTAGATGAGAAAATCATTTTTCACACAGAGAGTGGTGAATCTGTGGAATTCTCTGCCACAGAAGGTAGTTGAGGCCGGTTCATTGGCTATATTTAAGAGGGAGCTAGATGTGGCCCTTGTGGCTAATGGGATCAGGGGGTATGGAGAAAAGGCAGGTACAGGATACTGAGTTGGATGATCAGCTATGATCATATTGAATGGCGGCGCAGGCACGTAGGGGCGAATGGCCTACTGCTGCACCTATTTTCTATGTTTCTATGATTCTCTTTCAGCTGTTGCCATTTCCTTGCACTAACGTTGCTATAGCTAATTATTCTAGCAGATGCAGCAGGAAACTAGAAAACCCAGCCAAAATCCATTTGGTCAAAGGGAGCATAGGCAAACACCACACGTACACAGCGAGATTAAAACACTAATGATTTAGGGTTGAAAAGCATCATCTTGCATCTTTTGTGCAACATTACTAAATGGAACATCCTTTACTTTCTATTGCACACATAACAAATTAGCTTACTTGCTGGTACACAAAAATGCTTTAGGAACTCAGCGGGTGGGGCAGCATCTATGTAGAGAAGGAATAGACGAGGTTTTGGGTTGAGACCCTTCTCTCCATAGTTGCTGCCTCACCTGCTTAGTTCCTCCAGCATTTTTGTCTACCTTCGATTTTTCCAGCATCTGCAGTTCTTTCTTAAACAGCTTACTTGCTGTATGTTTTACAGTTAGAAAATAGCTTTCTTATGCTCGCTTAAAGCATTATTTTGTGCAGGTGTATTTTGACTTTTGTCATCAATTTTTCCTACATTATTTATCCTACAAAATATCTTCACGTGCTTTATACAAGAACTGAATTACTCATAAACCCATCATTTATACTGTTGCTTCCAAAGTAACCAGCTTGAGTTTGAGCAGCATATACATCCTCTTCTGCTGATGCAGTTCCAGCCAAAAGTGCTGATTTCAGCCCATAATCTCCAAATTTTCCTCAATTTAGCAAAGTTTGTTTACTTCATTGATCACTACTTCCAACTGAAAGATGCTATATATAATGCAAGGACATACGAGTCGTTTGCTATTGGAATGCAAAAAATCCGTTTCGTTTGAAGTTCCCGTGACCTGTATGAAATGTTATTCCCTTTATCCTGTATCTGTACACTGGACGGCTTGTTTGTAATCATGTATAGACTTTCTGCTGATTGGATAGCATGCAACATTTTGTTTCGCTTTATATCGGCACATGTGACAATATACTAAACACAAAAGTATCCAAGGTACACAAGATTACAATATAATTGGCAGTGGGGCATATAGGAATCAGTGGGGAAAGTAAAAAACAGCTGAGACTATAATCTGCTGTGCCTTAAGAAATGATCTTACCTCGTGGACTTGTGAAAACTGTGTAATCATATTTATTGCTTTTTCAAGAAATCATAGCAGTCCTTTGTGTAATGAAATGTTTTCCAACAAATCTTCAGAAAGACTCGACTTTGTCTTCAAAGTCCAAGACTTCACTAACAGCAAAAAAAGATTTATCTTTATCTAGCTCGATATCTACCTCGATCATACTCGGCACAGCACAGCAGAGGTCGAGCTGTTGCCTCACAGTGTCGAAGACTAGGGTTCAATCCTGATGACTGATGCTGTCTGCCCGGAGTTTATACATTCTCCATGACCTCATGGGTTCTTTCTAGAGCTACAATTGCTACAATTTCCTCCCACATTCCAAAGATGTGCAATGTTTGTTAATTGGCTTCTGTAAATTGCCCCTAGTGAAGGTTGTGAAAGTGGGATCTAAAAGTAGAACTCGATTTATTGTCATGTGGACTCAGTTGGCTGAAGGACCCGTTTCCATGCTGTATCTCTCAATGTTTGTGATCATTAGGAATGGGCCATGTGTGTGGAGCCAGGAATGGGCCTGGAGTCTCCTCATAAGTCATTCTGCTGAGCTTGTACAACAGGTCTTTCAAGCCCAATTTAACTTCCATAAACAAAACTGCACTGGATTCCAATTTAATTATGCCAGAACCCTGCAACACTATAGCAACATTTGTTCCCTTGTATATTAGTCATACAAGCATGGAAACAGGCCCTTCGGCCCAACTTACCTAGGTCTTGGTTCTTGGTCCTCCAAAATATTCCAAATGGAATTTATACTGGAGGTCGAGTAAGATGCTAATCCACACATTCCACATGCCATGTTGACCCATATATATAGATATATATATATCCCTCTAAACCTTTCCTATCCATAATTTGAGATAATATTCCATTTTTTTGTTTTTGTTGATGCAGGCATGCGAGAGTCTTGAGCAAAAAAACAAACAAACACCATTAACTGCCCATTACTAATTGCAATTTAAAAAAGTGATGATCTACAGCAATCCTTCTTAGCCAGGTGCTTCACAATGCTGCTATGACTGGAATTCCCTGATTTACCCGACAATTGCAATATATTTCCAGTGTCTATTGAAACAAAGAATAGCAGATGCTGGGTAATACACAAAACAACACAAATTGCTGGAGTAACTCAGCAGGTCAGGCAGCATCTCTGGAAAATATGGATAGAACCATCCATGTTCTCCAGAGATGCTGCCTGACCTGCTGAGCTACTCCAGCACTGTTGTTTGGTGCCATGGTGTTGTCTTCACAGATCAGTTTTCCTCTATCTGGAACAGGATGGTACAATTGGGCTTCAACAGCATGCTGAATCCTTAATATATTGGAAGATGTTAAAATCAGTATGAATTTTAGATAAGAACTATATTTTTGGAGAATTAGTACAGTTTTCTTTTAAAATTTATTGATTCCTTTAAACACTTTGAAAATGTATCATCTGTTACCCAATTATACGTGTTTTTTTTATACAGTTCTTGCCTTTTCAGGAAGTTATCACTTCATGGTGAAAGAATCATGCAACAATGAAAAATATCATGCTCTCAAAGCTAAGTTACTGCACAATAACGTTTGATTTTTTTTAGGAAGTGTCTGCAACAGATTCTATTTTAAAGGACAAAGTTCTACACATGATTGCTCCAAAAAATAAAAACGAATAATGGTTGTAAATTTTAGAAGGAGAACAATTTCCGATGAGATTTGGAAAAATGGTGCGCTTGTTACGCTTGGCTGAAAACTTCAGTCCGCTTCCTTTATTAGTTTTCAACTGGATAAGCAGTCCATTTACCAGAATGTCAATTGCATATACATTTTCAAACAAATGCAATGGAGAAATTTCCACTAATGTATCCTTCCATTCTTTTAAGAGTCTGCATTTTTTTCCCTTTGCTTTTAACTGTGATATACCTTCAGCTATGATAAATCAAACCATTGAGCAATTTAACTTTGAAGAATGGTCAGTCGACTCAGCACTGGAATTACTTTCACCTTATCAGAAAGACAAATAATCTTCTCCTTGTTAGGTAGGTTTCCATTATTCATCGAGACAGAGGCCTTGCTTTTAAATATCGGGATCAAAAACCTGAGTCCATTTCTGTCCCATTTAAATTTTTACTCACACACATCAGGCTATTAATGAGGCTCTCAGATGTGAAAGGTGGTGATCCAATTAACATACCAAGGCCATAAAGTTAACCACAGATTAACCCACACCAGTGGCCGCTAGGTAACAGACTTGACAAAGATCCAACCAAGCACAGTACTGAAATTGGGCTTCTTTAGGCATTTTGGGAGGGAGAGGTCTCCTAAAGCGCTACTAAAATATCTTCAAACATCACCAATTGTCGCTCAGACTGCCTTCACTACACCAGTCATTATTGCAGCCCAATAATTTTCTTTGTCACCTCCCGGTGTCTGGTCTGGACTGTGCACTGGCTATAAATGGCTTGGGATCATCTGTTAACTGGTACAAGTATTATATCCACATGGGCCTGTCCCACTTAGGCAATTTTCAGGCGACTGCAGGAGACTATGCAGTTAATTGTATATACAATCGCGGGTAGTTGCCGGGGAGTCGCCTTCATGGTCGCGAGGAGTTCCCGCATTCTGGGAACTAGTCGCGGCCTCATTATGGTTGCTGTGAATTTTTCAACATGTTGAAAAATTAGCGTAGACTAAAATGAAGCTGCCATGGAGAGTAGCAAGAATTCTCGAGCCGTAGGTAGGTCGCCAGGAGGTCCTAATGGGTTGTCAGGAGGTCGAAGGTTCTCGGAGGTTCTCGTTGGTTGTTGCCGGTGCTGACCGGTGAATTTCATTGGCTCATTGGGGGAAAAAAGGTAAGCAGTAGTTTTCAGAACCAAGGATATCCGACCGGTAATGTTAAATGTCCGCCGAGCTTCACAACCGTGTATCTCTGGCTTGATAAAAGTTGTCTCCACTCCTTCTAGCCCCTCTTTTAAAGACTTATCGTGCTTTAAATACACTGTGCTTTAGCCGTCTTAATTACAGCGCCAACCTTCCTGTTCATTGCGGCGTGTGTCTATATCACCTTGGCTTTGCATCGTATGAATTTTTTAGACAGCACTCCCCCCGCTTGCTGTGTCCCTTGCCTGCATAACGGGCTGGTGAAGGAAGGTAGGGGTGTGTGTGTGTGTTCATGTGTGTGTGTTCATATGTGTCCCTTCCACTCTGATAGTCACCGTTTCAGTTGCCAGTTTTTCAGGCGACTGCCGACAACTTGACAGTCGCCGGCAGTCTGCTGAAAAAGCGCCTAAATGGGACATGCCCAACAGTGACTCAAAAATGCTAATGAGAAAATCTAGCAGGCTAATTCAAAAAGTTTTAATGTATCAGATTTCAAGTGAAAGTACAACATGTTAAAAAATAAATTGGGACTTTAGAATGTGTTAATGTTATTCATTTAAAAGTGATGCATGAGCAATGCTCAATAATAGTTTTCATCCTCCCCTTCAAATCTTTTCATGCTCTTGCAGCTCTCTATTTTGTAACTTTTCAGCAAACCACTCAAATATTCAAACTTTGAAGGTCATTTAAACTAGTCTGGCAGGGATGTGGGCCCAAAACAGGAGTGAGGGAGTCTAAAGGGTCTCAACCCGAATTGTCACCTATTCCTTTTCTCCAAAAATGCAGCCTAACCCACTGAGTTACCCACCATTTTTCCATTGCAGGCATGAGGCAGTTGAGAAGGTCGAGGCAAATACATTTAAACAGAGCATGTTCAATAGACAGGACAGGTAGGAGCAGGGAGTGAAGACTGATGGTTTAAGCTGTAGTTATTGCAACAGATCTGACACACACAGGGGATTAACTTGGAGCAAGGACTGGTACATGGAAATGGGATATTAGAGAGATTACAGAAATTTGGCTGAGTGAGGGACAGAACGTGCAGCTCAATGTTCCAGGGCACAAATGCTGCAGCAGGAGGGATAGAAGTGGTGATAAAAGGGGGAGTTACATTTTTGATGAGGGAGTACATTACGGCAGTTCTTGGAGGGCATTCCTGGAAATTGTCCAGTTAGACTATCTGGGCAGAAATGAAAAATAAGAGGGCAAATACTTTGATGGGACTGTTGTAGGACCTCCAGAGGTCAGGATTTATAAGAGATATAAGAGGAGATCATAGATCGCTGCAGAACTAATAGTATTGTAATAGTGGAACATTTTAACCTTACAAATATTGAATGGAACTACCAGTATTCTCAGATAGTGGATAGGGTGGAATTTGTTAAATGTGTTCAGGGAAATGTATTTGTATATGGCAATCAACATGTGATAGCCCACAAGATGAAGTCCTAAGACAATATGAGAAGCAAGAAAATAAATTGCAGGTCCTTGCCAGAGATATTGGTATCATTGATAGCCATGGATGAGGTTCTGGAAGACTGAAGGGTAGCTAATGTCATACCTCCATTCAAAAAAGGCTGGAAGAAAAAGTTGAGGAACTGCAGATTGATGAGCATTACATCAGCGGTGGGAACGTTAGAGGGGATTCTAAGAGACAGGATTTACAAACATTTGGAAAGGCAAGGTCTGATTGTGGATAGCCTGCTTAGCTTTTCACATGTGAAATCTTATCTTACCAACTTCATTGAATTTTTGAAAAGGTGGTCAAGAGGATTGGTGACGGCAGTGCAGTAGGCATTGTCGACATAGAATTCAAGCCCTTTGGCAATATTCCACAAAATGGGCTGGTTTAGAAGGTTAAATCACATGGAATCCACAATGAACTAGTCAATTGGATAGGAAATTGGAATGAAGATAGAAAACAGATGGTGGTAGTGGAGGTCTATTTTACCCGACTGGAAACCTTCAGCAATGTGTCCATGATTCTTGTTATTTTTATTAATGATTTGGATATGAATGCAAGGAGCATGTTTAGCAAGTTAATAAGAGGTGAGGGATGACAATAAAATTGATAGCAGAGTGAAAAGTAAAGGTCATCTATGATTACAATGGGATCTAACAACTGGGTGAATGGGAAGAAGAATAGCAGGTGGAGTTTAATTCAGATAAATTGTGATAGAACAAAGCCAGCACTTACACAGTAAAGTGTAGGGCCCTGGGAAGTGTTGTAGAACAGAAAGATCACACCTAGACCTGTAGGTACATTGTCCTATGAAGGTGATGACACTTGGCTTTATTGGTAGAGGTTATTGTGTACAGGAGGTGGGACATTATTACAACTGTGCAAGGTATTGCTAAAGTTACAATTGGAGCACTGCAGACAGCTCTGGTTACTCTGCAATCAGGATGATTTTATTAATCTAAAAAGGCTGCAAAAAGATTTGTGTAGATCTTACCGAGTCAGCAGTGTCCGAGTTATAAAAGTGGGTTTTTTTTCACCTGGAGCATAGGAGGCTTGGGGTGACCTTAAAGGCATAACATCATGAATCTATCCCTGGAAATATGAAACTAAGAAACTTCATGAAACTATGATTGTCCTTGGGTAGTGACTGGTTGACAGATAGACAACTGGAATTCAGAGAAAGAAAGTCAATTCATTTCCTTCAGATCAGAATCTATTTTAAAACACTAGTAAAAACCTTTCGATTCCACAAAACATAGTGCAATAGAAATTGCTATTTTTGTATTCACTTAGCAAGTTAGATATAATCTTTCTACAGGTTCGGCCATGGTTGCCAACTGTGCGTTCAGTGGCTTGGACATACAACTTTGAAGTTCCATATATAAAGCTCTCTCCTTTAGCATCTCTTTCCTTCTTTGAGGCGGTCTTAAAAATCACCAAACGTGGCCCTTATTTTTTTATTAAAGATTCTGTGACTTGCAGGGCATTATTGGCAATGTTTTTCTGAGACACTTGGATCATTTTATTTTATCACCTTCAAAGTTGAAAAGGAGATCATGCTTGCGGACTTTATTTCATAATTGTTTTGTTCTTTTATCGGTGATTTTGAATGGTATTGGCAGTGAAGCGATATTGATTAACCCGATCGGTTATGACAGTCAGTTGAGTATCATACTCACAGCTGAAATGTTCATCTGGCTGCACATTGCATGGTTGGACATAAATTACTGACAACATTTTATGTTTTATATCAAACACAATATCAATGCTTTCACAAAAAATCATCAATTGTGCTACAAATTGATTTGCAGCGGACTTTCGAGCTATAAATTATTCGCTGTACCTGCATAAGTTAATTTTTTTGCTATTCATAGCTTCATGTGCCAATTTTACTTTATTTTCTCGACAATGATTGCTTCAACAGTACCACGTTTAATGCAGTAATTACTCTAAAGTACTTCATAGGAACATTTTCAGATTTATATAGGGACATACACAGGGAAAATAAATGGCAAGAATGTTGTTGTCTGTTTTGTATGGAGTCCAAAGGTGAATCGGGAACCTGCCAAGATATTAGAATATGTATATGTGGGGAGTCTGCTCTCTGATCATCGCTAGGCCAGATGGTACAAGAATTACCAGCTTCATAAGACACTACATTATTTTAAATTATTTATGTTTGATTTATTGCTTTTAATTATTTACAAGTTTAAAGTGTTTTATGTGATTCCTTTCAGCCATTTTTGATCTTTTAATTTTTAACTGGTTTTAAAACATGAGGTGCCAAGGCCAAGGGAATGGCTTAGGATAAGATCTGGGGAGTTAACAGATCTTGAGTTTAAGAGAGAGAATGATAATCAACACTTAGCACAAATACAAAACTGCATCAAAAATAGAGTTTAAGCCCATGTACAGGAAGTTAATCACACACATTCTGAAGGAGTCGTATAGCATGGATGGAAATGTGCCCAACGTGCCCACCCTGACAAACATGCCTGGTTTACATTAGTCCCACCTGCCTGCATTTGGCTCATAAGTCTCCAAACCTAATCTATCCATGCACCAGCCTAAATGTTTATTTTAAACTTTGTGATAGTACCTGCCTCGACTACCTCCTCCGGCAGCTCAGTCCATATACCTACCACCCTTTGTGCAAAAAATGTGCCCCTCAGTTTCCCATTAAATCTCTCCCTTCTCACTTTAAACCCATATTTAAATATCCCAGTCTTGTATTAGGATGAGAGCATCACTTAAAATGAGGAATAATCAAACATCATAAAATTATAGATGTTATTTTATTCTCCTCAACTGTATGGTTATTTTGGTATTAGCGGGAAAGTGACATCTAGCTCATTTGCACAGTCTTTGGGTATTATTATTGAGTAGATGGAACTGGATGTGAATGACAAGTAAAAATAACCCTCAGATGATGCATGGGGTTAAAAAAGATACAAATGGCTTTGTCACTTTTAAGATCGTAATATATTTTTTCAACAAACCCGTAGACTGATCTCAGAGAGAGACACCTAGATTAGTACTAAGAAAATTGGAAAGAATTAGGAATAGAATATTTGGCTTGGTAATTGAGAGGGCAGAGTATCAGTCATGGAGATTGCATGGTGATGGGATAAAGTGGAAACAAAATGAGAATGGAATGATTAATACGGAAATATAGAGTTGCTGAATCTAATCCTCAATGTCTAGCATACAAACTTTAAGCACACGGTATTGGGGGTTCAGTTTTGATGTGGATAGAGAACTGGCTGACAAACAGGAAGCAAAGATTATGAGTAAACGGGTCCTTTTCAGAATGGCAGGCAGTGACTAGTGAGGTACCGCAAGGCTCAGTGCTGGGACCCCAGTGATTTACAATATATATTAATGATTTGGACGAGGGAATTGAATGCAAGAATCTCCAAGTTTGCGGATGACACGAAGCTGGGGGGCAGTGTTAGCTGTGAGGAGGATGCTAGGAGGCTGCAAGGTGACTTGGATAGGCTGGGTGAGTGGGCAAATGCATGGCAGATGCAGTATGATGTGGATAAATGTGAGGTTATCCACTTTGGTGGCAAAAACAGGAAAGTAGACTATTATCTGAATGGTGGCCAATTAGGAAAAGGGGAGATGCAACGAGTCCTGGGTGTCATGGTACACCAGTCATTGAAAGGAGGCATGCAGGTGCAGCAGGCAGTGAAGAAAGCGAATGGTATGTTAGCATTCATAGCAAACGGATTTAAGTATAGGAGCAGGGAGGTTCTACTGCAATTGTACAGGGTCTTGGTGAGACCACACCTGGAGTATTGCGTACAGTTTTGGTGTCCAAATCTGAGGAAAGCCATTCTTGCCATAGAGGAAGTACACAGAAGGTTCATCAGAATGATTCCTGGGATGGCAGGACTTTCATATGAAGAAAGACTGGATAGACTTGGCTTGTACTTGCTAGAATTTAGAAGATTGAGAGGGGATCTTATAGAAACTTACAAAATTCTTAAGGGGTTGGACAGACTAGATGCAGGAAGATTGTTCCCGATGTTGGGGAAGTCCAGGACAAGGGGGTCACAGTTTAAGGATAAGGGGGAAATCTTTTAGGACCAAGATGAGAAAAACATTTTTCACACAGAGATTGGTGAATCTGTGGAATTCTCTGCCACAGAAGGTAGTTGAAGCCAGTTCATTGGCTATATTTAAGAGAGAGTTAGATGTGGCCCTTGTGGCTAAAGGGATCAGGGGGTGTGGAGAGAAGGCAGGTACGGGATACTGAGTTAGATGGTCAGCCATGATCATATTGAATGGCGGTGCAGGCTTCAAGGGCCAAATGGCCTACTCCTGCACCTATTTTCTATGTTTCTATGTTTCAATGGCAATTGAAACAAACAATGGACAAAGAATTAGAAGTCTGGCTATGAACGTGGAGGACACCGCCTGATCCATGTACTGACCTCCTCGCCATTCAAGGGATCTATAGGAGATGTTGCCTCACAGACAGCCGGCATCATTAAAGCACTCACAACACCCTCATCACCCTGGCAATGCTCTGATTTCACTTCTACCATTGAGAAGAAGGGATGGAAGTCTGAAAACGGTGAACTCCAGGTACAAGAACAGCTTCGTCCCAACAATCATCAGTTCGTGAACACTACACAACACTAACTATACTATGAACTATAGACTACTTTGGTTGGACTAAGGACATTGGGGTTTTATGCACTATTATTATAGTTATGAATTTCTTGATATTTTTTGTTATAAGTTATCTACGAGTATTTTCTTTACAGGCCTGTCATACCATTGCAAGTAAAGAATTCAATTGTTCCATTGTCGGTACACATGACAATTAAACGCTGACAATTACTTGAAGAAATTTGCATGTCTGAGGGATAAACATTTAAGAAAAGACAACAAAATCCAGAGTTAAAGTTGGGTGGCACAGTGGTGCAGCTGGTAGATCCGCTGCCTCACAGCACCAGACACTTAGGTTCTACCCTGACCTTGGATGCTGTCTGTGTGGAGTCTGCACATTTTCCCCGTCACTGTGTGGGTTTCCTCCCGCATCGCAAAGATGTGCGGGTTTATAGGTTAATTGGCCTCTGCAAATTGCCCCTAATGTTTAAGGAGTGAACAAGTGTGGGCGGGAGATTGGTCAGTGTGGATTCAATGGGCCAAAGGACCTCTTTCCATGCTGCATCTCTAAACTAAACCAAAGACAGCAATCCCATGATGCTGGGGTGAAACCCTTTTAGAGCATGCACCAGCTAGCGTCCAAGTCGATGTGGCAGATCACAGCTAAGAAGTGGTTATATCGATAAGATTACTGATCAGCATGCCAATGGGGTATATCCAGTGGGTGTGCAGGATGGTTCATGGGCCAATAAGTGTCCCAATCATTTTTGTAACAGTAGTGTGTATAAACAGAGTTCATTTTTGAAAATTTAACTGAACAGCAATAGGGTCGTCGAATGTAGAAAGCACAAGACCAGGCCACATATTTAGAATCCGAACACGAGTAAAGATTCCCCACACAATTAAAATTGATATCAGAACTATGCACCATTTAACAGAATTGTAAGAGGTATTCAGGAAGTAAAATGTGAAATTTGTGAAGTTACTTTTTAATGGATAGTTGCTGAATAGTGGAAGAAATTTAATTATTTGTAAGGTATTCAGAGGAAGTTCAGGGATGTTTATAAATATCATTGAGTATATACTCAGCACAGACATTTAAAATGAAAAGTTATACTTTTAATAAAAATATGACTGTTGATTGGAAAGTCAGGAATGATGTTTTCCATTTTGAAAAAAAGCAAGTGGGGATCAGAAATAGATCTTAATCGGAGAAAGGGCATTCTATAAGCTGGTTGGCAAACAGCCACTATAATTCCCTTAAAATTACAATTGACAACAATGGGAAGAGTTAAAGTAAAAGTTAGAGTCAGGCAACACAGAAACAGGTCATATGGCTCACCAAAACCATAATGACCAACCACCCATCCAATTAACCTACCACCCACAGGGCTTTGGGATGAAGGGGAAAATTGAGGCACTAAAGGAAAGCCCATTCGGTCACAGGGAGAACATGCAAACTCCACACATGCAGTGACAGATGTCAGGATCAATCCCAGGTCTCCGGTGAGCTGTTACAGCAGCTCTACTCACTGTACCTTATCAAACTATTGGTTATAGAAATTTACAAGAGGAAATCTACATCTTTTATTCTTGGTGGAGGATTTAGTAGATCAGGCTTAGAATTAAAAAAAAACTTTTTTGTCGGATAGAAAAGAAAGCATTGAAGACTCCAGTTCAATGCTTTCTTTTCTATCTGACAAAAAAGAGATTTTTTTTTTTCATTCTAAGCCCGATCTACTTCTAAATCCTTTTTTATAGCCTTTCAGTTTATAGCCAATTTTATTGCTGCCACTTGAAGAATTTATATTTGAGTGATTTCAAATGTCTGGCTATAAATGGAATATATTCCAGCAAGCAGCGAGATAGTTTACAAGTTCATTGTACAAAATCTGTTCAGATGAGTTTATTGGTTGTGGTGCTCTCGTGTTTGGTCTAAGTGACAGATCAATATGCTCAAAGCAACCAATGACCTGAACCCTTTAACTTGGCTTAGTGGCATGCTGGTACATGATCTTTGCACTCATTAATACATTGCTAATACATCTATGACTCTTTGAAAATACCTCATGAATGCCCCTTAAATGTTTTCATTACTTATTCAATTTTTCAGAAAATGGTCATTGTTATTGGCCAAAAGCTATTGCCCATCTTTCGCTGTACTTGAGAAGGTAGTGGTAAATCACCTCAAAATACAGTCCTTCTAGTGAAAGAACCGCCATAATGTTGTTAGGAAGGAGATACCATGATTTGGATCCAGCAAAACTGTAAGAACAACATTAAGATGGTGTGCAACATGGAGGTAATGGATGGGCAGTGGTGATACTCACCATTTTCTTCTTGATGATAAATGGCACGTTGACATCTCTAAAAATTTAAACATTATTTTGTCTTCCATACGAGGCAAATATGGTTATGAATCTGGCATGGCAACACCTTTTTGTGCAATAAAATGCGCTGGCATTACTATTCATCTGCTGCCCTTGTCCTTTCTGATAGTTTTGCTTGTGGCATTGGCTTTAGCGAGTAACTGTACTGTAGTTTGCAAATGGTAAACACTGTAACCATAACACCCAGTTGTGGATGGAAAGATTTTTTTTTTTAAGGGTGGTTGAGGTATCAAGCACCCAGACTGTTTTATCCCAAATAATATTGACCTTCTGTTGTATTGTATGAACTATGTTTATCCAGGTAAATTGAAAGCATTGAAACACTTTGGCTCGAGATTCAGCTTATGCTTTAACAGAATTGGGATACTGCGTGGGTCATCTATTCAGCACTTTTGATTGCACGTGTCCTGCAAATACTATGCACCAGTCTTGTTTGAGATTGCTCATGGGCGGAAATCCCGGAGGGGACATGAGGGGGCACGTCCCCCTATGTTTTCTAGAGGTGGGGGATAACTCCCCCCACCCCCCCCATGTTTTGTCATCAGATTTTGAAATTCGGTGAAAAAAAAACTATTAAAAATCTCTGCTTTCCACAAGACAGTGGGAGTTGGACTGATGATTGAGGGCTCTGATTGGACGAGAGAGAAGTCAGTCAGCAGGCAGTGGGGGGGGGGGAAGAGGGTGGGGGACATGATTCAGCGCGATGATTGGAGGTGTCGGTCAGAGGCAGAAGTAAGGGGGTGGGACTGAGGTGAATGGAGGAGGGAGATGTCCTGGTGGAGCAAAGATCATAGAGTGGAACTTGAATCAGCCCATTCGCGGACCCTTTCATCGCCCGGCCCGGCGCAGCTTAAAATCGGCGGTGGGATCTTCCACCGTCCCGCGGTCAAATTGCTGCATCGAGGCGATCGAGGCTCCTGATGTTGAAGCCCCCACCGGGATGGAAGATCCGGCCGCCGATTTTAAGCCGCACCAGGCGAACGGGCCGATTGAAGTCTCACGATTCAGGGCGGACGAAGCTGGTGTTGTTGGAGTTCAGCTCCCGATGTTATCATCCTCAGGGCCCACGGCCGAAGCCTTGCGTGTGCGTGTATGCATGCACAGCCACCCAAATAAATTATGTCCCCCCCCCCCCATGTTTTGATAGTGATTTCCGCCCCTGGCGATTGAGGATGCTCTTTGCTATTAACTGGTTAATTGACCATTGTCATTCACACGTACTGTAGATGAGGCCGAGCTGCAGAGATTTGATTCTGGTTGTGGAGTTGATCACTTCTGTGTGTTGATCACTTCTGTGTGTTGCATGCTGTTCTTGGTATTTAGTCAAAAGTGTAACCTACTTTTTTGCTAGTAGTCATAGTGTAGGCATTTCTTAGTCATAGTGCAAGATAACTAAAAAGGCAATACAGGGAGAAAAGATAAGGTACAAAGGTAAGCTAGCCAAGTATATAAAGGAGGATAGTAAAAGCTTCTTTAAGTATGTGAAGAGGAAAAAATTAGTTAAGACCAAAGTTAGACCCTTGAAGACTGAAAACAGTTAAATTATTATGGGGAACAAGGGAGTGGCAGATGAGTTGAACAGGTACTTTGGATCCATCTTCACTAAGGAGGACACAACCAATCTTCCTGATATACTAGTGGCCAGAGGATCTGGGGTGACGGAAGAACTGAAGGAAATCCACATTGGGCAGGAAAAGGTGTTCGGTAGACTGATGAGACTGAAGGCTGATTAATCCCCAGGGCCTGATGGTCTGCATCCCAAGGTACTTAAGGAAGTGGCTCTAGAAATTGTTGATGCATTGGTGATAATTTTCCAATGTTCTATAGATTCAGGATCTAGTTCCTGTGGATTGCAGGGTAACTAATGTTAGCCCACTTTTTATGAAAGGCAGGAGAGAGAAAACATGGAATTATAGACCAGTTAGCCTGACATCAGCGGTAGGGCAGATGCTGGAGTCAATTATAAAAGATGAAATAGAGGCACATTTGAATAGCAACAACATGATCGGACCGAGTCAGCATGGATTTACGAATGGGATATCATGCTTGACTAAACTTCTGGAATTTATTGAGGATGTAACTCGGAAAATGGACAAGAGGGAGCCAGTGGATGTAGTGCACCTGGACTTTCAGAAAGCATTTGATAAGGTCCCAAATAAGAGATTAGTGGGCAAAATTAGGACACATGGTATTGGGGGTAGAGTGCTGACATGGATAGAAAATGGATTGGCAGGCAGGAAACAAAGAGTAGGGATTAACGGGTCGCTTTCAGAAAGGCAAGCAGTGACTAGTGGGGTACCACAAGGCTCGGTGTTGGGACCTTAGCTTTTTACGATGTACATCAATGATTGATATGAAGAGATTCAAAGTAACATCAGCAAATCTGCAGATGATACAAAGCTAGGTGGCAGTGTGAACTGTGAGGAGGATGCTATGAGAATGGAGGGTGACTTGGAAAACTTGGTGAGTGGGCAGATGCATGGCAGATGCAGTTTCATGTGAATAAATGTGAGGTTATCCACTTTGGTGGAAAAAACAGAAAGGCAGAATATTATCTAAATAATGTCAAGTTGGGAAAAGGGATCTGATAGAAACGTACAGAATTCTTAAGGGGTTGGACAGGCTAGATGCAGGAAGATTGTTCCTGATGTTGGGGAAGTCCAGGACAAGGGGTCACAGTTTAAGGATAAGGGGAAATCATTTAGGACCGAGATGAGAAAAACAATTTTCACACAGAGAGTGGTGAATCTGTGGAATTCTCTGCCACAGAAGGTAGTTGAGGCCAGTTCATTGGCTATATTTAAGAGGGAGTTAGATGTGGCCCTTGTGGCTAAAGGGATCAGGGGGTATGGAGAGACGGCAGGTATGGGATACTGAGTTGGATGATCAGCCATGATCATATTGAATGGCGCTGCAGGCTTGAAGGGCCGAATGGCCTACTCCTGCACCTATTTTCTATGTTTCCATGTTTCTATGTAAGTACACCGGGATCTGGGGGTCCTTGTTCATCAGTCAATGAGAGTAAACATGCAGGTACAGCAGGCAGTGAAGAAAGCGAACGGCATGTTGGCCTTCATAACAAGAGGAGTTGAATATAGGAACAAATAAGTCCTTCTGCAGTTGTATGGGGCCCTAGTGACACCACGCCTGGAGTATTGTGTAGTTTTGGTCCCCTAATTTGAGAAAGGACATTCTTGCTATTGAGGGAGTGCAGCGTAGGATTACACGGTTAATTCTCGGGGTGGCGGGACTGTCATATGCTGAGAGAATGGAGTGGCTGGGCTTGTATACTCTGGAGTTTAGAAGGATTAGAGGGTATGTTATTGAAACATATAAGATTATTAAGGGTTTGGACACGCTGGAGACAGGAAACATGTTCCCCATGTTGGGGGAGTCCAGAACCAGGCTCCACAGTTTAAGAATAAGGGATAAGCCATTTATAACGGAGACCAGGAAACACTTTTTCACACAAACACTTGTGAGTCTGTGGAATTCTCTGCCTCAGAGTGAGGTGGAGGCCGGTTCTCTGGATACTTTCAAGAGAAAGCTAGATAGGGCTCAAAGATAGCAGAGTCAGGGGATATGGGGCGAAGGCAGGAACGGGGTACTGATTGGGGATGATCAGCCATGATCTCATTCAAAGGCAGTGTTCAAAGGGCCGAATGGCCTACTCCTGCACCTCTTGTCTATTGTTTATTGCCAAGGTTTTACACTGAATTTTTCAGATTTCACTTGGTAAAAGGCATAATATTCACCCAAAATCCTTGGTTAATTGATGTAAAGGAAAAAAATGTCTGTCTCGAGCATTCATTTGCCAAGAAGAACACTTTATCACAGAAACCTTGTTAATATTTTCAGGTAGACTAGCCAAAAATAAATCTTTGTTAATCGAATCCATTGTTTGTTCCAAAGTGCATAGATAAGTTTAGGTGCAAAGTAATTCTTGGTGTGAGAGAGTATCACTCTTTTCAACATCATGTGTAAAATTATCCTTCCAAGAGAAATCTCATACTCTGCAATGTGTTTTACAGACCATTAAACAAATAGGGAGTTTACAGCTGCAACACTGAAAAATGCAGCAACTAATTTTACACTTGGGCCCGAGAAAGCAGCAGGATATGGCTTCAGGAAAAGATCTTGGCAAAGACGGAAGCTTTGCTGATCCTCTATTAATTCCATCATGAGATCTCTTACACCTGTCTGAGGGGTCAGATGAGATTTTGGTTTAACTAAACGTATCTATGAACCGGCTGTTTTGATGCTCAGTTATACTGGAGACTATTTCAAGTTTTAAAAAGTGTATTGCTAGCATTTGAGCAAGAAAAAAAATATACTGCTGGACCTTGCTGACTTCTTTCAGCAGTCTGTTTTTTGTTCAAGATTCTAGTATATGCAGTCTCATCTTTCCATTCCAATGGCATTTATTGTAATTAAATATCTGTATGTGATGAGATGACAATACATCTTTTACCTGCACTGAAGCAGGAGACATGAATGGGTAAATTATACAGATAGCTGAATAGCATTATATGCGCAATGGAATTATGCTCTTTTAGTTCTGACAGTTCTGACCTTTATATCATGATTTCTCTTTATTTCAAGTCCTAATGCACTTCTGGAACATTTCCTGCCTCCATTTTATTCAACACTCTTTGTATATTTAAAATGTTCTCATATTGGAGTCATTGGCATATAGGTGATTGCTTGATTGAATTATTTTGATCAAATTGATTGAATAACTATTTTACTCCAATCAATGCACATTGGATTGGATTGGACTGGCTTTTGTGTGCAACAATTGTACTAGAGTTCTATGAAGTATGGCTTGACACTCTCACTGCAAAGGTAATACTGTAGTATCTCCCTATTATGTACTTGCAGATTGCTGATGCCTGATACACAATCGGTATTTGACTTCTGTAGTAGAATATTAAATGAACAGCTAGAGAGTGGAGTTCACAGACAAGATATGATGGGCAACACCCCATTTCAATTAAGAGTAACAACTGTTTGCTGCAGTTATTCACAACTTCAATGTGTGAGACCCCTTGAGTACAGTAAACCACAGAATGAACCAGAGAGGAGGGTATGTGTCCATCATTGCCGATTGTCCACTATAACAGAGTTTGGGGGGTGGTTAAGGTTAGCCGAGTGCCAGAAGGGAAGAAATTAGATATTGTGTGGCATTATTGTACAAGCTGGAATTCACAGGCCAGGGAGCCGCAATGCCCACGGCAGCACACGTGGTGCGCCAGGGATGGGTCTGGTATTCTCACCGCAATCATGTTGCTCGGTCTTCCCGCTCCTCCATCTCTCCGCTCATTCGGTAATGAGCTGGTACCATGTGGCATGCTTCCCGTTGCAGGAGCGGAGACGGCGACCAAGTGGGGGGTGGGGAAGGAGAGGGGGAGGTGCAACCAAAATCCGCTGTATAGAGGCTTGTTATTGCGAGGGTTTACTGTACTTGCATTTTATTTGCAAACAAAGATGGTCTGATATTTGAAGGAGTTTGCGATAATCTGTCCTCTTGTCCATTGTGTCCTTCCTCATAGTGGACTTTGTGGGTTAATGAGATGATGGCATCAAAATGAAAATTAATTAACATTGCATTTTACAGACGAGACATTTTCCTCACAAGGTGAGGAAATTAGTTTCCGCCTCTGGTTGATGTTACATTAAATGTACTGCTTTACACCATATTGTTTGAACTTATTTGTTGGGTGGTAATTTATTATGTTATGACCAAAATTACAAATCAAACAAAATGTATTGTTTACATGGATTCATGCTAAAGTAACCCTGTGATTGTATAACATATGTAAACTGGCCTTGGAAGGACAATGTATCAATGGCATTCAAGTAATTCTTCAACTGAATGCATGGCAATGCATCTCATTATTATTCAGTTAAATGGGTCATGATTGAACTTGAAATTAAAACTGGAAATACACAAAATGATTTTTTATCTGAAAGGACAGATTATGATATTGAGTTTGACTTTTCACTGGCTCAGTGAAAGCTTGTACCTCAAATATTTTGACCTTTCAGATGCGAGTTGAAATGTGATACTTTTCCGACATTATTTATTGATTTGTTCTATTTCTTTTTTTCTTCCTATATTTCATATTTAAGCTTTGAAATTATGGCGTGCATTTTAAATAACTACGTCTTTTTCAGTATCTTTTGAGATTTATTTTGGTCAAAGGACAAAAATAAATTGTTTAATGAAATTAATCATGCAAAGGAGGACATCCTAACATTAGATCTTTGTAGGTTACCTTTCTTCGAGTGAGTTGAACACAAATATTCATAAGGCATTCAGAAAATTTAGATTTTGGTGGTCAAATTAAAATTTTATCAGCGTCAAATCTGAGGTTGAAAATATGGAATTATCAAGTTATCTTTAGAATGAATCAATTTAGTAATGCTGTTGCTAAGCGATCCAACCAAACAAATTAACTGAACTTTGTACATCATGGCAGTGGCTTCTAGAATTTCAGAAAAAGCATCAAAATATATTATTCTTAAGTGCTCAACAAAAGTGATTTTTATTTAATTGACTAGAGCACTGTAGAACATTCTGGAGTCCCGAGAGACTTTAATTCACTAACTCATGATTATTGGAACAAATACACCAGTTTATAAAAGTCTTGTCTCACAAGTGAATTAATTGAAAGATTGAGGATTTTGACAAGAATTAATGATTTCTGCCTGTTAATCTTCAAAGACTGGCAAATGTGTGTTCCTTGTTTGTGTTAAAGGTGCTCCTAAATGCAAAAGTAAGCAAAATATAAAAGTCAAGACTGATCTCATGTTTGTGTTCAGTTAACGGTTTGGAACTGCAACGGGTCATCAGTTACACTGTTTTAACTGGTACTCTGCTGAACACATAGGATCCTGAATACTGCTCATTGAAGATGATCAGGCATGTTTACCCTCAATGAATATCATTAAAAAAAAGTGGTTAATTTCTTGTTGATTGTGGATACAAATTGTATGCTGTGGCGCTATGAATGAAATTATGTTTTATAATAAGACATGCATGCTATCATAATGTGGTTGAGGATGTAATGGCACCAATGAACAGCTAATCACGATTCATCCAGATAAATCATTTGCTTCTGAAATAATTAACATGCCATTGGTGGAAGGTCAATAAATTTATTAATCAGCTGTGCATGACTCCTTGTGGCCAAAATCAGATAATTACCAACATAAAACTATGTTTTATTTTGATCTACTACCTGTGTGGGGAAAGACTTATAGAAAGACTCATTTTCTCACTGTTGATGCAATAGTTTTCAAATATTGAAATTAAAACATTTACATAATGAGGAATTTATATGAAAATAAGGTTTTCAATCTTGCAGATTTATGTTATTATTAATGATGGGACTAAAACAACAAATAAGGCACAATCAACAGGATAATTGCATTTAGGATCATGGAGTCAGAGTGATACAGTGTGACAACAGGCCTTTCAGCCCAACTTGCCCACACTGGCCAGCATGTCCCAGCTACACTGGTCCTACCTATCTGCATTTGGTCCATATCCCACCAAACCTGTCCTAGCATTTACGTGTCTAACTGCTTCTTAAACATTGCGATTGTCCCAGCCTCAGCTACGTCTTCTGGCAACTCGCTCCACACACCTACCACCCTTTGTGTAAAAAAGATAGCCCTCAGATTCCGATTAACTCTTTTCCCCTTCCCCTTCACCTTAAAGTTATGTCCTCTGGTCCTCAATTCATCTATGTGCAGGAAAGAACTGCATATGCTGGCTTAAATCAAATCCAGACGCAAAATGCTGGAATAACTCAGCAGGACGGGCAGCATCTCTGGAGAGAAGAAATGGATGACGTTTCAGGCCAGTCTGAAGAAGGGTCTCAACCCAAAACGTCACCCATTCCTCCTCTCCGGAGATGCTGCCTGTCCCACTGTGTTACTCCAGCATTTTGTGTCTATCCTCGATTCATCTACTCTGGGCAAGGGACTGTGCATCTACCTGATCTATTCCTCTCTTGATTTTATACAGATTTGTTCAGAACATAAGTAAATAAGTTTCTTCTAAACAAAATCCCTCTGTGGAAAAGCATAAACACAGTTACTGTACATTTGATGAAATGTAACTTCAAAATTCCTTAAATTCATGACTCAGTATAAACTCAGAACATCAGACAACTGGATTGCACTATGTTTGCTGTGGATGGAACTAACTATTAAATTAAATAGAAGCAATGGTATTCACTTATTCAACATAATCCACACAATATCAACTGAAAACAAATCTGTGTCTTTGAGCACTTGCCATATTGACTTTAACAATCCCACCCTGCTCAGATTAATCCTTAAGAAGATTTACTTTTTCTTGACCAGGAAATTATACTCTATGCCCCAGAGCAAGCAACCCATACACTTTGTTCATAATCTAACTGCACAGGCACCTTCAACAATCTTTGAATATCTACACCAAAGTCTGTTTATTCTTAAATACTTTCTAGAACAGTAACATTTATTGCCTGTTCTAGACTTAGTCTTCGTAAAACGCATCGCCGTGCATCAGTCACCCTTAAATTCCATGTTATTTCTCCGCCTAATTTGCCATGTCATCACTATCAGCCAAATCCTAAGGTGATCCCTTCTTACTGATCAATAACACTGTCAATATTTGTGTAATTTGTGAACTTTAATAATCATACCTCTTACGTTCCCATCCAGATTATTAATGTATACAAGAAGCGGCAAGGCTTCCAGCACTGATCTCTGCCTTTCAATGACAAAAACAATTCTGCAAACACCCTTTCTCCAAATGCCAAACCAATTTTAGATCCAATTTGCCAAATTGCCTTTGATTCCATGAGACCTTGTCAATGGTCACACTGAAATCCTTTGTAGACTGCATTAACTGCACTGCCTTCAACAACACATTTTGTTACCCTTTGAAAAATTCAATCAAATTCATCAGATAGAATACTTTCTTCAATGCCATGATGACTATCTTAGATTAATGCCTTCCTTTCCAAGTGTGTGGATTAATTGTATCCCACAAAATTGCTTTTCAATAACCTTTCTCCTACTGATGTTACACTAACAGACCTGTAATTACCTGGCTTATCCTTAACGTGTACTGTCCAAAAGTCATTTGGCACTTCATTCAGGTCCAGCAAAGATTTAAGAGTCCCAGTTAGGGCCCCGGCAGACTTTTCCCTTACCTCTATTAGCATCCTTGGAAATATCTCATGTTCCTCAAGCTTTCCATCTAATTATCTCAGATCTTTGCCTTTTTTAAAGGTATCTTGTTCTGGAATATCACTGCCCTCCTACCCGAATTGTCCAACTTGGTTTATTGGCTTTACATTATGGCATGAGAGCATCTGATCTTTGTATCAATGAAAACAATGCTGAGAAGCATCAGGAAAAGTGCAACTTTGTAAAGTAATGAAATGTGTTGGATGTGCAATGGGAATCACAATTGAAAAGCCAGCTTCAGAACCTCTTACCTATTTCGCCCATTCAGCTGTAAACTGCTGCTTGCTGTTTTTATGTTCTGCAGTCTCATGGTTTTGTAGGCTTCATTACCTTTCCTTTCAGCTCATCCTCCCCCTCATGCAGGAGTGGAACATTGTCTCTTCCTTCGTCATTACCATCCCCTCAACTCCCAAAAACATTAATTCTTTCAGGGCAATATCTTGATACTGAACGAATTAACGACGAATCCCGAAACAGAACAGCAGTGGCAGCAGCTTTTTATAAGCTCTAACATAGATATGAAAAAAATGCCTCAATTTGTTATTTTAAATCTTTGCAGTCCCATGTATTTTTTATTCCCCATCTCCTGGGCATAGATAGTCCTAACAATGAATGATCAAAAAACATCTCTCTCCTCGGGGTAGTTATCATGGAGTGTTATATGATAAAATTGTTAAAACAGATTCCTCAGCTGAAGCACGATAAGGTGATTGACACCACATGCTCGCTAAGCATTAATTAAAATGCTTTTTATTCAAATTTATGGGTCTGTTAAATTAGATTTCCAATGCCATAAAGATATTACCAAAAGCATAATAAAGCAGGAAGAGCATGTGCAATCGTTGCAAACGTGATAGCAGAATCATTGCCTTGAAGTACACTTTGCAAACAGATCACATTTTCTGTTCTCTTTTTGTCCAATAATCCAATTAGATTGTCACATGCTCTGAATAAATAAATCTTCTCCGTTCATCAATAAACTGATTTTGCAGTTATAACCCACTTCAGGATCGTTCTGGTGAGTGGAAGCATCTTATGATCTGTGTAAGTTTCTTACACATTTCATCTGCTCCTCAAGGTATATCTTCTTTGAAGACGTTCTCCTCTCTCCGACGAGAGTTCTGCAACATCCTCTCTCGCTGCTCCCCCTCTGCGATTCCTCCTGCTCTCCAACTCTACGACCACGTTTTAACCCAGACTGGCTAACACAGCCACGTGTATTTTCTTAGTACTTGCCTGCGCCTCCATCTACCTCGTGGATTCCAGCTCCATTTCCAGACATCCCAGTTTGGACCCAACCACAATTACAGGTAGCGGCAGTCGATCTGCCGCTTTTCGCAACAGTTCTCAATCTGTGCCTTGCGTTCTACACTGGTTGTGATGTGCCAGTCCCCCCTCGCTCTGACTCTCCAGCAGCGCACCCACACATGTAATTGACCTGCAATGGACCCTAACTGTACTTCATTCAACGCCAGATCCACACCCTCAAGAAACACTTCCTCGCCTACCTGGACTCTACTAGGGGTCACAAGCTTGCCCGCCTCTAGACCGGTCCCTCTACTGACACTCCGACTCAACCGCAGGTCCGGGGCTCCACTGCATCACCTGCCTGAAACCCACGAGGCCGAGAATGCCACCACAAGGAGCAGCACCAACATCCACCACCTCTCCGACCTTAACCGGCTTCCCAACCGAACCCAGACCCGGAACACAATAAACTGCCGCGGATGCAGACTCTCACCGCCTCACTGAGGCCACCGCCGTTACTGTCCTTGACCTTCACTGTCTCCCCCGGAGCCACCAACGCTGCTGCCACTGACCCGTATCTCTACTACTGCCCCCCCATGGTCCTCCACCAGTGACACTGCAGACCCTCACCTCTCCACTGCCCACCAGTGGGCCTCACCCGAGTTCCAGGCTCAGCACCAGGTCCACGATGCGGACTCCAATACCACGTGGTCCGACTGCTGTGTCTCACCCATTGCTCCCCGCTCCTACAGGGAACCTCAGTCGTGATGGGTCTTCCCTTTCCCCCTCTTTTACGCAGGTTACCCCGATCACACACCACCCATACAATAATCCTCATGCCCCCCCTCCTCTATGAACATCCACCATCTCCCAACCAGATCTCACCTCTGTCCACTCCATGGCTCTCCTCTGACTCGCAGTGAACTAGTGGGGTGACTAGCAGTGACTAGTGGGGTGCCGCAAGGCTCAGTGCTGGGACCCCAGCTATTTACAATATACATTAATGATTTGGACGAGGGAATTAAATGCAACATCTCAAAGTTTGCCGATGACACGAAGCTGGAGGGCTGTGTTAGCTGTGAGGAGGATGCTAGGAGAAGCTGCGGGACGACTTGGATAGACTGGGCAAATGCATGGCAAATGCAGTATAATGTGGATAAATGTGAGGTTATCCACTTTGGTGGCAAAAACAGGGGTAGACTATTATTTGAACACTGCAGCGAGACCTGGGGGTGCATGGTACACCAGTCATTGAACATAGGCATGCAGGTGCAGCAGGCTGTGAAGAAAGCAAATGGTATGTTGGCATTCATAGCAAAAGGATTTGAGTACAAGAGCAGGGAGGTTCTACTGCAGTTGTACAGGGCCTTGGTGAGGCTACACCTGGAGTATTGAGAACAGTTTTGGTCTCCTAATCTGAGGAAAGACATTCTTGCCATAGAGGGAGTACAGAGAAGGTTCATCAGACTGATTCCTGGGATGGCACGACTTCCATATGAAGAAAGACTGGATAGACTCGGCTTGTACTCGCTGGAATTTAGAAGATTGAGGGGTGATCTCATAGAGACTTACAAAATTCTTAAGGGGTTGGACAGGCTAGATGCAGGAAGATTGTTCCCGATGTTGGGGAAGTCCAGGAAAAGGGGTCACAGTTTAAGGATAAGGGGGAAGTCTTTTAGGACCGAGATGAGAAAATCGTTTTTCACACAGAGAGTGGTGAATCTGTGGAATTCTCTGCCACAAAAGGTAGTTGAGGCCAGTTTGTTGGCCATATTTAAGAGGGAGTTGGATGTGGCCCTTGTGGCTGAAGGGATCAGGGGGTATGGAGGGAAAGCAGGTACAGGATACTGTTGGATGATCAGCCATGATCATATTGAATGGCGGTGCAGGCTCGAAGGGCCGAATGGCCTGCTCCTGCATCTAATTTCTGTTTCTATGACTCCAACCACTGCCATCGTCGTGTCTCCACCATCCACCCTGACCTCTCCATTTTCTGATAAGGAACAGTCTGTCCTCAACAGAGGACTCACATTAATTCCCCTCTTCCCCTACCTCAATGAGTTCCAGGTCTGCCACAAGTAGAGCTTTACTCCGTCGCCTCCACCTCTTTGCCTTTTTCGTGTGGGAAGGAGTCCTCACCACCCAGTGACGACCGCTTCTCCCGTCTCCACTGGTCCCTCTCCTCGTTGACTCCCCAGAAAGGCCTTCTACCCTCTCTGGGCCTCTTTATTTCTAACTGTCGGCGCGACATCAACTGTCTCAACTTTTCCACTCCGCTTACCTACTCCAACCTCACCCCCTCTGAACGTACAGCCCTCTGCTCACACTGCAGCAAACCTGACATTATAATCAAACCCGCTGACAAGGGAGGTGCCGTGGTAACTTGGCACGCTAACCTCACCTGAGGCCAGGTGACAATACTCAGACACCTCCTCTGACTTATTCTTGGACCATGATCCCACAGATGAGCACCAGGTCTTAATCTCAAACACCATTACTGATTTCATCACTTCTGGCTGTATCCCTTCCAGAGCCTCCAATCCTATCGTTTCCCAGCTCTGCACAGCCCGTTTTTAACTTCTCCCCAAAGCACACCTGCCCTGGCAGACCTATTGTCTCTGCCTGTTCCTGTCCCATGGAAATGATTTCCACGTACCTCAACTCCATCCTATTCACCCTTGGTCCAATCTCTCCTGACCTATGTCCAAGATACCTCACATGCCCTTTGTCTCTTTAATGACTTCTGCTTTCCGAGCCCCCAATCCGTCATCTTTACTATGGACGTTCAGTCACTCTACACCTCCACCCCCTACCAGGCTTTAAAGTCCTGTTTCTTCCTCGAATGCAGAACCATCCAATTTCCCTCTACTAACACTCTACTCTGCCTAGCGGGGCTGCTCCTCACACTCAACAACTCCTTTGATTTCTCTCACTTCCTCCAAGTCCACACCATATGCCCCAGCTATGCCTGCCTCTTTGTTGGGTACGCTGAACAATCCCTGTTCCAGGTGTATTCTGGCCCTATCACCGTACTCTATCTCCATTACCAGATAGAGTAATCCCTGTTCCAGCTCTACCTCCTCCCACAACTCTGTCCAAGGACCCCGACAGTCATTTCAGGTTAGGCAGAAGTTCACTTGCACTTTCTCCAACCTCATCTACTGTATCTGTTGTTCAAGATGTGTACGCTTAGACATCGGCGAGACAAAACGCAGACCGGGCATTCGTTTCGCAGGACATCTTCGTTCAGCCTGCCTGAACCAACCTGACACTTTAATTAACCTACCCATTCCTGCACAGACCTTTCTGTCCACAGGTTCCTCCATTGTCAGAGTGAAGCTAAATGCAAATTGGAGGAACAGCATCTCATATTTCACAGGGTACACAAAAGGTTGGAGAAACTCAGCGGTGCAGCAGCATCTAAGGAGCGAAGGAGATTTTCGGGTCGAGCCCTTCTTCAGACTGAAGGGTCTCGACCGAAAAATTTGCCTATCTCCTTCGCTCCTTAGATGCTGCTGCACCCGCTGAGTTTCTCCAGCCTTTTGTGTACCCTCAATTCTCCAGCATCTGCAGTTCCTTCTTTAACATCTCATATTTCACAGATGCCCTTTTAAAACCAAAGACAGACACAAAATGTGGAGTAACTCAGCGGGTCAGGCAGCATCTCTGGAGAGAAGGAACGGGTGATGTTTCGGGTAGAGTCTGAAGAAGGGTCTCGACCCGAAACATCATTCATTCCTTCTCTCCACATCGTCTATATTTCTTGTTTCCCTTATTCCTAACCAGTCTGAAGGGGGGTCTCGACCCGAAAAATGTCACCCATTCCTTCTCTCCAGGGATGCTGCCTGTCCCATTGAGTTACTCCAGCTTTGTGTCTATCTTCATGTTATGATCTAATCTACTAATTCCTGTTTCAATGAGATCACATCTTGTTCTCCTAAACTTCAGTAATTATAGGCTGTAATTATACTTTTGACATCGGAAAATTGAATCAATGATATTGTATATCGGAGAAAAGTGATTGTAGATGCTGAATTGACTCAATATTCATTATAAACCTCCTCCGGGTTAAAGACCAAAATACACATAATATGTTCTCACCAAAACACAATCACATCAAAACTTCCATTTGTATTTAACCTATCCTCACAATTAAGGCCAGGACATTATTAGCCTTTTTATAGTTATATTTTTCACCCACATGTTACTTCCAACATGCTGAGATCCATCTGTAAATGTTTACAGCAGCATTTAAACAATATGTTCTATGTTTCTTATCAAAGGGTACAACCTCACATTTTAATATGTTGCAGTCTAACTGCAACTTTTATGTTCACTTGGTTTAACTGTAACTGTTCAAGCGACGGTTAAATTTAGCTCTTAGGGCTAACGGAATCAAGGGATATAGGGAAAAAGCAAGAACGGGGTACTGATTTTGGATGATCAGCCATGATCATATTGAATGGGGGTGCTGGCTTGAAGGGCTGACTGGCCTAATCCTGCACTTATTTTTTATGTTTCTAATCAAAAATCTAACTAACTCAACCTTAAAAATATCCATTGACGCTTGGTAATACTAATATTAATATTGGTTGGTAAAGAATTCCACAGATTCATCACCCTCTGATGAAATAAATTCCTCCATCTCCTTTCTAACAGCATGTATTTTTATTTTAAGGCTATGGCCTCTGGCCCTAGACTGTCCCATGAGGGAAAAATCCTCTCCACTTCCACTCGATCCAGGCCTTTCACTATCCGGCAAGTTTTAATGTGGTTCCCCCTCATTCTTCTAAAATCCAGTTTGTTCAGGCACAGTGCCATCAAACACTCATCATATGTTAACCCAATCATTCTTGGGATCATTCTCATGAACCTCCTCTGGGGACCAAAATAGCTCACAATACTGCAAATGTGGTCTGAACAGTGCCTTAGAAACCCTCAGCAGTATCACAGACAAAAACATGTATGTAAAAAATAGGTGATGGCCATTATGTTTCCGTCATATATGACTATTAATTGCTCCTTGTACCCTGGCTCTATACATACTTTGATAAATGCTGATAAAAAATTGAAAAGATCATCAGGATACCAAATAGTTCATGGTTTATATTTCCACTATTGAACAGATTTTCTGGAAAAAGTGTCTATTTTTAATCCTGAAATATCAAAACATGCCTGTCATGAATAAATATACCAGCAAACAGCAGCCACCTGTTATAGCCACAACTTAAAAAAAAAGTATACAGCTCATCAATGAAGACAAAGAGTGCAGGAATGACGCTTTTTTCCACTGAAAATAGACACATGCTGGAGTAACTTAATGGGTCTGGCAGCATCTCTGGAGCGAAGGTATAGATGACATTTCGCTGAACATCTACACTCAGTTTATGCAATCTCCTGGTTGCCAAACATTATATTCCCATTCCAACCATTGTCCTGGGTCTGGACACAAAAAGCTGGAGTAACTCAGTGGAACAGACAGCATTTCTGGAGAGAAGGAATGGGTGACGTTTTAGGTCAAGACCCTTCTTCAGACTGATGTCAGGGGAGTGAGCGGTACAGAAATAAAATGTAGTCGGAGACAGCAAGACCAGTCACAGAACTGGAAAGAAGGGATGGAGAAAGAGTGAAAATAAGGGCTACATAGGCGTTAGAGAAGTCAATGTTCATACCGCTGGGGTGTAAGGTACCAAAGTGAAATATAAGGTGCTGTTCCTCCAATTTACGCTGGACCTCACTCTGACAATGCAGGCCCAGGGCAGAAAGGTCAGATTGGGAATGGGAGGGGTAGTTAAAGTGCTGAGCAACCGGGAGATCAGGCAGGTTTAGGCAGACTGAGCGGAGGTGTTCAGCTAAATGATCGCTGAGCCTGTGCTTGGTCTCGCCGACATACAGGAGTGCATACACGGAACAGCAGATACAGTAGATGAGGTTGGAGAAGGTGCAAGTTAATGTCCTGGGCCTCCTCACAATCAGAGCGAGGCCACATGTAAATTGGAGGAACAGCACCTCATATTTTGCTTGGGCAGCTTACAAACCTGCAGTAAGAATATCGATCTCTCCAAGTTCAAGTAACCCTTGCATTCCTTCTTTCCGTCCCTCCCCCACCCAAGTTATCGTGCTACTTCCACTGTTTGCACCCATATACCGCTTCATTATCACCACTTCCACAACCAACAATGTATCCTTGTGGGATTCACCTTTCCTTGGTCATCGGTGTTAGCTCTGAATTGTTCGGAACCTTTCTTACTACTTGCTTCCATCTCCGTCTGAAGGTCTCAACCAGAAATATTACCTATTTCTTTTCTCCAGAGAGGCTGCCTGACCGGCTGAGTTGCTCCAGCATTTTGTGCCCAGCTTCAATGAAGTCAAACAATTGCTAAACATATTCTTGACAGCAAGACACACACCTATCTACCAGGTAACATAGTAAGCCAGATCCCAGATTAAATCGATATTAAATGCAAGAGGAAATTCAAAAGAAACTGCTTTGCCTGGAGAATGGTGGGAATGCAACACTCACAAGAAATGCTTCAGGTAAAGGATATATATAAAATATACAGATCAGTAACATAGAAATAGTAGAATACGAGTCTAAGTGGGACACGTTGAGTCTCAATCACACGGGAGGCCTTGTCTCCCAACGCAACCCATTCCCAAACGCAATATTCCACAACTCACCTGTCCCCCCAACGCAACCCATTCCCCAAATGCAATATTCCACCACTCACCCATAGCCCCTAACTGTGCAGACACGGCTCATTTCCCCTCATCCCCGAGCACTTCCTCCCCCTCCTCTTCATGTGTGGGAGGCGAGAGGAGGAGAGGTGTGTGTGGACGGGGAGGTGTAGGAGTGGGTGGAGAGCATGGCGCAGGGGGAGAGGGGTGGTGTTGAGGGAGGGGGGTGTTGGTGGGGAGTGGGGATTTGTGGGGGCAGGAGTGTGTGGGTGGCGGGGTGTGTGTGGGAGGAGGTTGTGTGTGCACGCGTGTGTGTGGGAGCAGGGTGTGTGTGGGAGCAGAGGGTGTGCATGTGTGTTGGTGGAGGGGATGTGGGCAGGGGGGCAGAGTGTGCTCAGAGAAAAGACGGGGGAAGAGCCAGCGAGGGGGACCCGAGGGGTAGTGGTTTGAATTGGCAGTGCGATGGGGAGTCACAGCGGGCGCTGGGCGCTGGTTGTTCTGCTCCATTGGGATCAAAGTCTCCACTTTCCGTTTGGCGACATCTCCTACTCTGGGCTGGGTCGGGTCTCCAGGGTGGGCTGCTGCTTGGGGCTGTGCTGGGCTGGTTGGAAAGTCCAGTTGGAAACCTCCGCCAGCCACCCTCAGCTCCAGTAAAGAAGCGATGGCGCAGGAAGGGGCGGACCATCCTGGGGAGTGACAGGGGAAGAGACTAATCTGCGCGGCACCGACTGGCAGGAGAATAGATCGATCTGCGCTGGCACAGTTTTTAAGATTTTTTTAAACCTAGCTATCTTTTAGGACATTCAACCGATCGGAATGAAACTTGGCACACTCGCAGCACAGGAGAAAGCCGAGTGAACTGGCGAAAATGTTTTGGGCATCAAGTTGGGCATCAAATACTAGACTGAGTGGGACCCTTCAGGTTCCTGTCACACAGGTGGCTTGGTCCCCAAACGCAACATTCCAGCACTCACCCATAGCCCCCAACTGCACAGGCACAGCTCATTTCCCCTCATCCCCAGCACTCTCCCTCCCCTCCTCTTCACACTCCCTCATCTTTCTCCTCCTCCCCTCCCCCAATCCATCCCTCTCCCTCTCCTTTCCCCTACCCTCAGTCACTCCCCCCCCCCCCCCATAACTCCTCTCCCCTACCTACCCCCTTCTTATCCCATTATCCCCCACTCCTCACCTTCCCCCCACTATTCCCCCTCACATTGCCCCCACTGCCCTCCTCCCTCAATGCCCCACTCCCTTCCTCCCCATTCCCGCGCCTCCGCTCTCCCTCCTATTTTCCCTCTCCTCCCATCCTCCCCAATCCCTCTCTCAACTCTCCTTTTTCATACCCTCAGTCACTCCCTCCCTCCATAGCTCCTATCCACTCTCCTCCCCCACACTCCCTCCACAGGATCTTGAGGTTGCCGCACCCCCTCCCTTCTGCCATTGGCTCCCTTAGAGCCAGGCCTCGGATCCTTCACCCAGAAGCACCAGCAGCTATGGCCGCGCCGGTGTGTGGGCGGGTGGGGCCGGGAGAGCTCGGAGAAAATACGGGGGAAGATGAATGAGGAAGAGGGGGTATCATGCGGGTGAGGGGGGGCAGGAGCCGGCGAGGGGGACCAGAGGGGAAGGGGCTGAATCTGCGGGACGTTGCAATGGAGGTGCCTTTGGGATTCACAGCGGGCACTGGAACGCTCTTCTCCGCCGGGATCAGACTATCTTCTTTCTGTTTGGTGACATCTCCGACGCCAGGCCGCTTCCGGTCCCTCCGAAAATTGTGTCTGGTTGGCGACTTCAACCGGCCACCCACAGCGTCCCTCAGCTCCAGTAAAGATGCAATGGCACAGGAAGGGAGTGACAGGAGAAGAGACCAATCTGCACGGTGCTGACTGGCAGAAGAGATCGATCTGCAAACGCACGTTTTTTTACAATTGTTAAACCTTGCTAACTTTTACAATATACTACCGATCGGAACGAAACTTGTTGCACTCGCAGCATAGGAGAACAGTGAGAGAGCCGACGAAGAATCGTAGCGCTATCGCGTACCATTTTTGTGCAAATAGAAAAAAACGCACAAACCAGAAGAGCACAAGATCAGAGTTTTATTTACGCATAGATAGATGTAAAGCTGGAAAGTGTGCAGAAAAGAATTACAAGGATGTTTCTAGAGCTCAAGCTACAGCGAGAGGTTGATCAGGGTATAACTTTATTCCTTGGATTGCAGGATTGATGAAGGGTGATCTTATCAAAATCATGAGGGGAATAAATTGCCCAGAGTAGGGGAATTGAGAAACAATTGAGAAGGTTTAAGATGAGGTGGGAAATATTTAATAGGAACCAGAGGAGTATTTTTGATCCCCACACAAAGAGTGGTGGGTGTATAGAATGCTGCCGCCAGAGGAGTTCATAGAAACATAGAAAATAGGTGCTGGAATAGGCCATTCGGCCCTTTGAGCCTGCACCGCCATTCAATATGATCATGGCTGATCATCCAATTCAGTATCCTCAAATACACTTGGGCCATTTCTGACATTTCCCTACCATTCTTTGACCTCACCATCTCTATTGCAGGCGATACATTCCTGACCGACATCCACTACAAACCAACTGACTACCACAGCTACTTGGACTACTCTTCCTCCACCCTGCTTCCTGTAAGGACTCCATCCCCTATTCCCAATTCCTCCGTCTATGCCACATCTGCTCCCAGGATGAGGTGTTCCACACCAGGGCATCACAAATGTCCTCATTCTTCAGAGAACGGTGATTTCCCCACCCCCACTATAGATGAGGTTCGCACTAGGGTCTCCTCCATACCCCGCAACACTGCCCTCTCTCCCCATTCCCCCACTCGCATCAAGGGCAGAGTGCCCCTGGTCCTCACCTTTCACCCCACCAGCCGGCAATAACCAACCCGACCTCCCGGTGGCTCAGCACTTCAACTCCCCCTCCCATTCCGTATCCTACCTCTCGGTCCTGGGCCTCCTCCATGGCCAGAGTGAACAACACTGCAAGTTGGAGGAACAGCACCTCATATTCCGCTTGGGGAGTCTGCATCCTCTGGGCTTGAACATTGAATTTTCTCAATTCTGTTAACCCTTGCTGTCTCCTCCCCTTCCCACCTCTCCCTCGGCCCTGGCATTCCCTCTCTCTCCATCTCTCCCCCACCCCAGTCGCACTAGCTTCTAATTTTCACACTACAAACAGCTTACAATGGCTTGTTTCCTTTATCATTGATACTTTTTTGCATATCTTTCATTCATTGTTCTTCATCTCTCCACATCACCATCTATATCTCTCGTTTCCCTGATCCCTGACCAGTCTGAAGAAGGGCCTCAACCCGAAACATCGCCTATCTCCTTCGCTCCTTAGATGCTGCTGCACCCGCTGAGTTTCTCCAGCCTTTTGTGTACCCTCGATTCTCCAGCATCTGCAGTTCCTTCTTTTACACAGTATCCTGTTACCTGCCTTCTTTCCATACCCCCTGATCGCTTTAGCCTCAAGGGCCACATCTAACTCCCTCTTAAATATAGCCAATGAACTGGCCTCAACAACCTTCCGTGGCAGAGAACTCCACAGATTCACCACTCTGTGCGAAAAATGTTTTCTCTTCTCGGCTCTAAAAGACTTCCCCTTTATCCTTAAATTGTGACCCCTTGTTCTGGACTTCCCCAACATTGAGAACAATCTTCTTGCATCTAGCCTGTCCAACCCTTAAGAATTTTGTAAGTTTCTATAAGATCCCCCCTCAATCTTCTAAATTCTAGCGAGTACAAGCCGAGCCTATCCAGTCTGAGACAGGTACTGTCATAATGTCTTAGAAGCATTTAGACAGGTATATGGATAAGATAGGTTGCCTCGCTGTATGACTGACTCTCGGCCTCCTGACCCATTTTGTTACTCCAGCATTTTGTGTCAATTCATGGAGCATACAGTGAAAAGAACATTGAGGCCAAATGACATATTTTAGTGCCTTAAAACTGTGCACCATAATGATTGCATGGTTAAAAGAACACTTGCATTCAGGTGCCAAGTATGTATCTAATGTGTGATAAGTATTTTCCAAGAATCAAGTAAATGTTTTTTCCACATATTGTGAGAATTTGCCTTTGCCAAAAAGCAACAATATTTGGAAATGCTGATCATTTTCAGTGATGACCATGATTTATGATTTATAAAACAATAATTCTCAACAAGCTAAGAAGTGGGATCAAGTCCAATGGGATGCATTGTTAGGTTGATTAAACAGCTATCCCATCAGCTTCATGTGGTGTTTAATTACGTGATTTGGAATGGTGTGGCTCTCAAAATATCAGAGGAAAACTAACTTCTAAAATTATATAGCTTCAGTTTAAAGTCATTAAAGTAGAATTGAAACAAAAAGTGCCTAATGATGGCACTTGCAAATAAACTGTGTGTTTTATGTCAAACTAGGCCATTTCAATCCACATTTTGTCAGTTCCCCGATCATAACAAATGGATGTTTGCAGCCCCTGGTATACTCACTATCAAATATAGCATCAGATGGGAAGATTTGGATTGTGGCAGTGATTCCATTACCTACATAAACATCCATATCAAATCCAGTACAGTTTTGAATCATCAAATTCAATGGTTTTATTTCTCAATCTATTTGTATAAAACGGCCAAATAAGATAAGGCAATGGTTTGTCTTCCCCTACAAAATGAAGGTAATCACATTGAATAGGTTGTAATATTGTATGTATTATCTGATCAATGGCTTTGGATGTATAATTAAACACCACCATCTTTCAATACTACTCAAGGGGCAGAATACTTTACTCTGCAAATTGCTGACATAATTTAAGATGAGCCTTCAGCATACAATCGAACGAGTGCTGCACTGCTCCAGGGGTTATGTTTGTTCCTACGGCTGCATTTAATGTGTGTGGTTCACGGGATCAACAATGCTCAAGACTTGGCTGCAGTGAGCATTTGTGATATACCTTGGCCTCAGGTGGTAGTCCCATGATAAAAAAAGATGGATACTTAAAAATAGTTTAAATAAATTATAAACAATATCATAAATGTTTGCGACTTACGCAAACTATTTTTAAGCATTCCTTAAAATGATGCTCAAGGGAAAATTAAAGTACTTTAACAAAATCACTTAAAGTAAAGTATTTTGAGCCTGCAAGAGAAATTAATTGTAAACAATGATAAATCAAAATAAAAATATTAAATATACGAACCCATGTTAGGATTTGATCAGCTCATCTGGCTTACAATTTTTCAATGAAGTATCTGGGTCCCGAGAAGTATATTGTCAAAGGCTCTCCATAGAATCTTTAGCCAAAAATATGTATGATATGGCCCAAGCTGTCTCACATACACATTACAAATAATCCAACACATTTTTGAAATGAGAACACTTTAGTGGCTTTTGGGTATTGGGTATTGATTGAAATATACAGCATGGGAATAGGCCCTTTGGTCTACCTAGTTCACAACAACCATTGTGCAGGAAGGAACTGCAGATGCTGATTTAAATCGAAGATAAGCACAAGCAGTGAATGGTGGGGTGCTGGGACCCGAATTATTTACAATTTTAGACGAGGGAATTAAATGTAACATCTCCAAGTTTGCATTGGAAACAAATCTGGGTGGCAGTGTGAGCTGCGAGGAGGATGCTAAGAGGCTACAGGGTGACTTGGGTGGTTGGGTGAATGGACAGATGCATGGCAGATGCAGTATAACATGGATAAATGTAAGGTTATCAACTTTGGTGGCTAGAACAGGAAGGCAGATTATCTGAATTGTGTCAGATTAGGAAAATGTGAGGTGCAACGAGACCTGGGTGTGCTTGTACAGTACACCAGTCACTGAAAGCAAGCATGTAGGTACAGCAGGCAGTGAAGAAAACTAATGTCATGTTGACCTTCATTGCAAGAAGATTTGAGTTTAGGAACAAGGAGTTCCTACTGCAGTTGTACAGGGCCCTAGTGAGACCACACCTGCAGTATTGTGTGCAATTTTGGTCTCTTAATTTGAGGAATGACATTATTGCTATTGAGGGAGTGCAGTGTAGGTTCACCAGGTTAATTCCCGGGATGCGGGACTGACATATCATGAAAGAATGGGTCGACTGTGCTTGTAGTTACTGGAATTTAGAAGGATGTGAGGATATGTTATAGAAATATAAAATTCTTAAAGGATTTCTAGATCCAGGAAAAATGTTCCCGATGTTTGAGGAGTCCAGAACCGGGACTAAGAATAAGCAGTAGACTCAAAGGACCAAATGGCCAACTCTTGCATCTATTTTTGTATGTTTCTACAAAATGCTGGAGTACGTCATTGGGACAGGTAGCATTTCTGGAGAGAAGGAATGGGACGAAGGAGGATTGACCCACTCCTTCTCTCCAGAGATGCTGCCTTTTCCACCGAGTTACTTCAGAATTTTGTGTCTATCTTCAGTTTAAACAGGCATCTGTAGTTCCTTTCTACATAACGGTTGTTGTGAACTTGGTAGATCAAAGGGCCTGTTTCTATGCTATATATTTCACAACAACTATTGATTGTCCATTCACGCTTGCTCTATTTTGTTCAATTTTCACAACCACACCAGACTGATTAATTTACAGAGGCCAATTAGCCCACAATCCTGCATCTCCTTGGTAGGTGGGAGGAAACAGGAACACCGTGAGGAAAGTGGAATTCATTGCCACAGAAGGCTGTAGAGGCCAAGTCGATGGGATATTTTTAAGGCAGAGATAGGTGGATTGTTAGTTAGCACTGGTGTCAGCATTATGGTGAAGAATGGGGTTAAGAGAGAAAGATAGATCAGCCATGATTGAATGGCAAAATAGACTTGATGGATCGAATGGCCCAATTCTTCTCCTATCATTTATGAACCCCACACAGTCAGTGGGAGAATGTGCAAGCTCCACATAGACAGCATCCAAAATCATGATCGAACTGAGTCACTGGGTGCTGTGTGCAGCAGTTTTACCAGCTGCGCTACTTTGCTATCGTCAACATTATTAAATTAACATTATCTGGTAGTGATCTGTTTCACACCAATTGGCTTTCATGTTTCCTGCATTTATTAAATGCACAATGACTAGTCCAAAACCTGTTAACTGTAGCATTCTTCAAAATATCCGAAGGTTTGTGCAAGGTGCTAGGTAAATGCAATCCACCCCCTCTTCCTTTTGATGACAAACGGAAATTCAGTTATCATTATCTACAGGAAACATTCAATGTAGCTCCATTCCAAATAGCAGTTTTGCCACAGACTACCTCATCTAGTGTCGATTTAGTTTAGTTTAGAGACAGAGCATAGAAACAAGCACTCCGGCCCACTGAGTCCATGTGGACCATCGATCACCCATTCACACGAGTTCTAGGTTATCCCTACACAGGGTAAATGCATTTAGATATGCCATTACTATTTATTTTTACATTGGACATATGTAGGAACAAGCGTTATACCAGATGTTTGTTTGTTAAACTTTAAAAATAAATAATTTTGATTTGTTCGGTTTAAGTGCTTGAAATATATCACCACTTTCAAATATTGTAAAATATCATGTGAAAGTATTTTCTTGAAGTTTTGGATAATCATCACTAATCACTACTATTAGTAGGTGCTCTTTTACACATAATTGTATTCTATTATGCAGGCTGTTATAGCTACTGGCTAATTTACTGGGGCAACAACATCGATTGCTCCAACACATTTAACTAATTGGCAGATGGTCAAAGGAATAGTGAGGTCCGTTTAACTTTATAATTCCAAATGATGCTGCAAGGTTTTTAAAACATTTTTATAAACTAAGTTTACAGACATGCTGACAGATCATAGTAAATGTTGGCAACTGATGATTCAAATGGAACGATCATGGTGTTGACATAAAGGAGAAATAATCCAAAACATTGAAAATGATACACACAGTATAGAGACACTACGTCTTGCATGGTATGTCTCTTTAAAAGTAATACATTAATTGGCCGGGGGGGGGGGGGGGGGGGGGGAAAGAGAGAGAGAGAGAGAGAGAGAGAGGGAGAGAGAGAGAGAACAAAAGAGAAGCCACGGCAAAATAAGAGAACAATTCGGATATAAAGCATGGAGAAACAGAGGGTATGCCAGCCTCGAGTTCTCTGACAGACCGATAATTGAAGTTAGAGTACATTGTTAGTACTGCAGAAGATGCTTGTTAAGCCTAACTGGAGTGCTGGGTAAAGTTCTGGTCTCTACAATACAGGATGAATAATTGCAATGGAGTATGTGCAGAGAGGATTTATGATTTTATTGTGCAGTCCAGAGACAATAATTATGAAGTAAGACTGATTAGGCTGTAGTTGTCGGCTCTGGAACACAGGGGGATTCTGGTGAAATGTCCATTTCAGAAAAGGCTGAGGGAGGATGAATATAAAGGAGCTATTACCTTCGGCAGGAGAATAATGACCAGGGATACAGATTTAAATTAATTGGTGAAATAATTGGATTGAGAAAATAACTGTCAAGTATAGGAACAACAATGGATTCAGGATAGGAACAGGCCCTTTTGCCCACAATGTGCATGTCGAACATGTTGCCTAGTTCAACATGTTGCCTAGTTTGGCAAAAGAATAAATCGGGGAAGGTAGTGCATCCGTGGATAACAAGGGAAATCAGGGATAGTATCAAAGCAAAGGATGATGCGTACAAAGTAGCCAGAAAAAACAGCATACCAGAGGACTGGGAGAAATTCAGAGACCAGCAGATGAGGATAAAGGGCTTAATTAGGAAAGGGAAAATAGATTATGAAAGAAAACTGGCAGGGAACATAAAAACTGACTGCAAAGGGTTTTATAGATATGTGAAGAGAAAGAGATTAGTTAAAACAAATGTAGGTCCCTTGCGGTCAGAAACAGGTGAGTTGATCATGGGGAACAAGGATATGGCGGACCAATTGAATAACTACTTTGGTTCCGTCTTCACTAAGGAAGACATAAATAATCTGCCGGAAATTGCAGGGGACCGCGGGTTAAAGGAGGAATTGAGTGAAATCCAGGTTAGTCGGGAAGTGGTGTTGGGTAAATTGAATAGATTAAAGGCCGATAAATCCCCAGGGCCAGATAGGCTGCATCCCAGAGTACTTAAGGAAGTAGCTCAGGAAATAGTGGATGCATTAGTGATAATCTTTCAAAACTCTTTAGATTCTGGAGTAGTTCCTGAGGATTGGCGGGTAGCTAACATAACCCCTCTTTTTAAGAAGGGAGGGAGAGAGAAAACAGGGAATTACAGACCAGTTAGTCTAACATCGGTAGTGGGGAAACTGCTGGAGTCAGTTATTAAAGATGGGATAGCAGCACATTTGGAAAGAGGTGAAATCATTGGACAAAGTCAGCATGGATTTATGAAAGATAAATCATGTCTAACGAATCTTGTGGAATTTTTTGAGAATGTAACTAGTAGTGTGAATAAGGGAGAACCAGTGGATGTGGTATATCTGGACTTCCAGAAGGCTTTTGACAAGGTCCCACATAAGAGATTACTATGCAAACTTAAAGCATACGGCATTAGGGTTCAGTATTGATGTGGATAGAGAACTGGCTGGCAAACAGGAAGCAAAGAGTGTCATGGGTGTCATGGTTCACCAGTCATTGAAAGTAGGCATGCAGGTGCAGCAGGCAGTGAAAAAAAACGAATGGCATGTTAGCTTTCATAGCAAAAGAATTGGAGTATAGGAGCAGGGAGGTTCTACTTCAGTTGTACAGGGTCTTGGTGAGACCACACCTGGAGTATTGCGTACAGTTTTGGTCTCCGAATCTGAGGAAGAACATTATTGCCATAGAGGGAGTGCAGAGAAGGTTCACCAGACTGATTCCTGGGATGGCAGGACTGTCTTATGAAGAAAGACTGGATAGACTCGGTTTATACTCTCTAGAATTTAGGAGATTGAGAGGGGATCTTATAGAAACTTACAAAATTCTTAAGGGGTTGGACAGGCTAGATGCAGGAAGATTGTTCCCGATGTTGGCGAAGTCCAGGACAAGGGGTCATAGCTTAAGGATAAGGAGGAAATCCTTTAAGACCGCGATGAGAAAGACTTTTTTCACACAGAGAATGGCGAGTCTCTGGAACTCTCTGCCACAGAGGGTAGTTGAGGCCAGTTCGTTGGCTATATTTAAGAGGGAGTTAGATGTGGCCCTTGTGGCTAAGGGGATCAGAGGGAATGGAGAGACAGCAGGTACGGGATACTGAGTGGATGACCAGCCATGATCATATTGAATGGCGTTGCAGGCTTGAAGGGCCGAATGGCCTACTCCTGCACCTAATTTCTATGTTTCTATGTTTCAACAAATCTCCATGATCCATAGTCTTCCATTCACTACATAACCACTGGCCTATCTAAAAGCGTCTCCATAGCCACAATAATACGTTACGTACCACTACCCTTAGTAATCCATTTCAGGCACCCACTGCTCTGAAAACGCTGCCCTGCACATCATCTAAACACTTTTACTTCTTAGACGTCTTGGAAACTGGCCCTTTGGCCCACCAGGATTGGACCGACCAGCAATTGCCGCATACACTATCACTATCCTTAATATTTGGGATAATTTACAATATCCAATTAAGTTACAAACTGGTACATCTTTGGGAATCAGCAGCTGCAGACGAGCACGGCCCACCACCCAGATGATCACCTTTGTGATGGCCAGAGTACAGCTGCCAAGAACCACAGCAGCCAGGAATACGTCAGGAATCTTGGTGGCTGCGCAGGACTGGCAGCTTTCTGTAGACCTGGTGAAACAGCTGAAGTTCCCACAGCACATTGCCACGACTGCCCTGAGGCCAGACATCGTCCTGGTCTCAGAGACGACCAAAAACTTTGCTTTGTTAGAACTGACAGTGCCATGGAGGACCGTCTGGAGGAGGCCCACAGGAGGAAGAAGACCAAGCACGATGAGCTGGTCATAGACTGCCGTAAGCAGGGCTGGAAGGCAAGGTGTATGACGATTGAGGTTGGCAGCAGAGGTTTTGAGGGCAATCGCTCTGAATGCCTTGAGTGCACTGGGCATCAACAGAATGGAGAGAAATTGAGCCATCATGAACACCACAGAGGCAGCAGAGAAAGCCTTGAGATGGCTCTAGATCAGGGGAGGAGACCTATGGGGAAGAGCGAATGCCACCTGAACATGTCATGGTCTGATCAACCATGGCTGGGTCGCTGACACTAAGGCACCAACTCGACCATTGAGCCTATCTCACCTTAAAGCCATGTCCTCTAGTCTTTGCATTTCCACCCTAGAAATAAAGGTTCTGACCAAAAATTAAACATTTATTTCATAGTAGATCTTAAATTATAGCAATGTTCAATGTATAGGCCCCAAGTGCAAGGTCTTTTATTCACAGCGGTCATATTTGTTTGTCAGCCACTTGTCCTGAAGGGTACAGATTTTCATTGCCCTGGGTTTCAGCATTAGACCTCTTATAGGATTCCCAATGAACTTTTTCTCCAAGGCATTTAAAATCTTACTTCCATTTCAACCATTTTGCTGACATGACTCTTGCTATGAACTTATCAGTCTGAAAATTTAATTCTGCATCAGCTTCCACTTCTGTTAACATTATGAAGAGTCTGGATTGAAAAAGTGCCATTTTGTCTGTTGTTATTGAAAAGACAATGGTTGACTAAACGTCATTACACATCTGTTTTATGTATTTAATATTCCAGTCTAATATAAGCTAATCATATGCAGATTCAGTGAAAAAGAGTAATTAAATAGTGTTTTTATTGTCATGGTTCATTCAAATTATAATAGGGCAAGTTATGCAGACAACTTTTGTTCTCCTTGGGACTATATAAAATTATATTCCTTAGCAGGTAAACAAAATTTTACAGCACAATAGAGAAGGAAAAGAATCCCTTGACAAATTAAACCAGTGTCCATAAATATTAATGGTTTACACATTCCCTAAATGGAGCTCTAAAGAGACAACCACAAAATTTCAAGAAGAAACAAATTAGCAACATTAATTAATTGGACAACATGTCCCATATCGCAACGAGGAAGACGTGATCATAACTAAGAAAATGCCAAACAAAGAGGTTCATAAATTGACAATTTAAGATTTATGATTATGACACTCAAAACAGTTTCCTTAAAACCTCCACTTATACAGAATTTAGATCAGTACTTAAAGTAACAAAGAATGACAAATGCGAGTCAACGCTAAATTCCCCACTTGTCCTTGCCCGTTGGAAAACTCAACCCAGTGTGCTTCTGACTGCTCATAGTTTGACTTGCCATATGCTAATACATTTCAATGTGAGAGGACAGTCTGAAAATACTGCTTCATTTCAAAAGCTTTTGACAAATGATCTGGGAAATTTTGATAACTTGGCTTAATTTATTCGGATGGAGGTGCAAATCTATATTGTAAAATTTTACTTCGTCAACATTTCTAACCACACTTTTCATGTGACTAATAACTTCATAACGATAAACAAAGTTAATTGCAACCAATTATAGTTTAGCCGAAAAATAAAGTTAATTCATCAAAAATAATCATGTCCATCTTTACATCAACTGAATAACAATTAATTGGCCAAATTGTCACAAAATTAGTTCTCTTGATTCTGGGTTACATCATTTTACTTTGAAATATTTCCTACACCGTAGCAGGAGCCTTAGGTTGGCAAGAGGGGGAAATAGATATAAAAAAATAATAGATTTAATTTAAAATTAATAGAACAGAATTATCTTATTCATGAGTTTTATTCATGACAAATAAATTTCTACCATCTTGTTACACCTGTTTCTACAAAGAAACAATTACATTTAATCACAGTCTTTGCATTTTCAGTGTCTTCAGGGTGCATTAGAGATATTACTTTGAATCCATGAATCATGATTCCATTACTTGTGAAAAGCTGTATTTTGAAGTATTCCATTCAATGTTTTGACCCAAGAAACAACCTATGGTGAATGCTGAGACTAACAATTGACACAAAAATGGAAGTTCCAATATTAAGTTAATACTGAAGCCAGCCTTAAAATTCTAACTAATATCTATGCGACTGTGATTAGCCTGAAGGGCTATTTCACCCAAAACATTTTTCACATACATGTTTTGCCCATGATACAGCTGAGGCTTTATAAGGCACTGGTCAGACCATATTGAGTATTGTGAGCAGTTTTGGTTCCCATATTTGAGGGAGAATGTGCTGGTTTGGGAGACAGTCCAGAGGAAGTTTATGATGATATATGATGAGTGTTTGAGGGAACTGGGGCCAAACTCACTGGAGTTTAGAAAGATGAGGGGGAACCACATTGAAACATACCAAATAGTGAAAGGCCTGGATCGAGTGGAAATGGAGAGGATGTTTCCACTCGTGGAAGAGTCTAGGACCAGAGGCCATAGCCTCAGAATAAAAAGACAGATGGAGGAATTTATTTCGTCAGAGAGTGATGAATCTGTGGAATTCTTTACCACAGAAAGCTGTGGAGGCCGTCAATGGATCAGAATCAGAATCGTTTATTGTCATTTAAACATGTTCAAACAAAATTACGTTTCTGCAGTCATAATAAAAACAACAAAAAAACACACAATTGCACACAAACATCCATCACAGTGAATCCCCAGACACCTCCTCATTGTGATGGAAGGCAAAAGTCTTATCTCTTCCCCGTTCTCTGTGCCCATTCCTCTCCCGCAGTCAAGCAGTTAGAGCCCCCCAGGTGGGCGATGGTAAGCCCCACGGCCGTTTAAGCCACACCGGGCGATGCAAGGCCCTACTCCAGGTCGATTTAAACCCATCAATTCGGGCGGGCGAAGTTTGCTGTTGCGGGAGCTCCGAAAAGCAGTCTCCCACCAGGGACCCACAAGCTCCCTATGTTACCGTCCACAGGCCTGCAGTCGAAGCCTCCGTGCTCTGAAGTCAGGTCACAGCCGCGCGCCACCACAGCGCTGCGCACTCCGAAGACAGCCAGCTCCACGATGGCAAGTCCACAGGCTGCGTGACTGGAGCCCCAGGTCGACTCCGGTTGGAGGCCGCCGGCTCCACGATGTTAGGCCCAATGACAATGGAGACTCAATAGACAATAGGTGCAGGAGTACGCCATTTGGCCCTTCGAGCCAGCACCGCCATTCAATGTGATCATGGCTGATCATCCCCAATCAGTACCCCGTTCCTGCCTTCTCCCCATATCCCCTGACTCCGCTATTTTTAAGAGCCCTATCTAGCTCTCTCTTGAGAGCATCCAGACTCGACAAGGAAAAAGTCAGGTCCCCGTACAGGGAAGATATTAAAAGGTTAAAGCATATCCCACATATGCACAGCTAAAAATAATATAAAAACTAAAACCAAGACATCCACTTGACAGGACAAAAAGAAAAAAAAGACTGACGGACTGCAGAGGCCGCTGCCGACAGGCGCCGCCATTTTAAGTAAAGTAAAGTAAAGTATCCTTTACTGTCATTCAGATCTTTTGGTCTGAATGAAAGTTCGTTCCTGGCAGTCATACATTTAATCAATTAACAAAACACAATAAACACAAATTAACATCCACCACAGCGAGTTCACCAAGCACCTCCTCACTGTGGTGGAAGGCAAAAGTCTTAAGTCTTTGTGACTTCCCTCCTTGCTCTCCCTCTGCTCTGAGGCGATCCAGGCTTCCGATGTTGTGACCCCACCGGGTGATGGTAAGTCAGTCCCGCAGCTGATTCACGAACGGGCCAGTTCAAACTCCGCGGCCCGGGGTGGTTGAAGCTGCCGCCCTCCAGGCCAGCGGACGAACCTGTTGCTGTGGGTGCTCCGGAAAAACAGGTCATCAACCTGTGACCTGCAAGCTCCCGACGATGTTGTCCGCTGGCCCCGCGGCCGAACCTCCGAGGTCGGGCCGCCGTACCGCCGGGACACCACCTCGGTTCAGTCAGGCCGTCACCGCTGGGACACCTCCCCATTCCCGAGCCAGGCCGTCACCACCGCCGGGGCCCGCCACAGCCCCGAGTCGGACCGTCACCGCCGCCGGAGCTCGCCACAGCCCCGAAGTCTGCCAGCTTCGCGCTGGTAAGTCCTGGCTGGCTCTGCCTCCGGAGTCTCGGGTCGGTCGCAGTTGGAGGCCGCCAGCTTCGCGATTAGGCCTCAGCGCAGACAGGGATATAACCATATAACATATAACCATATAACAATTACAGCACGGAAACAGGCCCTCTCGGCCCTTCCAGTCCGTGCTGACCATTTGTTTTCCCCTAGTCCCATCTACCTGCACTCAGACCATACCCCTCCATTCCCTTCACGTCCATATACCTATCCACTTTACTCTTAAATGTTAAAATCGATCCTGCCTCCACCACTTCTGCTGGAAGCTCATTCCACACAGCCACCACCCTCTGAGTAAAGAAGTTCCCCCTCACGTTACCCCGAAACTTCTGTCCCTTAATTCTCATGTCATGCCCTCTTGTTTGAATCTTCCCTACCCTCAATGGGAAAAACGTATCCACGTCAATTCTGTCTATCCCTTTCATCATTTTAAAGACCTCAATCAAGTCCCCCCTTAACCTTCTGTGCTCCAAAGAATAAAGACCTAACTTGTTCAACCTTTCTCTGTAACATAGTTGCTGGAACCCTGGCAACATTCTAGTAAATCTCCTCTGTACTCTCTCTATTTTGTTGACATCCTTCCTATAACTAGGCGACCAAAATTGTACACCATACTCCAGAATTGGTCTTACCAATGCCTTGTACAATTTTAACATTACTTCCCTACTCCTATATTCAATGCTCTGATTTATAAAGGCCAGCACACCAAAGGCTTTCTTTACCACCCTATCTACATGCGATTCCACCTTCAGGGAACTATGCACAGTTATTCCTAGATCCCTCTGTTCCACAGCATTTCTCAATTCCCTACCATTTACCATGTACGTCCTATTTTGATTTGTCCTGCCAAGATGTAGCACTTCACACTTATCAGCATTAAACTCCATCTGCCATCTTTCAGCCCACTTTTCCAAATGGCCCAAATCTCTCTGTAGACTTTGAGAATCTACTTCATTATCCACAACACCACCTATCTTAGTATCATCTGCATACTTACTTATCCAATTTTCCACCCCATCATCCAGATCATTGATGTACATGACAAACAACAGTGGACCCAACACAGATCCCTGAGGCACCCCACTGGTCACCGGCTTCCAACCTGACAAACAGCCATCCACCATTACTCTCTGACATCTCCCATTCAGCCACTGTTGAATCCATCTTGCTACTCCGCCATTAACACCCAAAGATTGAACCTTCTTAACCAACCTTCATGGGGAACCTTGTCAAAGGCCTTACTGAAATCCATATAGACAACATCCACTGCTTTACCCTCATCAATTTCCCTAGTTACCGCTTCAAAAAATTCAAGAAGGTTTGTCAAACATGACCTTCCAGGCACAAATCCATGTTGACTGTTCCTGATCAGACCCTGTTTATCCAGATGCTTATATATATTATCTCTAAGTATCCTTTCCATTAATTTGCCCACCACTGACGTCAAACTAATAGGTCTATCATTGCTAGGTTTATTCTTTGAACCCTTTTTAAACAATGGAACAACATGCGCAGTACGCCAATCCTCCGGCACTATTCCCGTTTCTAATGACATTTGAAATATTTCTGTCATAGCTCCTGCTATTTCTACACTAACTTCCCTCAATGTCCTAGGGAATATCTTGTCAGGACCTGGAGACTTATCCACTTTTATATTTTTCAAATATAAAAGATGAGGGACACGAAAAAAAAAAGTTGCATCGCCCCTGAAGGAAGAGACTAAAAGCAAGTTTCTCACACACACACACTAACAACTCAAATTAACTGGCTAAAACAGACAAGGACAACAACAAAAAAGAAAAAAAAAGACGGACTGCAGGCGAGCCGCAGCTGCTAGGGCAGCGCCGCCACTTCCACTAAGGCAGTGTAAGATAGATTCTTGATTAGAATATAGGTGAACGCCATTCAGCCATTCAATATAATCATGGCAGATCATCCAAAATCAGTACCCCATTCCTGCTTTCTTCCCATATCCCTCGATTCCATTAGCCCTGAGCTATGTCTAACAAAGGCGAGTCACAGGGATAGACTTTGAAAAGAGCACCAAGACCAATGCTCAGGTAATTTGCTAATTAGCCCTAAAGTAGTTAAGAGATTAAAAAAAGAGATAGTGGAGCGGCCTTTTGGTGTAAAGTGCCTTGGTGAGTAAAGTGTGAGTCTTTGGCTCTAGTCTTCGGCAAGGCTACACTTGATTCGAAAGTTGTGATTTTTTTGTCTGTTGAAGAAATGGCAGGTAAGTTGGTGCAGTGGGAAGTCGGGGACACTGGTGGTACTTCTGGTAGCTCCTGAATGAACGTGTTGGGGAACTGGAGTAGCAGTTGATGAACAAGCAGCTCCTGACACAGTCATTCTTTAGAAACTGAAGGTGATCCACTTCAAGAACCTTGGCATCTCATTTGGGCCAAACCAAAATTCCATCTGCAACAGCTGCATCAATAAAATGGCTCACAACCATTCCTGTAGGATTATCCAAGTATTTTCAAAGTTACAACTGCAGGAAAACAAACTACCATATAAGATAAAGGGCTAATTAAAGTTGCTATATAAACTGCTTTCGATGCCTTCATACTGCAGGAGTAATACCAGTTTCACTCACACATGCACAATTCCCTGATAACCGCAATCTCTTGTTTGCTCAATCACTTACACTCAGTTTGAACATCTTGATCAACAAATTGTAATTTATTACTTTTGCACATTCTATATCAAATCAAGATATATTGTCTGGTTTATGATGGAAATGTAGTGTTAACTGTTAAGTTACAAATGTGATAGGACTTCATAACTTAGCAAGATGGCCAAGATTCACACTGTTTGGAGAAAATTCACAATAGGAAATAATGAGCTTGAAGTTGTCAAATATTTATAGGTTGATAAATGATTGTCATATTGAATCATTGTCCATTTTGAAATTTAATGAAATTGTATCTCAAGGAATTACGATATTACAGTTGAAGATCATTAGGCTCATCATCTGCATGCTGGCACCTTGGAGCACGTTTTCTTCAGTCCACTTTCCTGAATGCTGCATGTACATCTCAAGTACCCATCCCATTCCTTTTTGAAAGCCTAATCCATACCCATTCCCCAGGCACTGCATTCCTTTGATAGAACTAGTCTCAACATGAAGAAAGCTTTTTCTCTTGTGGTCCTGGGGCTTTTGCCCATCCTTTGAATCTGTGTTCTTTGGTCCTCATGGGCAAACAGCTTTTCTGATCTTAAATACACCCATCCTGATCTTGAAAGCCTCTTAAACTTCCTGGAAGCTCTCCAAGGAGAATAACCCAAGAGCTTCCCATCTAATCTTGCAATCAATATCTCTCATGTGTTAAAGAAGGAACTGCAGATGCTGGAGAATCGAGGGTACACAAAAGGCTGGAGAAACTCAGTGGGTGCAGCAGCATCTAAGGAGCGAAGGAAATAGGCAACCTTTCGAGTCGAGGCCCTTCTTCAGACTGGTCAGGGATCAGGAAAACAAGAGATATAGACGGTTATGTGGAGAGATAAAGAACAATGAATGAAAGATATGCAAAAAGTATTAATGATAAAGGGAACAAACCATTTTAAGCTGTTTGTAGTGTGAAAATGAGAAGCTAGTACGATTAGGGTGGGGGAGAGAGATAGAGAGAGAGGGAATGCCAGGGCTCGAGGGCTGAGGGAGAGGTGGGAAGGGGAGGAGACAGCAAGGGTTAACAGAATTGAGAAAATTCAATGTTCAAGCCCAAAGGATGCAGACTCCCCAAGCGGAATATGAGGTGCTGTTCCTCCAACTTGCGGTGTTGCTCACTCTTGCCATGGAGGAGGCCCAGGTGCAGGTGAAACTCTTCACCCCACCAGCCGGCAAATACAACACATAGTCCTCCGCCAGTTTCACCACCTCCAACGTGACCCCCTCCACTCGCCACATCTTCCCACCTCCCCCGTCTGCCTTCCGCAAAGACTGCTCCCTTGTCAATTCTTCCCTTCCCTCCCGCTCTACCCCTTCCCCGAGCACTTTCCCTTGCAACGGCAAGAAATGCTACACTTGTCCCTTCACCTCCCCCCTCCACTTCTTTCAGGGACCCAAGCAGTCCTTCCACGTCCGACAGAGGTTCATCTGCACCTCCTCCAACCTCATCTACTGCACTCGCTGCTCCAGATGATCTATATAGGTGAGACCAAGCGGAGGCTTGGTGATTATTTCGCCGAACACCTCCGCTCGGTCAGCATTAACCAACCCAACCTCCCGGTGGCTCAGCACTTCAACTCTCCCTCCCATTCCGTCCTGGGCCTCCTCCACGGCCAGAGTGAGCAACACCGCAAGTTGGAGCAACAGCACCTCATATTCCGCTTGGGGAGTCTGCATCCTCTGGGCTTGAACATTGAATTTTCTCAATTCTGTTAACCCTTGCTGTCTCCTCCCCTTCCCACCTCTCCCTCAGCCCTCGGGCCCTGGCATTCCCCCTCTCTCTCTTTCTCTTTCTCTCTCTCTATCTCTCTCCCTCCCTCACCCTAGTCGCACTAGCTTCTCATTTTCACACTACAAACAGCTTACAATGGCTTGTTCCCTTTATCATTGATACTTTTTTGCATATCTTTCATTCATTGTTCTTTATCTCTCCACATCACTGTTTATATCTCTCGTTTCCCTGATCCCTGACCAGTCTGAAGAAGGGTCTCGACCTGAAACGTCGCCTATCTCCTTTGCTCCTTAGATGCTGCTGCACCCGCTGTGTTTCTCCAGCCTTTTGTGTACCATCAATATCTCTCATTCCTGCCACAGGGATGTCAGTGCCTTTAGTGTGCAATTTTCAACTATATCACAGCATAACTTTTGCCTGCTGGCCCTGCATTTTGCTAAGAAATTACATGGGAAACATATGGCTCAACACCTTACAATTCATCAAACTAAAGCGATGGATTTCTCACCCAATTACCTTTTAATTTTTTTTTTTAAGTCTAGATGTTTCAAGAATCGCAATTCCCTTTGCAAGTGATGCAGCTACATGTTGGATCGATGTTTGTTTCAATCAATTTACCAATTATGTAAAATCTAATGTGAAGGAATGAAAAACTGCATGGCAATGAATGACTGTCCAACATTTTTCAGTCAGGAAGTCATTCCACAAAATGTTACTGTAACTAGCTTGACCCCCTTGAACAATATTCTGCAATAATTTCAGAATCATAATTTATTTCATTAAGTTTGATAATCATTTTGATGATTTCTTTATTTTGTGGATTAAATTCATTATTGCTCATTGATTGCCAGACCTGATTCGCAATATACACTTCACAACAGTGTAAACCATAGTTTTGTGATTATTTCTTTGTTGCCATGGGAAATCCATGTATAATGACGAAGATTTATTGTACACAAGAACAGCAACAAAAGTAAGGTGAAGTTATTATCAAGAACTTTGCAAGAAATGTCACAGATTGATGTATCAAGTCAAAAGATGAGACTGTCTGCCTGCAAGGGGGTGGAAGCACAATCAGATGTCGACCATTCAAACTCCCTCAACCTTGTTCAACAAAACACCTAGTTGAATAGCAGATCTTAAAAGTATTCAAATAAAGATGGAAAAGACTTGCTCTTATGTAATTCCTTTCATTGACTGAGAACATCTGAAAATAATTTACCTTCAAAGTACGGTCACTATGAGGGAATGATTGTATTTGTCGAGACGATCATGAGGCAGAAAGGAGGTTTGATAATGGCTTGCATATCAATGATGGATTGCCTCGTGCAGTGACTCGATATGTAGTCTAGCATTTGCAAAATATATCAGGTGAGCAGCAGCAAACTGGAGATAGACAACTGGGAGTGAATGTCATCCATGCACACAAACAAGGCAATTCTGGGGTTACAGGAGCACTGTTCAATGCCAATCGTTTCATAGAAACAGAAAAAAGGTGCAGGAGTATCCAAAGCAAAATGCTCATTCCTATAATGAGTTTTTTTTAGAAATCTGGTTACAAATAACTGTCAGAGTATCAGTTCCACTGTTTTTGCTTCAACTTAATATGCTTGACTGGAATTGGAATATTAAGGTGCCTTTAGATGAACGGGTTGGGAGAAATTACTCAACGAGGTGTAATTATTTTCAATGTCTAAATTATATTGAGGCTTTGATCTCAATAGACAATTAACATTAGGTGCAGGAATAGGCCATTCGGCCCTTCGAGCCAGCACCGCCATTGAATGTGATCATGGCTGATCATCCACAATCAGTACCTCGTTCATGCCTTCTCCCCATATCCCCCGACTCCGCTATCTTTAAGAGCCCTATCTAGCTCCCTCTTGAAAGTACCCCGAAAACCAGCCACCACCACCCTCTGAGGCAGAGACTTCCACAGACTCACAACTCTCTGTGAGAAAATGCGTTTCCTCATCTCCACTCTAAATGGTTTACCCCTTATTCTTAAATTGTGGCCCCTGGTTCTGGACATCAGGAACACGTTTCCTGCCGCTAGCGTGTCCAAACCCTTATATGGATTAAATAAGATCCCCTCTCATCCTTCTAAACTCCAGAGTGTACAAACCCAGCTGCTCCATTCTCTCAGCATATTGACAGTCCTGCCATCCCAGGAATTAACCTTGTAAACATACGCTGCACACCCTCAATAGCAAGAATGTCCTTCCTCAAATTAGGGGACCAAAACTGCATAATACTCCAGATGTTGTCTGACTATGGTCCCATACAACTGCAGACCTCTTTGCTCCTATACTTGACTCCTCTTGTTATAAAGACCAACATGCCATTCGTTTTCATCACTGCCTGCTGTACCTGCCTCCGTACGTTCATAGACTGATGAACAAGGACCCCCAGATCCCATTATACTTCCCCTTTTCCCAACTTGACGCCATTTAGATAGTAATCTGCCTTCCTGTTTTTGATACCAAAGTGGATAACCTCACATTTATCCACGTTAAACTTCATCTGCCATGCATCTGCCCATTTCCCCCAACCTGTCCAAGTCACCCCTCCTCACATTTCACACTGCCACCAAGTTTTGTGTCATCTGCAAATTTGCTAATGCTACTTTGAATCCCTTCATCCAAATCATTGCGGTCCCAACACCGAACCTTGCAGTACCCCACTAGTCACTCACTGCCTGCCATTCTGAAGAGGATCTGTTAATCCCTACTCTTTGTTTATTGTCTGCCAACCAATTTTCTATCAATGTCAGCACTCCACCTCCAATACCATGTGCTTTAATTTTGCCCACTAATCTATGTGGTACCTCATCAAATGCATTCTGAAAGTCCAGGTACACAACATCCACCGACTCTCCCTTGTCAATTTTCCAGGTTGCATCCTCAAAAAATTCCAGAAGATTAGTCGAGCATGATTTCCCCTTCGTAAATCCATGCTGACTCGGACCAATCCTGTTACTGCTATCCAAATGTGTGGCTATTTCATCTTATATAATTGACTCCGGCATCTTCCCACCACCAATGTCAGGCTAACTGGTCTATAATTCCCTGTTTTTTCTTTCCTGCCTCTCTTCCCACTTGCAGAATTAGGTGGTATACATAACTGAAGATGACAATATATATGGTTGCATTTTTCACATCCCACTTCCCTTTCGTATTCTTTATGATTGCGAAAATGCAAAAGGGAAGTATTAGTTTTAAACAGCACTAACTTTCAACTGTACAATGTTCTACTGTGCACATCATACACGACCCATTTCATTTGTCACAAATGGTGAATGATTATTAGTGAATCTACATATGTAATCCTGAAGGAAATGGTACCACTTGGTTTACTATCATGTTCAAGATACTTTAATTGCTTTTGATATGCAAGAAGCTATACATTCACCCTCATGTTACCAAAGTGCATAAAATTACCAAGTAACAGCCATGCCCTAAAGAACTTTATTTTTTTTTAAAGTGCTTCCAGCAAGATTAACTTACAATTAATCATTTGAATTGGGAACAGCTTACATAAAATGTGTAGAAACGTGGCAACATTTAAGTCCTGCAGCAAATGCTGACCATCTCTCGATTGTGGCGACACTGCCACTCACCTGCAGTCCATCTGTCTTTTTCTTTTTTTTCTTCTTTGGTCTTGTTGGACATATGTTTTAGTTTATTTTTAGTTGTGTATGTGTGGGGGGGACAGGGGAAACTTGTTTTAGTCCCTTCCGGGGGGGGGGGGGGGATGCGACCTTTTCTTTGTTGTATCTCCGTCTCCATCTGCGCTGAGGCCTAATCACAGAGCTAGCGGCCTCCAACTGGGGCTGACCTCGATGCTCCGGAGGCAGAGCCAGGACTCACCATTGCGAAGCTGGCTGACTTCGGGGTGTGGTGGCGCTGCAGCGGCGGCCCGACTTCGGAGCCTCGGACGCGAGCCCAGTGGTCGACAACATCGGGAGCTCTCAGGTCCCAGGTTGGCGACCGATTCTCCGGAGCTCTCGCAACAACAGCTTTGTCCGCTGAGCTCGGATTCAGCCACAGAACTTGCCATCACCCGGCAGGGGGCCCAACATCGAAAGCCTGGATCACCTCAACGCAGAGGGAGAACATAGAAGGAAGAGACAAGGACTTTAAGACTTTTGCCTTTTATCACAGTGAGGAGATGCCTGCTGGACTCACTGTGGTGGATGTTAAACTGTGTTCATTGCGTGTTCTGTTATTTTATTCTCTGTCATGACTGCAAGGTACGTAATTTCGTTCAAACTAAAAGTTTGAATGACAATAAAGGATACTTTATAGCCGCCTTTGGAAGTTGTGAAAATCAGTGATTTATGTTGAGGAGAATACAATAAGTTTTGTGCAATTTTCTATTAGTGAGAAAAGTATAAACAATGTGCATGTCGTGCACTGATTGCATATGATTTGCTGAAAACTACAGAAACAATGTTGATGAATGAGCATTCAAGTATGGCCAGTTGAGAGTCTTGGGTTAACTTTCAGTGAATGGAAACTCAACTATTTGTTTACACACCATTGCCATTCTCTGTATACATGCAAAACAAATATCACAGCTACTATTATATTCTGATGAATATTAACTATGGACGACAAAAGATGCAGATGCTGGAATCTTGAGCAAAATAAAAAAAACTGCTGAATGAACAGCGATTCGGGTAGCATCTCTGCATGGAATTGGTTAATCAACATTGAGTCTGGATCCTTCCTGTAGGCAGAATGGAGGAGGAGTATAAAGAGTAGGTGAAGAGGGTTGAAACATGGTTGATGGATCCAGTTGAGGAATGCCGGATTGGTGGATAGAGTCAGATGGGAGGACTGGGGTGGAAATGGAGATAGTTAGAGAGCTAGACATAGCTCTTAGGGCTACCAGAATAAAGGGATATGGGAAGAAAGCAGGAATGGGGTACTGATTTTGGTTGACCAGCCATGATCATATTGGACGGTGGTGCCGGCTCGAAAGGCTGAATGGCCTCATCCAACATCTATTTTCTATGTTTCTATGTGTCTATAACAGAGGCAGGGGCATGACTGGTGTAAGTAACCAGGGGCAGCAGATGATGGTGTCTAATGGGAAAAGATATATGGGATTTAATTTCAGATTTCTATTTTCATAATCTTTTGATTTGATGTAGGCAGAGAACTCGAAATACCCTTTAATTTTCTTTTGTGCAGCATGATTCTGAAGGAGTCAAATAATAAAGCCACATTGAAGCAGTGATGGTCAACAGAGAAATATAGGTGTGGGACTATGATCGATATATCAATGTAATTGTTTCTACTGGCGTCATAGTGGTATAGTGCAGGGAAGATTTGAGGATGAAGCTAAGACTTGAGCTCCAGGCAGAGGTCAAACAAGCTAGAACTTTATTACTTGGAGCACAGGAGGCCAGGGAGTGAATTAGAAGTGTATAAAATCTAATGCCTTTAATGCAACAGATAGGGTGAATACAGTGTATTTGTTTCCTTTCTGGGAGAATCAGAAACAAGAGGGCATAACTTTAAGGTGAGGGGAAAGATTTAATCAGGACAGCTTTTTTGGAGGATGGTGGGTATATGAATGAACCACCAGAGGAAGTATTTGTGGAAGATATAACATTTAAGAGGCATTTGGATAGGTACATGAGTAGGAAAGATTGAGGTATGTGGGCCAAACATGGGCAAATCGGACGACATTAGATAGAGCATCTTGGTTGTCATGGATGAGTTGGGTCAAAAAATCTGAATCAGTGTTATAGGACTCAATAACTATGTTATTCATTGGCTACTTTGGAAAGGAGGCTTTGAGAATAGTTTCTCAGCATACCATTAGTCTCCTCTCTTCCACTGTTCATATCATAACAAAAATAGGATGCTACCTCGTGAATGGGAGGTTATGCATCATGTTCTCCCAGAACGGTTTCTGTAGACAATTTTTTAATTAAAGTTTTGCTTTATTGCACTTTGTACAGCCACACTGATATGTCTCGACCCAAAACGTCAACTATTCCTTCTCTCCAGAGATACTGCCTGTCCCACTGAGTTACTGTCACACAGCTATTATATTTCCTTGAATGGGATCTGGTTTCATACCCGATTTATGAAACATGTAAACAGAAGATGGTCAAATACAGTGGTTGAAAATGAGATGGAAAAGCAAATTGCAAAATAAATGAATCAGAAAGAATATACCTCGGTCATTATCAGTTTAATTAAGTAATGCATTGATGACTGCAGCCCAAGCAAGGCAATTATGGTCTTTCCTTAACAGAATTCTTGGAGGAACAGAAAATAAAAATCATTTTCTGCTAAAGACCAGATTCAAGAAAAAGATCACCGCACTGTACAACGCCTCAAAATAAAAATCAGAAGAATTTTAGAAATGTCAAGAGAGAATTACAGGAACAGTGTTCCTGATGTTGGAGAGTCCAGAACCAGGGGATCACAGTTTAAGAATAAGGCGTTGGCCATTTTGGACTGAGATGAGCATTGTGAATCTCTGGAAATTTCTGTCACAGAAGGCAGTGGAGGCCAATTCACTGGATGTATTCAAGAGAGTTAGATATCGCTCCTAGGGCTAATGGAATCAAGGCAAGAGGGGAGAAAGCAGGAACAGGGTACTGATTTTGGATGATCAGCCATGTGGTGCTGGCTCAAAGGAATGAATGGCCTACACCTGCACCTATTTTCTATGTTTATATCCCAGAACAATCTAGAGGCTCAATTTAATCAAACAGATGCCAGGCATTTGTGACAGGGACCTGAAAACTATTACAAATTGAAATCAGCGATTATTTTTGACAATGTTACATCTCAACCAAATGAACACCATGCCTGGTACCCATTTGAACAGGCAAAGTTATACCAAGGCGCGTTACCCCTTCCCCCACAGTTACTGTCCCATATATCAGTGGCAGTGGTCAGATCTGCTTGCATGAAGGTAAAGTCTCAGAAAGCAACAGCCTGGCTGACGTTTCAGGTCGAGATCCTTCCCCTTCATCACCCATTCCTTCTCTCCAGAGATGTTTCCTGTCCTGTTGGTACTGCAGCTTTTTGTGTCTATCTTGGGCAATGTTAAGACAGGCAGTCAGTATCAGACAAACAGAGTGAGAATGTCAAATACTGGAGTGCATACCTTAAAGGTGAGAGGGTGAACATTTAAAGGAGATGGGTGCAAAGGACATGGATCCAATTTACCAACCGCCACAACAGATGGATTGCAGAAATGATCTTGCATTGGATCAATCTCCAATGGACCCTTTGGACCACATTTCTGAATACTATATTGAATGTCTATAGGTTTATGGCAGGGAGCATACCAACTGCTTGATAATTCAAATGCTCAGAAAAGAAAGACTGTAGAAAGTGGTGGCCATCATGGAAATCGATCACCTACCATTGAATGTATCTATTGAAAGTCTTACCTCAGGTAGGTAGGTAGGTAGCTAATATCAAAGATCCACACCACCTTGGCCAGTGGCTCATCTTAATATGACCATCAAGGTTGCAGCACAGGAACCTGCAAAGTGTGACCACCAGGCTCAAGAATAGCTTCTTATCAACCATCAGATTCATGAACCACCCCGAACAACCGTACTTCAGCATCAAAACCGTACAGACTTGGCACTCAGCTTGCTCTACATACTTTGCACTATCATGGTCTGGTTTACTTGGAATAATTGATAATTTATTATATATTTGTTGTTATACCAACAACGGAATGTATTAGAGGTGAGTGGGAAAACGAACTAAGCATAACAATTTCCAATGAAAGGTGGAAAGAATACTTATTAAATGTGCACAAATGCTCAATTAATGCAAGACACACTTTAATACAATTTAAAATTATACAAAGTCAAAAAGTCAAAAGAATTTATTGTCATGTGTCCCTGACAGGACAATGAAATTCTTTCTTTGCATAGCACAACAGAATAGTAGGCATTGACTACAGTTATATACTTAAATACACACAATAATTAATAAATTAATAAAGTGCAAATAACAGATGAAGGGGTATTAATGTTCAGAGTTTTGTCTGAGCCAGGTTTAATAGCCTGATGGCTGTGGGGAAGTAGCTATTCCTGAACCGGGTTGTTGCAGTTCTCAGGCTCCTGTACCTTCTACCCGAAGGTAGCAAGGAGATGAGTGGGTGGCCAGGGTGGTGTGGGTCCTTGATGATGCTGTCAGCCTTTTTATTATACTACTCAAAAACTAAATTAAATACATTTTTCCCTATCGTTTCACCAATTTGTGATAAATGCCACTGTCAAGAAGCTACAATATCGCACTCATTCATCTTTTGTACAAAAATTCAAAGGTTTTGGATTGAAATCTTTGAAACTTTCACAAAAGTGTTTAAAATAAAAATGACACCAAGCCAGAATGAATTATTTTCGGAATGACAGAAGGTAGTCTGGAATTAAATGTGTATCAAAAGAATTTATTTGATTACGGCTTAATAAAAGGAAAAAAACGAATCTTAAAATTCTGGAAAAATGCTCCTATACCAACATTAAATATGTGGATTTCAACTATGTTTGAAACACTGCATCTGGAAGATATGAGACTCCGCCTGGAAGGAAAATCAGAACGCTTCTTTCAGACATGGTCTGCATTTATGGAATTGCTGCAAAGATAGGGTGCAGGAGTACCTCGGGCCTTGGTGTGGGGGGGGGGGGATGAAAAACTATGGAGTTGGTGGATTCCTTTTGCGTGATATATATAACAGAGTAACTGTTTTTTTTCCTTTTACTTTTTTTTAGGGTCTCTCTCTTAACCCCCTTTCTCTAATTCTTTGACCAAGGGTTTCTTCTCCATTTTGGCACGCTCTTTCACTATCACAACTCTTTTCACCTATTTCACTCTTTCTTTCTATTCTTTTTCTATGCGAAGTACATTGATGTATTTGCCTCTAATAAATAAATTATAAAGAATATATGTATATTTGTTGTTGTTGCTGCATCTAATGTGCCTGTAAGTAGGAACTTCATTGTTCCAGTTCATATCCAGGCTCTATACAAATAAATTTTTAAAGAAGGAACTGCAGATGCTGGAGAATCGAGGGTACACAAAGAGCTGGAGAAACTCAGCGGGTGCAGCAGCATCTAAGGAGCGAAGGAGATAGGCGACGTTTCGGGTCGAGACCCTTCTTCAGACTGAAGGGTCTCGACCCGAAACGTCGCCTATCTCCTTCGCTCCTTAGATGCTGCTGCACCCGCTGAGTTTCTCCAGCTCTTTGTGTACCCTCTATACAAATAAAGATTTGCTCTCAGTCACACCAACAGTCTCAATATTTTACCATCTGGTGAGATACATGTAAAGACGTTAGTATGTGCACCAGATATAATTTTGGAAGTCAAATATTCAAACACAATTGATGCACAGAGTTCAATAATTTAGGTTAAAACTTTATCTGCAATATGTCTTAAACAAGAGACCTTTTTTTGCAACAGCCAGGTAATCTTATATACGACTAGTTATTTTCATCTCATTCCTGCACCAAAGACTGTTTCTTTGAAAAACATCTACAAAATTCGTTCATCAAATGAAAACTATTTGTAATACTATTAACCTTTGTTGCTTTGCCCACAATTATCTTTGCCTCAAGCATTCTGTGGGCAACCTTTAAAAGCAGCCTAATGTAAAATACCACACAATATATGTGTCTGAATTTATAGATTTAAATATTAATACCAAACACTATTTCTACAATTAATCATTGCATCTGGTTTCTAATATTGATAGTAGAACGCAATGTGTGAGCATTTCTGTTCTCTAACATATCGTAATTAAAGATCACCATGCTGACGTTCAATACTAAATCAATGGAGGGTCTCAACTTCAGTGTCATGATACAGAAAATAATGAATAACACGAAGAAAATTAAATGACTGACATCTCACTGAATGCAGAAATTCAATCCAAGTATTCGAGCAACTTTAATAAATCAGTTAAGCTTTACTCTCGTGGTTATTACTGTCAGAGTTTTGACTGAATTATTACCTTGTAACTGTTGTAACTCACCAGAAGCAATCTATTATACTGCATGTAATGCAGAAGAGCTGTCGCATACCACTCACTTGGAGTGAGATTCATTAATTTCAACTAAGAAAAGCAACTGTACTTGAAGTATACAGTGCCATGTGCCATTGTTGGTTTACAACAGTTCAATGTTTTGATTGGTAACTTCACTCCCCATGTTTGCACAAATCACTTTCCACTGGATCAAACTCCAACACAAAACATCTCTACGAAACTAAGTATTTCACACTGAAAGGATCAGATTTAAATATGAAAAAAATTAAATCCATAATTGCATTTTTTAAAGTAATGTAATTGGAATTACTACATTATTCATGATTTCATTCACTCTATTGTTGAGGCAAATTTGCATTTACTGGATTTAACAACTTTTCAAATGGGTGCCTGATCCATTCGAACACATGACACCATTGTCAGAAAATGAACCAATTTGTGCTTGCATTTCATATGCAAATCTATATCTATATAACTAAAAGTCTAATCTTGACCACCTCCTGACTGCGCTGTATATTGATTTTAGAAAAAAACACTATGCTATATCGCTATGATATTTGGTCATCTTACTCAGTCCTCCTCCGCTGAGGCAGCCCCAAGGATTTTTCCGATTGATGAAAAATAAAAAAAGTTATAAGGTTTAAAAAAAAACAAGATCAGCTGATTGGTCCTCTTGCCTGTCAATGACCATGATGAAGGTAACACCCCCTCCGTTATAAAACCCTGGATGCCTGGACATGAGTCCGTCACTCTGGAAGATTGCGAGGGATAGTCCACAACTGTCATTCTAAGCTGTGAATCAATTGAACTGTGAATCTACAATGCACTTGCAATAAATTATTTGTTAGCTCTTAATGAGTTGTTTGGCAATTTGGTGTCCTGCAGCACTCTGCTTGAAATGCTATGAAATTGAAAGTGGTGGCCTGCACTACTTGAAATGCTATCAAATTGAATATGGTGGCCTGCACTCTGCTTGAAATGCTATTAAATTGAATGTGGTGGCTTGCACTCTGCTTGAAATGGAATTTCAAGGAATAGCTGGAGGTGAACTGGCAGCCCAACAGCCCTGAGTGACTGAGCTGCCAGCCCTGGGAGTGACTGAGCTGGCAGCCCAAGAATCCATTTGGCCCACAATGTCCATATTAACCCTCTGGATATCAGTCCCTTTGGCCCACAACATCCATACTAGCACACCAGAAAGCCCCCCCCCCACCACCAATATTGATATTGGTGGAGGGGTGGAATATTGCATTGGGGGAAACAGCCAGTGTGAACATGGGACCCAAATGGTCCCACTTAGTCTAGTTATACTAGTAAAAGTCTCAACTTGTTTGTCAGTCTGTCAGTGATTTTCCCCGTGGTCGTTCATATCAAGTTTCTTCACATTGTTATATTGCACAAGTTATTGATATTTAAAGTTTAAAAAAAATCCAACTTTGAGAATAATAACGGAATGTGAGAGTGAGACTGTTCTTGCAGCTTCCAATAATGATGTTATAATGCCATCTCAGTCCTCCAATAACAATGGGATCTCATTTACACAAGCTGCCGTGAACATACCGACAACCGAAAATAACATCACACTGTGGTCTCTGCTGCCAATACACAAGCTATAAGAGTTGACGGAGGTGCATAGCCTGGCAAGTGAATGGGGATACAGGCAAGGGGTTGTGGCTGGTAGATGGGTGAAGTGACAAAGGGTAGGGATGAAGTGTCAAAGTTTGTTAGATAAGGAAAGAAGAGGAACAAAAAGTAAAGAGGGAGGGATATGGGTGGAAGGGGGCAGAGGGGAAAGAAAAGATGGGGAGGAGATAAAAGGGAAATCCTTAGGGTTGGGAGATAAGTGCACAGAGGAGAGGGAAGGAACAGAATTACTAGGGTGTTGGGAAATGGGAGCAATGTACACACTTGGGTGGGGGCAAGTGAAAGAGGTAAGGCAAGGAGAGTATTACTTGAAATTCAAAAATGGCATACCATTAAGGTATAAACTACCCTAATGGATAATAGACAATAGGTGCGGGAGTAGGCTATTCGGCCTTTTGAGCCAGCACCACCATTCACTGCATTCATGGCTGACCATCCATAATCAGTACCCCGTTCCTGCCTTCTCCCCATATCCCTTGTCTCCGCTATTTTTAAGAGCTCTATCTTACTCTCTCTTGAAAGCATCCGGAGAATTGGCCTCCACTGCCTTCTGAGGCAGAGAATTCCACAGATTCTCAACTCTATGGGTGAGAAAGTTTTTCCTCATCTCCAATCTAAATGGCATACCCCTTATTCATAAACTGTGTTCCCTGGTTCTGGACTCCCCCAACATTGGCTGCCTCTAGCATGTCCAATCCCTTAATAATCTTGTATGTTTCAATAAGATACCCTCTCATCTTAAATTCCAGTGTATACAAGCCCAGTCGCTCTATTCTATCAACATATGACAGTCCCACCATAGCGGGAATTAACCTAAAATTTGGAGACCAAAACTGCACACAATACTCCAGGTGTGGTCTCACTAGGGCCCCGTCAACTGCAGAAGGACTTATTTGCTCCTAAATTAACTCCTTGACTCTTGTTATGAAGGCCAACATACCATTAGCTTTCTTCATTGCCTGCTGTACCTGCATGATTACTTTCAGTGACTGATGAGCAAGGACCCCCAGATCTCGCTGTACTCCTCTTTTCCCAACTTGACACCATTCAGATAATAATCTGCCTTCCTTTTCTTGCCACCAAAGTGGATAACCTCACATTTATCCACATTAAACTGTATCTGCCATGCATCTGCCCACTCACCCTCCATCCTCATAGCATCCTCTTCACAGTTCACACTGCCAGAAGCTTTGTGTCATCTGCAAATTTTCTAATGTTATATTTAGTTACTTAACAAGGTGCTGTTTGTCCAGTTATTTTTGTGGAATGAGGAGTGCTAGCCAAGCAGAATAGCCTCCAACTCAACGTTGCTTATCCGTTTGCTCCACGGATTATTTTTGACCTACTGATTTCCTCCAGCACTTCAATTATTGCTTGAGAAATTTAAAAAAAATAACATGCTTCAGATTGTGCGAAATCGATTACAGGTTTAAAACAATCATTAAAATACTTTCACACCCCAAGAACCACTACCTTTTGATCAAGTACAACAAGAGGTAGTCATTGCTATGTACAATTAGACCGCAGGAACTTGTGAACCACAGGAAGGTTTGCACTCTTTCCCTGGCAAAGTGATTAATTTGAGAGACCAGTAATTTCAGCCCTAGGCTTTCCAGAGAAACTTGGGTTTCTAATTAAAATATTAATGAACAATTGAAACAATTTTATTGAAACATTTAATCATGTTGTGAAATGTGCAGATATAAGCCGGTGATACACCACTTACTTCTACATTTTGTATTCCCCCACCCCGAGTCCAATTGATGGTTAACATTTAAACAGGGTTGTATTTAATTTATTTGCTTGAATTATTTTCTGCTTTTAAAGCAGAGATTTGCTTCCTCTCTTCTGATGTTTTATTATTCAAATGTGTATTAGAAAAGTGAAGCATTTCGACCAAGATGTTTTTTTGAGAGGTAGTGAATGGTGGAGGGATGCTGAAGTGTGGATGTGAAATGTCTCAAATCATGCTTCTCATCAATTCATCAGCTAATGCTTCATGGTTAACCTTCAATGTCATTTGAGCACCAAACTTGCAAAGCTTGTGAGCTTAAATCACTTCATCAATATTCCTGGAATAATCTAATACTTTTGATATTCTGCATGAAGGATGAAACAAAAAATATTTTGCATTTCTATTTATGTGAAGAGTCTAAAACTTTGTTCTTACCAAGTTCATACCATCCTTGCCAAACACTACTTGCATCAGAGAGGGAAAATTGGAAGAAAAGTACACAATGAAAATAAATGATCCAGACTTTCTGTAATTACATTATTTTGCACAACCCAAGAACATTGGAATAATTTAGTCATTTTGATCACTTTAGGTTTTTTTTTTCACTTTTGGCATGAATCTTAAACTGAAATGTTCTTGACATGTTAAACATTTCATCACTTAGACACAATGATTTCAATTTCAATTTAGAATCTCAGTTGCCAGATTATCTGCTTAATTCTGTCATTCACAAATGGCATATTCTGCATTTGTTGATATGATAAAAATCATTGCACCAATCTAGGCAAATATCTTTCATAACATACCTTTAACATAACAGATGGTACTATGAAAATCAACCAACACGATGAACATTGAAATATTACATTTTCACTCAAAGGCAACACCAAAGTGTCACTGGATGAATGGTACTCGGCTGTTAACTCGAGCAAACCATGATGCCCTGTTCATCAATGACAATGACTTCAGTCAAGCTAACATCAGAAATCTCAATTATCATCAGCCTATCACCTACCCCATGCAGTGTGTTAACACACTACATTACCATCAAGTATGTGGATTGCTTCCCTTCATTTTAGTCAGTCTGATATGTCAGTTTTTCCAGTCAGCTTAGAGATTGAAGAGCGAGGCGGCAGTGGTCTGAAGATGTTGAGGGTTTGATTCAGGATTACCTTGAATCAAAGGACTGGAACATATTCAAGACCACTTCATCCAGCATGAATGGGTATAACTCAATGTTCACCTGTTTCATCAAGAAATGCATTGACAATTGTGTTCTGAAGAGACAATTAGGGTTTATCATAATCAGAAAGCTTAGATGAACAGATATTCCGTTTTTGCTGAAGCCAGATCCAAAGCTTTGGAGGAGAAAGACCCTGCACGGGCTGCCCCCAAGTTAACGATATTCCAAAGACGCTTCCTTGACTACGGTTTAATAACCGCAATAAAACGTATACTTAAACTCTGGAAAAGTATAACAGTTCCCACAGTGAAGATATGGATCACAGAAATTACTGAGACCCTACACTTAGAAAAAAATAAGGCTCGTTTTGTCTGACAAATCAGATCAATTTTCCAAAATATGGTCTCCTTTCATTGAATTTCTTCAACATAATGGCTGAGCACAAATTCAAAACCGACGCTAGGGTCGGGTGAGTGGGTGTAGGGAAGGGAAGTGGTATCTCTCTCCACTTTTCACTTCTTTGTTAGTTCAGGGGTTTTCCTTTTTTGTATCCTTTTCGAAATTCTCTCTTTTCTTTTTCCTTTCCTCTTCCTTTCCCTTCTTTCCGATTTACTTATTAGTTTATAAAATGTTAAAACTGAAGCTGTACGAAAATTGTATAATTGTTATGTCGATTACTTTCTCCTTGTACAATTGCTTCTAATAAAATAAATATTTATGAAAAGAAAGACCCTGCACAGCACAAACAGATGGCAGGTGATTGTGACAGGGGCTGAATACCTTTACAGGTTACAAGTTGAAATCAGGTGCAATCTCTCGGAACAATGCATCTATATTAAACGAGCTTCATGTCTTTTGCACTCATTTACAGGCAAATCAAATTCCACCAAAGCACCTGCACCCATCTTCCACTGGTTCTGCTCCATACATCCTGATGGCAGAAGTCAGATCTGCTTTCACGAGTGTGTGCCTCAGAATCCAGCCCTGGAGTCCAGAATGTAGTCCCTGGATAGGTTCTGAAATCTGCCATCCAGCCACTGGGTGGTGCCCGCAATGGCCACCTCACCAACAGTCCGACTCGTCCCTTCCTTCTTTATTGTTTTTTAGTATGTGTTAAATGTATGTTTGAGTGTTCTTTAGCTTGTTTTATGTGGGGTGGGGGAAACTTTAATCTCTTACCTCGACGGAGATGCAATTTATTTCCGTATCATATCTCTGTCTGCACTATGGCCTAACATCGTGGAGTTGGTGGCCTTTGTTGGAGATTGACTTCAGGAGCTCCAACCGCGGAAGTCTGCAGGACTTTTACTTCACAGAGCATGCGATCCCTGGTTAGAGATTGCCCCAACACGGGGGCTTCCATCACAGAAGGAATGTGGGGAATGTTTATGTTGACTTATGTAGTTGTCAGTCTTGTTGCGCTTTTTAAAAAAAGTATGGCTGTATGGTATTTCGAGTTTCAGTGCACCTTCATTGGTACATGTGACAATAAACAGACCTCTGAACCTTTGAAATTAGCTAACAGTCTTCAACAGTTTCCACCTCCCATTTCAACATTCTACTTTCCCAATCTGCTTCAGAAAACCTCCATCATCCCAGTCCCCAGGTAAAGTAAATTGACTTGTCTCAATGACTACTGTTCAGAGGTTCTAACAGTCTTCATACAGTGCTTTGAAACACTGGTAATGGCCCACATCTATACCAGTCTTCTGGACAACCTAGCCTCACCCCCTGCAATTTGCATGCATGATAAATAGGTTACAGAAGACACTGCCTTCCTTGTGCTACATTCATCTTTGGATCATCTTTATAATAAGAACACCTATATAACAATGCTATTCATTGACTACAACACAACCTTTAAACCACAACACCAACAATGCTCATATCTAAACCTCTGGATCTTGGCCTTGGAGCCTCTGCTGGTCAGGATGTGCAGATGCTCAATACAGGTGGATCTCAGTAGGTTAGAATTGATCATTACATTTAGTCCATTCTGACGCTCAGTGTTGTTGCTCCTCAGCGCCGTGTGCTCAGCCCCATTGAAATATAAACCTGTCATACAATGGGCTGGGTGCTGCTGGTGCTTTCAAGCAGAACAGCTGGTATTTGACGTTGCCCCATATGGTGAGTTTAGACCTAGTTTATTGAGGGTGCAGCATGTTCAAAGCAAGGCCTCATATGTCCACAGATACACATTTCCAATAGTAATTCCTGCATGGGGCTGCTGCCCCTTCCCAACATTGGAAAATTCATGCAAATAGCAAGATCTTTACCACTGCCATGCCTAAGAATGCTTGAATTCTAACAACAGGAACTAAACTTGACAATTGTTTGATCTTTGGGTTGAAATACTCTTTAGGGTCGACTCCAAAGGGGAAATGTATTTAAATGTTACACGAAAATGTTCTAGCTCTTTCATAAATGAGTATATTTCCTAAACACATTTCCATGGAGACCTGCAATCTGATCAACTATGACATGCATGCATACCTTCACTGTTAGTAACACAAAACATTATTGCAATGCTATAATGTTGCCAATTGCATGCCATAGTACTTAATATTCCTTTGTGCTTTATCTCTTTATCAATGACAGATAAATTTACTCCATCTGCTAATTTGTGCATGCTTTAACTATATGAATCTGTAATAATGGCCAAAATCACCCTCTCTGAAGAGTAACCCAAAGTAGCATTTATCAGTTGAACATGCAGAAATATTTTTTTTACCCAAACATAATGATTAAAGTAGCAAAATCCACTTCAGTTCCTTGTAGCACTTCAAAAAAGGAGTAAAAACCAGAACTATTAGCTTAAGCTAGGTTGAGTTCAGGAGCAACTCATAACATCAAGAAAAAGAAAAAAACATAATGGCATGTATGCACAGATAAATATATATATAAATATTTAAAAACTATACACACATATATACATACACACACACACACATATATATACACGTCACATGTATATGCCTATACATGAAGTATAATTAATTCAAATTTAATTCGTTCATTATTTATTCTTTTTCCCTTTCTGTAAAAGGCATTACACATATATAGGCTTTAATATCTATTCGTAGAATGTGGGTCACACTTGCAAAGCCAGCATTTATTACCAATCCCCAATTAACCACAACATTATTTGATTGCAAGACCATTTCTGAGAACAGTTAAGAATCAGATCGTTTCATTACCACCATTACAGAAATTTATATTTACATACCAGATTTATTTAATTAAATACATTTGCAAAGGCCATGCTGAAATTTAATCATGTGTCTCCCGATCGTCAATTCAGCTTCTAGTTCATTTGGATGATATATTCACCACAATGATAGCCATTATAAATTTATATGTAAATATTGTACTTTTGTGACCTATCTATGTTATTTACAGCCTCATGTTTCCTCCTTTAGTATTTTTTTAAAATATATCACTCATCCCTGCATCACCGTTTACCCTCGATTTAGACTCACCAAGTCCGTTTCAAATTATGCATTCTGATCTGCCACACAGGTGTAAACCATTAACAAAGAAACCAACAATTCAGTACAGCTGGGAATTAAAAATTCAGTTAATTAAGTAAATTTGGAGCTAAAAAAGCCATTGCTGGTAATTGTGGTCATGAATTGTGGTCACCTATTAGATTGTCATAAAATCACACCTGGTTCATTAAAGCCCTTCAATGTAAACTACATAGGACTCTAAACTATTTTTTTAAATGGCCAAACAAGCTAATCAGTTTTACTAAACCACAAAACAAAAACAAGCCCAACTTACATTGGCAAAGGTATCAAGCACAAGGAAGGCAAACCTAATGCAGGCAACACAGCAACAATCTCTTCAGTGTTATCTGAAACTTGTGCCTAAATTGGGGGCATTATCCCAATTCATGGAATCAAATTAGGAGCAGCAGCAACCTGACAGATACTAACTATCAAAATCCCAGGCTACACAATAGGCTGGAGAAACTCAGCGGGTGCAGCAGCATCTAAGTATCTCCTTCGATGCTGCTGCACCCGCTGAGTTTCTCCAGCCTTTTGTGTACCCTCGATTCTCCAGCATCTGCAGTTCCTTCTTTAACACCTATCAAAATCCCAGACTCTTTTGTCCCCAAATATATCTTCCGCCTTGCCAATAGGATACATTTAATTGGGTTGACAACTAATGGACATAACTTTTCCAATAGTCCTCAACATTGGCCGTCAACCATATCAAGCCTGTGATTGAATTAGTAGGTGTGACCACTACATAGCCTTATGAAGGCAAAGCTTATCACTTAAGACACTCTTCATCCTGTTCTGTGGCATTTCTATATTGCTTATTTTAATGGACTAAAAGGTTTCATGCAGAATTCAATTTCTTAATATTACCCTCCTGCACATCATATCTTCTACAATAATCACAAAGCCAGGGGACTAATTCTGGTACAAAATAATGATATAATGGAAGGCCAAGAGTAAGATCAAGCATGCCCAAATACACAATGCCAAGCCAGACAAGCTACAATACATGACTTGATATTTAAAAAAAAGCTGTGTGATGAACAAAATCAAGTAATCACACCCCAATGAAATAGATCAAAATTGTGCATTTGTGCCACATCAAGCCACAAATAGTTGTACAATATATCTCTTCCAATACAAGGAGCAACTCCCCAAACATCCTTACTGCAAATTTTTGATGAAGCCAAACATCTTACTGCTAAAGGAACAGTTGAACTTCTGCAGTGTTTTTCAGCCAGATGTGCAAATGAATAATTGAACACAACATCTAGAGATGCCCTTAGTCACAGAAATCAGTTTTCATTCAAATCAATATTGAAATATAATAAGGTCATAAGTTATAGAAGCAGAATTAGATCATTCAGACCGTCATTTTTTTCCTCTGTCATTCAATCATGTCTGATCTCTGTCCCTCTCAACCCCATTCTTCTACCTTCTCCCCATAACCCCTGACACCTTGACTAATGAAGAACCTATCCATCGCCACTTAAAAATATCCATAGACTTGGCCTCCACAGCCTTGTAGCAAAGGATTCCATAGATTCGCCACCCTCTGACTAAAGAAATTCCTCCTCATCTCAGTTCTAATGGAACATCCTTTTATTCTGAGGCACCTATAATATAGAAGAGCAATGTTGGCAAAAGAGAAGGACTTCAAACATATTGGTTTCAACATTAGCCACACAGCTTTCCAAATGGTTTCAATACATTTCTGGGACTGGCATCAATTAGACCAAGTGCACGGTGGCGCAGCGGTAGATTTGCTGCCTTAGTGAAATATTGTATAAATTTACGGTGTCATTAAAAACCAGGATAAATCTATGCTGACCAATTACGTCCCCATCAACTTACTTGTAACAAATGGTATTGTCAACAATATTAGCAGGTGACCCTTTACTCATCAATTGCTTGCTCACTAAGTTCTCAGTGTGATTTCCACCCAGAACAGAGCTCCAAATCTGGTACAGAAACTGAATTGGAAATCCAATGTCCCTTGAGTTCAAGGCAGCAGTTGACAGATTGTGCCTTCAAAAACAGTCTTCAATGATAAGAAAGTGATGAAAATATTTAAAGAACAGGTAGCATGTGTGTAGACAGAAATTGTTTCAGATTGCTGATTTCCCATCATATCGAGGAGAGTTTCAAATTTTAACTTGCAGTGAGGGAAAACAAAGGAAATACAGAGGTTGGAGGGCAATGGTTGAAAGTGAATGGCACAAATGATGGTGCCATTGTATGGATGAATGTGGGATTTTTACATTTGTTTAGTGGTGCTTTAGATAAAGCTATTCAGGCATTGGAATAGGAAGACGTGGACAATATTAAGGTATAGACTGATAACTGAATGAAATATTTAGGCAAAGCAATGGCAAACAAGTATGATATCTGACAGGAGAACTGTTTCTTCCCAGTGGTTATCAGACAAATGAACAGTCTTCTCATCAGCTAGAGTACAATCCTGACCTCCCATCTACCTCATTGAAGACGTATGAACTGTCTTCAAATCAGACAGCAGGATTATATCAGTATTATTTGTCCTTTCCCACCCGATCCACCTCCCCTCCGGGCACTTTTACCCTGCAACAGCAAGAAATGCTACACTTGTCGCTTTACCGCCCCCCCCCCCCCCCCCCCCCCCCCCCCCCTCTATTCAAGGACCCAAGCAGTCTTTCTAGGTGCAGCAGAGGTTCACCTGCACCTTCTCCAACCTCAACTATTGCTTCTGCTGCTCTAGATGTCAGCTGCTCCACATCGGTGAGACCAAGCATAGGCTTGGCGATCACTTCGCCGAACACCTCTGCTCGGTTCGCAATAAACAACCTGATCTCCCGGTGGCTCAGCACTTCAACTCCCCCTCCCATTCCAATTCCAACCTTTCTGTCCTGGGCCTCCTCCATGGCCAGAGTGAGGACCACCGTAAATTGGAGGAGCAGCACCTCATATTTAATTTGGGAAGCTTGCACCCCAGCAGTATGAACATTGACTTCTCTAATTTCAGGTAGTCCTTACATTCTCCTCCCCTTCTCAGCTCTCCCTCCACCTCTTCCTTTCTTCCTCCTGTCCCCCCCCCCCCCCCCCCCCCCCCCCCCCCCCCCCCCCCCCCCCCCCATCTCAAAATGTTGTGGTCATCTGGCTATTTAACAGAGTACATCTGTCTGCTTGGATGAACACCGGTATAACATCTCGCAAGCAAGCAGTATTTTTTTTCCACAAAAATATTTACTTCTTTCAGCCTTCCTTAAAATTCCTTACAAGGTACAATGTAGAATATTTTAAGTTCCAGGGAATCATCATCTCCAAGGACCTTAAATTGGGGGGGGGGGGGGGGGGGCACCATCGACTCCACAGTCAAAAAGGCACAACAGAGGATGTACTTCCTGTGGCAGCTGAGGAAGCACAATCTGCCATTGGCAATGATGGTCCAATTCTATACGGCCATTGTTGAGTCTGTCCTCACCTTCTTCATCATGGTCTGGTTTGGTTCAGCCACCAAGCACGACATCCGGAGGCTGCAGCGAATCGTCCGATCAGCTGAGAATGTTATTGGCTCAACCTTCCCTCCATTGACAAACTGTACACTGGAAGGGCCAGGAAGCGAGCGGGTAAGATAATCTCTTACCCCTCTCACCCTGGCCACAAACTCTTTGAATCACTTCCCTCTGGAAGGCGACTGGACTGTCAAAGCTGCCACACCCAGACATAAAAACAGATTTTTTTCCCCACGAGTAGTAGCTCTACTCAATAAACAAAAATCTGTAGCCTCCTTTTGTTCTGGTATTTTATTTAATTCACATGTTTAATCAATAATGTTTTATTATTAATGTTTAATGTTTTATGTGTCATTCCTAATTGTCACTATGTCATGTTGTCACTTGCAGGCAGAGCACCAAGGCAAATTCCTTGTATGTGACTACTTGGACAATAAACTTATTCATTCATTCACCAGCATATATAGGCCACAACATGCATCACCTACTAAATGGCTAGCAGCAAGTGCTTCTTTGACTGTTCCTCTACCCAAGATAGTTACCATTTGAAATCCCAGGGAAACAGGTACATGTAAACACCACAACCTCTAATTTGTGCTATTATATTTTAATGCAAATATACATTTGGTTTATTCATAAATGGGAGATGAAAACAACTATTCCACACCTTGTATATTTATCTTTGTCACATTAACAAGGCCAATTCACCAACACCTGTTCTAGGGCAATTATGGACAGCCAATAAATATTAGCCTTGCAAATAAAATTCACACCGTAAAACAATAGACACAAAACATAACATATTAGCAAGTTGAATCAGTTGCAAAATACAGTTTGAAATATGACATTTAAAATAATTGTTTTGTCTTTCCATTGAGTTTCTTTATTCACTGAAAGTGGAATCATTGGTTAGACCAAATTCCTTTCCCATTCCCAAATTCCCTGGAGAGGGTGATGGAGTGCTGCTATTTTGATTTGCTGTGGTCCTGACTATACTATCCCACTGAATCATTTGGTTGGGGCCCCATTACTTAGATATAATAAAGTACCAAACCAGGTTGATATGCAACATGTTGGAGATTATCATTTCCCAATGTGTGTGTGTCGCGCAATGTTTACCCAGGTAATTTAAGAACATGATGCAATGTAATTTAATTAGAATACCATGTTTTTCTTCCCTCTCTTGCCACTTCTTGAAATAATTTCTAAAAAGTTCTGAGCAAAGACTCTTTGAACAACAGAATGTAATTTCATGGTATAGCTGACGGAACTAAATTGACGCAGCTGGGAATTTTAATTTCATTGAAAATGTTCAGCATACGCACCCAAATTCAGAATACAGCACCATTGTTCCAGGCAAAACATTAATTTTAAGTACAAGAGTTTAGAAGGTTAGGGTCTTTGAATCTTTTAAGAACAAGTTTCATGACAATATTTAAAGATCTCAGCGAATGTCACAGCAAAGAGAACACATTCACTCCATTGATGAGGGAACTACAACAGCAAATCATCTCAAAGAGCAAAGTGTAGAGTTGTTAATAATCTGTATTAGCAATGTTGTTTGTGGATACAGTTTTGTAAAGAACTCTGGAGATAATTATTCACAATGAAAGGCAAAACTCTACCAATGTTTGATATTTTCCAATCTTCTTTGACTGCTCTCAAGGGATATTTTATGTTATACTGAGAAGGCAGGCAATACTAGCATGAAATTGTTCTAAATATGGCATCCCAACAGTAACAAACTCTTTCCACATGCACTTAAATATCAATCTAGATTTTATGATGAATACAAGTTGAAATACTATTCAATTGCACAAATCACCACTCTGGTCTATCTTCAATTGTCATGTAATACTTTAGAAAGTATATGAATAACTATTTTCTGAAAGTTACACTTAATTCAATTACACTTGATAGAAACACCATTTCAGATTGCCTTATTCAGATTGTAACAACTCATTAAATAAAAACTATATTAGAATGACTGATTCAGTCAAGCCAGATGGCCTACCAATGGCTAAAATCTATGGTATACAATATTGATAACCCCTCTCATTGAATTAGACCTAAATGGACTTGCCTTTGGGAGAGAGTTTAATACAAATTTTGAAATCAAGTTTATTCATCAACATTTGGTTTAAAGATTCAAGATGGCAGTTTGAGATCTAAATTTACATATTTATATATTTTTCTGAATGCAAAAAGGCTTTGATATAATTCTTAATTTTCCACTTTACATCAATGAAATAGTTATTCTATTGCCTAATTTGTTGCAATAACCAAATGCTCTACCTAAGCAAAGATTTATGCATGACTGATGAATTTATACTTTAATATAACTTTTAACCATCTATTTGCATTCACCTCCCATTGAAAACAGGGCTATTATGTTGCCCACTATATGTTCAGCACTTGAAAATGAAGAAAATGATGGAAAATATGGTCCAAATTTTGACAAGCTCTTTAGAATGTTCTATGTCAAGCAACGACAAGCTAAACTTTTAATTTAAAAGGGAAGTGAAGGTTGAACGGAAAATAAGTTTTTTGTTCAGAAAAAAGTTAACTGTTATAAATGAAATTGTGTTCAAATAGACGGAAAAGTAAATTGGAATGCTCTTTTTCCAAAATGAAATTGCCATAATTAGCAAAAATAGTTCAAGCTACTGCCAAATTATCCATTTATCAAATTAGTCATTTTGAAATATAAATTCTTAAAAACACAACATAATTTTTAGCTTTCCTGCTTGCACCCACTGCAGCCGAAGAAGTCCAGAACATTTCTTGCCGATTCCTGGTCAAGGGGGCACTAACCTCACCCACCTTTCACCCCACTACCTCCACATACAGTACATTAACCCATGCCATTTCCACCAGGAACATTGGGATTCCATCACCAGTCATATTTTCCCTCTCCACCCCCTTCTACTATGCTCGAGGATCACCGTCTTTGACGCTAGGATAGTAAATTTCTAGGATAAACATAAAAAGTCCAAACAGGACAGGTTTATGGGAAAGTGGGCCAAATGCAAGAAGGTGGAACTAGTGTAGGTGGGACATATTGGTCTGTATGGACAAGTTAGGCCGAAGAGCCTGTTCCCATGCTCTATGACTATAAATAGAGAAAATAGGTCATGAATAGTCCAGTAGACACATTGGCTTAATGTAGGAAAAGAAAGATTTAAGATCTCACAGGCAATTTTCTTCACATTGAGGATGGTGTGCATATCGAATGTGTTGTAGAGGAAGTGGTAGACAGAGTATGATTGCAACAACATTTAGATGGAAGGGAAAGCTTTATAGGGATATGTACCAAACTCAGGCTAATGGAACTAGGTCAGTTGCAAAATCTTGTCAATATGAACAGGCTGGGCTGAAGAGCCGGTTTTCATGCAGTACGAATAGAACCCCCTGATCCACTCATCTCTTGCAAATCCTACATCATCACCTGGTACTTTCCCTTGCAACTAGGTGCAATTCTGGCCCCTATAACTCCTCCACCACTACCAAGGGTTGCAAAGAGCCCTTCCAGGAGAGATATCATCACATATATCTCCTCCAATCTGGTGTGTGGCATTTGGTGTTCTTGATGTGGTCTCTGCTACATCAGAGACCAAGCATAAACTGGGTGACCATTGAGGTCCATCTGCATTCTGTCCACAGAGGTTATCATGAGCTCTTTGTTGAATACCACTTCAGCTTCCCTTTCCCATTCGGTCACCAACCTGCCTGACCTCAGCCTTCCTCGCTGCTACACCAATGCCAAAGGCAAACTAAAAGCATGGCGTTAGGGCTAAGGGCCCCGTTTCAACACTGTATGACTCTAAGACTGCTCCACAAGACTTTAGTAACAGACCTAAAATAATGCAGTTTAAAAAAAAAGTTTAGACACCCTTCTCCCATTGTTGAACATAGAATTTTACATTTTTCAGTAACCCACACACCCACTGTTTGTTTCCTCCTCAGTCTATCCTCTTTTTTCATATATTTCCAAACCCCTTCTGTGCTCCCCCTCCCATCTTTACCTTGCCCCACCTGGTGCCATCTTCTTATCACCAACTGAAAATATCACCAAAAGAATATCACCAAAATAATATTTTCAATCGCCAATTGTAAATATCACCAAAATAAACCAATTCTAAGTTTCCTGTTGGATTACCTTTCATATTCCCTCTTCCACTGGTCCTATCCCTTCCTTATCTGGTTCCATACATCACCAACAAGCCACTGACTCTACCTTTCCCCACCACCCAGTTTGGGCTGCCCATTGTTTTACTTATCCTTTCCACCTATTATCACCATAGATGTTTTACATATATTGTTTCTTGTTCTATTATGGTCTAGCTTTCTTAGAATGTACCTATTGTTATAATTTACAGCAAAATTGCAGCAAATAAAAATGCCATTATTTTAGTTCACATGACAAACAAATACACGACTTTTAACTAGTACTCATTTCTCTATATTCCTCCTCCATTTTAATCCATCTGCTCATTTCCCCCCCATCTCACTCTTCCCTCTGACCTCTGTGCCAATTATCTTTCCCCTGCAGTCCAAGACCTGATGCAGGGTCTTGATCCAAAATATCAACCATCCTTTCCTTTCACAAATGTTGCTCTAAAGATAGAGTTCCTACAGCAGTTACAAATTATTCCAATGGTAAAATACGGTTGAGGGTCAATCTTATAGAGGTATATAAAATCAGAGAAATAGATTGGCAGACAGTATTTTGCCCAGATTGGGGGAAACCAAGAACATAGGTTTAAGGTGAGGTGGGAACGTTTTTATAAATATCTCAGGGGTAACGTTTTCCATGCAAAGGTTGGTGGGTGTATGGAATGAGCTGCTGGAGGAGGTGGTTGAGGCAAGGAATATCACAATGTTTAAGCAGCAATTAGGCAGGTACATGGATAGGACAGGTTTAGAGGGATATAGGCAAAATGCAAGCAAATAGGATGTGTAGGTATGACATATTGGTTGGTGTTGTGCCTAAGGGGTTGTTTCCACACTGTATGACGAAAGGGCCTGTCCTACCAGCATCCGACTCCATGCAGTGAGCGCAATCAAACCGGCAGCGGGGGCCGCGCGGTCGGGTGATCCCTGTACAGGGCCGTTCCCAACAGCATCCGACTCCATGCAAAGAGCGCGACCAAACCAGCAGCGGGGGCCGCGCGGAGGTTGGGTGAGTGGCGCAACACGGCGCAAAGTGAGGCGAACTTGGAGCGAAGTCTTCAAGGTAAGTTCGCCAGGACAGAGAAGGACACACAGAGAGGGGCACAGAGGCACACACAGAGAGGGGCACAGAGGCACACAGAAAGAGGGGCACAGAGGCACACAAAGAGAAGGTCACGGAGGCACGACGTCGAGGCTGTGTGTAATGTGTCAAGGCGACTGTGAGCCGACAAGCCGTTGCCGCGCGGATTTTTTGAACATGGTCAGTTTTTCGGAGCCTCGCGCGATGTCGGGACGAATTCCGCACGGCTCCAGCGATCGAAGTGGGACCGTCCCCGCGACGCTGGACGGCTCAAGCAACAACGTTAGGTCGCGCTCATCGCATGGAGTTGCATGCTGCTGGGACAGGCCCTTAAGACGGCTCCACAAGACTTTACTAACAAACCTAAAATAATGCAGTTAAAAAATATAGGGAGTCACATACAGGAATTAAACCAGCTACAAAACTAAGATACACTAATGCTATGTGATAAAGATTGACAGCATCAGAATGCTGTAAGGATGAGCAGCACACAGGTCACGTACTGTAGGTCAGCAAAAAAAAGATAGCTATTACCTGCTGGAATGGGATGTGAAGTACAAATAGTTAGCACTGCCAATATTCCCATTTAACTCTGGTGACCACTTCTACCCTAGGAAGGTTGACAAAATATATTTTTACCTTTTTAAGCAAAACATCCACAGCAAATCCTCCAACCGGTAAACAATTAGTATGGCACCAGAGAGCCGTGTAGTTTTTATGAACCCAATTTATTTTGATTAATGACAGACTTCCCAATTTCTATGGACACCTTGACCATCTGATAGGTAGCGGCAAGGGAAAATTGAGGTCTAAATTCACCAACCCCTAATTTAACTGTTACTACTTTTACCTTCCAAGTGGAGGGAATTAAAATATTTCAATGCCATTGTAGCAAATGGCTCAATGTATCAAACCACTGACATCTTAGTGTGCTCTCTGAACCAAGTAATGCCAAAGTTGAACATAGGCCAATGTTTCCCATTATAATGTTAATCCCACCGAAGATATACACGTTAAAATAATGTAAATTAATTATCTGCAAACCTTTTCATGTGGCTTTTTTTTAAAATCACTTTAAGCTTCAGTTGAATAATCTACAGTAGGTATTTTAGGTTACACATATGGTGCGGCATATTCTAGTTACATTTCACATTATTCCACATTGAACTTTAATAAAATGTGGAATGCATGATAAAGGAACATTTTTTGTCTTCGGCATAGCATATATAGAAATGTTCACAAGATTGCAATCAAAAAGAAAAAGTTTATTATTACGTGTATAGAGATACAGCAAAAACCTCTTGTTTGCAAGCTATCTAGTCAATGACTGTGGATGGCTTGTTTGTATTAGTGTATAGTCTTTTATACACTAATACAAACAAGCCATCCACAGTGCACAGATATATGGCAAAGGATACAACACAGTGCAAATATATTACATTGAAATCCTACAGTCAGATTAAAGATAGTTCATAGGTCTTCAGTGTGATAGGTGAGAGGTCAAGATTGCGATCTAGCTGATGAGAGGACTGCTCAGTTGCCCGATAACAGCTGGGAAGAAACTGTTCCTGAAACAGGAAGTAAATTTAATACAGAGAAGTGTGAGGTGTTACATTTTGGGATGTCGAACAAGGGCAGGACCTACACAGTAAATGGCAGGCCTCTGGGTAGTGTTATAGAGCAGAGGGATCTAGGAGTACAAGTGCATGGTGGTCAAAAAGGCTTTTGGCACTTTGGTCTTCATCAGAGTATCGAGTATATAAGTTGGGAGGTCATGTTGCAATTGTATAAGATGTTGATGAAACCGCCAATATTGTGTTCAGTTCTGGGCACCATGTCATAGGAAAGATATTGTCATGCTTGAAAGGGCTCAGAAAAGATTTACGAGGATGTTGCCAGGACTAGAGGGTGTGAGCTATAGGGAGAGGTTGAGTAGATTGGGTCTCTATTCCATGGAGTGTAGGAGGATTAGGGGAGATCTTATAGAGGTATACAAAATCATGAGGGGAACAGATCGGGTAGAGAAATAGGTTCAAGTGGACACAGGTTCAGGGTGAAGGGGAAAAGATTTAATAGGAATCCAAGAGGTAACTTTTTCCACACAGAGGGTTGTAGGTGTATGGAACAAGCTGCCAGAGGGGGTAGTTGAGGCTGGGACTATCCCATTGTTTAATAAACAGTTGGACAGGTGCATGGATAAGACAGGTTTGAAAGGTTATGGACCAAGTGCAGGCAAGTGGGACTAGGTTAGCTGGGACATTGTTGGCCGGTGTGGGCCAGTTGGGCCGAAGGGCCTGTTTCCACTCTGTATTAATCTGGACTGAGATTGGTATTTTGTTCCAGCAGCATTGTGGAGGCAGTGTAAAGTGTAGATGTAATCAATGGGGGGGTGGGGGTGGGGGGGGGGGGGGTGGTTTTCATAATGGTCTGGGCTACATCCATAACTTTCTACAATTACTTATGGTCTTGGATGGAGTGGTTCCAAAACCAGGCTGTGAATTATCTTTATAGGAGGTGCATCAATAGAAGTTGGGAAGTTATTCCAAATTTCTCATATGCCTTTAGCAACAATTTCTATCATATATCAAATATGTTTTATGTATTAACATCTTCTTCTTCTTCCATTTGCCTATAGAAAAATCTTTGAAATTAACAAAGATAACTCAAATCAACACAAATAATTGAAATTAAGATGAGAAAGAATGGGCCCTTTTAGGATCCAACTCACTTTGTGGTGATATAAATGTACGTATTAGGGTTTTTAATTTCTCCGTTCTATCCACAATGACTCTACATCTTCTGATTCTATGTCCCTCACAAGAGACTGCATTTCATCCCTTACCTACAGCGCTACCCCACCCCCACTGCCCACCTATCTGCTTTTAGATAGGACGTATAACCCTGAATGTTCAGTTCCCAGTCCTCTTGCAGCCATGTCTCTGTAATTCCCACAGCATCATACCTACCAAACTCTGAGACTCAAGCTCATTCACTTTATTTCTTAAACTTTACGCATTCATATATAACAGTTTTAATTCGGTAGTCACCTCCCCTCTCACAGCGGTTCCCATTTCATTTGACCTTCCTCTCTTATCCATTCTTGAACTTAATTTGGGTGTCTTTCATAACTATACCTGTACTCTTTCCCTTTAACTCCATCCTTATACTTCCAATTTGTCGACCACTCTCCCCCGCTATTTAGTTTAAACCCAACCATGTAGCACTAACAAACCTACCTGCCAGAATGTTGGTCCCCTCCAGTTAAGATGCAACCCGTCCCTTTTGTACAGGTCACCCCTACCCCAGATGAGATCCCAGTGGTCTATAAATCAAAATCACTGCCCCCTGCACCAGTTCCTCAGCCACACATTCAGATCCCCTATGACCCTGTTCCTGCCCTCATCAGCACGAAGTACTGGAAACAAACCAGAGATAACTACCCTGAGGACATGCTTTTCAGTCTTCTTCCTAAATCTCTAAACTCATGTTGCAGAACCCCCTTCCTCTTCTTCCCGACGTCATTTGTGCCGACTTCTGGCTGCTCCCCTTCAGGATGCCCAGCAATCGGTCCGAGACGTCTTGTACCCTAGCCAGGGAAGCAACGCACCATCCTTGAGTCTCGCCTGTTTCCACAGAATCTCCTGTCCGTACCTCTCACTATCGAGTCACCTGTCACTACGGTGTTACTCGACATGGGTCTCTCCGGTTGAACCACAATGCCAGGATTTGATTGCTCAGCCTTTTTAATCTTCAAAGAACAAGTGTTTGAGTAGAATTAAAAGCAGTGTGCATAAGTTCAAAGTTTAGTTTATTGTCACATGTACCAAGGTACAGTGAAAAGCTTTTGTTGAATGCTATCCAGTCAACAGAAAGACGATACACGATTACAATCAAGCCATTTACCGAGTATAGATCAATAAGGGAAAAGCAGTTAGTGCAAGGTAAAGCCAGTAAACTCCAATCAAAGATAGTCCGAGGGTCACCAATGGGGTAGATAGTGGTTCCGGACTGCTCTCTGGTTGTGGTAGGATAATTCAGTTGCCTGATAACAGCTGGGAAGAAACTGTCCCTGAATGTGGAAGTGTGCATTTTCACACTTCTCTACCTTTTGCCTGATGGGAGAAGGAAGAAGAGGGAGTAACCAGGTTGAGACTCAACTTCAATTATGCTGCCGGTTATGCCAAGGCAGCACGAGTTATAAATGGAATCAAAAGAAGGGAGGTTGGTTTGTGTGATGGTCTGGGCCACTCCACAATTCACTAACACAAAGGAAGTTAAAGAAATGTACAAAACATGTCGAGGGCAGGTTGACTTGATGTTCATCTTTACGGATGCATTCAAATGTAGGAGTCAAATTCATGTGAAGGCTTAGCAACCATAACCGGCAACCATAAACATTTTCTCTTTCTTGGTCAACTGAGACTATTAACATTTCATTCATCTGGTCTCCCTTAATGCAGCAAACAATGCAGATACTCAAGATATTAATCAGATGATGTATGGGAATATGCCCTTTATAAAATCTTCCTATATATTTTAAAAACATTTAAGCTGGTGGGTAATAATGAAAACAAATGTTTCATAGTTTTCATTAATGACTGAATAGAGTAAACATTTCATTGGTTCAGTACGGGTACTATTCAATGTTAAGAAAACATAATAAATTACGTCAAGCGATACAATCTGGGTAGCAATAGGAAATGGATGCTTCTGACATGAATAAATCAGCTTATGTCAAGTTCTTAGGACTACAACCCTTATGAAGTTTGTAGCATAACCCCTTTAATCTGAATAATCTCTGTACTCATTAGAATTGAAACCTAGGATTTTCTGTTCAGTGCTTCTTGGCTATGCTGGTGCTGTGCTACAGTGTAAGAGACAAGATAATTTTGTGTGTTAATTAAGGAATTAGGGGGAAAATTGTCCTTCATAATGTTCCACAAGTAGATGTTGTTGGCCTACATAAATTTAAACTGAGGATCTGTAATAAGGAATTATTACAGCTGACAACTGACAAGCTGTTAAAATGTATTGTTAAATTGAATAGCCTATGTATTAATAAAAGCTAATTAAAATAAGGTCAAATAATGCAGATCAAAAATGTATGCATTACATGTGAACAGTTTGAAAGCTTATAACTCAATGCAACCAAGCCATTGGATTGATACACTAGTGTCTGCTTGAGTATTAATTGCAACAGCATGAAACACTGGCACTCAATAAATCCAAATAATTGCAATGCCTGATCTCGCCAACATGCAAGATTGGCACACATTTCCCATAAGTGTGCTAAAGCCAAGTTTAGCTTAATTTAGTTGAACAGATGAATCATTTTCTAGATACTTCATTTTTAAAAAGCCACATTAATGTGGCTCATTTAAGTAATAATGGATGCATGCAAGCATGCCATCATAAAATTCAGGGTAAAGAACTTGAATGAAAGAGGCATGAGCAAAGCACTTCCAGCCTTGCATGCTGACATTTACATGCCTGCAATTTTGTTAATATTTGATCTGACTACTTTGAATGGGTTGTGGATACTCAGAAAAAGATGGCCAAATGGGAAAAGAGATGCATACAATGAATTTAAATAAATTTCACACAAGGTAGATCATGCAGCAAAACGTATTAATGTATGCTATATCAGCTATTGAGGATGAATGAGGCCTATAGGAAAGAGTGAAATAAATGTATAGAAATTAATACCAATAATACATCAGTGACTGCCGACTATGAATGCACATCAGACAGATACAAACAGCTCAGCCAACAGTTGTTTAGCTTGGTTAAAGGCACATCACAATGGCTATTATATTGGACAGAATCATACATGCACTGCAGTCACTGTGTGGAGCAGTACACTATCAGGTGTGGACCATCCAAAATGGCCTAGACTTCCACCTGCACTCATTGAAGCACAGCTGTCCAAAATCCCCTTGCAAACATGACCTTCCACTCCACTATCAAACGCACTGTTGAGCCCAGCAGTGGAGCATGAACAGAGATGGATGAACTTCACCTCGACAGTCTTTATTTGTGATGGGCAATGAACATTTATTTCACCTCGACAGTCTTTATTTGTGATGGGCAATGATGGTTTTACGAGCAGCAGCCGAAAACCAAACCCAAATTAAAAAAAATCTTTGCCCTGGCCTGTCAACTTTTATGCCAGGGAGAAAACAATATCTAAATAAGGTTGTCAACGCGCACGATTTCATTGATTTTTAAAAATTAATATATAAAATATACAAATTCATCTGATGATTCTCACAGATGAAAGAGAAAAATATGTAAAAAGCTCTGGAGGAGCCTGCCAAAACATGCTTATAGGCAGGAAGCAAAATGGGCCGAATAAACTACAGACGAGCATCCTTTTTAATTAAAGTTACAAAAACTTCATTAAAAGATAACAGAATTTAGCCAGAAATAACAACAAATAAATAAATCTGAACTTATTTGCTAATCTGATTTAATATCCTTCAATCATTCTATCAGTAAGAATGAATGCTAGATAGCTGGATTTTTAGTTTGCCTTTGATACAGTTCTTCAAAATCCTGTACTGAAAATAAGAAAAATGAACAAGTGATAATAGATGGCAGTCCATTGATTATTGCTAGCTTGGGACAAGGTTAACAACAGGGTCTCACGAGGATCTGTGAGGGAACACTTTAATTTAATGTCTTCATAAATACTTTGTAGCCAGGAGCCATTAGCACATTAACTGTTCTATTTGCATACATAGTCAATGAAGACACTAAAGTGTGCTAGCTTGAATAGTGCAAATTAGACGTTTTGAATATGTTTGGAAACTGGGCTTGGAGTGCAGATAAATTAGAATCAATCTGCATGTAGCGTATGTTCAGAAGGGGTAATTATAAAAATAAATGCACATAATAGAAAAGTTGCAAAAGACAATACGGAACTATTGCATCAATACTTGATGGCAATCAGTATCTCAAACGTCTCTAATGAGCAGTCAAAAAAGAGCCCACAATGTTACTCTTTTTTTGAGATGACATTACATCAGTGCTTCCATGCAGATTAATATATGAAGAGTACAATCCATAAACCATTGCAATCAGTATAATTAAGTGCAATCAATTGGGGACAAATCAGAATTGATGGGGAAAAAAAGCCAGGATGAGGTAGTTAAATGCAAGGGAAGATTAGATGTTCCTTTCAGGGAGAATGGAAGATAAAAACTAGTCAACATTTTCCCCATCAGTCATGTTAAACTTTATAGTAATCCAAGTTGCTCGCCACAAAAATCCTCTTCCTCACTGCAATGGAATTATAAAATAACATGCAAATATACAAGTTTGTTGCAAAGATGTACAATTTCTGCAGCAGGACAAAGTCGTTTGATCTGTGAACATGGATACCTTTGGCTAAAGTTATACCTCCCTCACCATCCTACTCCTATAATTGAAAATGCTAGTTTCAGCACTACCAATGTAACCAAATTTGCAATGCACGAGTCAATGATGGTCTTAAAAGTTAACTGATATTTGGCATATTGTAAAGAGTGCGATGCTGTCTAATCTTGTTTGCACCCAGATTATGCCTACAGAAAAAATAAAGGCTGAATGTGTAGAACAGAGAAAATGTACTCTTAAGCTAAAATGATAAATAATCTTGTTAGCAGTGTACAGTTAATAGCGTAAAGTTCTGCATTGTATGTGTAATATTTATTACTATTAAGACGTAAACACACGAGAATAATTAAAATTGGAGGATTTGGACGAGGAGGAATAATGCAGGGAAGGACAATTTTCACTGGAAAATGTCAATCTTGAAAGTGTGAAATTCTTCAGAGTTCAGAGAGAAGGATGCAACTGGTTTGGTCCAGGCAAAGCAGTTCTGATGAAATTAATTAACTCGTTTCACTCTCCATAGATGCTAACTGACCTGCTGAGTACTTCCAGCTCTGTGTTTGTTTCACATTTCCAGTATTAACAGCTTTTTGATTTGGGGTTAAACTGGAAACATATAAAATTATAAAAGGACTGGACAAGCTAGATGCAGGAAAAATGTTTCCCAATATTGGGCGAGTCCAGAACCAGGGGCCACAGTCTTAGAAAAAAGGGGAGGTCACTTAAGACCGAGGTGAGAAAAAACGTTTTTACCCAGAGAGTTGTGAATTTATGGAATTCTCTGCCACAGAGGGCAGTGGAGGCCAAATCACTGGATGGATTTAAGAGAGAGTAGGATAGAGCTCTAGGGGCCAGTGGAGTCAAGGGATATGGGGAGAAGGCAGGCACGGGTTATTGATAGCGGACGATCAGCCATGATCACAATGAATGGCAGTGCTGGCTCAAAGGGCCGAATGGCCTCATCCTGCACCTATTTACTATGTTTCTATGGAGAGTTTTGTCTCCAAGCACGGTGCACAGTAAACTTGGAAATATATTAGTCATCCTCTTGGTTCTGCCCTTGCAAAATACCAACATTTTCTAACAAAGCCACCCTGCCCTTGCACAATACCAATATATTCTAACTGAGCCATCAGTTCAATCATCTCATTGCCTATTTTCTGGAGAGGACCTCCAATGCTGCCGCAGTGTACTGTGTGCTGATTAAATTGGTTTGTGGTGCCCATGCAAGGTGACTAATGCAAATTCTACACTGTAAGACTTTAACCAAATCCAAAAATTAATTCTGATAATGTTTCAAATTGGTAAATGTGAGATCAGGCAAAGGTGGATGCAAGAGGAAACAGAAAAGTAATGCTTTTAATAGGTAGATGACCAGTCATGATGTAGCCTAATCATTTGGTCATTTTCAGCATTTTCCTTTTTTGTTATTTTCTTAGTAGGATATGCTATCAACACTGATTGGTAATATGCAGGATGAATGCGTAAGCCCCAGAGTGTATTTTACTGTTGGTAATGATAAAGCCCACAGTAAAAACTTTCGATAAGCAAACACTGGAAAGAGAAATACTCAAAGAAAGAAATTAGTGGAAAAAAGTCAAATAGCAAATCAAAATTTAAAAAAAATCTAAATGTTGCCGTATATATACACACACACACATAGATCTATTATTTTGGTCATAAAAAGGATAAATATGCTACCAATTAATTAAGTAACCTAACCAATTTATAAGATTGAAATCAATAAAATGGGATTTTATAATGATGCAGTCATTTTCAATCTGGGCAATGTTGACAATAGTGGCTCGGTTTGTGGTTTACTTCTTCAACATTGTCATAAGTCATCTGAAACAAGTGGCACATGGGTAGTGAAGGAAATGCACTGCTAACTGAATAACGATAACTTGCCATTGCTTGGCAAGTAATATTTGAGGAAGCCTGATAGGTTTGTATTATAAATGCAGTAATTAAATGATTTGTAATACTGAAACAAACTCTTATTCCAAATTCTTTAATTACTTGACACAGTTGTATCTGATCATTAGTCTGACTCTAACTTACAAATCCCAGTAATTCAACAAGATGGAATGGGAATGACATCAACGAGGTCAAGAATAAACTTGGTGACCATTTCGCTAAACACTTGTGCTCAATCTTCCAAGGTCTGCTAGATCTCCCAGTTGTAATGATTTTAACTCCTCATCTCATTCCCATACCGACCTTAATGTCGTAAGCCTCTTTCACTGCCAGATAAGTCAGATGCAAACTGGAGGAACAACACCTCATATTCAACTTGTGTGGCTCACAACACAACAGTATGAACACTGAATTTCCCAATTTTAGGCATCTATATAACTCCCCCTTCACTTCATCCTCCATATATCCTCCCCCTTCTATGCCCCACATGGACTCACACCCATTCCCCCCCCCCCCCTTCTCCTCCCATTTACACCTTTCTCTAACTTCACAATTTGCAACTCTTCAATCCTTGTGCTGCACATTCTGTCTTTTCATCTCTAACCTTTGTCTGACCATCTGCCTATCAAAAAACCCTCACTTGTATCCATCCTATACCTGCCATTCTTTTTCCTCAAAATTCAGAGATAGGAGCATATTTTGTTAACTATCAAATAAAACCAACCCTTCCTTCATTCCTGTGTGGGAAAAGGTGAATAAAGGCAGTAATGGATCAAAAAAGACTTAAGTGCAAATTCGATTTCTTTTAGAGATTAAACTGTCCATGCTAGTGAAGCAATTCATCAAGTCCATAAAAAGGCTGCTAATTCAGTTCATTACATAAACACATTAGTTTTTAGTGTATGAACTTACCACATGCTAATGTGACATTGGCACTTATCTTAGCACAAGATATTTTGGAGACTACTTCAATCATATTGGTTTCAATCTTCTGACATAGATTATGACCTGAACCTAGAATATTTTAAAGTTATGGCAAATTAGTAATTAATTAAAACATTTCCAACTTAAATTACATTAGCTGAACTAAATCAAAGATGCTATTCAGCCAATGATCACAAAATATGCAACACTGTCCTTGAACCAAACTGCAATTTGCAAATTAGTTTTAACAAAAAATGATAGAACTATGGCAGTAATCATGTAAAACAAATCATTGTATCAGTATTGCACTCCAGTGCGACATCTCCATCAAGGGACATTTTTTGCAGGCTTTTGGAATGCCCAAGAAGAAAGATTCACTTTTAAATATTTTGCTCCTACTATTAGATTCTGGAAAGAGAGACTATGGCCAAGATTCAGAAGACAATGGATATTTCATAAAGAACTAAGAGAATGCCACAATGAAGGAAGCCTTCAATCCAGTAAGTTACATAGAAATATAGAAAATAGGTGCAGGAAGAGACCATTCGGCCTTACTCGAGTCTTAGCAGCATTTGGGACAATGGGGCTCAGATGGAAGCAACTTCTGTGGTGGATGTAGGACCCGACAAGCAGGATAGTTTAGGATCAGTCTGAAGAAAGGTCTCAACCCAAAACTACACCCATTCCTTCTATCCAGTCTGCCCTGCTGTGTTATTCCAGCATTTTGTGTCTAAGCCAGATAGTTGTGAATTTTAGAAACAAGTCAGTGCAGTTCCAAAAAAAGAAGAATCCTTAACTATTTCATCAAAAATGTCTGCTATTATTAGATTACGTGAATAACCATTCATTGACCATCCCACTTGATTCATAACTTCTCAGTAAAAGGAAGCAGGCCATCCCAACTCACATCAGACCTTGGATAGTACCTAGTTCGACCTAATACATTTCAGCAAGGCATGTACCAGTCATTTATATTTAAAATCGTAGAAAACATGTTTTCCCCTCCTAAATCTTATGTTATGGTATTTCCGATTATCACAATTTCAGTCAATGCTGACCAGAGTAAAACTGAAGGCTGATTGCTCTTTAATCTGCAATTCAAACACTCAATCTCCCTAATTCTATGCATCAAAAGGTTCAGGTCAAGGATGTGATTAAATGGCTGCGGCATCTTTAAACAGGTACTGTCACAATAGTCAAGAAGCTCAAAACCACCCTGGACAGAATTGTTCAGCCCGGATATTCTACTCTGTACTCTTTATATTCACCATTGAAGAACTGTACCATTCAAGAGAATTAAGTGGAGAAACTTAGTTAATCTAATACCTCTTCCCCTGCAAGTTCTACCATTTAGTCCAAATGGTGAGGAATTGTGACCACTGACAACTCCATAATTCACCTTTCCGATTTGGACATATAATGTCTCTACTACGTTGCCATCGAGTCAATAACTTAGTATGGACAACCCAACATTATCATCAGAAAATCATCATCACAAGATAACATTTTCAAAGAAAGTATCCTTGAAGGACTGTTATAATCATGTAATACATGCGGGCATGCAGGCATTACTCATTTCAAAAAATAATTTCTGAAAATAAACAACAAAATTCTGATGCACCTCCAATGTTTCTATGATCATTGGACCAACTAGTTAAACTTTTCCTTAAGGCAATTCCTTTATCCCAGATTAAACATTTACCCAGTACTCCTAACACAATTTCACCATCAATTGTTCCAAAACTTCCCTAATATTATATTACAATTTACCTGCAGGTAATGTGAACAGGTTGGATAGATTTTATTATGATATGTCCAAAAAGCATATTCAGTGGATTGATCAACAGTTGGTAGATGTGATTGAGTCGTGAGCCCCCATCCTGCACCCTTGTAAAGTGCCCTAAAATGTTGTGGTCGGCTCTGTCAGCAAAACAAAGACCCCAACACATAGACGCGCAGGTGTAGCTGCGGGAGGTGACAGATGGCACAGTTTAAGGTGGCACAGCAATAGAGTTGTGACCTTACAGGGCTTGTATGTTGCTACCATGACTGGGCTTATATTCACTGGAATTTAGAAGGATGGGAGCGAATCTTATAGAAACACAACATTAAGGGATTGGACAGGCTAGATGCAAGAAAAATGTTCCCTGAACCAGAAGTCACAGTTTAAGAATACGAGGTAGGCCATTTAGGACTGAGATGAAGAAAATCTTTTTCACCCAGAGAGTTGTGAATCTATGGAATTCTCTGCCAATTCACTGGATGTTTTTCAAGAGAGTGCTATTGGAATCAAGGGATATGGGGGAAAGCAGGAACGGGTACTAATTTTGGATGATCAGCCATAATCATATTGAATGGCAGTGCTGGCTTGAAGGGCCGAATGGCCTACTCCTGCACCTATTTTCTGTCTCTCTGTTTCCACAGCACCCAAGAACAGGCTTTGATCCCGATTATGGGTGCTCATTGTACAGAGTTTGTATGTTCTCCCTGCAACAGCATGCTCTTTCTCTGGGTGCTCCAGTTTCTTCCCACACTCCAAATAGGTACAGGTTTGGAGGTTAATTTGCTTCTGTATATTATAAATTGCCCATAGTGTAGGATAGTGCTAGTGACTGGAGTGATCACCGGTCGGTGTGGATTTGATGTTTCCATCCTGTATCTCTAAACTAAAGTAACTAAAGTTGAAGTAAAGTTGCAGTGATCTCAGTTCATGGTGTTGGCAGAGGAGGCCGCTGGAGGTCTTGCTGGAACTGGCTGAGTGGGTAGATTGAGCACAGCCTATAGAAGCTGCATTGAGTGTCAATGAAAGGAACTGACAGCATTGGTCTGGCCCTGGCCGACTCCTACATCATACATCCATTGCTACCACGATACTGGTCCTCAAAGTGAGAAATTAAGAAATACACATCTCCTCATGCCAAGAGCAGACATGATTTTTGAGACTTGAAAGTTGCAAGATGACATCAGAATGTAGCAACTCCTTGCTTGCTATCCCAGAAGATGAAGTACTACTATCCAGTACAATGTTTACGCTCTTATTTGTGTATGATTATACTCGTAGTATGATTTTCTTGGATAACGTGCAAAAAGAGAGCTTTACTGTATCCCGGTATGTGACAATCATAAACCTTGAACCAAACCCCAAACCACCAGCTTTCCCTTGAAAATACATTAATTATGGAATCACTGACAACTTGGAAAGTTAAAGAAAATGTGGAATAATATTAAAAATTGGCAGCTTAGAAAACCATCAGGATAAGTGAAATTACAGGCAATTCTAATAATTATGCAGCAGTATACAGATAAGGATATTATTCAAGCTTCAGAATTTGTCTTGATGCTTTCTAGAATACATGATAAAAGTATCCACATCTGAATATTCAGTGATAATGAACGTTCCATTGTAATCCTATCACATTAGTTTTACCGCATCTGTTCAACATCCAATCTTAAACTATTATCACACCTCTCTAATTGAGAGTTCTGAGTTTATAAAATCTACTTATAAATCACAATTCAATATCTAAATGCAATAGTGCAAAGTGTTAAACTAAAATTATAGCAACCAGAAAAGATAAATTGAACCTCCCCAACTCATGACAATAGTATTATAGTGCATAAATTCTCAGCATCAGAACCTTAACCCACTTATTTTGCTTAATTGCCGGACATCAAGAACCATCACAGTGAGCACTGGCTCGCCCCAAGGCTGTGTCCTAAGCCCCCTGCTGTTCAGTCTGCTTACTCATGACTGCACTGCCAGATTCAGCAATAATTATATCAATACGTTTGCTGATGACACAACAGTGGTGGGTCTCATCAGTGACAACATGAGTCAGCATACAGGATGGAGGTGGAGCTGCTTACAGGGTGGTGCAGATCTCGCAACCTCATTCTCAACATGGAAAAGACAAAGGAGATGGTGATCGATTTTAGGAGGGCTGGCAAACACCATCATACACTGCTGCACATTGATGGTGCTGCTGTGGAGAGGGTCAGCAGTGCAAAGTTCCTGGGACTTCACCTGGCGGATGACCTGACCTCAACGACCAACACCACAGCAGTCATCAAAAGAGCACAGCAGTGGCTCCACCCCCTCTGGAGACTAAGAAAAGCAGGTCGCCCCATTGTTCACCTAACAACCTTCTACAGGGGCACCATCGAGAGCAAACTGACCTACGGCATCACTTCCTGGTTTGGGAGCTGCAAGGCTTATGAACAGGGATAGCTAAACAGGATAGTGAAGACAGCCAGTAGGATCATTGGTGCTCCACTCTCTTTCCTGTTGGAGATCTATCAGAAGCGCAGCATCCACAGAGCCACTCCATTATTAAGGACCCGTACCACCCTTCGCACCACATCTTCTCCATTCTGCCATCTGGGAAGAGGTACAGGAGTATGTGCTGCAGAACCAGCAGGATGCTACACAGCTGCTTCTCACAGGCAATAAGACTGGTTAACGGACTGTGTCCCCTCCCCAAACATCCACACATCTAACCTCGCCCAAACTTTGACAGCTAGACACCTGTCAAGGTAAAGTCACTGTTTGGTCTGAATGTCTGTTTTTAGTTCAATTTTAGGTCTATTTTAGATATGATAATTTTAAAGTTGTATGTATTTATTCTGTTTTATTAACTGCACTGACAGGAACTGATGAGAAACAATTTTTTGTTTCTTCTGTGTATGTAAGTACTCAGTGAAATGATAATAAAGGAAATACTGAATTGAACTTTAGAAATTGATTGGATTTGGTGCTTCAATCTGTATATATTAAATTGAAGCAAAAAAAATTGTCCATGAGATTGGGTTTTCTCCCAAGGACCAGCAACCTTAATTAATAAATTGCTGCAGCTGGTAAAATATTCCCTAACATCAAAAACTTCAAACTGAAAAGTATCACTTCCCAGCAGATTTTTTCACTTAAATATATCATAATGAAAGGCAAAGTTTTACATTTTTAATAAATGAAGCTAAAAGAATCACTGCTGCTTTCCAAAATTGATTTTTCCCTTTCAATTAATGCTTAATGGCTGATCTTTATTGATAAATTGAGTTTTATCCATGTTTTCACCATGCAAAGGAATGTCAATCAGTCCGCACTAGCGCTTGCAGAAGCACAAATGTTAATTGCAAAGAATAAGTTCAGGTGAATCAATATTCCATCTGGCACCATTTTGTATCTGCATGCATGCTGAAGGATTAATGCACAGCTACCATTTTGAAATGAAAAAAACCAGGGCTCCCATCGAGACTTGCAAAATAAGGCTTCACATGCAAAAGTTTACCATTCAAACTCACTTTCATCACCAATCAACTGAATAGGTCTGAAAATAGAGTCTGTACATAGTTTTAATTTGCTCCCCCCTGTAGATTAATTAAGTTCAATAGATAAAGCTGGAAATAATCATGATTTTTGCAGTTGTGATCCCCTAATTTGAGGAAGGACATTCTTGCTATTGAGGGAGTGCAAGTGTAGGTTTACAAGGTTAATTCCCGTGATGGCTGGGACGGTCATATGCTGAGAAAATGGAGTAGCTGGGCTTGTACACTCTGGAGTTTAGAAGTATGAGAGGGGTTCTCATTGAAACATACAAGACTGTTAGGGGTTTGGACACACTAGAGGCAGGAGACATGTTTCCGGAGTTGGGGGAGTCCAGAACCAGGGGCCACAGTTTAAGAATAAGGAGTAACCCTTTTAGAACGGAGACGAGGAAACACTTTTTCTCACAGAGAGTGGTGAGTCTGTGGAATTCTCTGCCACAGAGGGCGGTGAAGGCAGGTTCTCTGGATGCTTTCAAGAGAGAGCTAGATAGGGCTCTTAAAAATAGCAGAGTCAGGGGATATGGGAAGAAGGCAGGAACAGGGTACTGACTGGGGATGATCAGTCATGATCACATTGAACGGCAGTGCTGGCTTGAAGGGCCAAATGGCCTATTCCTGCACCTATTGTTTATTGATTTGCCACCTCCACAATGACACATACACCCCTGCTATGCAAAGCGAAAATAAATATTACCATCCAAAGCCTTGTTAAAATGTGTACAATAGTCAATGTTAAAACAAGCAATACCCAGGTGCAGGCAACTTGCATCTGCACTTGCACTCTGCTGTGGCATTGCCATTCATGCCTTCACAGGAAACGCCTTTCTTACTTATGAATGTTTCCACTGAAAGCTACTCCATTCGACTAAACATTCCACCACCTCTTCCAGTCTGAGGCAGTGGCAGAAGACTAATCCCCACTACAGTATACCAATTTGTTCATCCCAGTGTTTCTCTTCCATATCTTTTCATGACGATACTCATGTTGTCCTCCAGTAAGACCACAATTCAGTTTCTTAGTAGGTATTTTATCCATCATTCTATAAAACTTTAAATATTGTTTATAGAATAAAGATTAAGTTCTCACAAATATTGGATCGATGCTGAATGATGCTTGAGTGACTGTAACAATAGTGTTGCATGTTTGGAAATACTGCATTATTTAAAAATATCTATGCATAATACTTGGCTCATTTGGTCACTTGACTTACTAACTTTCGACTCCTGGATTAAGCTTAAACATAAATTGATCACACTCCTCTTAACAACCACTGTAGCAAGTCCAAACTTTGTGATCAACGGTTAGTTAATTAGCAAGATAAGTTTATGTGCGTTTGGGACTCTAACATAACAGTCATTGTTGTTGCTGCTGAGCGAGGGTGTTGACTCGAGCTCAGGTACCAGTTCACTGATGATCTCAAGGTAAGATCTGCTGATGTAGCAGGACACGCCCCATAATCCATGGTCACGTGACTGTCCTCGTAACCACTGACGAGGGTTTGACGCCACACCACACACATAACTTGTATATATTGGAAACAAAGACAGAAGGTGTTTGTGAACATAATAACAAAGATTAAAAGTAGAAGGATATTTTGACCCTTATGCCTTCTTTGGCATTTGATGTGACCATGTTGCAAATTTTACCATAACCAGATAGGTTTTGATTCCCCTAATATTGAGACACCCTTCATTCTTTGCTAATAACATACTGATTTAGACTCCACACCTTCAAGTTATGAGAATTCAAAAGAATCACTCCTCTCTGGATAGGGGAAAAAATGTTTTTGTTTTCTTCATTTGTGATGAACAGGTAACCCCTTAATTTGAAACTGTGATCCCTGCCCCTGGACATCAAAACTAAGGGAAACAATATCCTTGCATCAACCATGTCAAGATATACGAGAATTTGGAAGCACTTTTGGAATGGACCAAAGTTAACTGCACCTGAAAAATGGTGCTTTGAAATCAGAACATCAAAACTAAACAAAATCAGGTTTTGCATACATGGAACTACTCGTTCCATAACTATCAGCAATGTGTGCATCATGAAAAAGGACACTTGTCTGTACTACTTTTATCAAAACAAGTAACAAGTTAACAAGCAAGTTGAAAATGGTTGAATAGTATATGATTGTAAAACACTTTTTTTTGCAGTTTTATAACATCTATTTCGTGCTTGATATTGGATCATTCCATGGAGAGGAAAATGCTTTATTTCAGTACAGACTTCTATTACAGTCTTCCACTTTGATTGACTGATGTGACATACAGTATTGAAACTCCCAGCTGCTCACTGTGTTGCTCTAACATCTTAGTGTGACCTGGATAAACCTATAAATTGTTTTGTATACATGGACTATATTACTTGAGCTACAATGCATGAGGGACAGGGACTGCTTGAATGCTTATTGCAGTGGGTAGAACTCAGTAATAAATGTAGGAAACAACAATGGTTTGAACTAAATATTCTACTCAGCCTTTAAAACCGAGAGATATAGTAGGCAAATTACCAAAGAGTAATTGTCTAAGTCAATGAACCAAGACCACATCCATTAAAAAAAGCTGTTTTTCATTCCAGTGCTGTTTAGTCTGAAATGAGAAATGCCAACATTTAAATAGTTTGGAGGATACACTGGTGGGTGTGGGATCAGGGTGGTTGGAGTTTTACAATAATTCTTCATGCACCGCATATATTATACAAAATTAGAATGTTGATGCATTTTATCGTGATGCATCTCAGCAGTTTGGGAACAGCTCCATCCAAGACTCTGCAAGAAAATACAGAAAATTGTGGGCGCATCACACAACCAACCCATCTTCTCTTGACCATCGGCACTTCACGCTGCCTTGGCAAGGCCACCAGCATAATCAAAGTCGCATCCCATCTCCTATCAGGCAAGAGGTACAGAACTGTGAAATGCATACCTCCAGATTCAGGGGCAGTTTTATCAGGCAACCAAACCATACTATCAACAACTAGAGAGCAGCCCCGAGGTACAATCTACCTAACTGGAGACATTTGGACTATCTTTAATCGGACTTTACTTTGCACTATACATTATTCCCTTTATTCTATATCTGTACACTGCAGACAGCTCAAATCTAATTGTGTATAGTTTTCCTGCTCACTTAATAGCACACAACAAAAAGCTTTTCACTATACCTCATAACAAGTAAATAAACTAAACCGTTAACATTCAAAGCAGAAATGCAAATTGCTTGCATGTTGGCATCTTGCTAAACATGCCTTTACCCACAATGTTGGTGAACCCCTTTAAATGGAGGACCCCATTTACATGTTGGCACTCCCCAGTGTTAAGATTTGCAGTTGGTTGCAAAGTATTTTCAGCCCCTTCTTTCACCATGACAGTCATCGGTAGTTAGACTCACTGTTAAATGCACCTCGAAATCAAGTCAAAGTTTCAGAAGTCTTAGACATACTGATCATCAAATACCTCTTGAGCACATATTAACCCACGGGTCCTTTAAAAAAGCCTTCAATGGCTTGTCGTTAACTGAACGGCGGTATTAATAAATCCATGTTCATTGCCAATCACTCCACACCCATTTCAGCCGATTCAGATTTTTATCAATCATTTCTCTACGATGACAATAAAAAAAAAATCCAGAATGGAAAGTTCAGTTGGTTTGGAGGACTGCAGGGATTTTTGAACTTTACTCAGGCAAATTTCCTGGGTCTGCACAGCTCCCATTTCTAACCTCAAACTCCTCCTGCACCAAAGCTCCAATAGAAAATGGTCAATCATATGGAAGTTTTGTTGTCACGGTAAATATAGTAAAACTGCTCTGGAAAGCATAAAAACATTATACTTCTGGAGACAACTCCTTGCCTCATCAAGAAACAAAAATCATGAAAGTGATTAAAGTACAAACTTCTAAGAGATCCCCTTCAAGACAGAGTTTAAAGAAATAATGCATAGAATGGGAATGTTGTCAGCAAGGATGGTATTTGTTTCCATCTCTCATTAATCCTTCAATTGAGCAGATTTTTAGACCATATATTCATTAGTGCACAGACCTTGAGTCAGACCAGACAAGGATCCTATCCCCAAATGTTTGAAGTTTTTGATATTAAAAGGACCCGAGAATATAGATATACAAGTAATATCACTGAAGAGTGAATGTCAGGTGTGGTGTTATTATAATGCAAAACCTCAGTGTACAGAAAATAGGAGCAGCTGCTTGAGGCAAAGTCAGCATGGTTGCAGGTCAAGGTGTTGGCGGAAGTGGCCGTGGATGGCCCCACAGCAGCCAAGTGAGGTGGTGAATAAAGTTCAGCCTGCTGCAGCTGTATGGACAGAGTCACAGTGGAAGGAAACAATGGCATCGTGCTGGGCCAGGCCGACCCCTACTTCATTGATACAGTGCTGCCAGAACACCAAGCCTTAACACAAGATATATAGGAAACGGGTGTAGAAAAGAACTGCAGATGCTGGTTTAAATCAAAGATAGACACAAAATGCTGGAGTAACTCAGCGGGACAAGCAGCATCTCTGGAGAGAAGGAATGGGTGACAGTTCGGGTCGGGACGGATGAAGGGGTGCCAGTGGATGTGTAGTGTATCTAGACTTTCAGAAAGCCTTTGATAAGGTCCCGCACGGGAGACTTGTGACTAAAATTAGAGCACATGGTATTGGGGATAGGGTATTGACATGGATAGAAAATTGGTTGGCAGAGTAGGAGTGAACGGGTCCTTTTCAGAATGGCAGGCAGTGGCGAGTGGAGTGCCGCAAGGCTCGGTGTTGGGGAAGCAACTGTTTACCATATATATTAATGATTTGGAAGAAGGAATTAGGAGCAACACTAGCAAGTTTGCGGATGACAAAACTGGGTGGCAGTGTGAACTGTGAAGAGGATGTTAGGAGGTTGCAGGATGACCTGGACAGGTTGAGTGAGTGGGCAGATGCGTGGCAGATGCAGTATAATAGAGATAAATGTGAGGTTATCCACTTTGGCTGCAAAAACAAGGGGGCAGATTATTATCTCAATGGGGTTAGGTAAGGGGCAGGTGCAGCGAGACCTGGGTGTCCTTGTACACCGCTCACTGAAAGTTGGCTTACAGGTACAGCAGGCAGTGAAGAAATAGAATGTTGGCCTTCATTACAAGAGGATTTCAGTGCAGCAGTAAAGAGATTCTTCTGCAGTTGTATAAGGCTCTGGTGAGACTACATCTGGGGTATTGTGTGCAGTTTTGGTCTCCTAATTTGAGGAAGGACATCCTTGTGATTGAGGCAGTGCAGCGTAGGTTCACGAGATTGATCTTTGGGTGGCCGGACTGTCATATGAGGAAAGATTGAAAAGACTAGGCTTGTATTCACTGGAGTTTAGAAGGATGAGGGGATATCTTATAAAAACATATAAAATTATAAAAGGACTGGATGAGCTAGATGCAGGAAACATGTTTCCAGTGTTGGGCAAGTCCAGGACCAGGGTCCACAGTCTTAGAATAAAGGGGAGGTAATTTAAGACTGAGGTGAGAAAAAAATGTTTTCACCCAGAGAGTTGCAAATTTATGGAATTCCCTGCCACAGAGGGCAGTGGAGGCCAAGACACTGGATGGATTTAAGAGAGAGTTAGATAGAGCTCTAGGGGCTAGTGGAGTCAAGTATATGGGGAGAAGGCAGGCACAAGTTATTGATAGGGGACAATGAATGGTGGTGCTGGCTCGAAGGGCTGAATGGCCTCATCTTGTACCTATTTTCTATGTTTCTATGGGACACTTCTTCAGACGTCTCCTCGGGCAAAGATCAGCCATTTCAGAGACTTTGATGTTGCTAGATGGTTTTGGATACATGCATGCTATCCCAGAAGAGGATCTATTATACTCATGCATGGTATGATTTGATGGTTAGCACGCAGAACACTGCATTTTTGTACACAACAAATAAACCTGAAGCAAATACTGTGGACTGAGTAGACCATTCTCATCCTGTGCATAATTTGTTAAAAAATGTCAAGTTTCCCCATAACTCAGCAGAAACGCCAAGGGCAAAGATGACGGATGATTTCATTAGCCCAGCTGTGTAATGAGCTCTGCAATTGGACACAATTTTTATTCGGACAAATAGTCTATAGCTCCAAGGGTTTGATCCGGACCTTGGGTACTCTTTATGACGTTTGCATGTTTTCACTATGCCTGCATAGGTTTCCTTCATCTGTTTTAGTTTTTTCCCACAATGTATGACCTTCCTCTGTGACATTATAACGCATTACATTTTATTTATCATTGCAAAGCTTCTAAACACAATCAATGCGAAGGGTTACCTAAAATTGGAAAATTTACTGTTAATACCATTGATGCTCATACCAGTGGAAATGAAATAAAAAGCATGATTAACTAAATTGATGTTGCATATTTTTGACTTAGCTCAAAGAAAAGTCAGAGAAGACGATGGAATTAAGGTAATAAAGTAAAAACATTGCTAAATTCACAACATAATTGCTTTGTCTCTTGAATTTATTAGATGCAATTTCAACCTTCTGCTTCAACCCCCGTCCCAATATCTAACTGGTTTATTTTCCCCAAGGAAGAGCGATTCAAAGCAGCCATCAGTAACTGAAATATATCCTGTGGATATTGATAAATTTGACATTAAATAAGCAATGAAAATTTCTGGACTGCAGTTCCAAAAGATATCTGTTGTTGATACATAAAATGGTGGATTCGATAGCTAAGCCAAAGTAGAATGCATACATCATGATCTGCTACATAATTGTCTCCATTATGATCATCACTATATTTACCTTGCATTGAGGAACACTAGTTTTAATTTAAATTGTAGTCTACACAAGGATAGAACAAATGGCAAGTACATCTCAGGCAGAGGCAGATGGAGGTCCTGTTTCCGATACAATACACTAGAACTTTATTTATCCCAGGAGGGAAATTGATCTGCCAACAGTCACAAAAACACAAAATACATGAAACATGAAATTAAAGTGTGAGTGGAAAGGATTAAGGATGTGCAAAGATTGGGGAGGGGAGTCAGCCTACCCCATGACAGAAGGGGGAGGAGTTGCACAATTTGATAGTCATAGTGAAGAAGGATCCCCTGTGGCATTCTGTCCTGCTGAAGGTACTCCTCGTGTTGACCAGTTATCACGGAGGTGGTGTGCTGTTTAGTCCAAGATGCTTCCCAGTTTGAGAAGCATCCTCCCCTCCAAGACCACCACCCATGAATCCAACACCGCTCCCAGGATGAAGCCAGTCTTCCTGACGAGTTGGTTGATCCTATTGGCGTCCCAGACTTCACCCTGCAGCAAAGGCTGCAAAGTAGATAGCACTGGCTACCATCGATTGGTAGAACATCTGCAGCATGTTACTGCAGACGTGAAGGAGCGGAGCCTTCTCAAAAAGTACAGCCGGCTCCGTCCCTTCTTGTACAGGGCCTCAGCGTTCCTGGACCAGTCAATTTTATTGTCCAGGTGCACTCCAAGGTATTTGTACTCCCTGGTAACTTGGAAAACATTAGTTAACTTTAGTTCCTTAGCCTTGTTTGTATCTCGACTGTCAACAGTGAGATATCAGCAGAGAGCAATAGCTGACTATAACATTGGAGTAGACATTTGGGTGGTTCGATGAACAACCAAAAGCCAAGAGAGTTTTCCCATTTGGGCTTTAATTGCATCTCTTTTGGGAATAATCATTAGCTTTTATTTTGTGATAGTAAGTCACCATTGAGCAGTAATCCTCTTGGGATAGAAATTAACTTATCTAGTTTCACAAACAGGAAACAGATCATCTTGTAGAGGTGTATAACACCCCCACTGGTTGGTGGGGGTGCTATATCAACTGCCCTGCCAGCAGCATGATTGTCATTTTTTGTTGTTTTTTTTAGTGTCCAAATGTATGTTTTAATGTCTCTTGGTATGTCTTGTGTGGAGGGTGGTGAGGGGGTGTAAGGGGGAACCGCATTTGGTTGCCTCTTCCATGGAGAGGCAACTTTTTCCTTGTCGCCTCCCTCACACCATGGATTGGTGCAGCCTTCCCTGGAGTCGGGCCCGGAGTTTCAGCAGCGGGCACAGCTTGGATTTCTCATCGCGGAGCGGGCGAGCCTTTGCCAGGGTCGCCAGAAGGGAGTGCTCCGATCGTTGGCCCGCAGGTTGTAACATCCTGAAGCCGCGGTCTGCAAAGCTTCTAGCTGCAGGCGCAGCGTCCGGAGCCTGGGACCCCTCATTAGGGATCGCCAGAGAAGAGCTCCGATCGCCAGCCCGCGGCTGATAACATCCCGAAGCCGCTGTCTGTGGTGCTTCTAGCTGCGAGCATGGTGTGGAATTAATGTCCGGAGTGGGATCTCTCGCCGGGGATACCCGGAGAAGAGCTCCGTCTGCCAGCCTGCGGCCTACAACATCTTGAAGCTGCGGTCTCCGGTAGGGAAGTGCCGATTCGGGACTTACCGTCCCGACGAGATGGCCTCTACATCCGGCCTCCCACAGCGGTGACTGCAGAGTTTTATGGCCCCAACCCAAGGGGGGAAAACAATGGAGGTGGACTGACTGTTCTTTGTGCCTTCCACCACAGTAAAGAATGCTGTGGTTGATATTTGTGTTGAATTTTATTGTGTATTGTGTGTTCATTTTAGATTGTACCGCTATTGACAAGCTAATTTCACTGCACTTTGTGTATATGATGAATAAAAACTGATTGATTGATCATAAGGAGAATAGATATGATGAATGCAGAGTCTTTTTCCCCAGGGCAGAGGAAATCAAGACCTCAAGGGCACACGTTTTGAGTGAGAGGGGAAAGATGCTTTGGAAAAAGTAGGCAAATCCCAGTGCCCAATATCACCTAATTCTACCAAAATTAAAAAATCATCAAAAAAGCATTTAGTGCCAGAGTGATCTCTAACACAGATAAGCAGGAAATTGGAAGATAACAGATCTGCTAAGTGGGGGAACGAGTCAGAAACTTTACCCAGGTGGAAAATATCAAAGATTAGAGGGCATAGGTTTTAGCAGATAGGGGCAGTGTTTAAAGGTGATATGCAGTAGGGTTTTTAAATACATAGGGTGGTAGGTGCCTGGATTACGGCAGTGGAGGTAAATACAATAGTGGCACTAAAGAGGCTTTTAGATAGGCACAAGGATTTGCATGGAAAGGAGGATATTAATCATGTGTAGGCAAGGGATATTGCTAAGTTTACCTTAGCAATATGTTTAGCTGGATAATGTGAGCTAAAGAGATTGTTGCTGTACTGCACTGTGTTGAGGCTGCTTGGAAAACTACTATTAAGAGTGAGGTGATCTTGACTTCCAAATAGAATGAAAATGTGGCTGAAATGGTCAAAGAATCAGTCTTACAGTGTGGAAACAGGCTCTCCGACTTAACTTGCTCACAACAGCCAACATATGCCATCTACACTAATCCCACCTGCCTGCATTTGGTCCATATCTCTCTAAACCTGTCCTACCCATGTACTTCTTAAACATTGCAATAGTACCTGCCTCAACTACATCCTCTAGCAACTCGTCCTATACTCCCGCCATCCTTTGCATGAAATAGTTACCAATATGGGTTCCTATTAAATCTATCCCACCTGCAGGTTAGGTCACTGCAGGAAGCACTTATCGCGATGTAATTCTTGGAAAACCCAAGCCAGAGATTACATTATTCATTGGAGTGTGGTAGGTGGAACACATAGTTTAAAGGTTGCTGTGGTAACCAGCTTGCTGCCATAAATGTTTTTGCTTCTAACCTATTGATCTCCAAACTGTTGACTTGCCAATGGAGGCCATAAAGGATCCCTTCTGTAGGGGAACGTTATTAGTGACCGCAGGGGCACCCAGAGAATCAATATCTTAATAGCTGAATAGTGGATCACTCCTTAACAGAATCAGAATCATCTTGTAAACTATAGAAACTGCCAATGAAGCCTCTAGCTTTTTCTAAACCTGTCCAGAGTCTGATCTGTTGCTAGCAGAGTGTGCATTTACAGTGGACAAACAAGCAAATGAACAGGACACATTTCTACTTCTACAATTTGCTCAACAGTAGCCATGTAGAACTATGAACTAATTTATGTCAGTAAGCGCTAAAATTGTCACAATGCATTCAATAATATGACGCATTTACCTATCATCAGAAATTTCCAAAGCATAATAAAAATCACATGTGGAAGTGTCCTGGACTATCTCATGATTGTCACAATTTCCATCCAGAGTGATCAATAATAATTTCAGGGCAAAAACCTATTTTGCCTGATTAACCCTCAAAAGTAAATATAGATGAATCCAAACTTCAAAGCATTACTATTCAACTTCTGGAAACAAACCAACTACTTATTTGAACTAATGAGTTAAAATACATCAAAAACCTAAAATAATACAGCATTGTAATAAACATCCTCATCCCATCAAAGTTACACCAAGGACAAGGCACTAATTCAACATTAATCCCCTTTTGTTTCTTCTCACATTCTCATTAACTCACTCTAGAGGTAATTCACAACGATAATTAACCTACTATTATAGAAATAGAAAAATAAAAACATCCTTACTTCTTAGCAGCATTACTGACAATGAAAAACCTGAAACACTGAATGAGTTGAAGTTAAATCTCACTGTGATTGCTGCCAGGTGATCATGGATTTAAATAACTGCCAGCACTTCGAGAACCAGCTTAATTAATCAATGAATACAGACTTGCTTGTGAAGGTTTCCAGGAGCTTTAGTAACAACCTATCAAGCCTCAATCACACCTGCTCTGATTATCAATTTAAGAACAATTGAATCCAAGTGAAGTTGAATGTTCAACACCTTGGCCTGCATTTTTATGCAATTTGCACTGTTTTTAATCAACCAGAGAAACGCATTAAAAAATACCCATGGTGTTTCAAGACAAAATTGAATTTCTTTGATATTTTATATTTTAAAATATGGGTGGGAAGTCACAATGTTTTCCACTGGTGTGAATGTTGGTCTTAATAAACAGTGCTTCTTCCTGTACGTGAATTGATTCTTTTCAAAAACTAAAAAATACTCAGAAATTGAACTTGATTTTGAGCTATTTCTATCATTAATACTTTACTCATAATTTACTTGTCAATGCTAGATCATTGACTGTGTTTTTATGATCAAACCACAGTAGATTTCCTCTCTTCACTCTATCAAGGGATATTTTCTAATGCAAAAATGATTTTGGAAGTGTGAATATTATCTGATTATTCTGGTTCATATCAGTCATGATTTATATATTTTATATTTGCTTATAATTCTGAGGACAACTTAGCAATTATATAGCTATGGGAATTAGTATGCCTTTTTAACATTGTACATAGAAACATGGAAATTAGGTGCAGGAGTAGGCCCTTTGAGCCAGCCCGCCATTTAATATGATCATGGCTGATCATCCAAAATCAGTACCCCATCCATGCTTTCTCCTCTTGACTCCATTAGCTCTAAGAGCTATATCTAACTCTCTCTTGAGTTATCATCCAGTGAATTGGCCTCCACTGCCTTCTGTGATAGGGAACTTCACAACTTTCTGGGTGAAAAAGTGTTTCCTCATCTCAGTCCTCACTGGCCTACCCCTTATTGTTAAACTATGACCACTGGTTCTGGACTCCCCCAACATTGGGAACATTTTTCCCGCATCTAGTATGTCCAATCCCTTAAGAATGTTATATGTTTCTATAAGATCTCATCCTTCTAAATTCCAGTGGATATAAGCTCGGTCGATCCATTCATTCATCATATATATTAGGAGACCAAAACTGCACACAATATTGTCTCACCAGGGCCCTGTAAAACTGCAGTAGGACCTCCTTGCTCCTGTACTCAAGTCTCTCGCTATGGAGGCCAACATGCCATTTGTTTTCTTAAATGGCTGCTGTACCTGCATGCTTATTTTCATGCTTGCATGTCTGCATAGGAATTTCACATAAAGTGTGACCTCCTAATTAATGTCTACTGTGCCTGACATTAAATAGCAAACATCAAACATAGAAAATAGGTGCAGGAGTAGGTCATTCGCCCCTTCGAGCCTTCACTGTATTGGATTAACAAAAAAATATATAGATAATAACCAAAACTCAGACAAATCATTGATTGTTGCTACATAGATATTTGACAGAAGAAATATCCAAACTAGAGACACAGGAAAATGTAGATGCTGGAGTCAAAAAACAAAGATTAGAGGTACTCAGCAGGTCAGGCAGCATCTGTGAAGGGAATGGACAGACTGCAGGTTGCCAAGGAGGAGCTAAAGATCGGCAAAGTCAGCGTCTCCAGCCTCCGGGCAGCCGGGAGAGGTGAGGACAGGCTGCGTCAGTTGACCAGGCCTGGGGGTGGCCGGGGAGAAGGCTGGATTCCCTGACACCGTTAGATTGGAAACCCCACAAGCAAACCTCAGCCATGCTCATGACTAACCTAAGTTAGAGGGCCTGCTGCCACAATGTACAGCATGACCAACTGTCCCAAATATTGAACCCTGATGCCATCGCTGCTAGATCAAGCAGGATGCCTAAAGTCACCAAATCCAACCACCTCCCTGGCTGCCCCCAGCTGGGACAATTAAAACTGCAGATCACTACCACTTCCCCTGCAGGCACCAGACCAGAACCATTGACATTGTGGCCCTTGACCACCATTCCAAAGATGCACAGGTTTGTTGGTTAATTGGCTTGGTATAATTGTAAATTGCCCCTAGTGTGTGTAGGATAGGGTTAGTGTGCGTGATCACTGGTCGGCGCGGACACGGTGGGCCGAAGAGCCTGTTTCCGCGCTGTATCTCTAAACTAAAATTAAAGTAAAACCATTAGTCTGGGTTAAAGCCCTGTCGCACGGTACGAGTTCATTCCAAGAGTTCTCCCGAGTTTGCCCTGATTCGAACTTGGAGATTTACGGTAATGGCCACTCATCGGTACTCGGGGCTCTCGTGGACATTTTTCATCATGTTGAAAAATCTTCACGAGTCTTCCCGTGCTTACCTGCCATCAGTGATACTTCTCGAGTATCTGCCGTTAACGCTAAGAGACGTCCCCGAGCTCCGAAGTACCCACTACGTTCATTCTCCGTGCTTACCATGAGTTTGATATTTTTAAAACTCAGGAGAGCTCTTGGAATGAACTCGTACCGTTGGACAGGGTTTTTAGTGTGCGGTGATAGCTGGTCGGCTGCTTACTTTGTCGTGCAAGAATAAGTGAACTTAAGAATAAATGCATTTATCTACTTGCATTGGCAGACATACATCTCAAAGCTGAATGAAGAAAGAATATAAAAAGATTCCTGCAGTAGTTTTGAGGTTTGTATGCAAGTCCCATGGAATTCACACCAAATGAAAATTGGAATGGGAATATATGCTCATGATTCAAGCATTTGTGGGCATCATTACCTGTCACACTTTACACATTCAATTACATATTCAATGTGTGTAGAGCATATTTCTATCAATTGAAATTAGATTGAAAGGTTGCTACCTACGCAATCTCCTTGCAAGTGGCAACATTTTCCTCGATTAGCAGTCTTGTCATATGCAGAGACATTCAACCGATCACTCTTGCACTTTAAAGAGTTTTGAACATTGAAAGGTAATACAAATGAACCATACACATTCTTAAAGAGTTGACAAGATAGATATTAAGCTTATCATTTCTCTGGTTGGAGTATCTTGAATCAGGTCACAGTCTCAAATAAATCTGATGAGTGTAGAGATGAGATCATAAGATCATAAGTGATAGAAGTAGAATTAGGCCATTTGGACCATTAAGTACACCATTCATTCAATCATGGCTGATCTATCTCATGCCTTCTCCCCACAACCTCTGACACCTGTGAAGAAATCTCTCCATGCAGAAAATAGTTAACATTTGTAGTTCTCTGCCCAAGTCACTGTAGAGGTTTTATCACTGAGTGTACTGAAGACAAATATTGATAGAATTTTAGATATTAATCAATTCAAGAGCTATGGAATTAATACAGGAATGTGGTACCAAAGTAAATAATCAGCCAAGTTCTTATTGGAGCAGAGAAGACAATCGCCCTATTCCTAGTTTTGTTTCCTTTGTTCTCATTTTATTTTTCCTAATGTTTCAACACAACATTCCCCACCTGTATGTTAACAATCTCAGGGGTCTTAAATGTTTTTAGGTTTTTTTTTCTTAGCATAGGTCCTCACAAGGTTATAAAAGTTTTGTATTCCTAAGAACTATCCCTAACCTGAACAGTTTAAATTCGGAATGCAGCCAATTGGGCAATATATTCAAAAGTAAACATAGGCCAACTAACAGCAACATGTAGTTAATCCAGGTGTTTATCTCAACCATTTTGATTACTCTGCACGATGCAAGGGTATTGTCATGGATAAAGTTTCCACATGGCAACATTCTTGCTGCTGATATTCTAAATATTCTTTCACATATATGGGCTGTACATAAGGTGGGCATTCATAATGTGTCCCTCCACCAGAAAAATAAAAAGGAGTCAAAGAATATGGGGAAAAAGCAGGAATGGGGTACTGATTTTAGATGATCAGCCATTAACATATTGAATGGCGGTACTGGCTCGAAGGGCCTAATGGCCGACTCTAGCCCTTATTTTTCTATGGTTCTATGTCTCTATGTTGCTATAACCTGGAGAGGACCTGCATAAGAGTTTCTACCCCTCTCAGTCTACTCCAGAACTCTGGAGTTTAATGTGGGGAATGCAATGTCATGGACAAAGACTGCAAATGGCTGATGTCCAGAGGGATCTAAATGTCCCCGTGCATGAATCTCAAAAAGGCAGCAGGCAGATGCACGTAGTTAATAAGGCATCAGTGTGTTGGCCTTTATTGAACATGTGTTTAAGATAAGGGAGGTTTTGGTACAATTGTGCAGGATTTTTGTGACGTTACATCTGGAATGCTGTGCCCAGTCTTAATTCCTTACCTAAACTAAAACATAAGGTATTGGAGGCAGTCCAAAAGAGGCTAACTTCTGGGATGAGATGATTGCCCTATCAAGAGAGACCAGGTTGTTTGGACTTGTATGCTCTGGGGTGTAGAAGAATGAGGGATGACCTTTTTGACACATGTCGAGGGGTGACACCTGTATGGTCGTGAGTAGTGGCCCAAAGACTACTACCTTTTTCTGGTCGCCGCTGGATTTTCAATATTTTGAAAATGTTCGGTGACCTGCTGCGACTATGACGGGTGCTGGCAAGTCACAGAAAAAATTGTGTAAGTGGGACAGGCCCTTTAGGGTGTCAAAGGTTGTGGGGAGAAGGCAGGAGAATGTGGTGGAGAAGCAAAAATAAATCAGCCATGATCGAGGCAAAGCATGCTTGATGGGCCGAATTGCCCAATTTTGCTCCTATGTTTGATGATCTTAAAATGGGATTATATAAAATACTGCAAATATATTTACTGATATGACCTATGTGTTCTAACAACAGATTTATTCTTAACTGTAACTTCAGTGCACATGTTCAAGTTTCTAAAACTGAATATGAGTCTAGTGAACACTCGAAAGAACTCATTCTCAGATGTGTGGGTCATCTCTGGCTCAGTGGGATTTTCTGCCTCAGAGGGCGGTGGAGGCAGGTTCTCTGGATGCGTTCAAGAGAGAGCTAGATAGGGCTGTTAAAAATAGCGGAGTCAGGGATATGGGGAGAAGGCAGCAACGGGGTATGGATTGGGGATGATCAGCCATGATCACATTGAATGGCGGTGCTGGCTCGAAGGGCCAAATGGACTACTCCTGCACCTATTGTCTATTATCACTCTTGTCCCCATTGTCTTTTAAGGTGTCCTTTAACTTTACATATTACTCACAAATACAGTCTTGTTTAACTCTAGAAGATTTCAAACAACTCATTCTGGTGATTACTCAAAGGAAGATGCTCCCTGCCAGGCAGAGAATTAATCCTCTGTTCGGATTCTTTCCAATTTACTAAAGTTATCCCTTACTTTTTAACACAACATCCCCTCTGTGAAAGCATGATTGATACATCAGTCCCTCCCTCAATTCTGTTTATACAATGTTATCTAGATATTGTCCGTTTGAAATGAAATGGTTCCTTTTTCGCTCTTGGGTCAGCTAATTAGTTTTTGCCCTCTTTTAAAAGAAGATTATTCAGTTTGATGTTTTTGATCATTATCACGCCAGGGGATTTGCAGAAAAAAGTCCCAGGTTATCAGCATTTTGAAAAGCTGATGAATGGGTTTCACTCCAGCAATTATTTGGTCATCAACATTTCCAGAGCCTTTGGGAATGAATCAGATTTGGTTAGGTGCAACTAAGGTTATTATTCCTCCGTGGATTTGTACCTTTTGTGTACAGCTAAACCACAAGGGTTTAGAGAAGAATACAGTCAGTCCATTTCCTTCATCTTAAGGCTTGTTTTAAACAAATATATAAATGCTGCACTAGTGCAGAACTCATCAGTTTTATCACTGCTACCAACTTTCACCCCACTCTCAAATTTACTTGGTTCATTTCCGACACATCCCTCCCTTTTCTGGATCACTCCTCTAAATCTCAAGTAAGTATCCACTGACATCTAGTATCTAGTAGAATAGTATCCACTGACCCCCCTCTCCCCCACCCCCCACCATCTTGCATCCTTCACGTTAAAAGCTGATTAAAGCATTAAGTCTTATCTTGGCCGTAATGGCTCATTGTCCTGGCAGGCACTGGGTTGTAGTAGCAGGGGTCAGACTGGCTACATTACATTTTTGGGGACATTTTTTAGTCATAAATTAAATACATTCATTTTTTGGCTGCAGCATTTTTTATTGCATTCATGACACCAAAGTTGTGGGTAATCCTGTATATATCCTGTATAATCCTGTATATATATATATATATATATATCTTAGCAGCAAATCCTTCCAGTAGCATGTTCTACCTTTACTGCCACCATCTCTTGAATTGTGTGGCAATGAAATGCTACCATAACTGCCCACTAAATGTGATAAAAGTAAATCCAGAATTAATTTTAGTAAATAAATTTACAGAGATTATTGGAAGAAAGTCTGGTGTCATATTCTGCATGTGTAATTAAAAAAATAACATGTCAGGTCTCAGTTTCCCAATCCTCCTCTTTACTGTAGGATCAGATCCAGGTGTGTAAGGGTGATAAGTGTGCAGAGATAGTAAAACATATTGAAATGTATAAATGAAAAGCTTTTATAATAAACGCAGCTCTGGCATTTTACTATTCATTGAGGAGTTCATGAAAATAAGCTCAGTATTCAAGAAGGAATGTGATCATTTTTATTTCTCTTGAAATGTTAGTCTGGCCGAAGGGGAAATTTCAATAACTTTTCCTAATTCCCTTCTAATTACTGTCACCAAAATAACATGTGCGTGTTCTTTATGAGCATTATAAATTGTTACATAAATTGTGGTAGAGGAGCTATAAATTGAGGTAGTGAGGCAGTGGAAAAGTTAATTGGATTACCAATTGGGGAAAAGGGGAGATATGGGGAGATATGGGGAGAAGGCAGGAATGGGGTACTGATTGGGGATGATCAGATGGGCACCCAGCAGGACTTCAATCATGCCCCAATAAGAAATGAAAGCTGGTCCTGCTTTGAGAGACCACACTCAAGTACGCCAGATAAAATTATCTGGTTTCTAATAGTTTTGATGCAACATTTTGGCAGGACCATGTAGATTAATTGATGCACAATTAACTGCATTTCCAACCAATCTTGACATTAAAATGGTGCATTGATGTCATTAAAATTGCCTAATCTGCTTTGGCCATGTCCCATATCGTGTGAATCTCGGACACAAGTTAGATCAAAACTTCACGTTCATAAGTTATAGGAGCAGAATTTGGCCATTCTGTCATTCTATCCAGTCTGACCTCTCTATCCATCTCAACCCCATTCACCTGCCTTCTCGACATAATCGCTAACACCTGTACTAATCAAGAATCTGTCAATCTCAACTGTATGGCTTGATGTAATCATGTATTCTCTTTCTGCTGACTGGTTAGCATGCCACAAAGCTTTTTCACTGTACCTTGGTACACGTGACAATAAATAAACTAAACTAAACTCTGCCTTAAAAATATCCATTAACTTGGCCATCATTGAGGCAACGAATTCCACAGATTCACCACCATGACTAAATAAATTCCTCCTCTTGTAAATGGAAATTAATCATGCAGGGTACACAAAAGGCTGGAGAAACTCAGCGGGTGCAGCAGCATCTAAGGAGCGAAGGAGATGGGCAACGTTTCGGGCCAAAACCCTTCTACAGACTGATGGGAGGTGGGGAGGGCGTGGAGAAGAAAGGAAAAAGGAGGAGGAGGAGCCCGAGGGCTGAGGGAGAGGTGGGAAGGGGAGGAGACAGCAAGGGTTAACCGAATTGAGAAAATTCAATGTTCAAGCCCAGAGGATGCAGACTCCCCAAGCAGAATATGAGGTGCTGTTTCTCCAATTTGCGGTGTTGCTCACTCTGGCCGTGGAGGAGGCCCAGGAAAGAGAGGTCGGAAACGGAATGGGAGGGGGAGTTGAAGTGCTGAGCCACCGGGAGGTCGGGTTGGTTATTGCGGACCGAGCGGAGGTGTTCGGCGAAACGATCGCCAAGCCTCCGCTTGGTTTCACCGATATAGATCAGCTGGCATCTAGAGCAGCGGATGCAGTAGATGAGGTTGGAGGAGGTGCAAGTGAACCTCTGTCGGACCTGGAAGGACGGCTTGAGTCCCTGAAAGGAGTGGGGTGGGGGAGGTCCTTGGGGAGTCTGCATCCTCTGGGCTTGAACATTGAATTTTCTCAATTCTGTTAACCCTTGCTGTCTCCTCCCCTTCCCAACTCTCACTCAGCCCTCAGGCTCTTACTTCTCCTTTTTCCTTTCTTCTCCCCACCCCCCACCCACCCATCAGTCTGAAGAAGGGTTTTGGCCCGAAACGTTGCCTATCTCCTTCGCACCTTAGATGCTGCTGCACCCGCTGAGTTTCTCCAGCCTTTTGTGTGCCCTCGATTTTCCAGCATCTGCAGTTCCTTGAAGATTGAGTCTTCACCCGTTTTCCCTCTCTGACTTTGATTTAAGCAAAATATTGAAGCTTTAGCAATGCTCTCTTTATACTATAGCATTAAGACCCTTCATCTCTGATTAAAAAAATGATTTATATTTGGTTGAAAAATCTGCAAGTTTCGAAGAAAAAACATCCTTATTCACCACTTTAGCATTACTGCCTCAACAAATGGAAATGGTTACAAAGTGCTGACAAAATTGTAAAAAGTGAGCCTCTTTGTCCTCTCTCATGTAATTAGACAGGATGATAAAGCAGATACCTATGCTTCTGAGCTTCACTGGACTCATAACAATGGAAAACTGTCACCTTTTCCAAGTTGCATTTGTTAAATGTTGCTTTTGTAAATTATATCATACTTTTAAAATATCACCCATATCACACACTTTACTTCACGTTACAGAATGATAAAATGTGGGGCATTTGTTTAGATTAATTGGATACCGTGCCACAAAAAGTGTTGAAACTTGAGGACCATTACTATTTTTCCACATATATTCTCCATGTGAGTGGCCTCCCAGAATAGTAGTGTTCAGTATCAAACACTTGAACAGGTTTTGGGTCATTTATTTCATGTCTCGAACAAAGCTTATGCTTCTGTGAAACTACGCAACCAAATCCCACCTTTAACATTTCACTCTTACCCCCTGCATGCTTTGTTACTTCTACAAAGTTGATAGCTGCCGAATAAAATGTTGCGGTGTGCAGATGAAAGACTAGTGACTGGACAAATGAAATAGGAGTAGGTGAAGGCTAGAATTCCCCTTTCATCTGCTTCACCAGTCCGCGATTGTGACAGATCTTCCTTTCTACTTATACTTTCCTTGCCAATCCCTTGATCAAAAAGTTATGAATCAGAGTTCTAAATACAGTAAATGCAACAACTTTTATCCCCAACCCGTGGGTAGAATTCCAAGTACTTGCAAACTTCTGGGCAAAGATATTTCTTCTTAGCTCAATCCTTTATCTCATGAGCAGGATTCCATAATTTTGGACACTTTAGCCAGGTGTAACATCCTCTTTGCATCCTCCCTCAGGAATTTCCAACATTTCAGCGAAATTACCTCTCATTCTTCTGATCTGCAGAGGGTAAAGTTCCATGCTATTCGATCTCTCCCTATAGCACAGCACTCTTATAGAACAAAACAGACTTTTCAATTGCTGATACATTCCCTCTTGGTCACTTGTATCCTTCCATGAATTTAGAACAACATTGATTTTTTTTTTCTTTCTCCTGTTCTCTTTTGGATAAGAATTGTTCCCCGAACAGATATGCCTGGAAGTTAGAAGTGTGAGTGCATTTTTTTAAAATTGTACAAATAATATAAAGACTGCCGGGAACTTGAAATAAAAAACACACAAAAATGCTGGAAGCATTTGGCAGGTGAATAACTAAAGCCGGAGAGAGATCTCTCTTTAATAAGCATCACGACACAAACATGAAGTTATATGAAGAAGGGTCCTGATCCAAACATCACCTATCCATGTCCTCCAGAGATGCTACCTGATGTACTGAGTTTCTCCAGCACTTTGTCTTTTTAAATATTTCTAGTTGATCAATTAATGGGAGAAGGTAGTAGGGAAAAAATAAAATCTATAAGATGAGAGCATCTCGAGTGGAAATACAAACTGAGGAACATGACAAAGTGTGAAATGCAGATTGTAGATCATGACTTCGCTAATGAAGAGAGAAAATAATAAGCCCATATTCCAGTTGGACGTTTTAAGCAGAAATGACCAGATCTCATTTCGCAAAGATGGTGAGTGACCTGAAGTAGAAATCAATCTGATTCAAGAAAATTGCAATGCGCCCAGATGGAAGAAGAGGTGATGAAGTATTATTTCCATGCTTGTGTTTGACATAGTTATTACAGTGGTGGAGGCACTGGCATTAACGGCGTCTTTAATTCACTGATGGCAGCGCACACGTATGCAGCGTCTTTGCACTCCCCGATGTGGTTATTTTTATTTTTGTCTGTTCTGTTTGCTTGTCTGCTGACCAGCAACTCGACATACAACTGTCAAGATCTTCTAAGGATCGGGTCGCTGTGTGGCGAACTGGATCTCGAAAGGAGCTACCACAACAACTATATTCTGCCGGAGATCACCCATCCAGCGGGGTCCCAGTGGATCACCATACCAGACGGACGGCGCAGGAGGCAGCGCTGAGAAAGGCGGCAGAAGTGCGGCTGTCGGGCCAGCATTCATGCCTGGCTAAAGAAATCCCCACACAGACCGGCGCTATCCAGCATTTTCCTGACGAACGCCCGATCGCTCAGCAACAAGATGGACGAGCTGGAGCTGATCAACGAGGAACACACAGCTGTGCAAACCTGCTCGATTATGATGATAACTGAGACTTGGCATCACGCGGGGATCCCGGACGAGGCTATCAGCCTGGCAGGCCGCACAGCACACCGGGCCGACAGGAGCAGTAACTACGGTAAGAGCAGAGGGTGGGGGGGGGGGGGGGGGAGACTATGCATTTACTCTTATGATAAATGGTGCACAAATGCAGTTGTCGTTGAGAGACACTTTTCACCAGACTTGGAGTTTATAACACTGAAATGCCGACCCTTCTATCTGCTGCGGGAGTTCACCGCTGTTGTTACTATGGCTGTTTATATTCCACCAAGCGCTAGCACTAAGCTAGCACTGAACACCCTGCTAACAACCATCAACAAACTACAGACTACACACCCTGATGGGATTTTCATCGTGGCTGGAGACTTCAATCAGACAAATCTAATAACTGTCCTCCCTAAATTCCCCCAGCATGTCACATGTCCGACGAGAGATCAAAATACATTGGATCATGTATACAGCAACATCAGGGATGGATACAAAGCCTCCTCCCTCCCTCCCCTCGGCCAGACTGACCACCTATCCCTTTTTCTCACCCCAGCATACAGACCTCTCATCGTGAAAACTAAGCCCAGTGTGAGAAACATAAAGACTTGGCCTGAGGACGCTGCCGCCCAACTTCAGGATTGCTTTGAGCGCACCCAGTGGGATCTTTTTGCAAATCAGGACATAACAGACTACACATCCACAGTCATGTTCTACATACAGAACTGCATCAATAACATCACTGCATCATAATCACCATAGTCGACAGAGAGGTTAGGTGTTATCCAAACAGCAAACCGTGGATGAGCAGTGATGTCAGAAAGCTGATGAGGGAACGCAACTCAGCCTTTGGATCCAGCAATGATGAACTGTACAGCACTGCCAGATCCAAATTAAAGAGAGCCATCAAAGAGCCAAAGGCAGCCTATGGAAGAAGACTAGAGGGACACTTTAATGAGAGGGACCCTCGGTGTGTTTGGCAGGGTATTCAGCAAGTTACCAACTACAAAGTTAACCACCAGCAGTAGTAGTAACTTGCTGGCTGAGGAGCTTAACCACTTTTTCGCCCGTTTTGAGCTGAATAAGGCGGAGCCTGCGCCTGCAGCCGCATCCAGCACTAATGACCTGGCACTCACTGTGAGCACAGAGGATGTCAGGAGAGTACTCTGCAGCGTCAACCCCAGGAAAGCTGCTGGCCCAGATGGCATCCCAAGGAGAGTACTGCGGGACTGTGCAGACCAGCTGGCGGAAGTATTTAGTGACATCTTTAACCTCTCACTGTCAACATGCACTGTCCCTAAATGACTTTAAGTTCCTGGGTACATACGTCTTCTTACATGGACAGTGAACACCATCACTCTCGTAAAGAAGTCACAGCAGCGGCTATATTTCCTGAGGACTCTGTGGAGAGCAAACATCTCACAGCAGCTGCTGCTGTCCTTCTACCGGTGTGCCATGGAAAGCATCCTCTCCTATGGCATCCTGGTGTGGTTTGCTAGCTACACTGTGGCTGGAAGGAAGGCACTACAGAGAGTTATTAAAACAGCACAAAGCATCACAAACGCTCAACTACCCTCCCTGGAAGACATTTACAGGGCCCAATGTTTACGTCGGGCCACAAACATCACACAGGACTCATCCCACCCTGCCAACCACCTTTTCACTCTGCTGCCCTCTGGGAGGCGATACAGGTCTTTGAAGGCCCACACTTGTAGACTAATTAACAGTTTCTACCCATGTGCCATTAAAGAACTAAACTCATACAGATAACACTACAGGTAACACAAGACAATTCGGGGAGCAATATAAAAATTTGTCTGCTGGAGTGTGCAATATAATGTGCATTATTTCTATTATCTATTACTTATTTTATGCATTGATCTTGCCGGTAATTGTGGGAGTAAATGGTTGATTGTGTTATTGTGTTTTTGTTCTTTTAAATCTTTTTATCCTGTGTCTTTTATTGTATACCACTGAAGGAGATGCACATGAAATTTTGTTGTACAGTTGCTGTGCAATGACAATAAAACATATTTGATTTGATTTGATCTTGTGCACATTGGCCATGTCCATGTTCACTGGCAGAAATTGGCTGTTAAAGGTGTGACCTGAGATCTGTATTTGCACTTCACGTATAAGCAAGGTGTAAACACTACAGCAAGGAGTAGGACTTATAAGGTCCGCAATGATTATTTGCTCTTTGCATTAGTTAATTCCAGTTTATATTCATCAACATATTTCTAACAGGGCTGCTGAGTGTCCATTGCTTTTTCAAGGGAGGTCAGGTCAATATCTGCTTTAATTTCATGTTGTTGAAGATAGTCTCTGCCACATCCCTTCATGCTGAAATAAAGACTCCATTTACAGTGATGGAGACCCGGGTTTGATCCTGACTATGGGTGCAGTCTCTACACTGTTTATACATTCTCCCTGTGGTATACATTCTCCACGGGAGGTTTCTTGGTGCTCCGGTTTTTCCCCACACTCCAAATACTTAGAAGTTTGTAGGTTAATTGGCTTTGGTAAAGATTGTAAATTATCCCTAGTGTGTAGGATAGTGCTAGTGTATGTGAATTGCTGATCGGTGCAGACTTGGTGGGCTGAAGGGCCTGTTTCGGTGCTCTATCTCCAAGTTAAACAAATTACTTATTTTTGCCGATAGGACAAGCGGAATGGGCTCATGCACTTGACTGCATTCCAGGCTTCCCCATGGATTTATTCAAGCTTCCATGGAACCTCAGACCAACTGCACCTGTTAATTTCCATTTGGGGTCTCCATACTATTCCTTCTACATAGACCATTCTTCTTGCCAGCTTCTCCAGTCCTTCTGACCCTGGGGGACACTTATCTGCCACCACAGCTTCCAAAAGAACAGCATCATTTAGTGCCCCCTGGCTAGATGAGCATTGTTTCTCTGCTGTTATGTCCCATAAAATGCTGATTATGAAAGGTGCACTTGTTGAGCTACATGTTGACAACTGTGAAAAGTCATAATACATTATTAGGGAACACCAATGTCAGTTTGAGTACAAAATGCCACACAGAAACCTGATAAAAAACTCGTTTCTATAAACCTTGCTGCTGAATTTCACATTCTTTAAATGACCTTCACAAGCAGCACAGGGGTTACCCAGAATGACAAAAAAAATCAGTGGAACAATTGAAGAAACAACATTCCATAATTTCATGAATCACAATGGTCTGTTACCTGTCGCCACATCTTCCCATCTCCCCCCCCCCCCCCGTCTGCCTTCCGCAAAGACCGCTCCCTCCACAACTCCCTTGTCAATTCTTCCCTTCCCTCCCGCTCCACCCCTTCCCCGGGCACTTTCCCTTGCAACTGCAAGATATGCTACACTTGTCCCTTTACCTCCCCCCTCCACTCCTTTCATGGACGAAGCAGTCCTTCCAGGTCCAACAGAGGTTCACCTGCACCTCCTCCGACCTCATCTACTGCATCCGCTGCTCTAGATGTCAGCTGATCTATATCGGTGAGACCAAGCGGAGGCTTGGCGATCGCTTTGCCGAACACCTCCGCTCGGTCCGCAATAACCAACCTGACCTCACGGTGGCTCAGCACTTCAACTCCCCCTCCCATTCCGTAGCCGACCTCTCTGTCCTGGGCCTCCTCCACGGCCAGAGTGAGCAACACCGCAAGTTGGAGGAACAGCACCTCATATTCCGCTTGGGGAGTCTGCATCCTCTTGGCTTGTACATTGAATTGTCTCAATTCTGTTAACCCTTACTGTCTCCTCCCCTTCCCACCTCTCCCTCAGCCCTCTGGCTCCTCCTCCTCCTTTTTCCTTTCTTCTCCCCCCCGCCTCCCATCAGACTGAAGAAGGGTTTTGGCCCGAAACGTTGCCTATCTCCTTCGCTCCTTAGATGCTGCTGCACCCGCTGAGTTTCTCCAGCCTTTTGTGTACCCATGGTCTGTTACCTGTTTTGTATCCACCTCACAATTTTGCTGTCATATGTCCTAACAAACTCCTAACGTGAAGTAGAGCAGGGGAGGAGATTATAAAGAATATAATTTCTCTGTAAAACGTCTTATCGCATCCACCACAACGCCTCCATAAACTGTTGAATTTCTCTAATGCTGAGGAGTGGTATAATGCTTTAATTAGATGTGGCAGTGGTCTTAAATGAAATGATTTGCTTTAGTGAAATTAATTGCTATTGAAAATATGCTATGGAATAATTGGTTTAAGAGCATGAATTACTTTTATCTCCCACTGTTTATGCAAACCACAAAGGTAAATTAATTATCTTTATTACTGGCTATCCTTTCCACACATTTGAGTAATTTAAATCAACATTACATTTAATTGGAAAAGTATGCTACTCATTAGATTTCAAGCAGGTAACAAGATTTTATCTCAGGTTCATGGTGTTGTATGGTTTAAGGAAAGATATGTTTCACATATAACTAATGCAAGTTCATTATTAATGGTGTATACATAAATATTACTTCTGTCTTCTAATTCAGATTTACAGCATGATTTCAGTGCATGCAATCACTTTGAGTTCATTCTTGCTACAAAGAGTACCAGACACATTACATTATTACGTAACTTTGAGATGCCTAATTATTTATGCATCCTTTTTGAATAGCAAAGATATGGTACTGATAAAAAAGTAATTCAAATAGCATGAAAAACAAAATGACCAAAGATAGGAATCTTCCATACCCCTGGGAAAAAAACGGGAATGTTTAAATCCAGTTCCGGGTTTGATACACACGTTGGTATTTCCCTCTATCTTTTATTGAGATATCAATGCCTTCAGGTTGAATATTTGGTTGACACAGCTGCCGTCTGCCTTGCAAGTCTTTGTTTAATTTTTCACCAGCTGTCTGGTTCAGACATTCACTAACACTTCTTTTTTCTTCATACAGATAATTTCTCTTGTTCTCTTTTATAGTTCTGCTGAGACAGACAGCCACTTGCACCTGCCTCGGAACTCTGTGAGAAGTGCTGGAAGACAATCCACTCCTTCATAGTTTAGGACATAGAGCACTTTGATCAACTCACAAAATGGATGCCAGGTTTCTGCAAGACTGAAAAGGCCGAGATGTCATCCTTCGGTGGGAAAAGTCCTACGGCAGCTCAGCTGAGAACCGTATAATATGCTTATCAGCTTATCCTTCCCTTTTCAATGTCTGCTTCAAGATATCTGAAGTGTATAATGTGATAAAACAGATATCTTAAAAATAAAGTGCTGTGCCCAAGTCTAGCTTTTACAAATTGATTTTTGCTGCTTAGGTAACAGGTGATTGGAGCTTCAACAATCCTCCTGTGGGAGCGAGATTTTCTTATGTTTGCATACTCGCAGAAACAAAGCCCTCTCCCAAGAAATAAAAGGATAAATACTTTGAAAGTAGGTACCAGATCATTCTTGCTTTCTGAAAATTCAGTTTGAACCGTCATAAAACTCTAGGTTAATATGTGCTCAAACAGAGCACGTGGTAGATTAATTTGTAACTATAATGGATACATGCTGTGTTAAAGGGAAGTGGCATGAAATTATCACTCCTCTCTAAAATAAGGCCAGTTGTCTTGCAGTGACTGATCACAACTAATCTCACTGAATGGATTTTTTTTTAAATTCATTCTCTACGCAATTTATTCAATGATTGAATCTAATTAAAATATTTTGACAAAACAAGGATGGAGTTCTATTTCCAGAGGCAGCAGTCCTTGTCATTAATAGGTTGCACTGACAACATTGGTATCTATTCAAGTTGATTTTAAGCTGTGGTGAACTGAAGGGCTATGTCCAGATTAGTTTTCTCAGGGCTTCTGAGTAGAACTATTATTCTCGCCCGTGTAAATAATTTCTAGGCATGCCCTGCAAAACACTGAATTCTTGCGTACAAACAGGTTGGATAGGTTAATCGCTCTTCTGCAATTTAAATCCTGCAGTGGGACCAATCTTTTTCGGATTCCCAGCATTAAACTGGGAAATCTCCACAAGGATTCCATGCCAGATCAGACCTGGCATTGGAACTGAGTTCCTTTGAATGCCATTAGCAGTCGTAGGTCAATGGATTAGAAATGAAAGAAGAATCTTGGTTCTTCTTAATAATTTTGCTTTAGTTTAATGATTTTATTTATTCATGAGCATTTTGTGTTTCAGTTTTCTTAATTTTAAAATGTTCAATAACCTGATTGTACTTATGCGTTTCCTCAAATATCAGAATTATAGCTAAAAATTAATTGTTTCTTGTACCTGGCCATGCTGCCTCCAATTTTCCTGGGCATCAGAGGCATTTTACTGAATCCATGCAGTGCTGAAATGAACTGGCATCATAATTTAATGACCAGTTATGGTCTGGCCAAGATCACTGGTCTCCAGATTACAAAGGCCCCTAAAGCTAGACCCTCCAAATGTGGTCCCAATAAATGTGAATGTGGTGATCCACATTTAAATATGGTAACTAGTTACAATCATTCAAAATAACCTATTTGTTTTACATTGAAGAATGTCATGATTTAATTGTACACAGTAACTAGATTCTTAGTAAATAACTTGCTTCAGAATTTGCAGTCAGCAATAAAATTCTTCTCAGCCAATGCTGTCTGGAAAGATCTAACAATCCTTGTGGTTAGAACTTCTCGTTTGGAAGGGTTCTCGCCTGTAGCTGTCAGTCACCAGTTTGTAGGGCACAACTGGTATCAGCAAATGCAATAACATGAAACAGGCTTTATATTAAAAATAATTCTCACAAGAAGCTTGCCAGTAAACAACTTATGATTAACTTTTCAAACGTACTTTAGGATGCAAAATAAAGATGCTGTACAGGTTGCAAAACAAATATCAGGGCAGATGCATATATTTGGGATGAAACTATAATATCATACATATACTCTTATACTTAATGCCCCAACCTATGAAAACAGCATACCGTATAGGGAGGATTCACGGCAGTCGGGTCACGACCCATGACCCGTACTGTTGCTACGCTACGCCAAGTGGAGCACATGCGATGAACTGCAGGTAAGCACTTACCATATTTTCCAGCGTGGCGGGCCCGTTAAAACCCGCTGAAATTGTCAATTTGTGCGCTGTAAATAATTATGGAAATCGGGATAAGCGTGAGAGACATTTAGCCTACTTCAGAATTCCAAAAGTGACGATAAATTACGGTAGATAGAAGCGAGAGCTGAAGGGACAACAACAGACAGAGTGCTTGGCGAACATTGGCCGTTTGCTCACTGCATTTCATCAACTAAGGCATTATTTGTGTTTTTTCTTGATTCCTTTGGCATCTAAAAAGTTTCAGAAGTGATAAATCTGGTTGTAAAATTTTAAAATCACCCACTTGGTTCTCAAGTGGGTTTTTACATACAAAAAGAAAACGCCTCTGAAGCAAAATTTACAACCAGATTTATCACTTCTGAGATTTGTTAGATACCAAAAGAATCAAGAAAAAACACAAATAATGTCTTACTGTTGATGAAATGCAGTGAGCAAACGCGATAATTCCCAATATTTTCAATTCCGATATCTGCACGGCCAATGTTCGCCAAGCACTTTAGCTGTTGTTGCCCCTTCAACTCTCGCTTCTCTTTACCTTCATTTCGCTTCACTTTTGGAATTCTGAAGTTGGGTATGTGTCTCTCATGATTACCCCAACTTGCACAATTTTTTACAGCGCAAGAAATCAACATTTTGGCGGTTTTTAACAGGTAGGAAAGTACGCGTTTCTTGCATTAATAACATATACCGGAAGTTACGGATGTCCTTCAGATGGATTGAGCGGCTCCGTGCGTCAAGCCCTATGACCCAGTGAAGTTACATGCACACCCTCTATACTTGTTTAACACACTTTCTACTTGTCCTGCCACTTACTGGGATTTTTGCACTACAGGGAGTTTTGACCCCAAAATCCCTCTATGTATGTGCTGTTAAGAGTCAGGCTATTAATTGTATATTTTCCCTTTACATTTGACATCTCAAAGTGTAACACCTCACACTTGTTTGGATTAAATTCCACCTATCATTTCTTTGTCCATTTCAAGGTTCAAGGTCTTTATTGTCACGTGTCATTTGCCAATTAAGGTACAGTGATATTCGATTTACCATACAGCCATAATAAAAAAAGCAACAAAACACACATCTACACAAAAGTTAACATAAGCATTTGACAGGTTTCATCACACTACGTGACCCCTGCAATTTTGGTGTCATCCGTAAATATCCTAATCATCCCATCTATATTTACGTCCATGTTACTTTTATATATCACAAACAGCAGAGGTTCAGTGCAGATCCTAGCAGAACTCCACTGGTCATAGACCTACACCCTGCGTATTGTCGTTTCACCACAATCTCTGTCTTCTACCAGTAAGCCAATCCAAAATTTATGCAACCAAGTCACTGTTAAACCCGTGCATTTTAATCTTCTGCATCAGCCTACCATGGGCCTCAAAAAACACGATCAAGTTAGTAAATCATGACATGCCATGTAGAAACCCATGCTGACTATCCCTAATTAACCAAATTCTCTTCCAAACTGGAGTAAATCTGAAGAATCCATTCCAATAGATTCCCTACCTCTGGCATGAGGCTCACCAGCCTACACAGTAATTTGTGGATTCTCTGAACTTCCTTTCTTAAAAAAGGAAACAATAGCTACTTTCAAGTCATCTGGTACGTCACCTGTAACTAAAGAAGACACAAAAATCACCCTGCAATCTTCTCCCTCAATAACTTGGGATAGATCCTATCAAATCCTGGGAATTTATCCAACTTAATGCTTTTCAAGAGCTCCGACACCTCCTCCTCCTTAATCTCCAACTGCCATTGCATATTAGTATTCTCCATACTGATCTCATGGTCCCCCATGTTCTTCTCCTTGGTGAAGTACTCATTTAGTACCTCACCTACACCCCCAGACTCCAAGCACAAATTCCCTCCTTTATCCTTGAATAATTCTACCTTCTCTCTGGTTACCCACATGCCAGTTAGGTTTATAAGAATGCTATGCACTACATTCTTAGTTTTTCTAAACACTTTATTGGAGGCTCTCCATGGCCCAAAGGGGTCCTAGTTTAAATGTTCCCCAATGAGGAGGTTTTTCTCAGATCTATTATTGAGTTGCTAAATATTTGTGTTGATCTGACCCTGAGCAAATTTGGTTTACCTGAATTACAAAGAGATACTGAGAATTTGTGCACAGAGTTCCATCAAGAGTTTAAACAAATTTTACTTCGAAGTCATGTGAGTGACTACATGAAGAAACCCTGACAGGCGCATGCGCGTCATTAGGTCCGACGCATGGCGCACCGACGGGCTGGAGAGCGCAGCTCCACCAGCGGTAAGTAGTAAACCGGCAGGTAAGTGATTTTAAAACTTTCTGCGGGTATTTAAACTCCGTGAGACTGGTTCAGGAGCCTGTGGGAGTATTTTCAAGATGGAGAAAGTTGTAAAAAAGTCTGCCGTCCGTAGTAAGAGCTTTACTCGCGGGACCGCGGCTAGTACTCGCAGATCGGGTAGGGAGATACCGGCTGCGGTAATGCCGGTTCCGACGCCGACTGCAGAACCGCCGGCAGCTCAACGACCTCCATTAACTCCGGTGCCTCAGGGCGCTGTGGCCATTCCAGCAGGGAGAAAGGTTAAATGAAAATCAGTCATGCCCGTTTATTCTGACGAGTCTGACGAAGAAGACTCCCCTCCTTCCAACAAGAAGGTCTGGGGATGACTAGACAAAATGGAACAGATGCTTCAAACTATGTTGAGCCATGAGGTGTTCCAATCGAGGTTGCATACCCCCAGGATTCCCCAAACAGCATCAGGCAGAGGCCCATATGGCGAGGAGGACTTGAACGCCTATGAGTTTCAATGGGAATCACCCTCACCAGCACCTTGTTTAGGGCTGGTAGAGACTTCCCTAGAGCAAGACTCGGGAGAGCCAGGGCAGGAGGAGTCTGACCCTGAAGTTGGTGTCACTGCTTTTGTGCATACACCAAGGCACATGAGCCATGCTCCAGGTGTCCTGGATATGGCTAGAAATGTTGCCATTCTGGAAGGTACTGGTGAAGCCATGGAGGAAAATCTGTCTTGCAATATAAACTACATGGCCTCTCACCAGCTCCAATATTCCATTGTGGAACAGACGACAACGCGTTACCAGACACCTGTAAACTGTGCGTCGCTCAAGATGCCCACCGTGAACTCGGCTATCTGGGCACAAATGAGCGCATCGATGAGGAGGCAGGAGCTCCATTTCCAGAGAGCCCTCAAATTAGTGGGGGCAGGTATCACGGCTTTTGGGAAAATGATCCAAGGGGCACCGATGTCGGGAACACAGCAGGATATGTTGGCCCTGCTGTGCAATGCCCATTTCAAGATCAATTGTATCCGGAAGATTGCCATCAAACTCACGTTAAACCAACCATTCGCAGCTCTTTGTAGGTCCTCTAATATTCAGGCACCAAATTTCTTATTCGGCGAAGACCTCCTGAAACAGGTCAAAGACCTAGAGGAAGAGGCCAAAACTATTGGCATCATGAAAACCTACATACCCTCAGCCATGATGCCACCTCACAGGTCTTTTTCAACCAGACGGGCGACAGATGCTGGAGCAGGCCCAAGTAGAGTGTTACCAGTTGGACACCATCCATATCCACCTGCGTACTCCAACTACAACCCCAACATGGCCAGAAGAGTGAGAAGTTCAAGGTCGACTATGGAGGTACAAGTAACTGATTCAGTCCAGGATAAATCCTCAGGGGAACAACCTCCGGTTGGGGGTAGGTTGCAATTATTATATGATGAATGGTGCTGCATAACATCTGATCTGTTTATACTGGACAGTGTCTCAGGGTCTCAAATTCTGTTTATGTCAGGAATACATCCACCTGCACAAAATATGCCTAGCCGGGTATTGGTTTATTTCTGGACCAAAAACTCTGCAGGTGAATGATGAAATTGGGGTTTTATTCCAAAAAGGGGTAATTGAGAAGACGGTATATCATCCTCAACAATTTGTGTCCAATATATTCCCCAGACAGAAAAAAGATGGTGGGTGTCCGGTCATTCTAGACCTAACCCAGTTAAATTCCTATGTCCAGTATAGGCATTTAAAAATGGATACTTTCTGTACTGCTAGACAGCTGTTATCAAAAGGTTGTTATATGGCAACTATAGATCTGGAAGATGCAAATTATTCAGTACCAATTCATCATCAGTACCGTAGATACTTGAAATTTAATTGGATGGGACAGCTGTGGCAATTTAAAGCATTGCCCAATGGGTTAACCTCAGCTCCTAGGTTGTTCACAAAATTGTTAAAACCAGTTCTGGCGCTACTTCGTGCCCAGAATCACACTGTGATGGCTTACTTAAATGATATTTTAAATATAAGCAACACTCAGGAAGCAGCTGAGGAGTCAGTTTCAGCAACCTAACACCTGTTTGAGAGGTTAGGTTTTCTCATCCATCCAAAAAATTAACTATTTGGGGTTTGTCATTGATTCAGTTGATATGTCAGTGACTTTGCCTATGGCCAAGGCTGTTGAAATCATGGAGGTCTGTAGCAGTCTCGTAGAAGAGCAACAACCCTCTATCCGGCAAGTAGCCCGTGTTATTGGTAAATTAGTGGCGGCTTTCCCTGCAGTGCAGTTTGGACATCTGCACTATCAAAGTTTACAATGAGCTAGAGAACAAGCACTTAAAGAACATGCAGGTCATTTTGACAGACCAATGCAGTTGCCAGCCAAAGCCATCGCCGAATTGCAATGGTGGATAATCAATATTGCACAAAGTACCAAAAACATTTTGACTCAACAGCCTTCAGTGGTGTTACAAACAGATGTCACTGCTTTGGGATGGGGAGCCACGGACAGCAAGTCTAGCTGTGGTGGTAGATGCAGTGTGCAAGAGGAATTAATCCTGCAAAGGCATGGTATTAATTAATTAGAATTGCTGTGTGCATTCTATGGATTAAAAGCATATTGTTCTGCAATGAATGATTTACATGTTCAGCTCCAGATTGATAATACCACGGTTGTTGCTTATATCAATCACATGGGAGGAATTAGGTCAGTATCATGTGATGATCTGGCTAACCTCATTTGGGACTGTTGCATTTCCAGAAATATCTGGGTCTCAGCTATCTACCTACCAGGTAGAGATAATGTTGTGGAGAACACCAGGTCATGGAAATTTAATGACAACATAGAGTGGATGCTAAATCCTGATGTTTTTAAAATGATTGTCAGCCGCTATGGTTTGCCAGATATAGATCTGTTTGCAACCAGGCTAAATCACCAGTTGCCTAATTACGTTTTGTGGGAACCATATCCAGGAGCAGTAGCAGTGGATGCATTCTCGCTACATTGGGGATGTACGTTCTTTTACGCTTTTCCCCCATTCTGTCTCATCAGCAATGTCTCACCAAAATAGAGCAGGACTCCGCCATGGGCGTTTTGGTGGTTCCGGACTGGCCTACACAGCCATGGTTCCCATTGGTGCTGAGAATGATGACTCAGCCATTCATGACTATCCCCAAGTGCAGTAATTTGTTGGTTCATCCGGTAACAGGAGAAAGTCATCCTTTACATGATCGTATTCATCTGTTAATCTGCAGGTTTTGACCCAACCGTTCCAAGGGCTTGGACTGTCGAGTAGGACCATGGATGTGATTACTGCAGCTTGGAGAGATAGCCCTAAAAAACAATATGTGTCTCATATTAAGAAATGGGAGATGTTTTGACTACAGTTAGATATATCTTATCTTACTGCAAGCATACCGGATGTATTGGAGTTCTTTGCTACATTGCATTTTGATGAACACTTGAGCTATACTGCCATTAATAGTGCTCGGAGTGCTTTGTCCTCCTATTTAGGGCAGTTTTCTGAACAACAATCTATCGGGTCTCATCCGTTAGTGTCCCGATTCATGAGAGGTATCTTTAACAAAAACCCTCCTATCCCTAGATATACAGAAATCCGGGATATCAGTATAGTTCTCACACTGCTTCGGCAATGAGCTCCAATCACAACACTATCTTTTCAGAAGTTAACACTCAAAGTGGTTATGCTCATGGCACTAGTATCAGCACAATGGGTTCAAACATTGCAAAAGCTACGGCTGGATAGCATGTATTCTTCTGTAGATAACATGATGTTTTATGTATATGATTTAACCAAACAAAGTAGGCCAGGTATGGCCGGAACCAAAGTAAGCATTAAAGCATACCCTGTTGACCAAACACTATGTGTAGTTAAGCACCTGAGTCAATATATCAAGGTAACTAAGTCTCAGAGGCTCTGAGACAGTAATGCTCATTAGACACAAAAAAAACTCATAAAAATATGTCAGTACAAACTATTTCTAGATGGTTAAAACAGGTTTTGGATTGTGCTGGAGTAGACACTCGTGTGTTTAAATCTCACTTCACCAGGGCGCCATCAACATCCGCAGCGATGGTACAGGACGTGCCTCTAGGTCAAATCCTCGGGGCCACAGGATGGTCTAGGGAGGCGCCCTTCTCCAAGTTTTATGACAAACCTGTCCTGACAGTGCAAGGTTTTGGGCATTCTGTTTTGGGTTCTGTTTGATTTCTTTTCTAAATTTCATTTGTAATTTCCCCCTGGGATAGAGGGGTTATTACTGTTTTTGTTTATTATTATTATTAAAAAATGTTTATTGAATAATTTGAGCAATGTTCAATACATTATTTGTTCACTACTGTGTCAACTGAAGCAGTGTGTCGTATGGAATGGATGTACGGCATGAAATCACAGAGCTTTGAAATCTTCACGTAGTCACTCACGTGACTCCAAAGTAAAATAGTAAGATTAAACGAGAACTTACCAGTTTGAAGTTTGATCTTTATTTTATGAGGAGTTACGATAGGGATTACGTGCCCTCCGCTCCCGGCCCTCATAATCGCAAAGATCATCTGGTAGTTCTAGTCTTCTGAGTCTTACTATATCACTTTGGCTATAGTTTCTGTGTTTTCACGCCGCTGCTTTGAAGTATGACGCGCATGCGCCTGGCGGGGCTTCTTCACGTAATCCCTCATCGTAACTACTCATAAAATAAAGATCAAACTTCAAACTGGTAAGTTCTCATTTAATCTTCGTATTATTGTAATATCTTCAAGAGAAAGATAACAAGAGAAAGATTCAAGTGAAATACCAAAGAAGTGAGACAGAGACTATCATAACATTTTGATAACAATGAGCAGGGAATCTCTTTTTTGGATGATCTTGACGGAATGGGAATAATGTTCCATATGTATATATGGTTAGCTAAAGTTTGAAGACAAAATGTGATTGCCTCGGCCATGGCATCATGAGGCATTGCTTCAATAATTTTAACAGGGGTAAATGGTACATTCAGCTTTTAAACCTCCTTTAAATTTGACAGATGTAGAGACACCACACATATAACATTAGTCAGGGAACTGCAAAGGAAAAAAATCTAAAATTATTGTTTGGGACAGCAGTGGAAACATTTGATCAAAAGGTGCAAGGTCTCAGACACAATTAAACATTCATAGCAAATGAAACTTTAGTGTTGGTTCAGGATTTTTGGTCAAATGTAATGAGTTATTCCACAAGGTAAAGGAAGAGATACATTGACAGCATGTATTAAAGCATCACATATTTTGGAAAATCTTAAATTATTCCAATTGAAAGCCAATATACAGTGCGAGCACAGCGACAGGCAATCCATCTGCAGAAGAGTTTACAACAACATGTACTTAAATGGGGGAATTAAACAGGATGACTCAGCAGGATGATTTTGATGAAAAACTTATGCTGAATTGTTGAATAAATTTAAGCTGTTTACCCAAAAGTCGCTCAACACTATTTGAATTACCAATGATTACATAAAAGGGCAATTTTAGCACCAAAAAATGATGCAGTGTAAGCCATGAATAAGGACCTTCTTTAGAAGCTTTCCAGACAATCTGTACAAATTACATTTATCGACAGTGTGACAGACATTGATGAGTCTGTACGTTTTCTTGGTGAATCTTAAAACTCTCTGTCACCACCTGGTGTGCTATCACATAATAGACAATAGACAATAGGTGTAGGAGTAGGCTATTCGGCCCTTCGAGCCAATGTGGCCATAGCCGATCATCCCCAATCAGTACCTCGCTCCTGCCTTCTCCCCATATCCCCTGACTCCGCTGTCTTTAAGAGCCCTATCTAACTCTCTCTTGAAAGTATTCAGAGAACCAGCCTCCACAGCCCTCTGAGGCAGAGAATTCCACAGATTCACAACTATCTAAAAAGTTTTTCCACATTTCCATTCTAAATGGCTTACCCCTTATTCTTAAACTGTGGCCCCTGTTTCTGGAATCCCCCCAACATCAGAAACATGTTTCCTGCCTCTAGTGTGTCCAAACCCTTTATAATCTTACATTTCAATAAGATCCCCTCTTATCCTTCCAAATTCCACAGAATACAAACCCAGCCACTCCATTCTCTCAGAGTATGACTGTCCTGCCATCCCAGGAATTAACCTTGTAAACCTAAACTGCACTCCTTCAATAGCAAGAATGTCCTTCTTCAAATTAGGGGACCAAAACTGCACACAATACTCCAGGTGTGGTCTCACTGGGGCCCTGCATGCTTACTTTCATTGACTAATGAACAAGGACCCCCAGATCCCATTGTACTTCCCCTTTTACCAACTTGACACCATTTAGATAATAATCTGCCTTCCTGTTTTTGCGACCAAAGTGGATAAACTCACCTTTATCCACATTAAACTGCATCTGCCATGCGTCTCCCACCTACCCAATCTGCAAGTCCCCCTGCATTCTCATAGCATCCTCCTCACAGTTCACACTGTCACCCAGCTATGTGTCATCTGCAAATTTGCTAATGTTACTTTGAATCACTTCATCTAAATCATTGATGTATATTGTAAATAGCTGCTGTCCCTGCACTGAACCTTGCAGTACCCCACTAATCACTGCCTGCCGTTCTGAAAAGGACCTGTTAATCCCTACTCTTTGTTTATTGTCTGCCAACCAATTTTATATCCATGTCAGCACTCTACCCCCAATACCATGTGCCCTAATTCTGACCTCTAATCTCCTATGTGGCACCTTATCAAATATATTCTGAAAGTCCAGGTACACTACATCCACTGGCTCTCCCTTGTCCATTTCCCTAGCTACATCCTCAAAAAATTCGAAAAGATTAGTCAAGCATGATTTCCCTGTAAGTCCATCCTGGCTCGGACCATTGGACTATTACTGCTATCCAAATGTGCCACTTTTTTATCTTTTATGATTGACTCCAGCATCTTCCCCACCACCGATGTTTTCTCTCTCCCACCTTTCTTAAAATGTGGACAACGTTAACTACCCTCCAGTCCACGGGACCTGATTCTGAATCTATAGAACATTTGAAACTGATCACCAGTGCATCCACAATTTCTAGAGCCACTTCCTTAGGTATCCTGGGATGCAGACCATCAGGCCCTGGGGATTTGTCAGCCTTCAGTCCCATCAGTTTTCCCAACACCATTTACTGCCTAATGTGGATTTCCTTCAGTTCCTCCGTCACCCCAGATCCTCTGGCCACTAATACATCAGGAAGATTGTTTGTGTCCTCCTTAGTGAAGACAGATCCAAAGTACCTGTTCAACTCATCTGCCATTTCCTTGTTCCCCATAATAAATTCACTTTATTCAGTCTTCAAGGGTCCAACTTTGGTCTTAACTAATTTTGTCCTCTTCACATACCTAAAGAAGCTTTTACTATCCTCCTTTATATTCTTGGCTAGCTTACCTTCGTACCTCATTTTTTCTCCCCCTATTGACCTTTTAGTTATCTTCTGTGGCTCTTTCAATGTTACCCAATCCTCTTGCTTCCCACTCTCTTTTGCTATGTTGTACTATTATTTTTATGCTCTCCCTGATGTCCCTTGTCAGCCAAGGTCGCCCCTTACTCCCCTTGGTATCTTTCTTCATCTTTGGAATAAACTGATCCTGCACCTTCTGTATTATTCCCAGAAATACCAGCCATTGTTGTTCCACTGACATCCCTGCTAGGGTATCTTTCAAGTCAACTTTGGCCAGCTCCTCCCTCATGGCTCTCCATAGTCCCCTTTGTTCAACTGTAACACTGAACCTCCGATTTACCCTTCTCCCTCTCAAATTGTAGATTCAAACTTACCATACATGGTCACTACCTCCTAATGGCTCCTTAACCTCAAGTTCCCTTATCAAATCCGTTTCATTACACAACACTAAATCCAGAATTGCCTTCTCCCTGGTAGGCTCCAATACAAGCTGCTCTAAGAATCCATCACGGAGGAACTCCACAAACTCCCTTTCTTGGGGTCCAGTACCAACCTGATTTTCCCAGTCTACCTGCATGTTGAAATCTCCCATAACAACAGTAGCATTAACTTCACGACATGCCAATTTTAACTCCTGATTCAACTAGCACCCTATATCCAGACTACTGTTTGGGGGCCTGTAGATGACCCATTAAGGTAGTTTTACCATTACAATTCCTTTGTTCTATCCATACTGTCTCCACATCTCCTGTTTCAATATCACCCCTTGCAAGGAACTGAATTTCATTCCTCACCAACAGAGCTACCCCACCCACTCTGCTCACTTGCCTGTCTTTTCGATAAGAGGTATACCCTTGAATATTCAGTTCCCAGCATTGGTCCTCTTGCAACCATGACTCTGTAATTCTTACAATATCATACTTGCCAATTTCTAACTGAGCCTCAAGCTCGTCCACATTATTTCTTACACTTTGCGCATTCATATACAACACTTTGACTTCGGTATTCACATCCCCTCTCACACCGCTCACAATTGGGCCTGGCCTTACTCTCTTACGATTTCTCAAACTTTCATTTCCATTAATTCGGGACTCCTTTGTAACTTTTCCTGTACTCACTTCCCCTTTAATTCCATCTTTATACTCCCAATTTGTCAATCCCTCCTCCCCACTATTTAGTTTAAACCCACACCGTAGCACTAGCAAACCTGCCTGCCAGAACATCGGAACTCCTCCAGTTAATGTGTAACCCGTCCCTTTTGTACAGGTCACCCCTACCCCAGAAGAGATCCCAGTGGTCTATGAATCTAAATCTTTGCTCCCTGCACCAGCCCTTCAGCCACACATTCAGATCCCGTATTTCCCTGTTCCTGTCCTCACCAGCATGAGGTACTGGAAGCAATCCAGAGATAACCACCCTAGAAGTCCTACTTTTTAGTCTTCTTCTTAACTCTCTAAATTCACATTGAAGAGCCTACTTCCTCTTCTTCCCAATGTCATTTATGCCTATGTGCACAACTACTGCCGGCTGTTCACCTTCCCTCTCGAGGATGTTCTGAATTTGTTTTGTGACATCTTGAACCCTGGCACCAGGGAGGCAACAAACCATCCTCGCGTCTCGCCTGTCACCACAGAATCTCCAGTCTGCACCTTGGACAATAGAGCCACCCACCACTATGGACCTGCCCGACGTCGGCCTCGCCAGTCTAGTTCCATTTCTAGGATTGGAGCCACCAACCCAGGGGTAGGGAACCTGCGGCCTTAATGCCGCATGCGGCCTTCTACCCCATTAAGTACGACCTTTTGAATGAATCCAAATTTTGTAGAACAAATCCTTTTATTTTTATTGATATGTTTTTGTTTGTCTTTTATTATTTTTATTTGAATCTTATAATGAACTTATTATGGAGGGGACTCACAGGAGTCCAGCCAAAACTAAGCAGACACAAGTTTGTGCTTGATATGTGTTTTAATCGGGAAAATACAGCTCCCTACTCCTCAAATGGGGATGGGCGTTGCCCGACCTTAAATACCCCTAAGGATGAGGCAGCCAGATCGCATGGATACGTCCACTCGCACAGGGGACTTACCTGGTCCGGAATAATTCAAGGGGACCCGGGGCCATGGGCGCCTGCGACAGGGAGGTTGAGCCACCTGTACTGGCTCACTCAGGTCCAGATGGGCTGGTTTTAAATGAGCCACGGATACAGTTTCCTGCTGGCCCCCCATGTCCAAGACGAATTTTGTGTGCCCATGCTGCAGCACCCAAAAGGGACCTTCATAAGAGCGCTGCAAGGGCGGCCTGTGGGCATCACGGTGCAGAAAGACATACAGGCAGGTCACCAGCGCCGGTGGCACATGGGAGGGGGCCAGCCCATCACGAGACATTGGGACGGGAGCCAGGGCGCCAACCCTCTCTCGCAAGTGCACCAACACAGATGACGGCAGTTACCGGAACCCATAAGCGGCCGGGATAAATTCCCCGGGGACAGTGAGCGGAGCGCCATACACCAGTTCTGCCGAGAACGATGACAAATCCTCCTTGGGAGCAGTCCGAATCTCCAACAGGATTCATGGCAACTCATCCATCCACTCAGGGCCCGTGAGGTGAGTCTTCAGGGTGTCCTTCAGATGGCTGTGGAACCTCTCCACCAACCCATAGGACTGGGGAAGGTATGCTGTTGAATGGTGGAGCTGCGTCCCCAGCAGGCGGGCCATTGCGGACCATAGTTCAGAAGTGAACTGGGCACCCCGGTTTGATGTGATGTCCAGAGGAGCCCCGAAGCAGGCCACCCAATTAGCCATGAGGACACGAGCGCACGACTGGGCGGAAGTGTCCATTAGCGGGATTGCCTCCGGCCACCGCGTAAAACGGTCCACCACCGTCAGTTGGTGCGAAACACCCCGGGACGGAGGCAGTGGCCCCATGATGTCCACGTGCACGTGGGTGAACCGCCGGCATGGCACCGCAAAATCTTGACCAGACGTTTTGAATGTTTGGCTCGGAATGCACACTCCAGGCCCAGTGTCTGACTTGCTTCCACAGCCCATGCCATATACACCTCGCAGCCACCATGGCAACCATGGCACGGATAGAAGGGAGAGCCAGCCCGTGGTTGACATCAAACACACGACGACGCCAGGCCGCAGCTGGCCTGTGGACATGTCGCACAGGATGGAAGCACCCGAGGGGCCCAACGGCATAACATAACAGAAGATTTTCGGGCCATAACATAAGATTTTCTTTGCTATGAAGAGTTACGCGCATTGGGCACTCTTACATGCAGAACACAAGGAATAGATATCTTCAACAACTTTCAAGATAAATGTTGTGCAGGTGGACTGGATTTGGTGAGTGTATGTACAGACGGTGCACCTTCCATGACAGGAAAACGTGAAGGGTTTATTGCTCAGATAAAAAAAGGTATTATCAGATCCAGATGCTCTCATTTATTTTCACTGTATCTTACATCAGCAAAATCTCAGTGCTAAATCTACTATTTTAAGTGACACTTTGCAACAAGTTATAAGTATTGTTAACTATATTCGTGCAAATGCAACACGGCCTCATCAGTTTTGTAATATGCTAAAGTTGGACGATGAGGCATTCAGTGTGGATTTGCTGTATCATTGTAAAGTGTGTTGGCAATCGCAGGGACAGGTGTTAGCAACATTTTTATCTTTGCGAGGTAGCTTAATTTCATGAAGAACAGAATCAGAAATACTGCATTTCTGTGTGATTTCATGTCAAAGCAAAATGACTTGAATGTTTCTTTGCAAGGTAAAAACTAACTTTTTTCAAAACTCTTCTTCTTCAAAATGAAATTTCAGATGTACATTTTCCCCAGTTAGCGAAGGTCATTGATGAGTAGGAGGATTCATGCGAATCATTTGAAGAATACGGAGCTGTTATATACGTATTAATTAAAGAATACAATGAAAGGTTCGCTGACTTTGAGAATCATGACATCACACTCAAATTAGCATTTCAACCTCACCTAGTTGGTGTCTCCAAGGCTCCTAAAGATGGAATTGATTGAGCTCTCAGAAGATGACATTTTAAAGTCCTTATTTGACGCTAAGAAAGATCTGATTAAAATATGGAAACATTCAATAGAATACCCACGTCTTCGGCAACATGCATGAAAAATGCTTTCTTGCTTTTCAACCACATTGCTGTGAATCTACATTCTCCTACCTAATCCAAAACAATACGCTCTTAAGGTCACAAATGACGGATACCCAGCTAGAAGATCAGTTGAAACTGCATATCTCCATGTTGCAACCAAATATTCAAATGCTTTCCGACAAAAAGCAGTCACAACAAAGTAATTAAAAGGTTAGTTAACTTTAGAATAACAAAATGTTTTCATTTAACCTTTTGAAAAATGTACACTTTGAAGTATTTCTAATTGAAGTTTCTTGTATGCAAACTTATTAGATTACAGCTAACTTAATGCGGCATTCCAACATGAAAAGGTTCCCCACCCCTGCACCAACCTGTCCGCCTCTCGGACTGCACATGTCATCTTCTCCAACAGCTCTCACGAGGGCGTACCTATTTTCATTAGGCACAGCAACCTGGGTCTCCTGCACTCCACAGTTACTACCCTTTCTCTCCGTCACACACCTTTGTTCTTCCTGTATCCTTGGCGTGACAACCTCACTGGAGGTCCTGTCCAGCTGCTTCTCCAGTGCCTCAACACAGTCCTTCAGGAGCTGAACCTGGACACACTTACCACAGTTGTAGCAGCCAGTGGTTCAATCAGTGTCTCTGGCCTCCAACATCCTGCAAGCATCACACTAATCTTGAAATGAAAGATAGAGCCCCAATTCTGCTACTCAGGAATTTGGAGTCACCAATTCTACCCAATTGTACAAAATCGTCGGTTCAATATTACTACTATGTGTAATTAATGCTACAGTAATTAAGGGTAATGCTTAAAGGGAAATAACTTCATTCTTCTGACAACATTTATCCCATCTGATTTACCTTTTCAATTCCTGCATTTCCTGCATCTACCCTGTCAAATCCTCCAAGAATGTTGTATTTTTGTATCAAATCCCCACACATTCTTCTAAATGCCAGCGAACACAAGCCCAGTCGACCCACTCTTTCATCATGCTTCAGTTCCACCATCCCGGAGATTAACCTGATGAACCTATGCAGCACTCCCTCAACAGGAATAATGTCTTTCCTCAAATTAGGAGACCAAAAGTGCACACAATACTCCAGGTGTGGTCTCACCAGGGCCCTGTACAACGGCAGTAGGACCTCCTTGCTCCTAAACTCAAATCCTATCGCAATGAAGGCCAACATGCCATTTACTTTCTTCACTGCCTGCTGCACCTGCATGCTTACTTTCAGTGACTGATATACAAGCCCACCAATGTCTCGTTGCACCTCCCCTTCTCCTAATCTGAAACCATTTGGATAATAATCTGACTTCCTGTTCTTGCCACCAAAGTGGATAACCTCACATTTATCCTCATTTTACAGCATCTTCCATGCTTCTGCTGACTCACGCAACCTATCCAAGTCACCCTGCAGCCTCAAAGCATCCTCCTCACAGCTCACACCGTCACCCAGCTTTGTGTCATCCACAAACTTAGAGATGTTACATTTAATTCCCTTGTTTAAATTGTTAATATATATTGTAAACCGTTGGGGTCCCACCACCCAGCCTTATGGCACCCCTACTGCCGACCATTCTGAAAAGGACCCGTTAATTCTTACTCTTTGTTACCTGACTGCCAACCAGTTCTCTATCTATGTTGTACTTCTCTTTTATTTTTACACTGTCCCTGACTTCCCTTGTCAGCCAAGGTCGTCCCTTACTCCCGTTGGAATGAACTGATCCTGCACCTTCTGTATTATTCCCAGAAATACCTGCCATTGGTGTTCCACTGTCATCCCTGCTAGAATATTTTTCCAGTCAACTTTGGCCAGCTCTCTCCCTCACGGCTCCATAGTCCCCTTTGTTCAACTGTAATACTGACACCTCTGATTTACCCTTCACCCTCTCAAATTGTAGATTAAAACTTATCATATTAGTCACTACCTCCCAATGGCTCCTTAACCTCGTTCCCTTATCAAATCCGGTTCATTACACAACACTAAATCCAGAATTGCCTTCTCCCTAGTAGGCTCCAGTACAAGCTGCTCTAAGAATCCATCACAGAGGCACTCGACAAACTCCCTTTCTTGGGGTCCAGTACCAACCTGATTTACCCAGTCTACCTGCATGTTGAAATTCCCCACAACGACCATAGTATTACCCTTACAATATGCAAATTTTAACTCTTGATTCAATTTGCACCCTAAATCCAGGTTCAGGTGCCAGTAGATAAGTCCCATTAGGGTCTTTTTGCCCTTACAATTCCTCAGTTCTATCCATACTGACTCTACATATCCTGATTCTATGTCACCCCTCGCAAGGGACTGAATTTCATTCCTCACCAACAGAGCTACCACACCCCCTCTGCCCACCTGCCTGTCTTTTCGATAGGACGTATACCCTTGAATATTCATTTCCCAGCCCTGGCCCTCTTGCAGCTGTCTCTGTAATTCCCACAACATCACACTTGCCAATTTCTAACAACCTCAAGCTCGTCCATTTTATTTCTTATACTTCATGCATTCATATACAACAATTTAACTTTGGTATTCACCTACCCTCTCACACCGGTCACTATTGGCCCTGACCTTAGTCTCTTATTCTTTCCTTCCCATTAATTCGGGAGTCTTTTGTAACTTTTCCTGTAGTCGCTTTCCCTTTAACTCTATCTTTATCCTCCCAATTTGTCACCCTCGCCCCCCCTCCCATTATTTAGTTTAAACCCACACGTGTAGCACTAGCAAACATGCCAGCCAGTATGTTTGACCCCTCCAGTTAAGGTGTAACCCGTCCCTATTGCACAGGTCACCCCTACCACAGAAGAGAAGTCAGTGGTCTATAAAGCTAAATCCTTGCTCCCTGCACCAGCCCCCCATCCACACATTCAAATCTCCTTGCTCCCTGCACCAGCCCCCCATCCACACATTCAAATCCCCTAGCTCCCTGTTCCTGTCCTCACTAGCACGACTTTTGACTTTTGACTTTTTGAGGTACTGGAATCAATCCAGTGATAACTACCCTCGAAGCCCTGCTTTTCAGTCTTCTTCCTAAATCTCTAAACTCGCATTGCAGAACCTGCTTCCTCTTCTTCCCTATGTCGTTTGTGCCAAGTGCACAATTACTGCCGCTGTTCACCTTCTCTATCTATCTATCTATCTATCTATCTATCTATCTATCTATCTATCTATCTATCTATCTATCTATCTATCTATCTATCTATCTATCTAACAAACTCTCATCTTTTTTCTATCTTTCTATATTTCTATATTTGTAATTATCTATTTTTGCTCAAAAACAGTACACGATAGCACAACAATTCCTGCACCACCTTACTCACCATTGTCCTGTGATGTGCAAAAAATAAGTTTTGTTCAGACTGATGCCATATTTTACAAGTTATTGACAGGGAGTGTTGCCATGATTTGCGTCACAACGGGGATCTCTGGCATCACAACAGGAACCCGTCAGCCGCGTGGGGTAGCAGGGAGATAGAGGGAGAGGACGGGGTAGGGAGTAGAGAGGGGCTATGGAGGGAGGGAGGGAGTGACTAAGGGCAGGGGAAAGGAGAGGGAGGGAGAGGTGAGGTTTGGAGTGGGGAAAGAAGAGGGAGGGTCAAGAGGGGGGGAGGGAGTGCTAGGGGATGAGGGGGAGGAGGATAACAATAGGAAGAGGGATGGAGAGGCGCATTTGGTGAGGGTTGCCGTGACTCACATCACAATGGGGATTTCTGGCATCACAACAGGAACCAGTCAGCCACGCCTGCGCAATTGGGAGCTATGGGTGAGTGGTGGAATATGGTGTTTGGGGACCAGACCTCCCATGTGACATGGACCCAACAGGTCCCACTTGGTCTAGTATGTATTATTAAACTCTCATCTTGCATGTGTGATTCCAAAACTCTGCCAAAACGGTACATATAGCACTACAATTTTTGGTCCACCTTACTCACCAGTGTCCTGCGGGGTCCGTTAGCCAAGTTTCGTTCCATTTGATATTATATTTAACAACTTATTGACTTTTTAAACTTTACAAAAAACACTTTTAAAGCACGTTACCACATGCCCAGCCCGTCATCGCGTCACAATGACATCACAATGAAATCCCAAAACTAATTTACATAAAAATTATTAAAAATCAATTTTATTCAAATTCTTCCATTTTCATTCACAAAGATGTCACATTGGGATCCACATCTCCTTTACATAAAACATTGTGAGGGGGTGGGATAGTAGGAAGCTTTCATTTAAAAACAACATTGCAATTTTCACTGTGGTGGGGGGGGGGGGGCTGAGATAGGGAGGAGGTGAGGAGTAGGGAGTGAGAGGGCTTATGGTGGGAGGGTGGGAGTGACTGAGGGTAGAGGAAAGGAGAGGAATGGAGGGGTGAGGGAGGGAGGGGGGGAGGTGAGGGGAAAGAAGAGTTAAGGTGAAGATGCCTGGCATGGGCCGAGCCCCGGGGCTGTAGCCGGGCCCAGGCTTTGGGCACTGGGGACTGGACACAGACACAGACTGGGCCCAGAACGCGGCTCCGAGCACTGGGCTGGGGTTCGAGCCGGTGCGAGGTCCGGGAGCTGCTGCTCCAGGTCCACGGGGAGGGAGAGGAGCGGAACCCGGGGCAAGGACTAGGCTGCAGCCTCGGCCTCTGCCTCCCCCTCCCGCAGATCCAGACTGCTCAGCCCATTCCCCCTGACAGCCCCCACCTCAACTACAACTTAATCGCCAATGTGGTGGAGCAAACGGGACCAGAGGTGGTTTACATCAAAATCCTAGGGAGGTGAGGAGGGAGATGGGGCTTTGAGGGAGAGGAGGGGATAGGGAGGGAGGGGAAAGTGGGGGAGGTGAGGAGGGAGAGTGAGGAGGGTGGGAGGGATAGAGGGGACAGTGGGGGATAGAGGGAGAGGTGGGTAGTGGGGTAGGTGAGGATATAGAGTGGGCATTGGATGGGGGGAGGTGAGGTGTGGGGGAGGAGGGGAATCAAGGAGAGAAGGGGGTAGGGAGGGGAAAGGGTTATGGAGGGAGGGAGTGACTGAGGGAGGGGGATGTGAGGGAGGGAGTGGGGGAGGAGAAAGAAGAGGGATGGTGAAGATGAGGGGAGGGTGTGCTGGGGATGAGGGGTCTGCAGGAGGTTAGGGGTAGGAAGAGGAATGGCAATGTAAAAGAGGAGGGGAAGGAGAAGAGAGATGAGGGGAGGGAGAGGGTGAGTGGAGGAAGCAGAGGAGGGTTGGTGGAGGGTGGTGAGAGGGAGGATAATGGAGGAGGGGAATAGGGGACTGAAGAGGGAGAGTGAGACGCGTTCACATTGATCTTAGATTTTACAAGTTATCGCCATTTTTTACTTTAAAAACATCAGCTGCGTTGGGGGAACGGGACCCAACGGGTCCGCACTTGATCTACTATGACAATAAAACACTCTTGACTTGACTCTTGACTCCACCATAATTTTAACTCCTTATTATCTTATTTGTGGAATAATTATATATTTAATTTAAATTGTATTTAATTTACAAGAATGTTATAAAACAGTTCCATAAAAATAAATGTAAACTGCATAATTTCCAGCTTCCAGGAATGCCGGGTGTAGCAGCTATATTGTAGCAGATTAAATTGCAGAAGCATTGAGTTGCCTCATCACAGAAAGAGGCCACTTGTATTATGCCAACTTTTTGTAGCGCTAACTAGTCAATCCTACCTCTGTTCTTTCTCCCCAGCCCTGTATATTATTTTCCTTAAATTGCCAATTTAGTTCCCTTCTTTGATCGTACCAATTGATTCTGTTTTAAACAACCTTACTATTAGTACATTCCTGTTCATGATTATCACTCTGCAGAAATAATATTTTCATTCCATTCTCTTGCTTATCTAATGCCATCATTCCAAACCTGACCAATGCTCTTCCCATCAGTCTGAAGAAAGATCCCAACCCAAAACATTACTGATCCATGTTCTCCAGGGATATTGCTTGACCTAATGAGTTACTCCAGCACTCTTGTGTAAACCAGCATCTGCAGTTCCTCATTTCTACTCTTCCCTTCATTTAAGCCCATCATGAAATTATACACCTCCAAGTAATCTTCTTTGCTTTGAGAACATCTTCTATTATAAATAAACTTGGATACTACTCTCTAGATTTTCATCCATGTCATTAATATTGATAGTAAATTGATAGTGTTCAGTACTTCTCTTTATCGAACCCGATTAGTTACAATGTACTAATCTGAAAATAACCCATCTGGTCCCATTCATTTTTTCTTTTGTTAAATCAATCATCTATCCAAGGCGTTATGTTATTCTTGACATCTTAAGTCCCATGTCAATGTAACATAATTTCATATAGTAGCTTATCTGAAGCCCTTTAAAATCAATATAAACAACACCCAATGGTTTTCCTTCACATACCTTCAAATAACTATCCCATTTGAAAACAAATTTGTCTTTCATAAATGTATTTAACTCTGCATAATTGTATTTTGATCCTGAATGTAACAGCACCCAGAAATTTTGTGGCAACACGGGTGAAATTACCTTTATTGCAAATTCTCTTCCATATTCCCCAATCCTTTGAGCTGCCTTTGCTGATTACAAAATCAAACAGTAACTCCACCTATTTTTTCTCTGTCTTTAGTCTTATAACATTTCTTGTTTGATTATTTAATTGCTTAGCAGACAAATAACTCACCTTAAAAGCAGATTTATGAAATGCCCAAAATATCTTGAATAATAACCACTCACTAAATAATAGAACAACATTTTTTTTGTAAACCTTGCAAAATCTTGTTGTCTTTGAAGGCACTGGAAATCTGTAAAATTTCAATATAATGAATGTGTATAAGGCAAATATGCACAACAAGGCAAATATAAACCATTCACACAGCAACTTTCACATCATAGAATGCTTGGGTTCCGAATTCTGTTGTTTGGTAAAATATGTACCTCATTATTTTCCAACAAACACAAAATGAATGCCTTTCCCTTTTGTAATTGAGTTCAGCAGCTTGGCCCCAGGGAAAACTGCATGATGCAGATAGCTCTCTGAAAACATACCCCAGTAATATATTTGAGCTGGAGTGTGTATATTTCCAAGATGTTTGATAATGTGTGTGGGTCCTGAAGTAAGATGCCAATCCCCAAAGCAATACAGTGAAGCCTATGATAGCCCACCCACCTATTGGGATACATGATATGCATTAATTAACATTAGTCTGACTTTGGAATGATGTAATTATGTTCCCTGACAATCCAACCCACTAGATACAACAACACTGGGGGATATTATTTGCAAAGGTACATGAACAAAATTGTTTCATTACATTAATTTGTGAAGGATATTACATGGTTTGAAGTGAATAACCTAGCGGGGTGACACAATGTTATTCAAGAAATACAGCGTGTCACTCCTTCAGTACGCCGACAACAACATTTTAGATCATAGGATCATAAGAAATAGGAACAGGAGTAAGTCAGCCGGTTGCTCAAGCCTGTTTCACCGTTCAATAAGATCATGCCTGTAATTATAGAGTATTTCCAATGTAGTGAAACATCCCATGAGTCTTGTTAGGGGTGTCATCAATAAAATATGACAAAGAGCCATATACGTAGGTAGATAATCAAGTTTGGTCAATTCATCCATATTTAATCTTTACCTATTACATAATGAGGTGATGGTTGCACATTTCCGAGGCTGATATTGTAATTATAAGCCACATTCCTGATGAAGCACATAGACAGGAAGGAACAATAAATAAAATTCCGTTGGCTGAGTTTGATTAGCCACACAACTTAAATAGTGTACTCATACATAGGAAAACAAGTAATATTTTGCTATAGAATGATTTAAGTTACATTAAATTAAAATTAACATAAAGTTACAAATAAATGAAACAAACTAAAAAGTACTGCAATTTTACAATTTCATCCTGTAACTGATTCTTATCAGTCAGCTAACTAACCCTGATGTTCATGCGCTGCAAAACTTTAAAGGAAGTGGTCTTTAGAACTAGAGGATGCAAACTCCCCAAGCGGAATATGAGGTGCAACACCGCAAGTTGGAGGAACAGCACCTCATATTCCGCTTGGGGAGTCTGCATCCTCTGGGCTTGAACATTGAATTTTCTCAATTCTGTTAACCCTTGCTGTCTCCCCCCCTTCTCACCTCTCCCTCAGCCCTCGGACCCTGGCATTCCCTCTCTCTCTATCCCTCCCCCACCCAAGTCGCATTAGCTTCTCATTTTCACACTACAAACAGCTTACAATGCCTGTTTCCTTTATCATCGTTACTTTTTTGCGTATCTTTCATTCATTGTTCTTTATCTCTCCACATCACCGTCTATATCTCTCGTTTCCTCGATCCCTAACCAGTCTGAAGAAGGGTCTCGACCCGAAACGTCGCCTATCTCCTTCGCTCCTTAGAAGCTGCTGCACCCGCTGAGTTTCTCCAGCCTTTTGTGTACCCTTAATTTAAACTCCTCTTGACTGTTTAAATTAACATGGGAGGGAGGTAGAAATGGAAATCTTTCTGCACAGTTAGCAAGCCAAAGTTACGAGGAACCTGACTAACTATAGCCTATGTTAAATTAATAGTGGCAACATTTGATGCTAATTTAATGTTCACGTGCTGCTGGGAGTCAGCAAATCATCCATGCCTGCATGATTTGATGTAATTAAACCTCAACACTTAAATAGTGATCTATTTAATTAACAGTCTTTCAAATAAAACATGTATGTAGCAACTACCTTTAAAAGATCCTGCTAAGCTTCATAGCAGGCAAGCAGGGAAAAATGATGCAGAGCCAAAAAGATTAAGTATGAAGACCAAAGGCTCAGTCAAAAAGGTTGAATCTGCCTCATTTAGCTGCTGTGTATGTTTAAGGAGAGGATTTCTGAAACCAGGCATGCAAAGGTAATGTAGAAAGAGGGGCCCTACAAAAAAAGCCTGGAGTCTGGGAAATTGAAAATGTTGTCAGGTTGGGGTTATAATGAGGTTATATAGATTTGGAGGATTAAGACCATGGAGTGAGATAAAGAAAAATATGATTTAAAAATGTCAATTAATGCAGATCTGGAAGTCAATACAAGTCAATGATCAATGGGTGTAATTTGAAATTGATGGGAAGACGCAGCAGAGTTTTGTATTCTAGTTTATGGAGAATGGATAGTAGGAGGACAAACAGAAAGGCATTGATGTAATCCATTCTGGAGATAATAAATTTATATTCTTGTGACAGATAAACTGAGGGATAGGTGGGATTTATTGTATGGTAAATGAGATGTTTGTTAAAAATTCAGGGGGTGGTTCAGACACTGCAGACTGAATCCACTGTCATTATCCCAGAAATATCATTCCCAACCTTCAAATTACAACTATATTTCCATTCACTCTCCTGAGCGCGCGGATATTATAATGCACATTCACCGGGGACACATTTTTCTGGTGAACAAATTCCTACCCTGTAAAACTCCGTTGCTCACAGAATTTACAATCACGTATTTGAAGGGGGAATATGGAAAACAGAGCGAAAGAGTAATGAAATCAATGGATCTATATGGGTAAAAATCAAATGAAGTAGGTAAAATAGAAATTTTGAATGGGGGGCAGCACCTTATCGGCAGCACACTGGGGTTCAATTTATGTGGAGATTGCATTTTTTTTCCTTGGACCACAGAGGTTTTCTTTGGTTGCTTCAGTTTCCTCCCACATCCCAAAGATGTGTGGCTTTGTAGATTAGTTGGCCTCTGCAAAATCGCTCCTAACATGTCAGATGACTTGCAAAAGTGGGATAAACATAGAACTAGGCGGAATAGGATAATTGATGGTCAAAGTGCAGACTAGCTGGGCCAAAGAGCCTGTTCCCATGCTCTATCTCTAAACCAATCTAATTTAAATACCTCAGATATGGTGTTGTCTCATGGCCTGCTGATCGATGGAAAGTGCCTGCATTTAATAACTTCAAATCTCCCAGGCCTAACTTGCCGTTTGAAGGCAGTTCCATCCACAATTCCATCTACAATGATATGGCTCCACAAGGCAGCTGGATCCTTTGAACAGCCCTTAACTATAAAAGGTCCTGTGGAGAACACTGGGAGGTGTGTCACCAACTAAGCCCATTGACAAAGTTGTAAGGATTCTGTGAAGATTTCTGCCATTTAGAAAAACTTATAACATTTCAGTAATTGGGGTAACTGTCAGGATGAATAGTTAAGATGCGATTCAAATATCTTAGAAGTACATTGGAATCATTTAATCAAATTGTGTTATATGGGTTATTTAAAACTGTTGATGCAAAATAAACATTTAATATTAATGTGTCTGAATACGTATTTTGCAGTATCAGCTCAGTGTCAATCACTGCGTTCGGCAGTGAATGGAGACAGTGTCCTGCGACAGTTCTAGTTTGTGGCCAGTGGTGGGGAATAGAATTTTTTGTTATTTTTTGAAGGGTAAAAGTTTTCGAAGGAGGACTCCTCAGCTTAAGAACCAGGAATTGGCCAAAACTTCATCTGTCAGCAGAATGCAGAATTACATGAGAGAAGAAATAGCTGTGAACAGCTAGTCGAACAAGCCTGAGTTTGGGCTTCAAATGCTTTGAGGCAGTCCTATGGGCTAACTTTTTTATTCCTGCCCGTTATTCATTTCCTCGAAAACGTGGTGGAATTTAGGAGATACAGGAGTCCTCTTGGCCTGTTGGTTACTCAATCAGTTGTGGTGTGGACCACAAAGCCTTAGTATCCTTGACTTTGGGGGGGGGGGGGGGGGGGGGGTTATAAATACAAAGCTTTCCCTTGCACTGAAAGTTATTCCCCTTACCATGTATCTATACTCGCTAAATGTATCAATTGTAATCATCGTTAGAATACACAAAAGCTGGAGTAATGCCCTGTCTCCACGGGCGAGGTGACGCCACAGGTACCCCAGAGTGAAAGACCGTGGTTGTTACGAACTGTCAAGTCAAGCTGTTGTGACACCGAGTTCCCACGGTATGTCCATTTTCTGCATGTTCCAAGTTCCTCTCCGAGTTACCAAGTTCCCTCTCCCGTTACTCTCATGTGAGCCAAACCGTGAATTTAAGGATATTTTAATAAAGCAACAAGGTTAAAAGACATCTCCATCCCTGTGGCGTTGAGTATTTCAGTTATGGCCGGCATCTATTGATACGAGCCTACAAAGGGAAAATGCGGGCACCCTCCAACAACCAATAACGTGGTAAAGTGCATTTCTTGGTGGCTTTATGTCTTTAAATACTGTGAATTTCCCGGGGAGTGTGGGAGAGCTCAGTTCATATATTTGGGAGCCTGGCGTTGTGAGGAGGGATTGGGTCAGTAAGCAATAGGAATAGGAAAATGCTTGGTGCAGAGATTGGACTCAGGTGACGGTATATGTGCACGGAGTAAAAGGGCAGTAGATGAGCCTGTTTCCGTCTGTCATAGCTTTATATGGATTTATTGGGGCCGGGGAGCTGAATACTTGGTGGCAGCCGCAGCGTTCCCTCTCCGGGCACAGACAGGGCAGTAACTGGCCGCCGCATCCACTTCCGAGGAAGAAGGCAGCTCGGGGTGACTGACTTGAGCGGACCCACAACGGGGGCGGGACTCGACTGCAACACACACAAGTCCCCGCCACAGATACGACATCAGACAGACAGAGAGGAGAAGAGACACACACACACAGACATTAGGCAAACCCAGAACCACGAAACAGTAATTTTATACAGTATACACATGACCAACATATACATTAATTGATATTTAGGAACAATAACGACCCCCCCAATATTTTTTTGGTGGGACACCAGGTAGTTTATGTAAAACAATGAGGACGACGGAAGCTTTAGTGATAGCAGGGTATTTGGGTGGTAAAAGTCGCAGATGCTGGCTTAAAGATAAACAAATGCTGGAGTACCTAAATCAGCAGGACAGGCAGCATCTCTGGTAAGGTCTAAGAACGGGTCTCATAAGAAAAATAAAATAAAAAAATTTAAAATAAAAAATAATAATAAAATTTTTGGGGGGGGGGGGTTATTATAACGACCTGATACATTCATCATTCATTCTCTCGAGGAGCTCGCTATTGTCCCGCGGAGTACTCCAAGAATGGTGTGTTGTGAGAGTTACTCTCATCAATAAAAAACCCCACCCCACCCAAAAAAAAAAAAAATTTTGGGGTTAAATAAAAAATTAGTAATAAAAAAAATTGTGGTAGGAAAAATAAATAAAAAAATATGGGAGGGGGGGTGGTAGAATATGGAGGTGGGGTTGTAAGGTATGGGGGGGGGGGGTGGGGGAAGTACAAATTTTTGTGTAAGGGGTTGAAGAATATTTGATTGGTTGTTTGTGTAGTGATTTCGACTGATGGGTTATGTTGTTGTGTTTTATTGTGTTTTTTGTTGTGTTGTTACCCCAGCATTGTGTGGTCATGTGTGAGTTACCCCACATTTGTGTGTGCGTGTGTCACGTCACCCCACTTTTGGTGTCACCCGCTCATTGTGTGTTGTGCAAGTAATCGCACCAGTGGTGGGGTGTGTTTGAAGTCACTCAGCATTGTTGTTGCGTGGGTTGAAAGTTACTCCAGCATTGGTGTGTGTGTGAGAGTTACCCAGCATTTGTGTGTGTGTGTGAGAGTCACTCCAGCATTGTGTGTGTGCGCGTTATCTCCAGCATTGTGTGTGTGAGTTAGCCCCAGCATATGTGTTGTGTGTAAGAGTTCTCTCAAGCATTATTTGCTTTCGATTACTCAGCATTATGTGTGTGTTGTGTGTGGTGTGAGTCACGCCCAACATTGTTGTGTGTGAATCACTTCACATCGTTGTCTGTGTGTTACTCCGCATTGTGTGTGTGTATGATTACTACCCAGCATTTTGTGTGTGTGTGATTACCCATGCATTTTGTATGTGTGTGAGTTATCTCAGCATGTGTTGTGTGTGTGAGAGATGTACCATCCAGCATTAGTGTGTGTGTAATCATGAATTGCCAGACACAAGGCACTTGGTAGATACAAATAATTGTCATGTACACAAGTGAGAAAAAAAAAAATAAGAAAAAAAAAAAATAAGAAAAAGAAAAAAGGAAAATAGAAAGTGGCAGATGCTAGTTGAAAAGTGAACACTAATGGTGCTGGAGAATTTGAAATGTCATCCCCTGTCACCACATTCCTTCTCTCGCAGAGATGCATGCCTGCCGCTCTGAGTTAAAAGAGTTCGGCGCGTACGGATAGACTCACGAATCACTAAGGTAAACGGCACGGGCCATCCACGTTATAAACGAGTGTTTAAGAATGTTTAAATTTTAATACTTTGAACTGTAAATTTGACTCGTGGAAAAAATTCAAAACATGGTTTGATATTTTTCAACTAAACAAGAAAAAAAAAGAAAAAGGGGGGGGGGAGTTAAATGGTTAAAAAAAAAAAAAACGAAAAAAAGGGGGAAATAAAAATAAAAAGTTTACCTAAGTTTCATCGGTACCTGGCCATTAGTCATCACGAGTCAGCTAAGTTCTCGGGCAAAGTATCCAACTTCCCCAGCTACGTTTAGTAGTACGTGATTACCTAGGCAGTTACAACTCTGGAGGTCACTCGTGGTCAAGCTTCGCACGAGGCGTGGAAGACTGGGGTTTAACCAGCGGTACATGGAAACATCTCTGGAGAAAGGAATGGGTGACATTTTCTAGGTCCAACATAAGAGATTATTTTTTTTTGTTTTTTTTGTATATACAAATCTTAAAAGGCATACGGTATTAAATGAGGGTTCAGTATTGATTAGTGGATAGAGAGACTGCTGGCAAACAGGAAGCATTAGGGGAGAATGAGTATGAGAAGACAGCGGGTCCTTTTCACAATGGCAGGTCAGTGATAGTGGGTACCAGCATGGGCTCAGTGTCTGACTCGCCATGCTATGTTACAGATATATATTAATGATCTGGATGAGGGAATTGAAGCATCATCTCCAAGTTTTGCGGATGACACTAGCTGGGGGGCAGTGTTAGCTGTGAGAGAGATGCTAGAGACTGCAAGGTGACTTGGATAATTTGCTGGGTGAATGGTCAAATGTTTGGCATGTGCAGTATAATGTGGATAAATGGGAGGTTATCGCACTTTGGTGGGCAAAGACAGGAGAAAGGCAGACTATTATTTAAATGGTCGCTCGATTAGAAAAGGAGGAGATGCAGGGCGAGACCTGGGTGTCATGGGATGACAGCCAGTCATTGAAAGTAGGCGGCATGCAGTGCAGCAGGCAGTGAGAAAAAAAGCGAATGAGTATGTTATCAGCTTTCATAGCAAAAAGGATTTGAGTAGGCAGAGGTTAGCAGGGAGGTTCTACTTCAGTTTGTACAGGATCTTGTGAGACAATGAACAACACCTGAGTATTGCTAGCAGTTTTGGCTCCAAGATACTGAGGAAGGACATTATTGCCATAGAGGGATGTGCAGAGAAGGAGCTTAAAGGGGGGGGGGAGACTGATCCTGGGATGTCAGACTGTCTTATGAATGAAAGACTGGATAAACTCGGTTTATACTCTCTGGATATTTAGGAGATTGAGAGGGGATCCTTATAGAAACTTAATATACAACAATTCTTAAGGGGTTGGGCAGGCTAGATGCAGGGAAGAATTGTTTCCGCAATGTTGGGAACTCCAGACAAGGGGTCACAGCTTAAGCGATAATTAGGGGAAATCCTTTAGACCGAGATTAGAAAGACCTTTTTTCACTACAGAGAGTGGTGACGTCTCTGAACTCTGCTGCCACACAGGAGGTAGTTGAAGGCAGTTCATTGCTATATTTAAAGTGAGTTGGATGTGCCCTTGTGGCTAAGGGGATCAAGGTAGGGAGAGAAGGCAGGACTGGAATAGCTGAGTTTGGGATGATCAGCCATGATCAATTGAAATTGCGTGCAGAGCTCGAAAGGGCTGAACGTGCCTACTCCTGCACCGTAATTTCTATTGCTTCTATTTTCTATGTAATCATGTAATCATTTATTGTGTTTCTGCTAGGGCAGGTTCAAGGCGCTCAACAAAAGAGCGTTTTCACTTACCTCGGTATATGGCGATAGATAAAACTAAACTGAACTGAATATTTTAATTATTTTTAAAGCTATGAAACTACTTGTTTTCAAAGGTTTAAAAGATTTCATTGGTCAGTTTATTGTCCACATGTACCAATTAAGTACAGTAAACTCAAATACCACACCTGAGACCTTGAAGATTAAACAATGAAAAGAGGTGGGCATATGACAGTAATTCTGCTGGGTAATCTATAAACTAGGAGAGATTATGGTGGTTGTCACTAGTGGGTGTCGTACATAGAGCGTGGTTGCCTCAGCTGCTACAAAGATCTAGTTTATCATGACCTTTGGAGCTGTCCGTGTGGATGTTTGGCATGGTCCTCCCTGTGAATAGCTGTGGGTTTCGCTTCAGGTGCTGGCCATTTTTTTTTTTTTTTTTTGTTTTAGTTTCCTACTCACATCCTGAAAGACATGCCGGTTTGTCGGCTATATTTAGCCACTATAGTCATGAGAGGCAGTGATACAGTGTGGAAACAGGCCCATTCTGCCTCTACTTGCCCCACATGTCCCAGCTAAGAAGGGAGGGGGGGGGGGGGGGGGGGGGGGGGGGGGTGAGGGGGGGGGTGGGGGGTTTATTTGGGTTGGGTGTGGGTGGTGGGGGGTGTGGTTTTGGGAGGGGTGGGGTGTATGTGAAATGAGTAAAAAAAAGAGAGGGGGATGTGAAGAATTAGGGAGTGAATGGGTTAAGAGATAGGGGAGGTTTTGGGTGTGAAATAAGATTTATAAATGAGGGGTATAGGGGAGTGTGTGAATGAATGGGAAGTGTGTATTTTTTTTGTTTAGGAAATGGGTTTATTTTTTGGATTTTGGTGTTATGTTGGTGGTATGGTGATGGGGATGGGGGGGGGGTTTAGAGGGGTGGGGGATTGATTGATGGATTTTGATATTATTGATGGTATGGAAGTTTGTGATGAGGGTGGTGGTGTTTTATGTATGAGTGTTGGTATAGAGTATAGTGAGGATATGAATTTGGAAATTATAAAGTTGATGTTGTCCCGACAGGTAAAGAATAAGTGAAAGTATAGTGATGTGAGTATGTATGATGGGAGGATCAGGTGTGTACCGATGACCCACGGTATGTCCCATTGCTGCGATTTTTTTTGATTTTTTTCACGTAGTTTAACAAGTTTCCCGAGGACCTCCTTAGCCCACGAAGTCGATGTAATGGCCGTGCAGTTCCGACTTCCCACCGCTACGTGATCAACGAACGAGTGAAAACTCGGTCATCTCGTGGGCAACTCGCACAGTGAACAGGGTTTAAAGACCATCAAGATAGTCCTGAGGGGTCATCAAAGTAATAATAATAATTCAGCTATCTCTCCGGGAGTGGTATGGATGATTCATTGTGCCTGATACCACTGGGAAGAACTGTCTTCAGGAAGTATTCAAAATATTATGCCTTGATTCAAATTTGTATAAAACTTCAATATATGGTAATTCTACTGGCTAGAAGTCCCCTGTGGACTCCAGGAGAAAAAAACTTTACTATGAAGTCTGTGCTATTGAAGAAAAAACATAATTGGAATAATTTGGCAGAATAAAAACAAACACCAAACACAGCTGCATGGTTTTATTGGATACATGGAGAATGATTAATTGTTGGTGAGCCCCATTAAAAGTCCCATTGCGGCAATGGCGTGCGTCATGGAGTTGCTGCCTTACTATGGATCGAACCTGTAGCTGTCTGGTACGCCCAGATTATACCGTTCTCCCTGTGACCTGCGTGTTCCTCTCTGGGCTCTCCTGTTTCATCCCACATTCCGAAGACTTACAGTTTGTAGGTGTAATTGGCTTGGAAATTTGTAACATTCTTGACTCAGGGTGGGGGGGAGGTGGGCCAAAAGGCCTGTTTCCGCGCCTGTATCTCTAAAGTAACTTAACTAAAACAAATTTCATCATTTCCAAGTATGCAAAAGAAGAAAAAATGTTTTGAGTCATTAGATCCTGATATCATTCAATCTTATCTAGTATAATTTCAAAACTGTGCTTTGGCTAAAATATTATCCCGTGCTTGTGTTCTGCAGATTGTTCCTCAGTAAATAGCATGATCGAAATCGTGCTAGCAGCATTGAATATAATCCCAACACTATATTACCAAATAGAAACATAACTCAAATGGAATAGCTCATGTAATCTGATGTTATCTGGATTTGATAGAATGCATCATATATTGTATGTCCATTGTCTGTTAGGATGTTCAAAATGGAATCGTCTCTTTATGACCATACATGCATTCATGATCTCTTATGCTTCCTCTTCACTGATGTTTACAATTTTAACTTTTCAAATTGAGTTGAGTAGTTGCAACCTAGATCCACTGTAAATTGCACTAATTTTCATGGTTCGAAGTTACGTTCCGTCTCACAAGTCACTACAACTGTAAGAAAATGCAGCATTATTGTAGCATAAAATCCTAATCACATATCAAATCAGAGGCCTTCGTCGCCAGCTAGACAGTTATTTGGCATTTCCTTTAGTTCTAAAAGATTAACGGATAGACATGGAAAGGGGTTTTAAAAAATTTTAAGAAATGGGATTAGGGGGTTTTGTTATGTATTGTTTATGATGCAAATGAGTAAGATTGAAAAAAAACAAGTATACATCAGGCAATGTCTCAAGCTATTGATGACTCCGTCAATGGGATAGCTCGTTGCAAAGTGGCTCGGCAGTTAGGTCATGGATAGCATGTCATACAGTCAGAGATATAATTTCTGCAGGCACTAAATTT